>ML682107.1:1024499-1727548 GCA_007922195.1 Podocnemis expansa
TTTATTTCCCTCCCGGCTGAAGAGGCAGATCTGTGCGCTCCTGCCACCTGGCCGGGAAAGTGCCCTAGGGTGGGAGTCTTTGCCCTGACTTCAGTGGCTTCGCCTGGGCAGAGCTGTGCCCCCCTGTGCCCCACCCCACTGAATTCCCAGGCTGGTGAGGAGGCTTGGGGGGCTGAAGCCGCCTGCTCTCGCCCTGCAGGGGGGGACCCAGGCAGCTTTCCCCCCTCCTGCCCCCTGTCCCCAGCCTGAATGCAGCGGAGCAGCCTTGCACCCCAGCCCAGGGCGCTTCTGCTCCTTGCAAAACCTCACCTTGCCTAGCCTCCCCCTGCACCCAGCCTCCCTGTGCATGCAGCTGGCAGGATATTCAGCAGAGATCTGCAACTCAGGCGAGGGCACGAATAGGAAGCACAAAGGAGAAACCAGCGCGTCTCTCTCCACTGGGGGCTGCTGCTGTGGTTGGGATCCTGAAAGGCAGGCTCCAAGCCTGGACAGCAGGGCAGGCAGCTGATCAGATCAGGGCTGGCTTGCGAACTAGGCGAGGAAACTGAGGTTTTCCTTGCCCTCTTTGAGCACCCCCAGGCAGAATGTGAGACAATTGCCAGGTTGTGAAGAGCAACTTGGAGAAAAAGAGGGCTCATTTCCTGGATTTCTCTCAGGGGCTGGAAGGAAAAGAAAAAAAAACAGAGCAGGATTGCTCCTGAAAACATATCCAATGCTTTAAGGTTCCCTCCAAAGAAGCAACACTTCTGAAGAAAGAGTCTGATCTCGCAAATATTTATTTTTATTCCTGGGTAGGATTTTCCAGCTGGGCTGAGTCTGCTCCCACTAACATCAGTGAGCAAAGGGCCAGTGAGAAAAGTTAGTGCAAGGCTGAGCAATTCAGCAACCATCCCCAATATTAGGACAGATATTTTTATAATGCTACAGGCCCCCCCTCAGAGACCAGGGGCTACCTGTTAGAGGTGGGAAAGAAGACAGCTCCTGCCTCACAAAAAGTACTCTGGAATCACCCAGTTTCGCAGCCTTTCCATGCCAGTGACCCCATTGAAATCCACAGGGCTGTATGGCTGCTGCATGTGTGGATGCCTATGTGAGGGTGTTTGGGGGATCAAGTCTCAGAAATTCTAGTTCAGGGATCACAACCCAAAAAGATAAGAGCCATTTTAAAAAAATTCTTTCAATAACCAAGTATTTTGAGAGCTGCATTGGGTGTAGCCCTCCTGGTAGTGGGTGTGCAGGGATCTCTGGCCGAGAAGCTGGGGGGACCTGGAACCAGGAGCAGGCCACCCACAAGGTCACCCGGTGGCCAGTGGGGGTGGAAAGAGCCAGGAGTGGGCTATCCACAAGGTGGAGAAGGGTGCCCAGAGCAACAAGGAGGCGACCAAAGAGCCACATGTGGCTCTGGAGCTGCAGGTGGCAGGCCCTGATCCATTCTGACCTCCCATGTAATACAGGCCAGAGCATGTCCCCAAAATAAATCCTAGCACCAAGTACTTTTTAGTAAAACATCCCATCTTGATCAGATTTGTGTTATTATGTAGCAGGTAGATGGCTGAGCACTCTCTCTCTCTCTCTCTCTCTGTGTGTGTGTGTGTGTGTTAATGGGTAACAGTAAAACAAGCACATTTTTAAATAAAGAGAAATTTAATATTCATGGCCATGATCTTTTTCTCTTGGGCTCATCACTTTTGTCAACAGTATTTATGGTATTTGACATCATTATAACCTATGTCTCTTTAGCGTGCTTTTGTTTAGTGTTGTGCTGATAAAGATCAGGCTATAGTATTTCCCTTTTGTCCTATTTTTTTTCATTTTTAATGTCAATACCCACCCAGGAGGTATTATTTTGAGACGTGTCTCTCTGTATTTTGCCATTGCTCAGGAACAAATGTAGTATCATAATATGGTCTGTTAACAATGCATTTCCTAGCAAATTCTTGAATGATGATGACCCACTGGTGGTAATTATAATGGTTCATAATACAATTTAAAAGTGCAGTGGGGAAAATATTGGCTGCTAGGAGGAAGCTATAAAGACAATTTGTGTGTGAAGCACCTTTTGTGCTTTAGAAATTGACTTGTCAGAACTTCTCTGAAAATAGAGGATGTATTGGGATTGCTTTAAAAGAAAAACTCTCAGGAAACCTGTGTCAGCTGTTTCCCCTGTTGAATTAATTGATGAGTAGCAGCAGAAGGAACAGAGACTGGTTGCTTGAATGAGAAAGAAATATGACTCCATATTAATGGGTATAAGACTTTGGTTTCGGTTCAGCCCATTTTAAAGACAGGGATTCCAATCTGATTCCAGCTCCTCGATTTATACATTTTCATAAAATCATAGGGTTGGAAGGGACCTCATGAGGCCATCTAGTCCAACCCCCTGCTAAAAGCAGGACTACTCCCACTAAATCAGCTCAGCAGAGTTTTGTCAAGCTGGGCCTTGAATGTTTCCAAAGATGGCGATTCCACCACCTCCCTAGGTAACCCATTCCAATGCTTCACCACTTTCCTAGTGAGAAAGTTTTTCCTAATATCCAACCTCGACCACCCCAGCTGTAACTTGAAACCATTGCTCCTTGTTCTGTCCTCCATTAGTATTGAGAACAGCCCAGCTCCCTCATTTTTGGAGCACCCTTTCAAGTAGTTGAGGGTTGCTATCAAATCCTCACTCAGTCGTCTCTCCTGCAAACTCCTAGTTCTTTCAGTCTCTCCTCACAGGCCACGTGCCCCAACTCCCTAATCATTTTCGTTGCCTGCAGCTGAACTGTCTCCAATTTGTCAACATTTTTGGAGGTGTTGAGACCAAATCAGCTGTAATTAGAGGGTCTAAGCAGGTTTAATTCAACTCAGGTATATCTCAAACTCAGAGGAAAGTGCAGGCCAGCAGGAAACACACAACAAATTTGCAACTGTCTGAGCCAGTTGCCTCGGCCACCGTGGGACTAGCCATTTTCCTAAACTCAGCTGCTTACATACATTGCTCAATTGAAGCAATAAGCCATAGCTCTTAATGTGCTTCAGAAAGGTGAGTGGGCAGCATTCTCTTACAAAAATAGGAAACTGTAGCATGGAGAAGTTAAGTGGTCTGTCCAAGGCCATGAAGCGTGTCAGTGCTGGGAAATGAATGCAGGCTCCTGACTGTCCGGGGCCTTATTCATTTGATCACGCCACATTATTGTACCAGAACTTCTGGGCTTGACATACAGGCAACTAAACTCGTTTGGGGCTCCTGATAACAGTTTTGATACTCAGGGGCTTTAAAAGCTGGGAGCCTTCCATATATTTAAATCCCGGCCTGTATCTGGGGGAAGAAAATGTCCATTACTGTAAAACAAGCAAATCTCTCACTGAGCTGAAACATATACACACTTGACAAAACTTATTTGAGTTTGTCTGTAAATACTTGGCAAAACTAAGAGACGTTTGGCTGTTCAATGATCAGTTTGGATACGCAAACGTTTGGATGCGCAAACGTTTGGATGCTCAAATGTTTGGATGTCTGAATAATTTCAACTGAGTAGGTCTGTTCAATTACTTTGATATCTGTCCGGAACAGACATTTTTGTGATAAGTTATTCACAAGATGACTTGATCATGGTTTATAAATCCCTGTTCAGGAGTAGATGCTGCCACTTCTGCTAGTAGAAGACTCTCTTGTCTAACTGACAAAGGCATCTCAAGATCCAACTAATGGAAGATGAAACCAACACGGAGTCCTGTGGCCTTTAAAGACTAACAAATTTATTTATTGCATGAGCTTTCGTGAGAGAAAATCCAGCTTCGTCAGATGCTTTGAAGATAGGGAACTTACAGAATGGAAGCTAATAAATGCCTCTTAATGGAAGATGGAATCAGAAATTCTGAAAGTGGACGTAAGAAGCAACTTTTAACACTGACAGCAATTAATTAGCGGAACAGAGTTCCAGTGCTAAATTCTCCACCACGTGGAGATTTTGGGTAGATCTACATTGGACCTACAGCTCTGTAGACACACTCACTTAGCTTTTATCTAGCTATGCCTAAAAGAGGGGACACTGAGTCCATGGTTACAGAAGCCTACCTCACCGCTTTTATATTGATTTAGATGGAACATATGGACCCAAATAATCAAAGCTGTTAACATGACCCTGCAGCTGTCCAACATTAAAAGTGTTAAATAAGGGTTCTGGTTTCATTATCCAGTGACTTTGCAATGCTTAGTTTCATGATAAACATGCCATCAGCTATTCTTTTATTAAAAATATAGAGGGAAAAACAGTGAAGGTATTTAAAATGTAAAGTATTAAATAAGACTTTTATTTTTACAATGTCCTTTTTTCCCTAGATGTTTAGCTGGAGAAAGTTTTTAGAAGAAACATGCCCCACCATTTGCACTCTTTAATAATAGCTGTCCTTCTCTTGGGGGTAAGTGGAGAGAAGTTAGTTGAGCTGGGTCAAAGCTGTTGTTATTGCTGTTGTTGTTAAAGTCCAATCGCACTTCCTGAAAGACAAAAGAAGACAGACACACTCATAAGGCATAAGAATAGCACAGCAAAGTTAAAAAGTACAGCTTCTGTCTCTGGTGTTGACTCACTTGCCACAGCTCACAGCTGTTGATTCACAGCTGGAGAAGCACAGGCATAATGGTAGATGATCTGATTAGCCATTCGGAGAGCTGGGAAACTTGTACCAGCATCAGACTGTACATTGCTTTTACTGCCTTGCTGACTACAGGCTTACAAGAGTGTTGCAATTTATACAGTCCTGACAGGTTAAGCTAGATGCTTATTAGACAAAGAAGGAAAAGGAGGGGGCTAAGAAAAAGAAGAAATAAGGAAAAAGGACACACAGAAGAAGAATAGAGGGCAACAAAATCTCACAATCTCTTTAGGTGTTTGGGATTCAGCAAGAGCTGCTGGCGTTGATGTTATGTAGATCACCTGTCTTGGCCTGGTCAGGACATCTCAGGATCGAGACAGCAATGGTCCGTCAATGGCCCAGTGGATCGTGTGGTCCCTGGAGATGGTGTGGGTGGCATCCATGATGGTAAAGTAGGGTGCTTCCTATTCTTCCATCTTTCTGTCATCTAGCATCTCCATCTGCTAATCTCCCGCCATCCCAAATTCTCTTCTTTTCAAGAACCAGCAAAAGGAGCAATAGATGGAATAGCCCATCTGTTCCTTATATTGTTCACAAATTAGGCCTAAATTCTGATACACCAATTTTGGTTCATTGACCCCACACTTCTCATGTTTCCTGGACATTAGCTAAAAACAATCTTTTAATTATATGGGGGGGGCGGTGTTTGGAAACATTCAGTCTTCCCATCTCACTTGCGCACCTTTTCCTACCCACCTTTATTGGGATATGTGATTGGAACAGTTTGGGGACTTTCGTCCACTTTTTAACCAGAATTATGACATCCCTGGTTCCATTCTCACTTGTGCAACCTGCATTATATAGTTCGCCCACTACTGTTTTTAGAGAGGTAACTAGATTACAGATCGTGCAGTTCAATCTACATGAGCTGCAAATCACACCCCGGCTGCAATGTAGATGTACCCCTTAAATCAAGAACAGATATGTGCTCTAGTTTAAGAGCAAGTTATTGGATTTTGCCAGAGAAATTAGTGGGTAAATATTTTCCTCAGTATTATATAGCAAGTTGAACTAAATTGGGTTCATATATTTCCTAATCTTTCACCTTCCAGTTTCAGAGCTCAGTGCAACCCCTGCTGAAATAGTCAATAGGAGTCAGGTTGGGTCCCAGCCCACGCTCCTTACAGGAAATTCAGGGGCAGCAGGGAACTAAAAATAATGACTCACAAGAAGTTAACCAAACTTTTTTGAAATGTATAGAAGATCTGGTTCAGTTCAAATTCTTCATGAAAATTCAAAGCTCGGGTGATTGTTTTATCTGCTCCCACTCACACACTGATTGAGTAAAGCCTACGGTTTTTCTTTTTGAAATGCTTTTATGAAGTATACTGTGGAGATTGCAGCAGCAAGATCCATGAATAGTTTTTGGACTTTCTTTGTGGCTTTACTGATGGCTGAGAAAAATCAATGGCTTTCAAATTAGTCCATTAGGGACTCCTCCAATCTACTTCTATAACAGACCCATCTGTTGCTGAATTGTTGAATCACCTGCTGAGTAGTGCCTATGGTGAAGGCGTCTCAAGTTCTGGTTAGTTGTTCATTACCTTAGTATCCAGTTTGTACTCACTGCGACAATGCTCTCGATGATCCACAGAGGTCTCTCTAGTCAAAGCCCTGTTCAGAGGAAGAGGAAGAACACACAATTCAAAGAGCAGCTTAGATTTTATGATGCGATGCCTCCTAGGATGTAGGATATTGTTGGGTTATTTGCAGCTGACATGAAAAGAAAATCCTGTGGAAACAAAAAAGAGTGTTTCAAATGTGCCTTCAGGAGGCATAAGGAAGAGAAACCTCTTTTACTAATAGCAGGTCTTTTAATTAGCTTGTCAAGGGGCTAAACATATGCAGTTCCCCACCAGGCCCTCTTGTTAGAAACTTATTTTTCTTGAGCTAGACCTATACCCAGATAAACGCATTTAAAATCTTGTACAGTAATGTTGTTTTTTTTTCCTGTTGGCAAAATATTGTTTAATTTTGGTAGTACCCGAGATGCACTAGCCACTTTCCACAGAAGTTGCAATTCAGGCTCTTCAGTGCTTCAGCAGAGGTTGATCAACAAACAGAGTTTTGCTTTGATAGAAAATTTGGTCAAAATATATTTTTACCAAATTTTCCATGAAACATTCTGACCTTTTCCCACAATATCAAATACCTGAAATATTTTGAGGTTTGGCCTAGAACATTTCTGTTTCCAGCTGAAACACTTTGATTTGGGGGGGGGGTAGTTTTTTTTTTTATAAAAGTTTTCTCTCGAAAAAGCATGTTCATCGAACATTTTTTTTAACCAATCCTACTTGTGTAAACAAGCCACAAGCACTGGAGAGCTTCTGTCCTCCTTCAGCCATTGATTCCTAGATGCCCATGTTCAAATGCTTTCAGTTATCTAAGTATGGAGGCTCCTTGGAGCTCCAGGGGCTATAGAAATGGCCAGCACAAAGGGGGCAGAAACAGACATCAGTGCTCCCTCCCTCTCATTTCTTCCTTTTCCTGCCCTGGCTTGGTAATTCAGCAGTCCCTGAGCACTGGGCTGAATTAAGGCAGAGGCTTTGTAGCCCCAGACCCTGGCCCATGGGTCCGCAGACCTCCTGCGGCCATGCTGACCTGTGGGCTCCCTCCCCGAACCCCTCCATCAGCAGCGCCTGCCCCCCCAACTGAGCCCTCCAAAGCCCCTGACCCCATCACACCCCCATCTGCACCAGCAAGGCACCACTGTTTTGGGGGGAGGCCACAAGAGTGGGGATCCCTGGGCCCCCTTGAGCCAGCCTGGCCTGAGCACAGAAACTGTGATTCTCGACTGTGTTTTTGAAAAAGGTCTTTCTAACTATCATTTAAGAAAACATTTTTTTAACCCTCTACTCTCACTCACTTCTATCATGCACATTATTGAAATTCACTGAGTGGGCATTCTGCTGTCAGGGAGAATTTCACTGTTACATGAAAATGAGAGGGGAAGCCCAGGATTTTCTTCTTTGCAATGTAGTTTTAGCTCTGTCAGTCCCAGGATATCAGAGAGAGACCAGGTGGGTGAAATAATGCCATTTATTGGACCAGAAATAAGCTTCTGAATTCTTCTTCATGGTTTTCTTCTCCATGGAAAGCTGAAGCAGGTGCTGCTGAGGTTTGCAAAAATTCACACCTTAGCATCAGGTGGTAAAATTCACCCTTTAGTATTAGGTTAACATATGGCATATCACATGAACCCACAAAATAAGATTAATGAGGGATTTCAGTGGTTAAGGGAGCTTGTGCAGGGGGTGGGAATATCATCTACATTTGACAGCAGATGGAGGAGTTAACAGATTCCTGGAGACTTCTTTGGTGAGTTTTTGCTGCATCGTAAATTGTTGGAAAGCAAAGCGATTAATTGAGTTCAGTGGTTCAGGTTCATTTTGTAAGTAATGATGTAAGAGGCAGTTTACCACTCTCAGTCTCCAACTTTCTTTGGTTTTCTGGCAGACTCCTCTTTATGTACATGTAAACACGTGCAAACCATTTAGCAGAACAGTCCTTATTAAATAAAGAGGATGGCTTTATTAAATAGAAAGTTCCAAAGCTCTGATGCGCAGTATTTATAAGATGGCAGTCTTTTAGCAAAATTGCCAGTGACATGAGATCCAATTAAGTGTTTGAAAAATTAAGAAGGCATCATTTACTAGCAGAGATTAAAAATTTCTGCTGTCTCCAATCGGAAAACCATGAGGTCAAAAAGAACGTACCAGTGTTAGCCAGACACGACAGGTTGGGTGGCTGTAACATCACTCCACTGGATTCAGGCATCCTTGAAAAGAGTTTGCTTTAGTGCAAACTGTTTTCTCCGCAGGAAGAAACATGCTCTCGCAGTTAAGGCATTAGACTGTGACTCGGTACTTCTTTTAATCTAATCTAATTCCCAGTTTGGACATAGACACGTTGTATGAACATGGGCAACCTATTTATCTTTCTGAACCTTGACTGCCCATGTGTGAAATGTGTTAATAGCACTTCCCCATTTCACGGAGAGGGTAAATCCTATATTTGTGAGCTGCGCATACAATAGGATGTTGGACCCCATATATGTGAATTGATAGTCCTTATCCTGTTTGCCTTCTTGAGGTTCTTTCCCTTTAATCCACTTAGTCCTTGGCCGTTCAGCCAATTAAGTGTCAATTACTGTTGGATGTGATGTGAACACCATGTGTTAGGATAAGATCACTAACTTATTTCATACAACGGTTGCCATGATTTGAGAGAGTTAAATGAAACACTATTTATAACAGAACTTCTGTTACTTCCCTGGTTTTTATCATGTTTTTAAATCACTCATGACTAATTTCATATTATTTCCTTAGTTAAGGCACTGAGATGTGCAGAACTGGGCACCTTAGAGGTTCCGAAAGGATATAGGCTTTCACGTTTGTTAGCTAAGCTTTGATTTTGTGTTGTTGATAAGGCATCAATAACTAAGCTGAATTATTAGGCAAAGAGAAATCAGCACCAAACAGAAAAAGTTAATACTATCAGTCGAGGGCAAAGAGCTGCAGCTTTACAGTTTCATTGTTTCACAGAATAAGAGCTACCTTCAGGGTATATATATACACACACAGAGAGAAAAATGCTGCAACAAAATAGAAAAATTTTCCATTAACATAAATTATTTTTTCTTATAACTACATTGTACATTGTGTTTTTTAAGGACACAGTGATACTAATCCCAGTTATGAATAGCACCAAACCTTCTTTTCTTGTCATTTAGTCTTTAATTATTTTGAAGGCCATCAACACTTTGTACCAATTATCCAAACACACTGTTTCTATTTGGTACCACTTGTGCAAGGTTCTGCATATATAGACGACATAATTTAGACACAGTCCACCCATAGCATGGAATAAGTGAAGAGCATGCTGGGAGTTTGGTTCATCACTGGCATAAACACAAAAGCTTCAAGAAATAGATATTAGCTAGCACACTGATGTAACTCAGTTGTATGCATAAATTTTAAGCCTAGGAGGGACGAATGGAATATTGTAATCTGACCCCATTCATGACACAGGCCAGAACTTCAAAGAATTTACCTCTGATTGATTATGGTGTAACCATGACAAGAATCCAGCCGTAGGCTGCAGTTTTAAAATGAATAGTGATTTTTGGGTACCTCGGTCTTTGGTTGCCCAAAGGAGCCTGATTTTCAGAAAGAAATGAATGCCCACTGCCTGAGAAATCTTTTTGCCTTCCCTTAACAGTGATTCAAGTATGGCATCCAAAAATGGAGGCACTCAAATTTGCTAGTCACTTTTTAAACTCTTGGTCATATCGCTTTACAAAGTACCAGAGCAATCATGCTACCATGAGCCTTACATAAAATCAAGATGTAGGTCCACAATAGAGATTTATTGAAGTCCAGGGCCTTACTCTGGATTTATACCAGGTGTGGACAAAATTGGCTCACAGCTAGGAGCTAACAATTTAATTTTTGGTCATCAGAGGGCACTCCTCCATTACATTTCTGCAGTGGAGCTAGGTGACAGGCTACTAAAACTGGTCACCATGGTGACCAGAAATATACATTTGTCAAGGCCTGACATGATGCAGGTACACCAGGGGGCCAAAACAAGGTTGCTAGAGTCTCTTTCACTTTCTGCTGTGCCAAGCACATAGTCTCCACTCAACAAACAACAAAAATAATAACAATAACCCTTCCCGCAATGGATGGGGATCAGCTGGGGTGCCAGCAGACCATTTTCAGCATGGCCACACTCCAGGGATCAATGTAAGAAATCTGAGTGTGAGCTCTTCTGAAACTGGCCATTTTGTTTGTGCCACTGTTTGAATTTTAAGGATGAGCTCCTCTGAAGAAAAATCTTCTCATGTCATTTTTCAAAGGTGGTGGGAGAGGGAGGTTTGCACTGGCATAATAGTTCTCCTTTGTTAGGAAAAAAAAGTTCATAGAGCCAGCAATGGGTCTCCAGCTCTTCCCTCACCCTCAGATACCATGCTTGTGAGATGGGGCCAGATTCTGCACAGCCCTCATTCAAGTGCACCTCAGTGACTGGGAGTAGGATGCGGAAATAGATCCTTCCCCACAGGAAGTTTAACCTTCCTCCTTGCAGACTTTAGCCCGGACGTTCAGAGCAAAAGGAATGAGTTTCAACTGCTTACATTAGAGGAGTACCTCCATTAGCTAGTTTTTGTAATTGGCTTTTAGAGACCAAGATCCTCAAAAAAATAAAAGACCCAAAGCAAAGCTCTGGTGGCTCAAAAGCTCTCACACCAGCAGAATACTCTGGTGAATTCTCTGTATCTTAAAGTTCTTAAATCATGATCTGAGGACTTAAATAATTCAGTCATAGGGCAGAGGCTTATTGCTGGAGTGGGTAGGTGAGGTTTTAAGGCATTGTGCAGGAGGTCAGACTAGATGATCATATTGGCCCCTTCTGATCTGAGATTCTAGGCTATGTCTATACTGGAGGCTTAAGAAGACTTATGTTACTCCAGGGCCACATTTGGAGTTCATTAAGTCGACTTAAGCACTTGCTTAAGTTGATTTAATAACTCTCACACTTAAAGTTGACTTTAAGATTTAAGTCGACTTTATAAAGTCAATTTAACAAACTGTGGCCCTTAAACTCAACCTAAGGGCAGCTTAATGCAGGAGAGCCATTTAAGTTGACTTTATAAAGTCGACTTAAACAAATGGGGCTCTCCAAATTGACTTAATAAATTTGACTTTAAGATGACCTTATTAAGTCGACTTAACTGAGCCCTCTACTGTGGACATAGCCAATGAGTCTATGAGAAGTTGGTCCACTAAAAAATAAGACGTCACCCACCTCATGACTACAGCAACAGTTCAAATAGATCATGAAGGTCCTTTAGGCTCCCAACTTCCACTGAAATCATGGGAGTTAGGAGTCTCAAGACCTTCGTGGTTCTTGGCCATATACTCTTAGGGTATGCCCACACACACACATTTTAAATCGAAATAACACAGGTTATTTTTGATTTAAAAATATTTATGTCCACACGACGTTTCCTTATTTTGAAATAAGGAAAATCATTTCGATATAATAAAACCTAGTTTTATATCGAAATGAGGGTTACCGCAAAACTGTGGTTTCAAAATAACTCCATGTGGCTCTGTTATATGACCCTCATATCAATATAACAGTTGACCTTCCTCCTAGGGTTCATGGCACCCTGGAAGGAAGTCCCACCCCCCTCAGCACCCTGGCCAGGGAGGGAGGGGAGGTGCAGAGGGGTGCAGGGGGCCTCCCCCACCTCCAGCTGGCCAGATGGCAGGTCGGGGAGCCAGGTCGCCCAGCTGCAGAGCTTGCCGGCTGCTGGCCGGGTGTCAGGTCAGGGACCTGGGCACCCTGGCTCCCCAACCCACCACCCATCCACCAGCTGGCAAGCTCTGCAAGCGGGGCGTGCCGGCTCCCTGACCAGCCACCCGGCCAGCTGTGGGGAAGTGTTGCAGGGGAGTCTGGAATCTCGGCTTCCCTGTGCCCACTGCCCTGCAAGCATTGGGGCATGTGGGGTGCCCCACGGTCCCTCCTCTAGCACCCCACCAGCAGTGGGGGATGCAGGGCACAAGGGGATCCCAGGGTGCCCCTCTCTCAACTTGAACTAGCAAGTCCTGTGTCAGGACATGGTAGTTCGAGTTGGGTTTTTTTGGTCTGGGTGTATTAAGTCGATTTTACTTAAATCGTTTTAACTATTTTTAGATCGATTTGGTTAAATCGATGCAAGTAGAATCAATTTAACTGGCTACATGTGGACATAGCCTTACATGGACCTGCTAGTAGATGGGACAAAGACATATGCTTCCTTCATGTGAGCTACATAAGGCACCTCCTCTATCTTATGCAGAAGGAAGGCAGAAATGAAAACAGAGGTTCTTTTCTAACTCCCCTACCTGGGGCATCCAGCTCTCAGAGGGTGCAGGGAGATGGCAAATCTAAGCTGCACCCCTTCTACCAGATTTCATCAGCTGAATGTGTGGAAGCGTGAGATAGTTCTGTAATGGTTGTAGCCTTTGCCTGCACAGAGTCCTTGCTGAGGCCCTCATCGCTGGAAGAAAGTAGCATTTTCAACACTTATTCCTTTACTGTTGTTAGATAATGGACAGTTAATGACGCAGTAATGTAAAATACTTTGACCTGTGTCTAGGCTTGTTAAAAATTAAGGCTGCTGACAAACTGGTTGAGTTTTACAGCTTTGCATTTAATGAGCAGCAGATGCAAAAACTGAAAATTTAAAAGCAAACTAAGTGCTCGTGATGTTTGCAGAATATTATAGTAACATTATTAAATCATACAGTCAAATTTGCTTGAACATAGGCTTGTTTGTCTCATTAGCAATCATCTATTCAGAACAAGCATGGCTATCTAATCAGTGGAATGTGTTTTCTTGCATCATTACTGACATTTCATATGTTTTCCTTTAGGAAAAAAGCCACACAGGTTATGGTTTTTAAACCTGGTGTTTCACCTTTTCTTTTTTTTAATTCACAATTTTTTTAGACAGCTCTAATGCCTTGCACTTAAATCTTTCATCCAAGTGCCTGAAAGTGCGCCACCAATATTGATGAATTAAAGTCACTGAGGACTGTTAGAAGAGGAAACAAGCATAAAGGAGAATGTGACTCACACAAAGCCACTTGGGGTATGTCCGCCCTGCAAAAAACATCAGGGTCAACTGACGCAGACTAGCAGGGATCACTCTATAGGCTGTTCAATTGCTGTGTAACTCTCTACAGGGTAATTTTATAGGCCTGTAGTCCAAACCAAATGACCCTGGCCTGCCATGGATGTTTTCTTGAAGCTAGGTCTACACTTGGGTTCTGTCTACACAGCCCTTGGTTACAAATCTTATGGCCTAGTCCAGTGATTCCCAACATTTTCTCTGCTGTGGCACACCTTGCTACCTTTAATTAAGTTGAGGCATACCACAATATAGTTTCCAAATGAACTCATGAATATTCATGAGCAAATGAGCCAATCCAGAGCTCTTTGAGTAATTTTTCAAAAATATTTGTGGCACACCGGTGTGCCGTGGCACACTGGTTGGGAAACACTAGCCTAGGCTGACAGGCTCAGCTTAAAATGCAGAGCATTGGTCCAAGGGGCCAAGGGATCACTGGAGGATGCTCTGGGCGGCCTCAAAGGAGTGGGCAGCCAGTGGTAGTGAGTCCCCACTGCTAGAGCACAGACCAGGCATTGGCCCCAGGGCCTCCCTGAGCAGAGGCATTTCAGAAACAGGTAAGATTTAGTCAGGGGTATTTATAGTCAAAATCAAGGCCTGGTCAGGACTGTGAATTTTATCGCCTGGGACCTGTCCATGATTTTTAGTAAAACACCCATGACTAAATCTTAGCCATAAGCATAATTAGTCAGAGCATATGTTTCACAAGGAATATTAAACTTTGTGCTTCAAGGTTTAACCCTATTTCAAGCTATTGGGATATATCTGCCTAGCAAGGAAAGCCCATGGCTGCCAGGGACAAGATACTAAAGTAGATGGACCTTGGGTTCTGACCCAAGATGGACTATTCTTATGTCTCTTTCTTGTGGGGAATGCTGAGGGAGCCTCACGTCTAAGTGGCATGTGCCATGTTACAGGCCCGTGTGTTAGATGTGGTCAGCTGAGTTTGCGCATGACATCCCAATCCATTTACAGAGGATGCCACTTGGTTTAATAGAAGTGGCTTGGAAGGAAAATCCTGATAAAATCCTTAGGATAGCGAATATTTTGAGCCAAACTCCTTGGTATGCTCCAGATGCTTGAGTGATGCAATGGCAGCCATAAACAACTTTTAACTGGCCAGTTACATTGGGTTTATGGTAGCACTAAGTCACTAGAGCATGCAAAACAGATGGAGAATATCTGCAAATGTGGCCCTCATTATATTTTGTGGTAAACCATTCTCCTATTATTTCCTATAATTTTATTTATTTGCTTCAATTAGAGTTCCCCTTGGTTCAGAAATCTGGGTAGTAAACTGAGCTTTTACTTTATGAAAAAGAACATTCCTTGCCAAGGATGATTTCCCAGCAGATTCAATCAAATACGCTAACATTTTAGATAAGCACTCTGAGGTCCATTGCTTCCTCTAAATAGTCTTTTTTTCATCCCAACTTTTTATTTTTTTGGTTCAGTGGCAGTTACTGAACAGTCCCAAATGTGTAATTTCCCCAGTGTTCAGCTGCTTGCATTTTTTACTTTATTTTCTTCTTCCATCTTCAGAATAAATGTCACACACAATTTACATTTCCCGATCTGAAGACCTGAAGAAGAGCTCTGTCACCAAGAGAAGATGGTCCAGTAAAAGACACTACCTCGCCTACCTTGTCTCTGTAGTTCCAAGGGGGCAGCCGTGTTAATCCACTTCAGCAAAACAAACAAGGATTCCTGTTGCACTTTTAGGCTATGAACACATCTAAAATCTTAGTTCAGACTTGGTTAGTCTGGACTAAGTAGTTCAAAAGTTAGTTCAAAGTAAGTGTGGGTTTTTTTAGTTCAAACTAATTTTTAATTCAAACTAGCCATGCTTTTTTTTTTTTTACTTTGAGCTAACTTTTTAGGTCAAACTAAAAAAGTGTGGTTAGTTTGAACTAAAAGTTAATTTGAACTAAAAAAATGCACTTAACTCAAACTAACCGCTAGTTCAAACTAGCATGTCTACATTGTGCTAGTTCGAACTAAATATGCAAATTAGTTTGAACTAAGCAGTTAGTTCAAACTAACCAGCTGAACTAACTAGTTTGAACTAAGCTTTGCTTAGTTTGAACTAAAATTTTTTTTAGTTTGAACTAGGTGAAGCCTTGTGTAGACAGGGTTCAAATTAATTTGAATTAAGGCTCTTTATAGACATAGCCGTGAAGACTAATAAATCTATTTATCACATGAGCTTTCATGGGAGAAAATCCCACTTCATGAGATTCTTTGAGATGATCTGACAAAGTGGGATTTTCTCCCATGAAAGCTCATGCAATAAACAAATTTGTTAGACTTTAAAAGGGCCACAGGACTCCTTATTTGTTTTGCTTGTCGCTTGTCTACCCGGGGACACACATTACCTAGACAAAAGATGTCACACATTTCCAAGCATGATTCAAATACAGTCAAAGCAACAACAGTTTTTATCAAACAGCTTCTTTTAAATACTGCAGCATTTGATGCAATCTGTAGTCCTTGAGATAATGAAGGCATTCCTGCAGTAATTTTGCTTCTGAAACAGAAAGAACTTTGCTTTTATGGCAATAACCTAGGCCAGCATTATTTAAGAATATGCAGTCATGCTTTAAAACACACCATGGGCTGTAACTTTTGTAAGTAACCACTTTCTATTACTTAATGTAGAGCTCAGAAGACGGATGAGTCAGTGTATTAACCTCCATATTTTCCCCCAAGACTTTGCATTTAACCTGCTCTCAAGTATTGTCTTCTTATTTATTTTCAGAAACCAAGGACGCAATCTCAGTTATCATTTTTATCACATACTCTGTTAGGTCCAGAGATGACCTTCCATATTGTAGCTTCTGAAGGCTTCACAATCATTGGCATTTTTTATCCTCACAATACTCATAGGAATCAGCAAAGCAGTATTATCCCCACCTTACAAATGGGGAACTGAGGCACAGTCTAGATTAATTAACTTTCCCAAGGTCATGCAGCGATTTAGGAACTCTGTGACTTATCTTCATTTCTGAGTACTGCTTTGTTCAAGACCCTGGACAGGGATATGCTGTCTGATCACAGTGGGAAGACATTCAGAAAATTTCTGAAGAATTCTCACTCCCAAGGTTTTGGAAGGGGGAATGATTGTTTGAAAAATGAGCAGTTTTGTTACCAAAAATGCCCAGTTTTTCACGTCCACTAAGGACATTTTTTTATTTCCCCCCACTCCCCTTTCATCTCTATTTTCATCCTTTTCCATTTTGCAACTGAAAATGTTTGGGTAGGAGGTCTTGTCAGAAGGAAACAGGGGAGAAGCCTTCGCATTAATTGGAATTTAAACATAAAGGTTTAGGGAGAAAACTGTGAGGGCCAGACCGTAGGGTGGAGGGAAGCTTCTTTGCACTATATTGCCAGCAGATTCTGGCCATGGAAGCATCTACAAGAGGATTATCCAAATACTGTGGTTCCAGGGATATACCTACGGTTTCCAGACAGAGAGTCTGAACAGGGTGCTGTGAAGCTCTTGTTATTCACAGCTGGCTGGAAATGGAAACAAAAGCTATGTTCACACACAGGGGGTTATTTCGATACAAGTTGTTTCGAAACAACTTGTATCAAAATAAGGCATTATTTTGAAATAAGTTAATTCGAATTAAGAAAATGTTAAATCGAATTAAGGAAAATAGCTCAAAGCGAAATAGCATGCTCGGACAACAGTTATTTCAAAATGAGTCACCGTCATTTCAAAATAACATGTTCAGACGGGATTGCTTCGAAACAATCATTGGGAAACAATGTTGTTTCATCACCAAATGGGGTTTAAGTTGTTTCAAAACAACGCCGTTGTTTCAAAACAACGGAACCCATTGTTTCGAAACAACAGTACGTCGTGTGAACTTTGCGTTTCTTATTTCAAAACAACCTCTGTTGTTTTGAAATAAGACTGCTGTGTGAACACACCCAAAATTAAATAGAGCTCCTTAAGTACCATGGCCCAGATCCTCAAATGTCTATAAGCTTTTAACGCACACTGAACTCAACAGATGGTTCAATCTGTCATGTTACCCTTTGTGGCTCTAGAGTCAGGTGATCACTGAACACCCCTCAGAGCTGGTGTTATGGCTGTGTCTACACCACAAAAGCTAGTTTGAATTAACAAAGTCAAACTAGTAAATTCAACCTTAATTCTAACTAAATCTGACTTTAGTAAGTCAAATTAACAAAGTGCACTAATTCAACTTAAACATTAAGTCGAATTAGTCAATTTTGTTAATTTGAACTAACTGCTGTAATTTGAATTTATTTAGTTCAAATTAAGGCTTAATGTTGGTCTACACTCCCCTTAGTCCACACTAAGAATCAAACTGAATGCTTAGTTAGAACTAAATGCAGGTTTTACTAATTCAAATGAAGCTTTCATTAGTTCTAATTAAGAAATTCCTTCATTAGAACTAATGAAAGTCAATGGTGGACAGGGGCTAAATTAGTTCGAATTAAGGAGCCTTAATTCGAACTAATTTGCCAGTATAGATGCACCCACAGTGTCTACACACTGTCTTGCTGTTGACATGAGGAGGACAGTTGGAACAAAGGGGAAAGGGCATGGGATAGCCTTAGGGTTGACCATACATCCTGTTTTGACTGGGACACTCCCTTTTTTAAGCCCTTTGAGAATATTAGTAGGCTATGTGTCCTACCTATGGCATCCTTCAGTCCATTCTCAATTACTGACCTAGCAAAAAATCATGTTTTCTCTCTCCAAAGAGCAGAAAAATCAATAATAAGATGAAATTTCATTGAGATTCCCACTCATATTGTTTCTTTGCCTGTGTGGCCTCCTGCATCTTCCATTCTTCAGGCAGTTTGACTGATTCTCTTTGAGATTTCCCTGTGAGAAAACACTTCTAAACATAAGGATTGATAACCATGTTTCTACAAAGCTTGTGAAATCCATCCAAGGCTATGTTAGCTTAGTGATTTCAAAC
Organism: Podocnemis expansa; assembly: GCA_007922195.1. Lineage (NCBI taxonomy): Eukaryota > Metazoa > Chordata > Testudines > Podocnemididae > Podocnemis > Podocnemis expansa. Next base: position 1,042,779 of record ML682107.1, read on the forward strand.
AGAGCCAACACAGGAAACGAGCATTTTGGCTCACAATTATTTTGTTTTGCATTCCACTTGGGTTTCATTCACCAGAATTAGTTTAATTGATTTATTTGTTTTGAGGACACACTGCCCAGCTGCTTATCTTCAGTGAGCAGCTGCTGAGAAAGAAAAGAAAGAAACTGCCACGCAAATGACTGCAAGAATGAAAAATCATAGTTCCTCCCATCTCAAGTCTCCAGAGAGAGAAGTGAAGGACGAGTCAGGGAAAAAATCTTTCAAGCATTGTAGCTTTGTCAGTCTGTTTGCATCTCCCATCCGTCATCTTACAAACACTTCCACTTGCCTTAAGGTGATGTGAAAAAGCCTGTGACAAGACAGATTGGCGGTGGGTCTGAAGTTCTTTCTACACAGAAGAAGAGCAAGTTGGTTTCTTGTGCCAGGGACCATTGACACTCTACAGAATTCACACTTCCTTCTTTTTCATCAGATGTCTTCACAGATTTTAAAAAAGTCATGTAAAACCATGCATGCAAACCACCCAAGATTTCACCCTTGAAGTGAAACACGAAGGGATGGATTCTCTGGTTCCACAAATTCTCTTTCCACTATTTATTCTTATGCAATGTAAAGTGAACCCAAAGATGCTTATTTGTACTTTGATGTAACTGTATCCTACTGCCCATCCCCACTACAACCTAAAGAAAAGGAGGGGGCCTGGTAGGGTAAGGTAGCTACAGTACAGCTGATGCTTCACTGAAGCTGTTATGGGCCAAATTGCCAGTGGGTGAAGTTAAAGCAGCCCCCTTGCTCCTCTTATTTTACTGTTTCAGTCACGGGACCCCAAAGGGGCTTTGGATGTGCAGACTGTTAATCCAGTCCTCTCTGTAGCTGGGCTCATGATCTGACACCAGCATGGGGGAGGCACACTTAACAATCACTCCTACGCGTGTTCCCCCCCATCCCTTTGAGATACTCTCCTTCCCTCAGCACTTCACAGGTAGACTGCCTCCAAGAAATTCTGCTCAGGCATCACCTTGCTGTGTCTCCCCTGCAGCCTGATTCTCCCTTTAAAAGCCACAAGACAGGCCAAAATAATTAAAGGAATGGAAAAGTTCTGCAAGCAACCCGGGGGGGGGGAGGAAGCCAGCAAAGGAAAAAATATCAGTTGACCACATACTCAGTGCTACAGTTAGCTGACTCTGCTTCCACATCAGTTATTTTCAGCTGAAAAAAGGAGCTCTAATCTAAAGCTAAATTTCTTGTGTCTCCCCCCAAAATCCATTTCCCACAATTTGTTTTGCTGGTCCAAAAACTTTGAAACAAGAAAATTTGGAAAAAAAATAAAAATGTTTCCTATTTTCAGTTTCTTCTTTTAAAAAATACCCTACTGTGTATATTTTCCTTCACTTTCTTTCCATGCTGATGCTGGGTGTTGCCTCTGGAATGGCTGGGGTCATGGAGCTTGATATGCACACGTGGGGTGACCAGATAACAATGAGAAAACTGAGACAGGGAGTGGGGGCAATAGGCACCTGTATAAGCAAAAGCCTCAAATATTGGAACTTTCCCTGGAAACTGTATAGGGTGACCAAATGTCCTAGGCACCCAAATTCTAGTAAAAGTCAAAGGGTATGTCTACACTGTATGTTTAAGTTGACTTAAGGACCCTTAAGTTGACTTAAACAAAGCTCTGTCTACATTGCAGGGCAATAAAGTTGACTTTAGCATCAGGTAAAGTTGGCTTTATTACTTCCACTTATAACGTCAACTTTAGTTAAGTCGACTTTATTAAGTCTACTTAAGGCAATGTGGGCTCACTAAGTCGACTTAATAAAGTCAACTTAGTGCAATGGGACCATTAAATCGACTTTATAAAGTCGACTTAATGTAGTATGGATGCACTAAGTCGAATTAATAAGGTCTACTTAAAGTCGACTTTAAGAAGTCGACTGAATAAAGTCGACTTAGCTTTTACAATGTAGACATAGCCAAAGGGAGCTAGGGGAGCCAAGCACTTCTGAAAAGTACATGTGCAACATTTTAAGGACCCACTTCCAACCTTGCACCAGTTTGAGATCAGCGTATCTCCACTTCATACGGCCAAATTCAGCGCATCTGACAAAGTGGGTTGGAGCCCATGGAAGTTTGTGCCCGAAGAAATTTGTTTGTCTTTAAGGTGCCACAGAACTTATGTTGTTTTTGCTCTATAGCAGGCGTGGCCAAACTGCAGCTCGGGAGCCACATGTGGCTCTTGAATGAAAAATTGTGGCTCCCAGAAGCACGTCAGCAAATCAATTTAGGAAAGCAGCCCCAGCCTAGGAGTTCAGAAGGGGGTCGGAACAGTGGGGAGAAGCGCGGCATGGTTGGGGGTGGTGGGGAGAAGTGCAGCATGGTCAGGATTTTAAAAAACTTGCCATTAGCCTGCAGTCTTCTACATCTAGCAGCAGCTAAGTTTTTACTGTATGGGCTTAATTTTCATGGTAACCTTAAGTAATTATTAGAATCTGACATTAGTAGGATCAATATTTGTCCTCCTTTTATGATAAAATTAAAGGGTGCAATGAATTTTAAACCTAGTAATTTTGGCGTAAGTAAAAGTATATGGCTATATGCCTCAGTATGGCTCTCAAAAGCTCAATAATCAACTTGTGTGGCTCTTGAGTTCCATAAGGTTGGCCACCCCTGCTCTATACAGACTAACGTGGCCACCCCTCTGGAACCTATGTCTCCACTGACTTCCATGGAGTTACTTCAGATTTACACCAGCATGCATGAAATCAGAATCAGGTTCTACCTCACAACCAGTTAACAGTCAGATTCTACCAAACGCTGAGCACTATCTCGCACCACTCTTAGTCCTGTTGGTCTCAGTGGAGTAAGGCACTATGCAACACAGATCATCATATGTCAAAAGAGTCCTTAATGATTGTTTTTGTGCATGATTTTACTCTTAATCCATTCTGCAATGGGTAGTACCAGGCAGACACTGCCCCTTGTTGGAAACCTCATCACTTTGATGCATTTCCCCCACCTGAAGCAACTGTCCTACAGAAAACAAAAAAGATCACTGAGCTCAGACCTTCAGGAGCTGCCTAGATAGGACCCCAGGGTTTGCTGCCATCAGGTTGGACAAGAACTAGTCTTTCAATGGCTAGGCAGGTAGGAGCCATTGAGGCTGAACAGACCAGATACAGAGGACTGGCACCCTCCAAGTGGAATGGGGAGAGGGGAAGAAGACTCTACCTGCCTAAACCAAAATCCAGGCCATGTCTGGTTTCTACCTCTAAGACCACATTGTTTAGCCTGAAAGCGAAGGGCAGTTTTGTCTTACCTTGCGGAATGAAAAGTCCAGGCCATCTTGAGTTGAAGCTAAACATGACCATTGTCTAAATAAATGAGAGCATCCCTGGCCCAGCAAACCATGGACAATGTCAAATCCCTCTATTTTTCATTCTGCCTGAAGTCCAATGCTATTCTTTTATTTGCATATATTACTCTGGAGGGCTATTTTATTTTAATGGAAATGGCAGTGTAGAGGCTGGTCTTGAGTGAGCCCTAGCTAAACACAGGAAAACTTTTCCTAAGCCAAGATTCGTCTTCAGCTTGCTGAAGGAATACCACAGAATACCCTGCTGGCCGATACAATTACAGTTCCATTCAAGCAGTCTTCAGCTCCTGGCAGAGAGTGTTGTTAAACAGCAAAGATTATCTGCCTCATCTTTGGTATGTCTGTGTATTTATTATTTTATCCTGACTTCTATTTGGTTTATTGACAAAGACAAAATGGAATCTGACAAAGGAAAAAGAAATCAAGAATGAAAAGCTGAAAGAAAATCCTTATGATCGTTACAGAGTCACATTGCAAAATACAGCAAACCATTTACCTACACTGTTCATACGGCAGTAGTATCCCTATTCAATATCTGTGCAGAGGAAATGTTTGAGCTGCTGGGTTCGTAGTCAGAGAGTCACATATCTTAAGGACAGAAAGGAGCATCATGGTCGTCCAGCCTGACCTTGAACACAAATGCAGGCCAGAGAATTTCGCCTAGTGAATCGTACATCATTGCACTTGAGCTAGAGCATATGTTTTTAAAAGGATATCAAATCTTAATTTAAGGATGTCAAGTGACAGAGGATTTATGCTACCCCTCGAAAAATCACTTCAATGGCTAATTATCATCACCATTAAAATTTGCACCTTGTTTCTAGTGTGAATTTTGCAAAATAAACATCTGAAATCTCATCTTTCCCAATGCTTAGCATCTATCTGGATTTAATCTTCTAGTTCAGCACATTACAGAAGTCAGCTACAAAGTTTGTGGTAGGGACAAAACAAGGCTTGTGTCTCATAAAATCATAGATGCTGAGGATGGAATGATCTATTAAATCATCCACTGTGGTCTCCCTATCAGTTCAAACATCCTCGGCTACAGTTCCAAGATTTTTTCCAATCTAGAATTAGAAGTCCCAAATCATTCATCTTCCATCACTTCCCTTGAAGGAAGACTATTACTTGGCCAAAAAATCTCACTGCCAAAGATCTCACTAATCTTTGTACTCAACTTTCCCTTTCCCCTTTATCTAAAATGTCCATTATCCTTAGTTACATCTCATTCTATCATTTTAACTGAGCACTCTCTTTCTTTTGTATTTGATTTCATATTCCTTACTTTCTTGCTATTTATTCCCACTTAAATTCATCTTTAAATTTTAGGGCCTACATAGAAATTAGATGGTATTAATACATAGTCCTGTGCCAGTCCTCTGCATGGGATGACAAGTTTCAGAAAGGTAGCCATGTTAGTCCAGTTCAGCAAAACCAAGAAGTTCCAGAGGAGTAGCTGTGTTAGGCTGCATATAGCAAAAAGAAAGAAAGTCCTATGGTACCTTAAAGACTAGCAAATTTCTTCAGGCATAAGCTTTCAAGGGCTGCAACCCACTTTGTGAACAAGGAGTTTTCACCAGCATTAGTAATTTTGGCTTCAGTGAAATAGCCACTGAGAGTAAATGTTCCTCAGCCATGAATAAAAGCTGCAGAAAATGCTCTTTGTATTTTCAGCCTTGAAATATTTGTAGACTGTTATTTTCCCTATTATAGAGGTTTAGCTGAGCTATGGGGAATATTTTTCCTCTATTAATCTTTACTCAAAAATGAATTCTTTGGAGCTCAGAGTCATTTTTGTTGCTAATGTGTATGTTGCCTTATTTCAAAGAGAGTCCAACAAAATGACCCTGTCATGAGCATGGAGGACACATAAAGCAGCTTTGGCAAATACTGAATGTCATGCCAATCCATAGGGTTTATCAAGTCCTAATAAAGTACACTGTCTGATTTTACGGCCAGCTCTTAGTGTCCCAGCTGTGAAATTTAATTACAATGAAGCTGACATATCACAAATTGAGACATTAGTCTATGCACAATCCTTGCACAAGCTCAGCTTGTGAGCCTTCTGTGCTCTTGTCTACATTGGGACACACAGGAAAATTGAGCCAATTTACTAAAGTTAATTAAGTTAGAATAATTTTGTAGTGTAAACATACTCCAAGTTACTTTGACGTATAACCACCACATTAATGAAATTGCTTTTGCATGTCCACACTATGCTCCTTGTGTCAGCCATGCACAGCTTCACTGGGAGCACTTGCACAATTTAACTGTCAGTGCAGGGCATTGTGGGATGACTTCTGAAAGGCAGCAACTGTTGATGTCGATAACACAGTTCTGCACTGGCACTGTGTTGACCTAACTCCATTGGCATTGACTCTATGCCTCATGTAGAAGTGGAGTTAATAAGTCAGGGTAGTTGGCAGATCACATCCATGGGAGTTGACATTTTAATGTAGATGGTTACAAAATTCAGTTGATGTAAGCTGCCTTACATCAGTCTAACTGTGTAGTTAGACCAGGGCATAGCTGCCAAAATGAATAAAGCTAAAATGAAGGACAGACACATTACTTCTGAATGAGAGTGTCTACACTGGACTTTAATGCAGTTTAATTAATTTAGATTCACACTTTTACTTAACTCAGTTTCACCTTCTTGAGTGTCCCCGAGTAGACACAATGCCGCAACTTCCTTTCTTTGCTGGGATGGAGTTTACATTATGTTATCTAACTTTGATGGTGGGCTTCGGTTGTCAGGAATTCACCTAAACTTCCAACCACGGCTCGCTGGAGCACCAGGACTTCTGGGCTTGAGTTTTGGCCATACAAGGAGAAAAACAGTGTTGCATAAGGCCTGCTGCTGCAGATCTTAAACATATTGCCACATGCCATTGCACTGGTGTCTGGCAAATATCACAAGGTAGGAAAGATACACTGGTGCCTCCAGCTGACAACTGGGAGTTGAGATCCCTCATTCCCGACTCTGCCAAGAACTTGAAATTCTGCTCTCAGCTAGAAAAATGAAAGCCAATGACTTTGAGGATGTAACTGAGGACAGCATTTCATCATTTCATAATGCTGGCCTCTGCATTTCCATCTTGCCCCGTGGGCTGGCTGGCCTGCCCCCAGAGGGAGGGTACGCCAGCATGACTAGTCTCTCCACTCTGTGGGCAGGGCAGCTGGTGTGCTGTGCTGTGCTGCCTCTGGCAGGGCCTTCCAGGGCCCATGGCCCCAGTGGGCCACACTGGAAAGATGCCACACTATGCACCAGTCATCCCCGCTGGCCAACGAGTGGGTCCCGGGGCCCTTGGAAGGTGGCCACCAGTGGGGGAGGGTACCAGGAGAGGGGATCCCACTAGGGGACCATGGCCAGGGCCCTAAATCCCCTTAATCCTGCTCTGATTATTTGAATGAAGTGTTATTTTGTATCTTGCATTTTGCCAATGTATCTATATTCCATAAAGCAAGACTTCCTTTCCAACGAATGAAGATTTGTTCATATGACACAAGCCTCCCAAAGCAAACACCTTTCAACTATACCTTACTCCCCCCACAGCACTTTTCCACCTACCGTGACAGATTGTGCATTATCACAAGGAATTATATGCTGCTTCCGACAAACAAGGTTGCAACACTGCATTCATTAAGCTAACTGTCAGTATGATGCAAAACGACCTAACTGAAGCCTGAGTAACATCTGCAAATGTTCATGGCTGATACCTGTGTGCAGTGGATTATGTATATATGGGAGAAGCATGAAGTCATAATTAACGTTTTGTATTAATAGATAGAGGGCAGGTGAGATGGTCAAGTGGGTTTGACAAATGAGTTTACTCCATGTCCTTGCTATTTACAACATGGATCTCCCCTTCATATATGGAAAGTTTTAGTGTGTATGTTGATAAATAAATAAGATAGATACAGCATATAAACCCTAGCATATGCACTATATGTAAAATCTCCTTAATTTTCTGCTGTTCCAGGCCAGAATCCTTATAAATACATTCAGCACCATCTCTTTCCAATCTTTCTAGTTCAATAAGATGACACTTTATAACAGAATGATTGCACTGCCTGTAAAAATTTCCAGATCCAAACCAATATGCGAATGCCAGGCCAGGAAAGGTGGCTTTTTAAACATGTTCCATGTGATGCTACTGCACTAGTGAAATCTTAGATTCAGTGAAGCTGCAGTCTATCAGCCGCAAAATAATTAATCACCATCCTCATGCATAACATCAAACGGGTAATGGAAGAATAACAAATTCCAAATTCTGCTTGCAGCTTTTGCTAAGTGTTCATATTTTAGATTAAAGTAGATGACATTCAACTCCTGCTCATTCAGATTTTGGTCACCAGGGAGGCAATGCTAAAATACTAAAAATACCAGAGATTTTTTATTATTACTGGCCCAGAAGGCCCAGCCAAAGCCATTGTTCACAGTGCCAATAAAAAGGAAGATGATCCCTACCCTGGTGCACTTACAAGCTAAATAAATTGGAGACAATTTTGAGAACAGCAATGCGGACCAGAGGGACTGGTTAGTTGAAAAGGTTGAAAGACCAGAGGGGGAAGGAAGGACCTGATAAAAGTCTTTAAATATGTTATGACCTGTTCTGAAGAGAATGAAGCTTAATTGATTTCCATGTCCACTGCAGGTAGGAAAAGAAGTAATGGACTTAATTTGCCACAAGGAAGGGTTAGGTTAGATGTAGAAAATCTTTCTAACTATAAGAATAGTTACGTACTGAAATGGGCTTCCAAAGGAGGTTGTGTAATCCATGTCATTGCAGGTTTTTAAGATTAGATTGGATGATCACCTGCAAGGAATGATCTTGGTCCTGCCTCCACATAGTCCTTTCTAGACTACACTTCTGTGATTCTGTGAATTAAGTATCATTTGGCTTAGCAATGGACTAAGTGAGAAGGAAAACTGTCTATGTGAAGGGTGTGGATCTTTGCAGTCCAATTCTGCCATGGTAAGAAGTTTCAAAATGCCATAGATTAGCTAGACCAATGCCAAGGAGGACAGATTGATCAAGGAGGTCCAAGAAACTTTCCCAGGGACAGGCCTGCTGCAGGACCAACTAGTCACCTGAGACCCATGGATCAGATTGGGTATGTCTACATTGTAAAAGCTCAGTCGACTTTATTAAGTCGACTTAACAAAGTCTACTTAAAGTCAACTTAGTGAGGCCACACTACATTAAGTCAACTTTATAAAGTCGAATTTAAATGGGTTCCCTGGCTTAAGCTGACTTTATAAAGTCGACTTAATGACCCCAGAGCACTAAGTTGACTTTATAAAGTCGACTTAGTGAGTCCACGTTGACTTAATAATGTCGACTTAACGGTAAAGTTGACTTTATAAGTGGACTTATAAAGTCGACTTTACTGGACCCTAAAGTTGACTTTATTGCCCTGCAGTGTAGCCAGGGCTCTGTTTATGTTGACTTAAGGGCCCTTAAGTTGACTTAAACATGTAGTGTAGACGAAACCATTGCCAGGTTCAACCACAAGCCACAGCATGTCTCAAGGAAAATGAATCATAGAATCATAGGGTTGGAAGGGACCCCACAAGGTCATCTAGTCCAACCCCCTGCCAAAAAAAGCAGGACCACTCCCATTAGATCATCCCAGTCAGTGTTTTGTCCAGCTGGGACTTGAACATCTCCAGAGATGGAGATTCCACCACCTCCCTAGGCAGCTTATTCCAATGCTTCACCACTCGCCTAGTAAGGAAGTTTTTCCTAATATCCAGCCTGGACCGCCCCAGCTGTAACTTGAAACCATTGCTTCTCGTTCTGCCCTCTGTTACTACCGAGAACAGTCGAGCTCCCTCCTCCTTGGAGCAACCCTTCAAGTAGTTGAAGGTTGCTATCAAATCCCCCCTCAGTCTTCTCTTCTGCAGGCTAAATAAGCCTAGTTCCTTCAGTCTTTCTTCATAGGGCTTGTGCTCCAGCCCTTTGATCATTTTGGTTGCCCTCCTCTGGACTCTCTCTAATTTGTCCATGTCCTTTTTGTAGTGGGGAGCCCAAAACTGGACACAGTATTCCAGATGTGGCCTCACTAGTGCAGAATAGAGGGGAATGATCACATCCCTTGATCTGCTGGTAACACTTCTTCTGATGCAGCCCAGTATGCCATTGGCCTTTTTGGCAGCAAGAGCACACTGCTGACTCATATCCAGCTTCCCATCCACCATGACTCCCAGGTCCTTTTCTCCAGTGCTGCTATTTAGCTGATCACTCCCCAGCCGGTAGCAGTACATGGGGTTTTTTCGTCCCAAGTGCAGGATTTTACACTTATCCTTGTTGAACCTCATGAGATTCCTCTTGGCCCACTGCTCCAATTTGTCTAGGTCTCCCTGAATCCTGTCCCTGCCCTCTAGGGTGTCTACCGTTCCCCCCAGTTTGGTATCATCTGCAAACTTACTAAGTGTGCAATCTATCCCATCATCCAGATCATTAATGAAAACATTGAACAGAACTGGCCCCAGGACCGACCCCTGGGGCACACCAGTTGTTACTGCCTGCCAACTTGACATGGAGCCATTGATTCCTACACGCTGAAACCGTTGATCTAGCCAGTTTTCTATCCACCTTACAGTCCATGCATCTAACCCATACTTCCTTAATTTGCCAATGAGAATGCTGTGGGAAACCGTATCAAAAGCCTTGCTAAAGTCAAGGTATATCACATCAATGGCTTTTCCCGCATCCACAAATCCAGTCATCTCATCATAGAAGGCGATGAGGTTGGTCAGGCATGATTTACCGTTGGTGAATCCATGCTGACTGTTCCTGATCACTCTATTTTCCTCCAAGTGTTTCAGGATGGATTCTTTGAGAAGCTGCTCCATGATTTTTCCAGGGATTGAGGTGAGGCTGACAGGTCTGTAATTCCCAGGATCCTCCTTTTTGCCTTTCTTGAAGATAGGTACTATATTTGCTTTTTTCCAGTCCTCTGGCACCTCCCCTGTTCGCCACGAGTTTTCAAAGATAATGGCCAACGGTACTGCTATCTCATCAGCCAGCTCCCTCAGCACCCTCGGATGCAGTTCATCCGGCCCCATGGACTTGTGCACATCTAGTTTCTTTAAGCAGTCCCTAACCTGACCTTTTGTCACCAAGGGCCTCTCTTCTTCTCCCCAGTCCCCCGTACCTAGTGTAGTGGGCTGGGAGCTGACCCTGCCTGTGAAAACTGAAGTAAAAAAAGCATTGAGCACTTCAGCTTTTTCCTCATCCTCTGTCACGAGGATGCCTGCCCCATTCAGTAAGGGACCTACACCATCCCTGATCCTCTTCTTGTTATTGATATACTTGTAGAACCCCTTCCTGTTATCCTTCACATCCCTTGCTAGTCGCAACTCCATTTGTCCTTTGGCCTTTCTGATTTTATCCCTGCAGTCCCGAGCAATGTCTTTATATGCCTCCTTAGTCATCTGTCCTAGCTTCCACTTCCTGTAAGCGTCCTTTTTATGCTTCAGCTCAGTGCAGAGCTCTCTGTTAAGCCACAGTGGGCGCCTTCCACATTTGCTGTGCTTTCTCCTTATTGGAATTGTATCTTCCTGTGCCCTTAGCAGGGTTTCTTTAAAATGCACCCAACTCTCTTGGACACCTTTCCCCTTCAGATCAGTCTCCCAAGGGATGCTGCCCATCAGTTCCCTGAGGGAGACAAAATCTGCTTTTCTGAAGTCCAGGGTCTGTGTTTTGCTTCTTTCCTTCTTTCCTTTAATCATCAACTTGAACTCAATCATTTCATGGTCACTGCTACCCAGGCTGCCATTGACCTCTACTTCCCTGATAAATTCTTCTCTATTTGTGAGCAGCAGATCAAGAGGCGCAAGGCCCCTAGTTGGTTGCTCCAGCATTTGTACCAGGAAGTTGTCCTCAACACTCTCCAGAAACTTCCTGGATTGCCTGTGCACTGCTGTATTGGCCTTCCAGCAGATGTCAGGGTAATTGAAGTCCCCCATGAGAACCAGGGCCTGTGCTCTAGAAACTTCTGTCAGTTGTACACAGAATGCCTCATCCACTTCCTCCTTCTGATCTGGTGGTCTGTAGCAGACACCTACCACAACATCCCCCTTGTTGCTCTCCCCTCTAAACTTAACCCACAGACTTTCAACTGGCTTGTTTCCACTTTCATAATGAAGCTCTGAGCAGTCATAGAGCTCCTTTACATATAGTGCTACTCCTCCCCCTTTCCTTCCCTGCCTGTCCTTCCTGAACAGTCTATACCCATCTATTGCAGAGCTCCAGTCATGCAAACTATTCCACCACGTCTCTGTTATCCCAATCATGTCATAGTTCTTTGTCTGCGCTAGTACTACCAATTCCTCCTGCTTGTTTCCCAGGCTCCTTGCATTTGTGTATAGGCACCTAAGATACCCAGCTGATTGCCCTACTGTCCCATTTTGATTTTCAATTCTATTGTATCTACCTCCCTGGATTTTCTTTTGGTGTTGACCTCCCCCACCTGCCTCAGGCATTAGGGCTTCATTAGAGCATCTAAGAAAGTTATTTGATTCCCCTCGCATGTTCCAACTACCCTCTCTTCTATCCCTGGAGTTACAGTCCCGGCACCCCCCAAGTTCCATCCCATCCCCCTGGTCTCCCACATAGTCACTTACCTGTGGGCTTTGGTCTCCTTCCCCCTTCAGACCTAGTTTAAAGCCCTCCTCACTAGGTCAGCCAGTCTGCGTCCAAATACGCTCTTCCCCTTCCTCGAAAGATGGAGTCCATCTCTGCCTAGCAGTCCTTCTTCCTGAAACAGCAACCCATGGTCAAGGAAGCCAAAGCCCTCCTGATGACACCATCTTCGCAGCCAAACGTTCATCTCCAGGATGCATCTGTCTCTGCTCAGGCCTCTACCCTTGACCGGAAGAATCGAGGAGAACACCACCTGTGCTCCAAACTCCTTCACCCGCGCTCCCAGAGCCCTGAAGTCACCTTTGATCTGCCGAGGATCACCTCTCGCAGTATCATTGGTTCCTACATGGATGAGAAGCATGGGGTAGTAGTCAGAGGGGCGGATGATTCTCGACAATCCCTCCATAACGTCTCGGATGCGGGCACCTGGCAGGCAGCATACCTCTCGAGAGATCTTGTCAGGGTGACAGATGGGTGCCTCCGTCCCCCTCAGAAGTGAGTCCCCAACCACCACAACTCTACGTTTCCTCCTAGCTGTGGTGGCTGTGATCCTCCCAGCCTCAGGGGTGCATGGCCTCTCCTCTTCCACCTCCTTCACCGTCTCTAGCACCGCATAACGATTCTTCACCACAACAGAGGGTGGGTTGTGGGCAGGGGTGGAGCACTGCCTGCCGCCAGAGGTAACCAGCTGCCAGTGTCCTCCCCCTGCCACAGGCTCCCCATCCAGCTCCAGTGTTGTGGCAGTAGTCTCTGGTACCTGGTCAGTGCTGGGAAGGGAGGAAGAAAGCCAGGGAAGATCAGCAGTTGCACTGTTCACTACTCACAAGAGCCCTTGAGACAGAACATGGCAGAATGGGAAGACTCAGGTTCCCCAGAACATTGGGTGGTGCTACCAGATTGGCTCATCCTACCAGAATTAGTGGAGGATGCAGGCTTGAAGGATATGGGGGAGAACAGCAGGGAAGTGAAGCAGAAAATAAAATACAAAGGGGCAACATGGAGTGGGAGGAGTTGCTGAAGTAGGGGGGTGGAGCACCAATGGCAAGAAGCAACAATTTCATTGTTAGAAGAGCTGGCCACACAACACCAGCAAACAGCTCAATAAGAGACCTCTCCTTGGGAAAGGCCTCCTGGAGTGGGTCCCTCTGAAGCAGGGAGCACAGATCTGCCTTCCTCCACCCACCACCCTGGTGTGCAGAAAATATCCCTTTTAAGTTCGTCCTCCAGTTGGAGCATGTCCAGCAGGACCATCAGGGAGGGGCTTCCTGGATCGAGAGTTGTTTCTGCACCCTTCTCTCTCCAGTATGGGGTTTCTGTGCCTCCTCCTATGCCCCCAGCATAAATGACTCCCCCTGCAATCATCCCAAGCGGCATTTAACAGTGACCTGGGTACCGTAGACCCCAGGGAAACCTCTCTGTTGGCTGCAGGGATATGACAGTAATTAGAGGGCACCAGAGGCTCTTCCTGCATTGGAGCCAGCTCTTAGACTGTTTGCCTTTCTCCTTCTAACTATTCTGCCTTCCCCTGGCATCTGTTCGGACTCATGGTGCTACACTGACTGAAACTTCATCTGCTTAGAAAGATACAGCATTTATACGAGTCTCATAATTCATTCTTAACAGCCATTGTATTCTAATATCACTCTAAATCACAGGCAGATTAATTTATCTGTCATGGCCATCTTTCATGAGCACTAAATGCATACGTGCAAAGATTTCCATGTCATGGGCTCGATGAGAAAGCGAAAGAGAGAAAGATGTTAATGACTGTTATAAAACCCGTGACGTTGGTGGAAAACCTTCAGAAAGAGCTCTACCATGCCATGCAGCTCTCTCTAATTTGGGTTGTGAGAAACCTTTGGTAGTCAGCCAGCACAGTAAATGCACTGAGTATACTCTTTACAAATGCTGTGCTGTCTAGAATGGACACTAGGAATGGAAAATACCAGTAGGTTTTTCCTAGGCTTGAATTTCTGCAGGTAAGAATTTGTTTGGACTGTATGATAGTTCAAAGTCAGATTCTCAGCTGAAATTGGTTTGTGGCAAATGAAGATCTGGGGAAATATTTTCAAAAGGACCTAGATGACTTACGCCTCTATAGCCTGTGCTTAGAATCTGAAGTAAGCTCCTTTCACTTTCAGAAATTTTACTTATAGCCTCTAGGGTTTATCTCAGTAATGCTTTCCCTCTGTCCCTCCTCCTCATCTGAAAAGGAAAGCAGCCCCCTTCCTCAATTGTCTCTATCACATCATTTTCTTGATATTTTCAGATAATTGCACTTCTCCCCTCTATTCTGTGTCTGAGGGACCAGGCATTGTCTTTTTAAGCCTCCCTCACACAATATGAGGTGCTAGGCAGGATCCTGGGAGATCCAGGATCTTAAGAGAGAGATTTTGCGGTGATAGCCAGAATTTATCAAACTCATTGGCAAAAAGTAGCAGAGGACAGTGTTTTCAAACTTGCACATGTGAAGCTAAGCCCCAAGACTTAGATTGGGAGTTGCACATCCAAATCCCATTGATATCCAAAGAGATTTGGGGGTCCGGCCCCCTTAGTCTCCTTTGAAAATGCCAGACCCTAATAAGAGGCCTAAGGCCCAATCCTCAGCTGGTGCAAATCAGCTCAGCATCATTCTCACCCTTGACAATCAGAAATGATGAGTGTGCTGCTCATGTGTCAAAATTAGGCCTCATATTTCAATGTCCAAAAATGGACTTAGTTGTGCAGTGAATTTGTAACTGAAAAAAGATTTAGCACTCAAGTTGGTTCCTTGCACAGACACATACAACATTTCTTTTTCTCATGTTTCCTAGCTACTGCCTTTGCTTTGACTATACTGACAAGAAATGGTGTCCTGCATGTAGACCCACATCCTTCCCCATGGACAAAGTCCAGGTTGGGCACTGGGGAGTTTCTCTCAATCCCAACAGCAGAAGGGATTGTTCCCCCAGCTGAAGAACTTTCAAGACTTGAGAAAAATGACAAAATCACTATTCTGATAGAAATTGCCACTATAAAAAGTAGTCTCAATTCTATCCATGCTTTCAAAATGTTGGTATCTTTCTAATTAGTTAATGTGTCTTTGGGGCTCAACTACTTTGAAAGAACAAGGTGCCTTTTTTGGTTTTAATTCTTCTAATAGATTTTGTTTTCCAAGTACCTTTAGGCGCAATGTCACTGTTTTCAATGAAGCTACCAAGTGCTCACAGGGGATAGATAGAAAGACGAACGCCAATACGTAGCAATTAGCTACATAATTATCTAATTGTTTCTGGTTCACATGTCCTTGGGTACGAGTACATCTCCTTCCTCTACATCTTTAAAGTCATGGCTGAATGGTATTAATAAGACCCAGAACATTGTTTTCTTTGCAAGACAAATAATGCTGAGCAGAAATATTTCCAAGAAGTTTTTCACATTGAACAATAGCTTTAGAAACCTGTATTTGTCACTACTGGAAATAAAAGCAAGGTTATAGCTGTCATGTAGAGCTGTGCTCTGGGTGAAGGAAGTAGTTCTGAGATGGTGTTTGACTTGTTGATGTTTTAAGAGCCTTTGCTCAATAAACCTGATCATTCAAAGGTGAACTCTTCCTTCAATGACCTTGAGTTTGTAGAGTTTGTGTTAGCAACGAGACCTTGCTTAAAGACTTCCCAGTGCCGTAATTTTGCTGATGGGCCTTGAGGAATTGTTAACACCAAAAATCAGAGGCATTGGACAGCTAAAGATCTTACCTGCTACCAATCACTCAGCATAACTCAGCTGAAATAATGTAATCTGGAGAAGTAGGTTTTTCTCTCATGAAAGCTCATGCAATAAATACATTTGTTAGTCTTCAGAAGTGCCACCATACTCATTTGTTTGCTCAGTTGAAATCAGTAGGCTATGTCAATTTAAACCAGACAATTATCTGGCCAAGAGTATCGCCCGATGTTATTTCATCCATCCAAGGTCAGCTTTTGCAGGATTGTTTCCAAGAACATATTCACATTTCAAGTGCTTCGTGCACTCTAGTGCTAAATGACTCGAGTCACAAATGATGAAGCTTCTTTCTACCCTGGCTGCTAAGAAATTACTCTTGTTGTTTGGCTTAAAATATCCTCCTTGCCATTTCCCACTGCTAATGAGTGTGTTTCAGCATGGGTTATTAAGCATCAATATTTATTGCTTTCATTATCTCAGATTAATCTCTAAAAACACTGGAAAAATGGTGTGCCTGGACTCCACAGCTGAGTAGACTGTGTGGAGCTGGAAAGAGGATCTTACTTCTTCATGCCCAAAATCATAATCTGATCCTGAGTGGACATTGTGTGAATAAAACAGAACTGGTTTCTAATTTGCTTTCTGGCTGAACACTGAAGTTTTTCCATTTCACTCCAACTTGTATCTAGCAGGCAGTTTGCTTTTATGTGTCATGAGGTAAGCCGATGTATGTTATGTTAAGGATTATGATAGCAACCCTGGAGAAGCTTGGAGCTTTAAAATCCTACTCAATGCTATAGTTAAATGGCTCTAAATTTTTGAGTGTAAATGCTGCTGGCTAGAAGAGAAAATGAATAGTGTGGAAGCTTTTCTAATTGAGTTCTTTCAGATGCTAACAACAGAATGGCCTGCCTATAGTTAATTCTGCACGTATTTGTTTTAACCCTGGAATAATTCAAGTAAATCTTGACTTATTTCAAAGACAGGTGGTTGAATCTGAAGCAAAATGAGATTTGAAAAACCACAGTCATCTTTGCCCACTCAATATGCCCCACTGATCAATAAATGTGCTTTATGTCCAACATCTCTTTGAT
Organism: Podocnemis expansa; assembly: GCA_007922195.1. Taxonomy (NCBI): domain Eukaryota; kingdom Metazoa; phylum Chordata; order Testudines; family Podocnemididae; genus Podocnemis; species Podocnemis expansa. The sequence goes on from ML682107.1 coordinate 1,059,602, forward strand.
ACTTCCACCTCCTACATCTACTCAAGATCAAGAGCGCAACCTCATCCTGTCTACTGAATGAGAGACTTCACTACAGCGCCAGCAAGGAGCTTCATGCAGAAAGCTAATAAAATGCTTAAATATCAGTTGCATCCAGGTTACTGTTCCTTCCCTAAGCATCTCATTTATTCTCACTCACTGCAGATGAGGGCATAGTGAATCACCCTGAGACTGCTCCATGACGTGCCTCCATTGGGACTGTACCAATCCCATTGCTCTTTGAGCTGCATTGGACCATCTCCCTGGTGCAGGAGTGGAGTTCCTTTCAGCAGTGATTTCAGCAATTTATTTGCCAACTGAAGGGAAAAAGATGAAGCACAAAAGACCCTACCTGCCACATTAGACATAGATCCCTTCTTTTCCATCTCTGAATTCTATGACTACATTAATTTGCTTGATCTGCCCATTTGCCAGGGTCCCAAAATATGACCTAAACTTTGTGTCAAGGAAAAGCCTTTCACAAGCTCAAATCCCCAGACTTCAGTGGGTACCCTGAAAATCACTAATTATAATTCCTAGTTCTTGTATAGTATGTCTCATCAGTAGCCCTCAATGCACTTTACAGAGGAGGTCAGTATTGAAATTGCCATTTTACAGGTAGGGAAACTGAGATGCAGAGAAGCAAAGTGATTCACCCAATGTCAGCCAGTAGGTCAGCGGCAGAGTCAGGAGTGGAATCCAGGTTTCCTGACTCCCATTCAAGTGCTCTAGCTCCAATTCACCTGACTACCATTGTCCAGTCATCTGGGTAGCTGGCCAAGTAACCAAATACTTTATTTGGAGTAATTTTTTCACCCAAATGGGGAGTGGGGAGAATTAAGTCAACTACCTTTGAGCATTATTACACCAACAACCTGGCTGCAGGCGGAGTTCCAGGCCATAAACTACAGGGTGGCTCAGACTGATGCTCTGTCCATGGTGCTGAATGAAACTGCCACCTCCCGTAGTCACATCTTCAAACCAGCTACAATATCCAGTAACCATCAAGTCTTTCGACTTGATTTTGCATTGCCTTGCTCCTCATGAAACATCTGCTCCAGATCAAAATGAGTGTGGAACACCACCCCTCTGACCTAGTAGCATTTTGCTCCCTCCTTTGCCCTAATTTTGTAATGCTGGACAAAGTACAGGGAAATGAAGAATCAGGGCTGCTGCAGCTACAGTGGCTCTAGTTGAGAAATCTGAATCTGATTTTTTAAAAAAAAAAGGAAGCCAGGAGGGACAACCATAAATTGATAGAAGTGATGGTGAAGCTAACAGCTTCATGAATAGAGACCTCAACTTCTGTGACGCTGCCTAGCTCCATTGACTTCCCTGGCTGAGTTAAAGGGATCTGATCAAATGTCTGTTCCATTAATGGCTCAGACCTTCACATCTAGAAGTTATTGGCAGTGTTTTTATTGATTTCAGTGGGTGCAAGATCAGAATTTTGGTGTTTCTTGCCTGTCTCCATCCAGAACAATGAAGAACTCAAGCATCGATCCTTAAAGGTACGTAACTCCTATTGGCTCCTCAAAGATATTTAAGCTTTTAAATACACTTGAGGATTTGGTTTCCCAGGCACTGTCCTCTCCCACAAATGTAACTACACACATTACCCCCACATTCCAACTTTTATTATATTAATATTTAATATCCGTCTTAAAGTTTTGTCCAAAGGGCTCAGGCATGAGTTATATACTGTCCTTAATAACTGAAGAACCCGATCCGGCAAAGTCCTTTATGTGCTGTGTTTCCTGTCTAGGGCCTAAGAGGGCATCAAACTGGTGCATGGCAGTGGAGAGGGTGACAGGTAGATATATACATGTTAATGCATGCATACATTTGTGTTTTTCTTAATCGCCTTGATGCATAAATAATGAATGCATTTCATGTGAGTGAATAATTGGATTTAATGGAAGCTGTGAGGTTTCGGTTTGCCAGTTTCAGGGCTTATTAAGATATATCAGTTCTCTAACTTAAATTCTCTTTTCATTAAGCATTACCCTCCCACAGGGAATTCTGTTAATAAAAATGTATTCTATTATGTAGTTACCAAGTACACAGGTGATACAGTATCACAGGCTATGGGCAAAATTAACCTCTCTTCTCTCTAGTCTTCTGGAAGGGCTTCTTGCATCTCATGAGATCTCTCTAGATAAACTGGGTCTAATCAGATTAATGTTTGTTTGGAAGACCTCCCAGTTCTGGGTGACACTGTAGAGAGCACCCTGCTCTGAGACAGTGTTCAGCCAATGTCCCAGCCTGCTGTACTGCTTGAGATGCTGTCTGTTTGGATGGCATTTTGAGAACCAGTGGGCCAGGACTCTGACTTATAATTCCATTGTCCCCCTTCTTTTAAACTGCTGCTATGCTGCTCTCCAGAAACAGCTGCATGTAAGCAGTCACTGATATAACACAAGTTATATAAAGGAATCAGTGAAATTATATTTTACTCTTATGGGTTCTTCAGGATGAAGGATGATATAGAAATGTAGGTACTTTCTTTAAACCACATTAATACATGGAAACTTCAAATACTGTATTTTAATGCCCGTCTAAATCTAGCTCACAGCGTAGCAACGTCAAGGCTAATAAAAATCTGTTCTGTCCTCTTTTACAGGCTCCCAAGAACATAACATTTATGAAAGCTCATCTATCAGTAAAATGATATCTGGCTTCTTTTTCTTAAAATAACAACTTTCTGTGTCTTATTCACTATTAAAATCTTTCTTGTATGCTACTCTGGCCACTTCAGAACATCTGATAATGGATACTTGAATTAAAATCATAACTTAACCTCTGTAAAATCTTTTCTCACACTGATCTAACCACTTTTTGAAGCATTTCAACTTTTGGATTGTGTTCCAGGCCAAAGCTGAGCAACGGAGATGGATCACTCAATAAATTTGCCCTGGTTTGGACATTCCTTCTGAAGTCTCTGGCCCTGGCTACTGTCAGAAGACAGAATATTGACTAGCTGGGCCATTGGTTTGACCCCATATAGTCATTCATATGTTCCTGCGACACTTTTCAAAGGAACCTAGGGCATTTGGATGTCCAGTCTCCTTGCTATTCAGTGGGAGATGAACATCCAGTGTCTCAAGACTCCTCAGCTTTCATGCTTTGCTGAATCAGATCCTTAGCCGTGTTCTTAAAATGGTCAGTAAGATTCCAGCCCATGTTTAGGTGTTTTGCTAGCATGGGACCTCAATGCAGAAGGAAAACTTGCTGCTGGAAGACGCCCAAACTACTAGAAATCAACTCTTGGGTTCCCTGACTGAGACTAACACAAGAAAGCTAGGACATGGAAACATTGTGCGGTAAATATTTTTTCCTTGCTGGCATTGTAATTACTTGGATGGCCTGAGGCTGTTTAGTTTTACTACTGTGATAAGAACAATAAATGTTTTTGCCAACTGGAGTCATTTTCATCTTGAGTCTGTTACTGATTGTACAATACCCTGAGGGCATTGATAACTTAACTACTGAGGAGCAATCAGACTGCAGTCACTTAATTAGCATTTATATTATAGGCCTTGCATCTGGTGCTTGTTTTCTTGTTGCCACTGATGATATCAGAGATAAAGACCAGTAACCTGAAGGCAATGATGTTCAATCACAATTAAGAAAATGGGCAAAAAAATTGCCCATAGGGTAAAATAGGTATTTGCCTAGCACAGAGGATCTCAATCTTTTCTACACCAAGATTTCCATTTTCACAGTGGATGCCTCCCCAGGACTCTGTCCCATCTATGTGGGATCTAGCCATAACGTTCCTCAACTACTGCAATAAATAAATAGTAACAGAGGGTCACAACCATGCTGCCATTTCTATGTTGCTAAATAACACCTAGGAGCTATGTCATGGACATGGATGTGTTGTTCTAGGTGCTGTACAAACACAGAAGAAAAAGATCCCCTGCCCCAAAGCATTCCCAATCAAAGTATAAGATAATAGACAACAGATGGGTACAGATAGATGTTGTACGGGTAAACCATGAGCCAGCATTGATCAGCATGGCAAGTTGTAGTCTCAGCATTTCATCTGGGTATTCAGTTAGGTTCAGCTCCAAAACCCCTGACAGCTGTTTGCATTTGTCCTGGAGGTCATCACAACCAGTACAAGAACCCAGGGGCTAACACAGGAATATAATTCCCTAAGGGCAGAGACCATTTAAGTGACTGGTAGCACTTCTGTTGACTTCAATAAGCTTTGCATTAAGCCATATAAGAAGGGCTTCAGTATATGTGAGGTTTGCATTATTTTCTTAGGAGATGTTTGTCTTGTGGCACTTTGTCAGTGATGTCTGATCTTGACACCTTTTGGGATAGCAGTGCAATGTCATTGCATGATGGTTCTCTTGAATGCTCCATGCTGCATATGAAGACTAGCATTACGGAAACATAAAACCAGACCCTTTCTTTTTGATAAAAGTGAGACAAATACCATCAAGGTGTTACCAAGGTAAACAGCTCATGATAAAACAGTGCAGAGGCACTGGTTTCTGCTATATAAATAGCTGGATGTTAGTACAACTTACAAAGCAGCCTCTTACCACCCTGAGAGACAGACAAATATAAACTGAGGCATATTGCTTTATCAAGACTTTCCCAAGGTTACTTAATAAGTCTGTAGCAGAACAGAGAACAAAGGCCTCTTGAGCAGCCGCCAGTGATTTAAGCCTCAAACATACTCCCTCCCACCCAATAATCAATTGAATAATTACCATATTTTTAAAATTCCACCAGAGAAGAAAAATGAAGGGAAATCTCACTATTATTGTCATTCCCTACAGCGGTGCACAGAAACTTTAACTAAGATGAGGTCTCCATTATACATACACATTATAAAAGATCATTCCTGATGCAAATTAATTACAATATAAATGCCTAGGACAGCCAAAACTATCTATGGCATGGATATTTCTGCTAAACTTCAGAGGTTTTCCAGGCCTGAAGAAGAACTCTATAACACTTGTCTCTTCCACCAGCGTTGTTTATTTTTCTTACCGTGTCAGGCACCTCCAACCTCTGCCAGCAGACTTAAGGACTCTCATGAAATGAAGAGTAAGTGGTGCATAGCCCATGTGGTGTGTGCATCATATTCTCTGCATCATTCTTCAAAAGGATGCCTTGGTGCAAAGATGATTAGAATGACTTAGGTTATATCATCAACATTAATATAAAGAATTTGATGTTGTTACTAAAATGAACTTTCTCCATCAACGCTATCCAGATAAGCTTGGCCATGTGGCAGATTTGGGTAAAGTGTACTTTAAGGTCAAGACACTCTAAATGTTCTCATTCTGTAGAAAACTAACTTGGAGACTGATTTTTTACAAGGAATTGTAATACTCTGTTTGAGTTGTCAGATACTAGGCTACTTAAAAATGAATCATTTGTTCCCCACCCCCCAGCACCCTTCCCATATCTTCCACTACAACAAATTATGAGGCTGATTCTGACAGTCTTACTGGTAATGACTAGTATTTTTCTATTTAAATAATTCCATTGAAATCACTGATGATAGATGGGTAGCAAATTACTACTCAATGAGAATAAGATGGACAGAAATTGGTCCCACACAACATATCAGGCTGGAGTAGATTTAGTAGCATTACTCTAATCAAAGAGTGGGTAAAGATAGACCCACTTGGAGGACTAAGACTGAGTAATCAACAAATCCATTTTATAATGAGAATTCAATTTAATTGATTTTAGCTTTTGAAAAAGTGCCAAGACCCCTTCCTGGGATAAAATTAAATCCAGCAGTAATGTAGACAATTTAACAATTCAATAATTATTCTCATATTTAATAGGGAGAAGTTCAGGTTACAAATCATTCATTCTTGAACCGAATCCAAGCCAAATCTGAAATTGAAAGAAGTCTGATTAACTAAAACTGTGGTAATTTTTGAAAGGGCCATTTGCCCATCCCACAGGGGGTTTCCAACTTTAGAAAGCTCCACGGAAAGACACTGAGTTCCTTTCCTTTGCTGGTTCAAGAGGAAGAGTGTGAGAACAGAATTTTTGCCAGGGCTGATCAGATTTGTATCAGTTTGTGTCCATATTATGCCTCTGGATTAATTGATGCTTCCAAGGAAGGCAAAAAACTTGTGATGCACCTGAACAGTTGTATAATCCTGCATATGTGGAGACAACCTGATTTCTTTCTTGACCCTAACAGAAATCAACTGTCATCCTGAAGCATGCACATGACTTTAGGATTAAATCCCAACCGCCAGCGTACTCCCAGGCAGAATTTGTTTTATAGTCAAGGGGGCCTCTTAAAAGTCTCTTACATGCTTGAGTACTGTTATTTTGAGGCTAAAGGCACACACAGCCCATGACTGACCAAAACCAACGACCAATTTCCATAAGTGCAATAGGGTGGCAGGTGTCTGAGTTTTAGTGAACTGGCTAGAGTGCAAGGCAAATGAGGTGAATGGGGAAACACCAAACTCCATCTTTGCTGAAAGCATCTACAGCTCTCCCAGAGCAGTCTAAATCAACCAGGAGAGATCATGTTAAGATACGTGGATCCCAGTGACTCAGTCAAGAGTAGACAGTCTTTTTGTGCTTTTTATCTGTTTAGAAAGAAAGTGCTGTGATTTCTTTCTTTTCTGGATTTCCCCACTTCCACCCTCCCCCACACTACTGCCACACATACACTTTAGCAATTGATTGTGTTTTCATGAGGGATCTCAGAAGATTGAAATTTTAACTTTCCAGTGCAGTTTTCCTTTGGCAGCAGCACAATGACGAAGTTAAACACCAGATGTACTATGGAGCATAATCATTCTCAGAATCAGACTGGAGCCCAAAATTTGAAAGCAATTGTGCGTTTGAGAGTGTTGTACTTTCTAGCCAGTTTTCTAGCATAACTGCTATTGTTGTTATTTCTAATCATTGATCATTCATTAAAATGGGTAATTGCTATATATTTATAAATATAATATAAGTACTGTGGTTTAAATTTATGTTAAAGAGCTGGATTTTTTCCCATGCAAATCGAAGGGTGTTCTAGATTCTTACCACTGAGGATACACAGAAATCGTAAGGTGCAACAATTCATCTATTTCCCTAGTTTTACAACAGGCTACATACAGAGAACTCGTGAAGTCAATGCAATCTAAAATTTCATACAGACCATGATCTGTTTATAACGCTCTATAAGCTAGAGACTGAAATGTAAGTACATTTATATTCCTATTGGTTTAATTGGTAATCATATGGTAAAAATGAAGAAAAGCAATTTTTCATTGACAGTGGGATGTAATACTGTCTGATGTTTTTTAAGCAAGCAATTTTTAAGTGAGGCAAAATTTGGAGATATGGAAGACAAATCAGACTCCTGAAAGGGGTTTAATAGCTTGAAAAGGAGGAGAGCCACTATTATCCATTAATTAATTTTCTGGTGGCCCTTAGAGAAAATGACCACTAGAACTGCCTTCTAAAGATCTTCATCTAAGGACTGTGTACCACTCAGTGAACATTCACAATATTTATCCCATGTAAGTACCCCCATCTTCAAAGCATCTGACAAAGGGGGATTTTCTCCCAAGAAATCTCATGCGATAAATAAATTTGTTAGTCTTTAAGCCATTGGACTCCTTGTTTGTTTCACAATATTACATAAGTTTCGGAATAACATCACCCAGGAAGACATGACTCTGGTTGAATAATATCATAACCATTTGGAACCGCAGCTAAAAATTTGTATCAAACTTTTGATTATTCTAAAAGTTTGGTTTAGCTCAATTGTTCAATATATATATTGCTCTTGCTTCAGCAAGTTCCTTACTTCTGCCTCTTCTCAGAACATTTCTGGCCCATTAATAAAGAGGAAATAGCAGTAGGGTTTTTTTTCCCCTGAAAGCTTATTTTTCTGATATTTCCATACAATTTTTGCAGACAGCTCCAATGCAGGACCGCATTCCCAGCTTGTGTAATTCAACTTGTAGATAAGAAATTGAATAGAACTGCTGATACTTTGCAGTTGTTCCCTTCACAATGTACAACAGCAGTTTCCACAGACAGCTAGCACAATGTATTAAAGTAACGTAATCAAACTGCCGTTACTATATATGAGACATTTGCTCTAGATTACAGTTTCAACAGTACCTCAGCTCACTTTGAATCAGGTATTAAAACTGTGAAGATCTAAACACTAAACCTCCACTCATGGTGCAGATTTAGCAAAAGAAGAGAAAATCATGGATGGCGCACTGACTGAAGGAAGTAGAGGAAATTGACAAATGTTCTATGTTGTGAAATCCAAGTTCTGCAAAATCAATCACCTCACACAAATCTCTGAGCTTTCTGGGTTAGCTGTCTGTTACACTGTCAAATGATACTATAAAAAGGAAAGCATCAAATGGGTCTACTAAAGGCTTTTCCTGGAACATAACATGCTTGTGTCATTTGTACAAAGACATCAAGCATGGATAGTGCTATTTGCAACCATACATACTTCCACTCTTCTCTCTCAGGGATTTGGAGATGTTTACCATAGCCCAGGGGTCTCAAACACATGGTCCATGGGCTGCATGCAACCCCTAAGGCTATTTCCTGTGGCCTGCAATGACACTACTGTTACTGATATTTGCAATATTGTTGTATGGAAAGATTTCAGTGGTGTGGCCCTTGGGCTAATGTACTAGACCTCATTTGGCCCTCGTGGTGATTTGAATTTGAGACCCCTCCTGTAGCCCATCATCAAAAAGGGAGTCAGTGCACTCTTCTCGGTTCAATTGAGTGGTCTCTCAAGACACACTCAGTTGATCTCCAGCTCAACAGTATAACTCCAGCCCTGTAACTGGAGTAACACCAAGTCTACCAGACAACATTTCTGGTTGCCTTAGCACAGTATGAACAGGGAAGAAAGTGGGAGTTATTAAGACAATGGGAGATACACAAAGTATTTTACATACCTTGCAAAACAAACAAAGCGTCCTGTGGCAATTAAAAAACTAACAAATTTATTTATTGCATGAGCTTTTGAGGGAGAAAATGCTACTTCGTCAGATGCTTAGAAGATGGGGAAACTTTCTGTAAGTTTCCCCATCTTCTAAGCATCTGATGAAGTGGGATTTTTCTCCCATGAAAGCTCATGCAGTTAATAAATTTGTTAGTCTTTAAGTGCCACAGGACTCCTTGTTTGTTTTTCTGAACTAGATTAACATGGCTGCCCCTTTGGAACTAGACACTTTGTCTATCTCCCATAACGAGTATAAACTGGAGCTTGGACACTCCTTAAGAGATCGCTTTGGCATTTATCTCAAACACAAGTATTACAATATAATTGAACTGACTCTGACTGGCAAATGAAAGACTATTAATTAAGCATAAATTAAGGGACAGCTTGTGGAACCCTTTTTCTCATTATTGAGGCTTTACTCAGATAAGTAATCCTACTGAAGTCTCCAAGTCAGCTTGTGTGAATACATCCTCACCAACAAGAGGAAGGGTTGCATAATCTGGTCCTGAATTTTTGGGGGCAGATTCTGATATCCATCACAGCAGCCTAACTCTGTATTGGGGTTCTTAGATTAGAATTGAATCCTTTTGATCAAAGTGTTTATAAAATGGACATGACCTTAGTTTCCAATTCCTAAGTGGCTCAGCAACCTGGTTATTTGGCCTTTGAAATATATTGAGAAGAACAGTGTTTCTGTTTGCAAGTGAAGCTGAGAAGACTCATCAGTCTTGTTAAATGTGTTAGTTGTATTTAAACTGATGTTATACAAACTGTTGCTACAGACTCTGCTACAGTGTTACACACAACTCTATTGCACCCTTTCATTTAATTTTTATGGGCAGTTTCTAGTTTCTCTGTATTTTGCTTAGCCTCCGTAAATTGAAACTTGCACCAAATTCTTCCTGCTATTTAAATATGCATCACAACACAGCTAATTAGAATATGTTCACCAGTTCATTCCACAATGTGCAAACCTTCAACGCAATTATTCTACTCCCCCAGCCTGAGCCAGAGACTGTTATTTAGGAACCTGTAAATGTCACCGCTGACATCAGAGACAACCTCCCACTGATCAGAGTTAGTGTCAAGTCTCTTGTGAAAGTTCCCATAACTTGCACCTTGCTATAACTACATGTGACCTTTAAATATCAACAATCCAAATAATTAAAAATGCCAAAGGAGCTGAAATATATACAGGGTTTCTTTTTACCAGAGTTTTGTCCATTTCATTTTTCAGGGTTTATTTTTAGCAATTTTTGTATTGTCTAAAATTTGGGGGTTCCTTTGTGCATAAATGTAGCAGGTGCATACAACATTATAGCACAGTGCACAGGGGAGCTTTCAGTGTTCCCTAGCATGAATCAATTAATGAGGAACATGTTAGCGTGCTTTAGAAATCACACCACTATAGTCCGCATTACAGTTCTGTGTTGACAAGCCCTTAGAAACAAGCCAGGGAGCAAAGATGTCACCTATAAACAAACTACACTGAGAAAGGGATGAAATCCAAATGAACAGCACAACTGTTTACAGAGTTTATAAGACTTTAAAAACAAAACTGTGTTTTATTGTCATTTAGCAGTTAAAACCTAAAATCGGAAGCTCTAAATACAGATAATCAAAATGATGATGCTTGCACCATCACTCAGTGTTGGTGGGCCATATACTCAGAGGCTGTAAATCAATTGAGTTCTAGTGATGTCAGTGGAATTATATCGATTACACCAACTGGAAATCGGACACATTATTGCTATCCCTGTTGTGACTTATTTGATTTGCTGAGCCCCAGGTGGTGTTACATAGACTAAGGCTAGGATGGTGTCCACCTTGAGTCTCAGAATTTAAGAAGACGAAAACTTCAGCACAGATGCGTAATAACCCAGAGGATGACATTCTGCAAGGTTCAATGACTAAGCGATGAAGCTGATTTTGTGGGTTTGGGGGCTTGGTGTTTTGTTTTGTTTTTTTAATTTTGCTGTACTTTCTATAGGTGGATTATTCTGTAAAATGCTGACCCATCATTACAGATCACGGCATCAGTCAGATATGCAAACACTGGGTCAGATTGGCCTGTCCTGCTTTACACACTAATCAAGTCTCCAAAGTAAGATGTTTAAGGTCATTAAGAATAAAACCTGGAGCTTTTTGTGTTTTCTAAGTCCAGCCAGTGTGTTTGAGTTTGTTTTATTGCCTTCAGTTCCCAAAGAAACTGTCAAGAATGTGAAGCCATGTGTTGAGTGAATGGTGCTTTACATATGGGGATTGTGGCAAGTAAAAGCTATCATTGGTCATGAGACAGTGTTTTAACATCTGATGGCTTTGCCAAGGTCATTTTGGTCGCGAGCAGCCACCGTGGCCTGTTAGTGCAAATTCCAGCAGCTGGGTGTGGACGCTTGGGAGGGCGAATGGAGGCTGGTTGCGTATGGGTTGTTCCAAGATGTGACTGAAAGTGGCAGGACTTGAGTCTAAATTGATTTATTTACAGACTTGCTTATAATTAAAACAGTACGTATCCATTAATGAAGTCTGCAGTGGAGCAGTGAGTGGCTGGGTTTTCCTACAGCAGCCTTTAAGATCCCCTACCACATTTATGAGAGTGCATCCTGCTCCTGAAGATGGGATCTTTGGAATAAGAGAGCAGAGCAAGGGATGACAGGAAGTAAAATTTCCACATGCAAAGACTCGCAACATCAGCAGGGCATAGGAAATCCAGAGTCATGATAGAAAGAAAGCATCCCCAAATCAGACTTCATTGGCTCCTAGGTAGAAGACTCCCAGGCTGAGTTGGGCACTGTCAGGAATCAGGGCCTGCGGCATGGCCAGTCTCTGAGCAACAAACATAATTGGCCTTTAGTAGCTGCCCAGTTGGTTCCACTGCCTGGCTGACTGGGAACATTGGCAGATTGGCTCGTACACCCAGCCGCAGTAGCTCAATAGCCGCTCAACGCATTCACCAATGGCAATGATAATACAATCTTTCTTGGGTTCACTCCAGGTAACCTACTTCTGACCCTCAGCACCTATTTCTGACCTAAGCGCTGACCCTTGTCTCTGGTGTCTGGCCCTTGATGCGGGTTACAATCCTGGGCTCTGATTTCACTTTCAAAACTGGAACTTAGACCCCTGAATTACTCAGTCCTTTTGCAAATGTTACCCTAGGGCTACCTGAGGGATAAAGGGCCATGACTGAGGTGTCCCTGTGTTCTGGTGATTGCCAATGATTAGGGACAATGAACCGCTTTTGTGAGAGAGAAAAGGCCTGGTGCTACATGAATTGACATCAGGGCCTGACTTCAAGGCCCCAGGCTTGGGAGAAAGGAGCCTCTGAAGGTGGGTCAGAGCATTATACATATACAGGAGCACCCTACTCATCCATACCTAAATGTGGCCCTGCACTCACACTGAGAGGTCCAGCTCAGGAGCCTTTCTTTTTAACGAGACATCCCTAGAATGTGCTGATATGGAAATATTGTAGCTTTTGGGTGCTTTGTTTCTTCTGCTATCTAACCAGCTGATGAATCATCCTTATGAAACTACTAAACATATTTTAAAAATAAACGCAAACAGCTATTAACCCTGGTACAGCTGCCAGCGTTCAAGGCAAGATGTTCACTGCTGAATATTTACTTGCACTTTCCCTAATTCTAAATGTTTCGAATGATGGAGATTCTTGGCAACTATTCCACCACTATCAGTAAACTTCACTCTGTTGAGATTTCATTTGGGTGCACCTGAAACTCCAATAAAATGGGAAATTCTACATTATCTGAGTTTGAAGGATGCCAATTTATCTCACATTTATGGAGCCTCATGCATTATACCTCTGAGACAAAGGCCACTGGAGTCAATAAACATCTTTTGATTGACTTCAGTGGGTTTTAAATCAGGCTACAAGTTCATTCGACGGCTATCTTCCCACCTTGTGAGGCCATTTAGGACATCGCGTTCTTCAGCAAGGCTTTTAAGCCACCTGGGCTTCATAGGCTGTCGGCATTTAACTGACTCTCATTTGATTGCCATAGAAAATATATGGCATCTCCAGGCATGTGTGAGAGAAATAAACACTGAGTTATATTCTGCTGCTGGACCATAGAAATTCACTTCTAAGTATTTCTCTGCTAAGGAACAGAATAAAAATAAGTTATATAAATAGGAAGTCCAGAAGAAGCACAGCAGTGTCCATAACAAAATACAGACAAAGACTATAGAAGAGTCTATGCCAGAACATATATATATACACTTTAGGGTATGTCCACACACAGGTTTTAAATCGAAATAACTCTGGTTAAAAGAGCTTTGGTCCACACAATATTTGCTTGTTTTGAAATGACGAGCTCCGTCATATTGAAACAAGGAAAGTTAGATCGATTCAATAAAACCTCATTTAAAATTGAAACAATGCTTAAATTGCAACCATTATATTGAAATAACACAGTGTGGACATGTTATTTCAATTTAACAGTTGTTTTGATTTAACACTTTTGCCCTTCTCCTTCTCAGGGTGTCTTCCTCTATTCGTATACTGGGTGGGGGCATGGCTCTTCTAGGGGACCTCCTTGTCAAACTGTGCTCCTCTCCTAAATCGAGCTAGCAAGTTCTGTCTCTGGACCTGCTAGTTCGATTTGACTTGCTGGTGTGGACCTGTTAAATTGATTTAGCTTAAAAAGATTTAATGGTTTTTATAGCGATTTTATTAAATCGAATTAAGTTAAATCAGTGTAATTGCCTGTGTGTGGACATAGCCTTGCAGAAATGTCCGTAACAGGGAATAGAAGAATCAATAGCAAAGGAAGCTATGGAAGAAGAAAAAGATAGTCTCAGAAACGAAAATGCTCTGAAAACTGACCGTGACTTGTAAAAGAGTTATATCAGATCCAGGCAGGATTACCATGTCTGAATGTTAAACTATATGTCAGTCGTAAGGGTTGAACAATCAAAACAAAACAATTAGCCTTTGTCTCCCTGAAAAATACAGAGTGCTCAAAAGAGTAAGCAATGAGCATTTTCTATAATTGGATTGCAAGGAACGTGCATGACAGGGCTACATTTGTCAAGGAATTTGCTCAAACGAGAAAGGAAATATAGCTACCCGGAGGCTAGATACTAGACAGAAGCACATCAAAAGCCATATTAAGACAGAAATTTACCAACACACTTAAGCGGGTGTGTATATCCACTGATTCCAGTGCGTGCTTAAAATCAGGGACATATTTAAATAACTTGCTGAATCAGGGCCTTAGCAGATAAATCTTTACCAGCTATTATATTAACTCCTTTGAAATATTTCCTGCTGAGAAACACTAAGCAATGGACACTAATTAGCTCTCAACAAAAATACAACCTATCCTTTAAAAACCAGTTCTGTGTCTTGCATTCGGCATTCCACATGAACTGGGACACAGCTGCCCTGAGAAGGGCTTAGATTAGAGTCAAAAGAGCAGAAAGATTTTCACCACTGTTGAGCTATTTTTTAAATGACATATTTGGGCCAAGGAGTCAGCATCCTAGTTGTTGTCAGATATGAAACAGGTTTAGGGTTTGGTATTTAGGGATCTTAGCCCCCTTAGTACCATGCACATATACCATTTAAATCTTTTATTAAAGATAAAGGGGAAAGGGGGGAAACAGAGAATACTTTACATTTCACATAAACATCCCTTGTTCCATCAAAAACTCCATCAGCAGCAGCCTAGGAGGTACCAGCTTCCTCCTCCTCCTCCTCATCTGGGACTTCGGACATAACATCTGTTCCTGCCTGGTCCCCAGGCATTGGCTTGGGCAGTGGTCGGGGGACTGAGACAGAGGGAGGCTGGTTAACAAACTGGTTATCAGGGAGGGAGCTCAGTTTTAGTCGAACCTGTAGGAGAGGATCATAGGAAGCCCAATGTCCAGACAAGGCAGCTGAGCTCTGACAGAGGCTGAGTCACAGCCCTGGCATCCATAGCACAGCAAGAAAGGGAGCGCTGAGGAGCAGGGCTCTGTCTGTCCCAGTCGGGGCGCTGTCCTGAAGCTGCAGAGCCAACTTAGGGATGCTGGCTGGGAGCAGAGTGGGTGGGATGAAGGCTGCTGAGGGACCCTGCTCAGTGGAGGCTAAGTAGACACTGAGCAAAGCTGGAGGCAAGTCACACAGCATCTCATGTCAGAACCACATTGGCTGCCAGGGTGGCAAGACCTTGCTCACAGTTTTAGACACCAAAAATGTTTGTTTATAACCCAAATGCCACAGTTCTCCCCTCAAATTGCGTCTCCCTCCTTTCCACTTAGTCTGGGCTGGTTCCCAGATTGTTACTGTAAGCTGCCTGTACCATAGGGAGGGACTGCACCAAAGAGCTGCAGTCATTGGGCACCTGCAAGGGGAAAATGCTCAGCTGGCCCCCTGGGTGTCCTGCGATGGGAGGATGCAATTATTGTGCTTGAAATCCCTGGTCCCTGGTCCTGCCTGTGGTGGAATCTACCACTCCTCCTTCAGCCTTCCCCATCGCTCCCCACTGTGCATCCCAAAGTGTGACGTTATGATATGATATTGTATTGTTTAGGTTGCCTTTAGCGATGTCTGTAAAACATTTACCATGTCAGTAAAGAAAATCAACTTCAGTTCTTTACATCAGACAACATGCAAGACTGGCAAACCTCAGAGGTTCCTTCACGTGTCGTGATCCCATCTTTTGCTCCAGCTTTCTTCTTTTTGTCCTGTTTCTTCCCTCACCATCCTCTCTCTCTCTCTTCCTTTCCCTCCCACTCATCCACTCCTTCTTTCCTCCACATTATTTAACTGTGGTGCAGAGCACTCCCAATGCTTATATCACTTCAGTACAAACACTTCATCTCTGAGTGCAGCAATTGATCGTGCTTCGTTCTGAGATGCCAGTTTAGATTAGAAGGAAAGAGGTGACTTGATAGCAATAAGGGGCATATAATTGAGTTTGTCACAATCGTATCCTCCATAAAAATACACAAGAGAAATAAAAGAGTGGCATCTGAATTTATGGAGTATTATTTTTCCCTGTTGGCTTTACTCCCATTCCTCTCCTTTTCTCTATTTACCCACTTGCTTTCTATGTTGCACTAAAAGTTCAGTGGGATTTCCTTGGTCTCTTCTCACTTATATGGTTCTGTAGTTGTGTGATTCATCCATCGAAATGCTCATGAGTTAAGGGGACATTAAGTAGAGTACAAATAAAGGTCTGGAGCACAATAGAACCAAATGCTCACCTGGTGCAAAGTCATGTTGCTCCATTAGAATCATTCACTCCAGATGAGGCGTTTGGAATAGAAATCATGCTTTCAGGAGAACCTGTTGGGCTTTTCAATGGATATAATGTCCTGAGTATATAGTTAGACAGGAAGAAAGAGTTAATCATATTTTGAGCTACCTGTCATATTTGCAGAACAGTGACTTAAGTTTCATGTCCTGAGATACCGTTTGTGTTTCAGGAGTATTGTTTTAGGTTATTGTTCTCTGTGTGCAACACCTAACAATTAGGTCCTAGTTCACAATTTCTAGGCACTACCACAATACAAATAATAGAAGTACTTTGGGGTACTCGTCTTTACCATGGTCAACAAATAAATATGGCCTTGGTTATTCTGCATTATAAAATTGACTATACCTAAAGTGTAGCTCATTGTCATCAATAATTCAGAAGGAGTTTTTGGTTAAATGCGGAAAACCCTAGGACACCATGGGTATTTAGGGTTCCAAGGAAATCATTAAAACAAGTTGTGGCAGCTGGCAAATGAAAAAGCCTTTTGAAATCTGTATGCAAGAAAGTAACAACTTTAAAACAAAGTTGTATGGTAGGATGCATCTGAATACTCAAATAGGTTTCAAAGAATCACTAAAATGTATATGTGGATTCCAGAGTACAATCAAGTGTGAAAGGCTGTGTGAAGTGGCAAAAATCTGAGTCATAAAGCTAGACACTGGATTTGTTTTTAAACTATTCTATCCTTCTTTCCAGATGTACTTTTAACTTCTATTTTGAAAAACATATGACCATTAATGTAAGAGATGAAGGACTTCAGCTCAATGTTGGTCTTCGTTTGATTAATGTTTTTCTGAGTATGTCATAGCTTCAAGCAAAATTGCAACATGTAAAACAATAAATGGAACTGACAGGGGGAAAAAAAGCTAACCTCCACTGTTTCATGTCTCTTCACTTTGAATTTACTGAGGTTTTTGCATGACATTAAGGTGAAGTTGCATCCTTGTTAAAGTGCCAATCTAGTCAAAACTTGCCTTGCTTGCCAGCTATTAAGAGGTCCCAAAATCAGTGTCCACACAGTATCATCAGAGGTGTCTCATTGTTATGTTTCATCATCACATTATTCATTATATTTATGGCAACAGTGCCGAGCAGGATGCCAGTCTGCTAGGTGCATAGCAGACTCAGAACATGGCAACATCAAGATATTATGGGGAAACAAGGTGACCTCACTGTGTGATAACTTAACAGTATACACACAAAATGGGTGAAGTCATATCTTTCATTGAAACAACTTCTGTTGGGGACAAGCTTTTGAGTGACACGCAGCTCTTCCTTGGGTCTAGGAAAAGTACTTAGGGCGCCACAGCTAAATACAAGATCAAACAGATAGTTGAGCATGACTTGTTAGTACACATGCTAAGGAACCACTCGGTAACAGGCCTCTTTGCCTTGTGTGGTCTTGTTTGGTCTTGTATTTAGCAGTGACAGCCTGAATGCCTCCTTCTGGCATGAAGAAAAGCTCTGTGTAGCTTGAAAGCTTGCCTCTCTCACCAGCAAAAGTTGGTCCAAAAACAGATATTACCTCATCCACCTAGTCTCTCTACTGTCCCAGAGAAAACAGGCCTATGACAACATTGCATACAATATGCCATTATGGCAGCTCAACGTAAACTTCAGAGACCCCTGGAAGAGAAAAATATATTTGGCATTTCTGAGCTTCTTTATAGCAAAGGCCATTTTACAAAAAAGTAGCATCCTCTGTGAAACTGCCAGGTTAGAGGCCTTCAAATTCAGTTGTACCTGATAATGGATAGGCACATCAAGGAGGGAAAGACAGGAGGGAGAATGGTCATTCGCCAGCTATCACCCGCTTTTATCTCTCAGCTTTACTACTTTGCTGTCGCCTGACTGGGTGAAGTTTGGATTCCTCCTTGAACCAAACCAGGCTACTCAGGGTTGTTGCAGAAAATACAATTAGCCAAGTGTCCCCCACAAGTGTTTTATCAGTGAAATGTTGGAGAGCGAATAATCTGTATTGAGCCATATCCGAAGAGGAAACTAAAATTATGTCTCCAGTCAACAGAGATGGCACGCTAAAGAAGATTCCCATTAGCACGGTGCTGTAGGCCAACAAAGCATCCACCTTTTCCTTCTTCCTTTTTCCTAACCCCCAGCTCAGTAAATTAATTCCACAGAAGCTTGAATCGTGGGATTTGAACATGGGTGCCTGGCAAATTGCAAGACATGATGCTGCTGAGACAGGGAAGCAACAGCCATGTTCCTCTAGCAATGTATGTGTTGATGTACCCCCACCATTATCTGATTGCTCATAGCCTGCGGCAGGAAGCAGCACCATCCAGACAAATGCAATCTGCTAAATTAATATCAAGGAAAAAGCATTTCCTAAGCAAAAGCATTTCCAGAATCAAGGAAGATTTAGATTGTACTTAGGGAGTCATTCACTCACCATCAGTTGTATGTCACTTTAATGCTATTGGCGATCACAGTTGTTTGGTCACTAGACAGCCCTGGAGACAGAAGTCCCGAGAAGAAAAATCACACCTCAGACAATGGTTGTGCCAGCTTCCTACTCTCTCAAGAGGCTTCTACTGGGACTCCTGGACTCCCACAAAGCTCATGCAATAAATAAATCCGTCAGTCTTTAAGTGCTTTTTTTGCCTTACTAGACTAACACGGCCGCCCCTTTGGAACCAGATTCCCAGCTTTGACAGGAATGTAAATACTTCCAGAACGATCTTTCCTCACATATTTTGGAATCCTGGCATCCTGTCCTGAGTGGGTCCTGGCAGTGCAAGGGAATGAGGAAATGGATGAACTTTTAAAATCACAGAAAATTTGGTTGTACTTCTCTCCTGAGGCAAAATTGCATTACAGTTCCTATATGACCTGCCATCGATTCATTCTTCCCTGTTGTGTCCCAAGCAACTTTCTTCTCCTAGAATGAGAAAAAATAAGCATGGAGTCCCTTAGAGAGACAATCTACAGCTTCAGCAGGAAACATCCTAGCTCCCTGCTCTTCTTTTATCTTCACCCTTCTCCACCCTCTGGCTGTTGATTGTTCTCTCCTCCTACGAGCTAGGGCAGCCACAATGAATGTTGATGAGGCAACCCATGCTCTGATGCAATGTGCAAACTCTGCTCAGCCGGCCTCGGTTTTCCCAGGCCAGATGCAGAGGGAACAAAGTTCTACATTTGCTATTTTGCTCTCAAACTTTTGTGTAGCAAAGAAGTCCTGCTGTATGACTGCGTAGTAGGGTTACAATAATTGCAACACTGGGCTCACCCTAAACCTTACAATACATCAAGTATTTGGAGCACAACATGACACTGGTGAATGGAAAGTGGTACCTCATACACAGCTTGTTCAAAAAAGACTGCATTGATTCCCATGGAAGGATCCTCACTGAAAAATCAGTGAGATACAATAAGAGATGGAAAAGAATGAATCAGCTATCATCGTGGTGGGGAGCTATCATAGCTCTGAAGTCATTTGAAGCTACCACTCATTATAGACCATTATCTCCAGAGAAAAATGAAGCCCCTTAGAGTATCTGCAGTGCATAAAGATAGGGTAAAAAAGTGGGAGCAGACCATCTCCAATACATTAGAAAATGTTAAATCTGGATCCAAGGTTCCTATTTTCATAACGAGCCAATCAAAACCTGGATCCAAGCATCAACAAACTCTAAGAAAGTTATTTGGTTAGAGACATGGATCCACATATAAAATAAATACAATATTTGAGAATACCTTATAATATGGAACACTTCATTTGTCTTATTAATTCAAAGTGACCTTCATGTTGGCCAAAGGTTGACAGCCCCTGAGACTCATGACCTTTGTTAATCCCCAGGAGAGGCAGATGATGTCCACACCAGCTCCTCCTGTATTACACCTCTTGGAAACTGCAACCCCATGATAATGTAGGATTATATATATTTTAAAAAACCTGGAGAGGGAGGCCTCAACCCTGCTCTTGAAGGGCCATCTTAAGAACTGATCGAGTGCTTCTAACTTCAGGGTGAACCTGACAAAGGAGCCACTGGAAGTCAAATTGCTGAACTGTCAGTTAGTTTAGCCATGAGATTGCGCCTCTCATTTGAGCATTCCCTGCCATAACTGCTGAAGCAAATCAGACACTAGCATACCTTGATGGCCACTGTACTCATATGCACACGTGCTCCATGCGCACAAACTAAGAACAATATTGCCCATCTGCCAGGTCTGACAATCTGCTTCATTTTCAGTATTGCATGCTGAAAACAGTCATGCTTTCACAAATGGAACATTAGGGCTGTAGATGGGGCTGGAAGATGCAAAAAATAAATCTGTTAGTCTTAAAGTGCCACACAACTCCTTGGTTTTTTTAAGGAGCTTGAGTTGATGGACTCCCTTTCTATTTTGCTGCACATATCCTTATTAATTGCAAAATATGGTTAGGGGAAGAACATAGAAAATATATCAGGTAAAACAGATCGCTCTTTTTGCAGAAAGTGCACAAAAGTTCTCCATGACAATGGCTCTGTAACATGCAGACTCATCTTCCCAGTTGTCTTTGCACCACACTGCAAGAGCTGCTTTATGGAGGCCAACGATTGCCTAGGTTTATGCACCACAAAACCTTCAGCTGCGCCAGCCTCAGGCCAGGCTATTAAGCAGAAGTGCGTTTCTGTCGTGCCACAGTGCAGAGAAGTTTTGATCTGAGCTTTCGTTTGCCTGATGACTAGAACCTCCTGGAATCCATTCAGGGGTCACTATAGACTCAGAGGGAAACAGACCATCTAGCGCAGGGGTCTCAAACATGCAGCACGTGGGCCACATGCCACCCCTAAAACTATTTCCTGGGGCCTGCAACGACACTATCGTTATCATTATTTGCAATATCATTGTATGAAAAGGTTTCAGGTGTGTGGCCCTCAGGCTAATAGACTGGCCCTCATGCAGCCCTCTACTAGTCCTCTTGTGGCCCTCATGGTGATTTGAGTTTGAGACCCCTGATCTAGTGAGTCACCAGCATCCTGCAAAACCCAGGCTTTTAGTGGTCTCACACTGAAATAGTCCCAGACTCTTCGACACCTGTGAAAGCTGACACGGCCAAGGTTGTTCAGCTGAAGCGATTAGCTAAGTAGGTTCAGTTTATGGGTGGGGAACACCTGGAGATTCAGATGGAAGGGAATCAAAATACCTTTGCAAAGTCCTTTATCCTTCTCATTAGCAAGGCTGTTACTTGCCATGTTAAAAGAATAGCAAGTACAACTCCCCCTAGTTTTCCTGTGGAGGAGATCCTGCTGAATCGATACATTTTCAGAGGACATCCATCACAACATTCAACTCCTAAGCCTCTGTTTCAGACCTTTTTAACCCACTGACTTCAGACTTCATCTCACTGGAGGTACCTCACTAAAATTTACAATGTCACTGTTGCATTAATTAGATTCTGCCTGCCCAGCACTTTGGTGCAGTTGCAGTTTTGCAATAAATTATTTTGAGTAGGAAAGCAAATCAATTAAAATGCTTCAAAGCAGCAATCAGAAGCATTTCTATCAAAAGACTTTCAGGGAGCGATGAAGATGATTGTATAAATCGCCAAATGTGTCTCCTCTAAATCTTTTTTAACTCCTCCGTTGCATCCTATTCTGCTCTTTTGCTGAAAGGTTTGTTCAATCAAAACTGAGTTGGAGTAAGTATAGGGGAATTAAAAGAAAAAGACCATTCCCATTTCACAGCAAATTCAGCAAAAAGTGTGTCTGCCCTGGTTGTGTTACAAGGCAGGAAGGAAAGGGTTTCTTAACAGTCTGTTGCCTTTGTGTGATATTCAATGATTATGACAATTGGTGATACTCTACTCAAATGTCATCCTCAATCCCAGCCACTTCCCATCACCCCAGAGCAGCTAAAACTAGCTAAGTACTTCTATGACCCTCATCAGTGCTGATAATAGATTTCATCTTCCCAATTTTCCCCTGAGCCTGGGAAGCATCCCCTCATCACATGGAAAACTGAAGCATGAGATAGCTTAAAGTGGCTTTTCCAAAATCATACAGGAAGTTTGGGTCAGAAATGAATCCAGAAGGTCACGATTTTAATCACAAGAGCAATTCTGCTCAAATGAATGTCAACTAAAATGTCAACAATTTTGATTCTCAACATTTAAACTGTAATTGGCAGACCTGAGAATTAACAGGGATGAATCAGGCACGTCGCACCTCTCTCTCACCCACTGAAGGACTCAGGGAGGTATCATTGCATTGGTTCCTACTTGGATGGTCTCTCTGCCACCATAAGAACCTAATTACGCACTTTCACTTTACACAGCATGGTTCCCGTAGGCACCATCAGAAGAACAGTCAACAAAGACAGCTTGAGTTAATGTTGCATCGTCAGCTGATGCAACTCGTTCAGTTGATGCCCATTGTAGCTTCTTCATTGACTTCTATGGAGCTACACCACTCTAGGCAGGCTGAGGAGCTGTCCCCATTGAGCTGGGGGCAGTTGGGAGCCATAATTTCCTCTTCCGTTTGATACCCCCAAACCACCCTCCTAGAGGAAACCTGGAGCAGGAACCCCAAGAATTTTTCCTCAGGGGTCTACGTGGTCCTGCAGGGACTAGAGCCCAGGTCTGCAGTGAGCAGGATGTCTGGCACCTCCTGTGTTCCTACCCAGTGACCATGATAGGGCAGGTTTCACCTCAGAAGGCCAGACAGCCTCTTCCCTCATGGGCCCTCATTGATCCAAGTGCCCCAGGAAGTGTTTGTGTAACATGGAGGATTCTCATTTCGATTCCAGCTCTGATCCTTAGCCCTAATGCCTGATTCCAGACTCCAACTCTGGCCTTTATTGCTGTTCCTGGCCTCCCACTGCCATAGCTCTGTTCACTAGACTTAATTGCCTTGATTGTGATAAGTTCATGGAATTTACCATTGGGTGGATCGGTTGGTGGCCCATATTTTAACTGTCTTTAGTGCGTTAATTTAGCATCCCTATTTTCCAGAGCTCATAGATAAAATTCTCACTTTAAACAAGAAGCCAGCTTTTGCCCTCTCAGCCAGAGGAGCCTACTAATTAATTTACTCTGATTTTTCATGCACGCTAATTTGTTCGTCTACTGGCTTTCAATCTTAGACTGAGTGCCCAGTCATGGAATGACAAAACCTGCGTGTTCTGCAAGCAGGATCACCATTGCAAGGAGCCCCAGCTGTATATAACACAGTGTTCAGCAGTGAAATGTTATCCTTCTGATAAATCCATATAATTGTAAAGCAAATTAGACAGGACAAGCTGCTGCACTTTCTGTCTTGTCTACAAGGTTGTTCAATTTTCTTGTTTTGTCTCTCTCCTGGGAGTATTTTGGTCAATTTCCCCAAGGTGTAAAAGTTAATTTGGCTTAATTTAGGAGATTTCCAAAGGGATAGCCATGTTAGTCTAGTCCAGTAAAAAAACAACAAGCAGTTGTGTGGCACTTTAAGACTAACAGATTTATTTTTTGCATGAGCTTTCATGGGAGAAGATCCCTTTTCCTCAGATGCTTCGAAGATGGGTGAACTTACAGAAAGGAATGAAACTAAATGTTTTACACCCCCTTGCATTTAGTTTCATTCCTTTCTGTAAGTTCACCCATCTTCGAAGCATCTGAGGAAGTGGGATCTTCTCCCACGAAAGCTCATGCAAAAAATAAATCTGTTAGTCTTAAAGTGCCACACAACTCCTTGTTGTTAATTTTGGAGATCATCAAAAAGATGCGGCAGGTCATCTTGAGTTGCATTACATGTGCCCTTCTTTAACTCCTGCTCATCTGTGTGTGGGATCAGAGCCACCAAAATAAACATTTCCTTAAAGTACTACTCGGACTGTGGGAGGGAGGCAGTTACAGAAATAAATGCTTAGAAATAGTTATGGTATGGACAAGTCTTTTTACCTGGATCCCCATGTTTCCATTCATTTCCACGCCTGCCTGAAGATCTGCTTATGAAATAGTGCTATGGCTTTGAAAGGTATCCACCTGCAGCCCTTGCTGAGATTTGTGGATACCAGGCAGGGCTGACAATCAAGCTACATGTTCTTTTTAATGTATGAAACAATATTTGGCATCACATCTGATTCCAGAGTAAAGGCCCTCTAGCCTTTGAACTACAAATGGAAACTCAGACTCCAGAGCTATACCGTGCTGAACTAACACACTAAAAATAGCAACAAATCCATGACAGCACAAGTGGCGTGAGGACCTAAATGCCCAGAGTACGAATTGGCTGAGAACAGGCAGCTAGTCCCTCCTGCTGCTTGCTCCACCATGACTACACTGATATTTTTAGCATGCTGGCTCACTCCGGACTATAGCTGGAATTTAGTACTTTCTTCCAGCCTAGAAGCAAGCTAAGTGAGCCAGGAAGACATATGAAAAAGAGGCCTTTAACTGATAATCAAGCCCATCTTCGGGCACTCTTGCTCATGTTGAATAGCAGCTGAATATTCCCCTCGGTTTCAGTGGAACTTCTCATGCAACAAGTACTGGTCATGAACAAAGCCTACCCTCAGTGTTTGCAAAGTTGAAGGTGAGAATAGATATAAAAGGGCTACAAAGTATTTTAGAGCCAAATCAAGAGGTCTTTACTGAATGGACCACACTCATTCATTCATTAACACATTTCCTGTGCAGCCGGCCCTCCTTAGTGTGTCATCCTACTTGTAGTAGAAGCAGGGAGGGGATGCTGTAATGGAGGGTTAATAGGAATCTGCCCTTGCCTCTTATGCTTTAGCTGCAGCATTTGCTTTCAGCCTCGGTGTTTAAGCATGAACCATTTGCAATGCAGACTGCGTAGCATGCTCCCGTCACTGAACAGACTGCTCGATGCAAGGAGAGAAGCAGATTAAGGATTCAGAGCCAGTGGCAAGGCAAACAAGTGGAAATGGCACCATGTTTTCTGGGCTCATGCCCTTCCTCTGCCATCAGAGTAAATATGGATTTTGTTTGAACTGTGGGCCCATTGATTCATAGCTGTCCTCCTTGTGTACATACAGAGCTTGATCTTACATTAAAGAAATCAATGGGAATTTAGCCTGCGTGGCAGTAAACCAGGAAAGCTAATTTCATAACAAGGCATATTGATAAGTTCCAAAGATGCACTAGACGCTACATTAATGGCACTGAAAATAGAATTTAAACTAATGCTGGAGATTGTAATGATAATTAAAGTTAGCAGCCAGGGCACAATGGAATTAAAATTCTTAAGGACATTTAATCCAGGTAACTTCAAGGAGTTACCCTAAGGATGAACCCGAACCAAAATCTCATACCAAATGCAGAGAGTTTAAGGTCAGAAGGGACCACTGGATCACCTAATCCGAGCCTCCTGAATACCTTGTCACCCCTGTATTCAGCCCATGTGTTTTAAATGTATAGGTCTCTGATCCTCAGCTGGGTCTAAAGAGCACTGAGACCCTGATCTCAAATTTTAGTGGGAGTTAGGTGCCTAAATACCTTTAAAGACCTAGCTCTCCATGCTTCTCAGGCGGTGAAAGGATGCCTGCAAATCAGCTCTGTGTTCCCTCGATCCTGGGGTGATCTGTACCTTGCCAATCCATCAAGAGCAGACTCAGGAATGCTCTTATTTGTACCAGTTCCCAATGGCCCTAACGGGCTGTGCCAGCTGCTGTTGGGGGTACAGGAAGGTAGGGGATCCCCCAACCCTGTGAGCTGTGTCAGCCACAGAGATGAGAGCAGGCTCGGGACCCTCGACTTCAGTTCTACAACAGCCAACAGTCCTAAGAAAAGACCTTGCTGTGGGAAGGGAAACTCAGTGCAGGGCCACTTTGCATGGGAAGAGCTATGAAAGCAGTTCTAAGGGAAATTCAATAGGATTCCATGTTTAGGCTCATGCATTCCCATTTCAAGAGGAAATGTTTATAGTGAGTTGGCATTTACACCAGATTAGCCCTTTGGTAGCTTGATTTCCAGTTGATCTTCATGGGATCTTGCTTGTTAACAGAGAAGATTCTGTCCCAGTGGAGCCCCACTCCTGTGCAGATATGAATTTCTGCTGAAACTGTCACTAGCTGGCCACGTGGTGTGCTGTAGAGTCACACCCTTGCTTGCCGCATTGTTGCTTGCCCTGTAGACGAGCAGTTCTCAGCCACTGCGTCAAGACACATTACTGTGTCACCACATGGTGGTAAATGTGTCCAGGAGAGCTGGGGAGATGGCTGGATTCGGCCGGGGTGGTGTGGGCTGGTGTGTCCTGTAGGCTCATGATACACCACCACATGCATCATGACCCACAAAAGGTTGAGAACCCCTGCTATAGACAAGTGAATGATTTCCCTGAAGGATGCAAGGTTGATTATCCACTTTGTCTTCTGCAAAGATACAAAGACAATGGCTTCTATGTGGGAAACCTAGGGCCATGAGCTCTTTCTTTGAGTGAGAAAGGGTGCTCAAGTGCCTCAGAAAATGACTTGAGAGACCTGATCCAGGTTGAATTCTTGGTTGACTTTCTGGTTGATTTCTTGATTACAGGTTGAATTTCATCACAGACCTTCTCCACCACAGAATTTACCTTTGCATGCCTAGGAGCCCCAGCCACACAAGAGTCATTATAGGACTGCCTGGCTCCACACAAGTACCGTGAGGATACACAGAGTTTATACAGCCTGATGTGCTCAGATACCAAAGAAATGGGTGCCCCACAATACCTAAGATAGATAGATTCTGTCCTCAGACTTGGGTGCCTTGCTCTCCCAGCAGAAGTTCACCTACAAATGCAAGGACAGTTTGGTTCATAACAGTTAGGGTATGTCCACACGTTTCTTTTATTTCAAAATAACACTGGTTATTTTGAAATAAAAAAGATTAGGTCCACACAACATTTTCTTATTTCAAAATGATGGGCTCTGCCATTTCGAAATAAGAACCGTCATTTCCAAACAGCTTAAACCCCATTCATTTCAATACTGCTGTTATTTTGAAATGGTTATTTCGAAATAAGGCCGTTTGGACATGTTGTTTCGAAACAACTGTTTCAAAATAGCATGTCCAAATGGTCTTATTTTGAAATAAGCATTTCAAAATAACAGCTGTTTCGAAAGCAGGCTTTCTGTTAATTCGAATTAACTTATTTCAAAATAAGGATTTTATTTCAAAATGACTCATTTCAAAATAACTTATTCTGAAATAACGATGTGTGTGTGGACATAGCCTTAGAGATTGAAAAAATGAATTAGTGCACAGTGCCTGGGCAGAAATGCTTCCTTACATGTTATTTGCTATTGTTTGGTCTGGCTTACTTTTACATGACTCAAATGATGAGATGCTCACCATTTTTCTCAACTAACTATTCCTCAGCATTATCAGTCTCAGCAATAGAAATGTTTCCAGGTTTTTAGGTAGACATGGCTGGCAATCACACTTCCCCTGGGCATTGGAAATGAAGGTGTGACCCTGTTGTAAGAATATTAAGACAGGGTCACATCTGGATCAGGTGGCTCAAATGTTGGATCATCCTGGGATTTTGGGCTAACCCTCAGGGCCTGGTCTTCTGCTTCACTTCACTCTGGTTGCACAAAGTAATCATAAAGCCAGCAAGTAGCAACCCAGCCAGTTACCCCGGATTTCCCCTTCACAGGGGAGCAGATGCATAATCTAGAATGCCTTAGGACAAGAGTAACTTAGAGCAGCCTTTAGATTCTTGTCCAATCTGTGAATCAGCGGAGAGGAAAAGTGACTTACTTATCTGTTTACTGTTCTGGTCTTGCACTGAGACCAGCTTGGTAAGACCTAGAGGGTCTAGTCCTTGACCAAGATATGGACTTACAGCTGGTGCAAACTGTTGCACCAGCACTGAAATCAGTGGAGCTCTGCCAGCATATGCCATGGTCTTTATGCATATGTAGAACCTTTTCTCAAACAATTTCCAAGCCTTTAACAAAGGTAAGGAAGCATGATTGTCCTTGTACTGCAAATGGAAAAACCATGGCACTCAGAGGTTCACTGACTTGCCTAACACTACGTGGAAAAATCAATGGCAGAGCTGTGATTTGCTCCTGGTCCACTTCTCTAAGTCCTGAACCGTGTTGCCTCATCACTGAAAAACAACCTCTCTGTCTCTTTAGTGTTTTGGGCACCTCCAATACAGCATATACCTAAGGCTTCCTCTCCAAATCATGAGCCCCAAAGGACCATCATGTCTTTCATTATCCCTCTAGTCATAAAGGACAGATCAACTCCCATTAACACTTTCATGGAGCACAGAAATATTGGATTGCACGGGTCTGATTATTTCTTATTAAGGCAATATGTTTTATAGATTGCTCTGTGAGGAAAACACATTGCGGGTGTGAATTTCTCAGTACGTGTTTGTCTGGAATTAATGAACTTGACTTTATCTTGTTGTTCAACTCAGTCAGGGTCCCAACATGTTAAAAAGTGACTCATTAGATCTTCTGTTGTTAACAGCAGCAGTTGTTCACTGTGTTTGGACTTAAATTATTTAAGAGCAAGGGGGAAAAAAGCAATGGAGAGGAAAGACGGTGCAGTGGCCAGGAACGCTAGTTCAGGAGACCCAGGTGCTCTTCTTGGTCCACCAGACTTTCTGTGCAACCAAGGGTGAGTTTCTGTGCCTCGGTTTCCCATCTGTTCCATGGAGATAATAGCAGTATCTTGCCTCAAGGAGGTGTGACAAGGACAAACATATTAGGTTTGTGAGGTGTTCACATACTATGGTGATAGTGGCCTAGAGGTACCTAAAACAGATAGGAAGAAAATTGGACCAATGAACTGAAAACAGATTATGGCTTGTGTGCTGTGGCAGCCATATGTTTTAGAGGATGAGTTCGCCCATAACACGTAGATTGGGGGCCACAAAAACGCTTTCTGAAAGCTGTGAGTGTGTGTGTGCTGCAATAGTCAATGCTGAATATAGGAAATTTCTGCCATGCGGGCCCTGAATACAGGGAATTCTTGCAGTTCTACAGTGAAATTATCGCTCCCAGATGGTAAGCACTGATATTTGGTGACCCCCAGGGTTAGAAATCAGTTTAAAAAGCAACATTTTATTTCAGCAAAGTGATGTTAGACTGTCACACACTATAATTCATTTCCCATTATTCCGGACTGTTGAAGACAGTTGACCCAGAGTCAAAATTCAGAGGCTCTGCTACAACTGCCTTGCATTGACAACAGTGCCTTTGAGGCAAGGGCCTCAAAGTGTTTTCCAAAGGCAGCCCTGTTCTGTCATTAACAGCCCCATTTCACAGGTCAGGAGTCAAAGGGCCAGGGTGTTAAGGCACAGCTGGGATTAGAGCCCCGTTCCCAGTCCTCTGATTGCTGCCTTGTAGCCCTTGTTTATTATAGCCCTGGTGGATATTGGCATTTTGAGAATCACTTACACATTGCACTTAATTAGCAAAGAAACTGACAATAAATGGATGGCAGCAAATCCATCTTAATATTGCAGGATTGACGAGAGCAGCCTTGGTGCAACCTGAACATTGAATTCTCTAGCTAGCACCAGTTCATTTTATAGCAAAAACTCAAGGGATGCTTTTTGTCTAATTCAGCTGCTGCTTTTGGTGACCTCCCCTCCTCCCACATGATGATAAAAGGTTAAAATCCTCCCCCTTCTCCTGTAGCTAAATTCCTCCAGGTGAGGAGTTAACCCAGCAATAAGGGAATCTGGTAGCAGCAATTAGCATGCAGAGTATATAAAAGGAAAGAGGGAGGTTCCCTCTGCTTTTTAATTTGGGAGCTTGGGGAGGGATACTTGGTAGGAACTGTTGATACCAAGGGCTGTTCCCTGGGAAGCTTGAGTAGTTTTATTTTATTGGTCTGCAAGAGCCATTTACTTTTGTGGACTGATGATAAAGTCTTATTTATAATAACAACTAGGCATTTAAAAATCAGGGTTTCTTTTGTGTTGTAACTGAGGCTGCTGACCCTGCATGGCAATCAATAGCAATGCTTAAAAATTAAAAAGCATCCAGTAACAAACTACCTGCTGGTAGCAGAAGTGACTGTGAAGTGAGGGGGAAACAGCCCTTTGTTCTGCTCCAGGATCCACCTCTGTTTAGAGAATTCTGTATTCTGGCTGATCCAGGATTTATATTAACCCAACAGTACTAACCTGAATTTACTGCCATTAATGATTTGGCCTGTGAGTTTTGTTCTTCTCGGCTCCTTATGCTTCTCCATGCATATGCTCCTTGGTACATGGAGATGTGAGGTCTCCTATCAGGAGAAATCCATTAACTGACATCTCTAATTTGATTTGCACAGTCATTATTAAACAGACTTACTGCTGCTTGAATGCTGACAGGTCTGGGGATCAATAGTAAAGTTGGCCGGGAAAGCTAAATGAGAATAAAGCTGAAGAGAACTGCACACCTGCTTTGGTGTGCCCTGACTAACAGCTTAACAAATAAGGAGTCTTGTGGTACTTTCAGGAGGTGGTTGATTTAAATGACTGCCAGGAGGGGTCATGACTTTAACAGGGAAATGCTGAGCTTCTTAGCTCATGATGTCTGAAAGGATTCTGCTGAGCCTCTCATTCTCTCGCCCCATACTCCAGAACTCAGTTACAATCAGTTCATCCTGGTATCTGCTCTCTCACCATGGCAATGAAAATGCGACAGCATTTAAATGCACCCTACTTTAACCGGGAAGAAATATCTTCCTGAACCCTCCTGATGATCTGCTATTGCCCTGTAACTTGAGAGTTGGAGGTCTTTTTTTTATTGTATTTAGTTTCGCTAATCCCACTACTTTTCTCTCATGTTGTGCAAAAATCAGGATATTTTCTTAGCTTAGAAAAAAGCAAGAGGCACATTTGAACAGTGACATTGGTATACAGCTAACAGCAGCTATGATCTAGTGGATTAGGCACAGAAAAGGGATTGCCTTGATCCTTTTACACCCAGGAGACTTAGAGGCTACCCCCACTTGTATGACAGGCTTGTTTTGTGTTCAAACACGAGTCCCTTAATATCACTCAGCCTCACTTACCCCACCTGTAAACTGATGGTAAGACTGCTACATAGCATCAGTCATTCCTAACAGGTTTTCCTGCTAATTAAACTAAGTGAATCCAAATTGGGCTGTAGGGATTATGCTCGGATTTTTCTCAGGGCACAACTCCATGTAAAATGCTTCATTTGCACAGCTGTGCTGATGAAGAACTTTACTGAAGATGCTCAAAGCTTCCCGGAGAGAGCTTTCCCACTAGCATAGTTAATCCGTTTCCCCATGAGAAGGAGCTCTGTGAGTAGGAGAAGCTCTCCTGCCGACACAGCACTGTCTACACATGGGCATTAGTTCTGTACAACTACATGGCTTAGGAGTGTAGATTTTCCACAGCCCTGAGTGATATCATTCTACCAACATAGGTCCGTCATATAGACCGGACCTCAGTGTGCACACTATATTCTTCATCTTATAGATCTTCTGCCACTATTACCTCTCTCATTCTAGCATCGGGGCAGCTGACAAATGCATTCATCCTGTGAGGTGGGGAAATCGTGCCACCCGTATTGCACAGGGCCACAAAGAACTCAAATGGCTTGCCAAAGGTCACCCTGGGAATTGGCCCCAGATCCTTAGGTTCTGCTACAAAGCCACCCTTCCTTTTGTTTATTGCTAGGATTATTGTTATTTGCATTATAATAGCATGCAGTGGCCTCATTAGACTCAGTGCTGTGTGCATGACAACACCACCTCCTTCTTAGGTAGAACTTTCAGTCATTGTCTAGAACAAAAGTCCATCGTCCACAAAGAGTACGCCACCTAAGATGACAGAAAACAGCTAGATCTGACAAAGCACAGAGGGTAGCACATGATTTCTTTATTTTCTCTAATTCACATAAGTTATTGCAGATCCTAGACTGAATCCTGGGCATCAGACAATTGTGCTTTGCATTAATTTTACCCAGCAATCAAAACTTGTAATTTCTTGGAATCCCCATACAGCACCTGGGATTTGAGGGGGACACTGACAAGAGCAGAGTTGGAAGAACAAGCCCTTTACTATATTTAAGGAAATACATGCAGTGCATTCTAAAAAAGACGACAGAAATAGCCCCAAGGACTCCAAAGATATTGAAGGTCTGGGTTCTAATCATAATTTTATTCTAGCTGTATGCCCCACTCTTCTGGCCTTGAATCCAACAAATGAATCCAAGTGCCAAAGTCCTCTAACACTTTCTCAGTGCTCAGTTTCTGAAGCAGCACTAAGCTTTAATGCATAAAAACACGCAGTCCTGCTACCCGGCCTTGAAATTTACATATGATATTCCAGTTACAAGTCTGAGGATTGCAGAATAGCAAAACAGGAAAATACGTAAAACAAAGCTTTTATCTCCACCTCCATCTACAGCAAAATGCCATGTGGTAATGAAGGTGGACACTAAAATTATTTTTTGCAGCAGCCTTAAATCAGAATTAATACCCTGTGAGCTGCATTTGTTAAGAGAACAATATTTAAAATAGGGGGAGCAGTGTTTGCAATTATTTAATTAGAAATCTAGTGCTCGACAGCAGAACAGGATGTGCAGAGGGATAATAATTACAGGTTTCACATCTTTACAATTTAAATGCTCTTTGCTTTCAGCGTATGTCTAGACAGAAGCCTTGGGATTCAGGAGCCGAACTATGCAGAAATAGGAATGCATTACAATGTATCTTATTCCCAAGGGAGATTACTTTCAGTTCAAGCTTCTTACATCTTTTGTCTTTTATTTTGATTGTATTTTACAATAGCTCAATTATCTTGAAGGGAGAAAGGACATGAAATGGAACCAGTTACTCGACTCAGGGTGTGCCCCGCATCAGTAGCTTTAATTAAAGAAAAACAACAGCATTGACTAAATGTTCTGGTTTTTCCTTTTAATATTCTTAATTGAACTGAGTGCTGGTGAAATACCCTGGACTGACAGCCTTTGGGTGGAAGCTCTTTCTTTATACTACCAAATGGCTAGTCCCTCAACCACTCTCTGTGTCCATTCTCTCCTCTGCAGGACAACCGTGATGGTGTTTAGAATGTGATGGATGCCTAATTATTTTTAAGTGGGAGTCCTGGGCCCAGCTGGTGCTCAGACTAGTAGCTTTTAACCCAAAAGCATGAGGACTGATGGCCCTTGTAATTTTTAACTTAGCTAGCATAACTGCTGGTGCTATTTCTAGACGCATAAATAATGTTGGTCTAGAACTGGCTACTGTCAAATGAGAGGTTCCTTCGCTACAGGATAAGGTCACAGAAATGCTTTTGTGGAGCTCTTCTCATCTGAAAGCTCAGGCACCTGGTAAACACTTTTTGTGATGGGAAGATGGAAGGAAATAAAAGACTGGCTGCTCTTCTCTCTCATTAGGAAGGCTGATTGCTTGGGCCACCAGAGGACAGATTCATAGGTACGGTTCTCAAACTCCAGCCCTGACTCACTGTGAGGCCACCTTTTTTGCTTTTTCTCTGCCATATACTCCTCTTTACATGCATCTTTAAAAGGGGAAGTAATGAGGCTTCCCTACCTCGCAGGCATGTTTGTGTAGTGGAGTTCATTAATGCTCAAAAAGAATGAATGATGAAAATCAATAGGGTCACAAAATACTAGTCTAATTCTAGCACACGAGGCAACAAGAGCAAAAGCCAGTGGGGAAAGCAGCCCTGACTGGTGTTCAGGGAAGAATGAACACTAAAGCCACAATCAGAAGTCTAGAGATATTCAGACAGAACATTTCCTTTTGGGACAATCTTGTGAAGAGCTCAGCTAATATTTTAATGTAGCACTTTAGGCTTCATTCTCCAGTGACCTGCCGCTTGTGTGTTTTAGACCAGTGCAAAGCAGATACAAAATCTACTAAGTCAGAAACGGCCTGATTTGCCAAAACAACCTTTGTAAATTCATGATCAACTTGAACCACACACCCCTGTCCCCCTTCTTGAAGTTTGTTCCACCGAGGGTATTTTTAATACTCAATAAATAATGAGTTTATTAAATAGTGGATGGCAAGACTGGCCGATGCGCCCTGTAGTTTTGGAGTGGGTCATAAATCCAAACAAAATTAAAATCATGTTAGTCAATCGTTTAAAATCAAAAGATATGCCTCGATCTCCTGAGAGAGAATTGCTGCACGAGTCAGTCTCTGGGGTGACTTGAAATCAAGGATGGTCTCCAGAGGAGGAAATTACCTAAAGTCAGGACAAGGACAATGCCTAAGGCAGGGAGCTGGGCACGGAGGGTGGGAAATGAGGATGGTATCATGGAAGCAGAGATAAAATATAAGAGAATTTCTAAAAAGAGGATGTTTATTAATACAAAGTATAATCAAGTTGGGCTAGGTTGTGTCCTTGTTTTACTGACCCAATCAAAGTATTAAAGGATCATGAGTGTGAATCAGGAGTCTAAATAATTGGGTTGAGGTCTGCAGCTGCTCTTTGCATAACCCCACCATGAGCAGGTGGGTAAGGAGTAGGTGGCAACTATGAGATGCCCCAACCCCAGGTTGCCTAGTGGAGTTTCATATCTAGCACTTTAGTGAAGATGCTCCTATGCTAATGGACAAGCTTCTTTCACCAGCGATCCCCGTCCCTGAGAGACAGAAACTCTCCTGTCGACATAACGGTGTCTACATAGAGGGTTAGGTTGGTATGACCATGTCACTCAGCAACGTGGAGGCCAATAGAGATCTACAGTGTAGACCTGGTCTTAATCAGCATCAGTGGGGAAGTAAACTGCCCTGTTTCTGGGGCTGTCATAAATACAGAGCCAGGAACCATGGTGATCCTTTAGAGCAGAGTATCAATGAACTGGCCTCTCCTCACAGCTAGGAATAAATCTTGTGGCAGCCCCATTATGATTTCAGTGTTTTGAAGCGAAACCTACCTGATGATGCCTCTGCCTCATCATTCATGCGTCTGCTTGTTGTTAGCAGGTTCCTTTGCATGCACTAGTTTGTTCAAACAGATGCTTCTCCAGACAACTGGGCCAGGCCTGGCTGTGCACAAGAGTGGGATTTTACACACAGTTTTGTTATTGGAGGGCTGTTCTGCTGGAGGAACAGTTTCTTTCAGTGAAAAAAGAGTCCTGCCATATTTGTTCTGGAGGCAAATGGCAGCACCACTATGGAAAGCCTTTGTGCAGAGATAGAACAAAGAAACAATCACAGTTTGAACCTCCCAGGCCTCAGCTAAGTGTTTAAGTACAAGAACTTGTAAAAGGATGGCAATTCACCTATATTTTTGAAAGAGCACAGGACATTGAATCAGCACTAAACAACAGCTTTCTTGACCTCTGAAGTGTTATGTGTCCTTGTCATTCTGCCAGGAAATATCCGCACTTACACTAGAACATACTGTTTTTTGTCTCTTTTCGAACGTACAGTGCATGATTTGCTAGTTGGTCTGAATCATCTGTAAAGTCACCATCTCTGTCATTTTTAGTATTATTGATTATCATCATTTTAATTCTGGTGTGTGGAAGAAAGCACAAGGTAAAGTCACAGCACAGTTACAGACAGCCCTAGAGCTGATCTCTTTCCACAATGCCTAGAACCTGTCGAGCGAGGGTCTTCATGATGATCTCCATGCTTGAACTGAGTTGAAGGTAGTTTCCATCCCAACCACTGGAGATATCCTCTCCAGATTCCTGACAGAGGCAATCCTTCCTATGATTTACACCAGGCATGCTAGGACAGAACTCTAATAAGCACAGCATAAAATTTGCCACCAACAAGGTAGAATTGAGGTAGCTTTCAGCTACTTTTGCATCATCCCCAATCTGGGCTGCTCCTGGGACAAAAAATGTAATTTATTTCTGAGGGGCCTTCAGCTGTATGCTATGCATTCACCTCCAACATGTTCTTCCTAACCCAACCTCGTCTCTTACATCTGGTGGTCTTCAGAAGACAGCCTGCAGCATAAACTGAGAGAATTCTCCCCCCCGGCTGGACCCAAGCCTATTAGGGCCTCTTTGAATTGCTCCAACCCTTTCACTGAGCTCAAAGATCATGATTATTAAATGAGGTTCCTGACTAAGGTGCACATGACAGGTAACGTTCACACACGAAGTGTTTACTCACCTCCTTTTTGAGTTTCTGTGTTATTTTAAGGAACACTCAGCATGAGGACCACTATGCAGAGGTCAAACCAACACAAGGACTTCTTGAATATCTGCCACTTTCTAAACAGTGTACACCAAGAACAAGAAATATTACATTTCCTGTTTGAGAACAACCTGAAAAAGGTTCCAATCAGGTTACATCTCCAAAAAGTTCGACTTCAAATTCCAGCTTTCTATGAGTTGATCGCAAAATATGATTATATATTTAAAAATTGAAATCATAGCACAAACTTTAAATTTTATATTTTGTTAAGCAATGGTCAAAAACAACAGCATTTCTTCTAAGTTTTTTATTCTTCAATTTTGCAATCAAGTTGTTATTCCAGTTCTCCCTTAACAGAAGTACAACAAATTCACAAAGATTTGTTTTCATGTATTCTGTAATCACACTTAACTGAAGCCTCTGATTCTGGCTGGTTTTCAATGTTAAATTTGAGAAACATCCAAATATGGGATAATAAATTTTAAAATAATGTTGATGCTTAAGAGAAATAAAATATCTGTTTATGTAAGAACAATACAGTCATGACGGTTTTTAAATGGGGAAGCTATTACTTCCAAAGTGCTTTTTTCTGGAGATGACACCATAAAGTATGCTTATGCAATTTGCAAATGACACCACGCTGGGAGAGGTTGTAAGTCCTGTGGAAGACAGGACTGGAGTTTAAAAGGACTTTGATGAATTGTAGAATTGGTCTGAAATCTTCTTCTTTTCCTTTATGTTGCTTTTCTCACTGAAGGTCAGCACAGCTGCCTGGAGAGTAGGGAGAAACAAACCTCCCTTTCTTCCACAAGAAGTTCCACCTCCTATTGGGGGATTGCCAGCCCAGTTGGAAAGTCTAATTCTTCCTGTGCATCCTGGGTTGGCCTTGGGGCCTCTTCCCAGTGGGACTTGCCTGGTATAGTTCCAAAGGAAGTCTATCAGGTGCCCAAACCACCTCAACTGACTCTTCTTGATCCAGAAGAGTAGAGGCTCTACTCCAATGGTCTCAAATAGACAAGTCCCTCAACCTATCTCAGAGAATCAGCCTTGTCACCCTGCAGAGCAACCTCATTTCTGCTGCACAATCTCACCCTTTTGTGCTCACAATCTCATCCCCTCAGCCCTTTCGTAACAACAGTCTCATCCTTTTGGTCATTATCCAAAGTTCATGACCGTAGGTGAGGATAGTGATGTAAACGGATCTGTAAATTGAGAGCTTTGTCCAAAAAGTTAGTTCCCACTTCATCACCACAGATCAGTATGGTGCCCACATCATCACCCCCTCCATGCTAATCCGCCAATCAGTCTGACAGTACGGTTTACCATCGCTTGTGAATAAGACCCCTACACTCTTAAACTCTTCCACTAAGGGCAGCTCCTCCCTTCACCCGGAGAAAACACTCCACTTTTTTCCAGGAAAGAACCATAACCTCTGATTTGGAGGTGCTGATTCTCATCCCACACATTTGACACTCAGCAACAGAGCGGTTGAGTGTACATCAGAGACCACAGTCTGAAGAAGCAAGGGCGCCATCAGCTGTAATCAGCAAGGATGTCACCTCCAAGTACCTGTACTAATTCCACTCGGCTGCACCTTGATATCATGTCCGTCAAGATCATGAACAGGAATGGGGACAGGACATACCCTTGATGGCATCCAGTGCCCACCTTGAACAAACTCAACTTAATGCCATGATTGCAACACAACTCTCACTTTGGGAATAGAGGGACTGGAGAGCACACAGCAGTGACGCTGGCACCTCATAGCCCTGCACCACTGCACACAGGATAGCTCAGTGAACATGGTCATAAATGTTCTCCAAGTCTACAAAACAAAGGGAGACCAGATTAGCTAATGCCCATGACCCTTCAAGTTTCTGTGAGGGAGCAAAGAGTTGGTCTCTTGTTCCATGTCTTCAATGGAAATCACGTTGTTCCTCCTGAATCCAAGGTTCAACTGACAGGCATAGGCTCTTCTCCAACACCCTGGCATAGGATTTGCCAGTGAGATTGAGATGTGTGATTCCCCTGTAGTTGGAGCACACCTTCTGGTCTCCTTTCTAAAATGTCAGGACCACTACGCCCCAGCTTCCCTATCCTAAGGTACTGCACCCGCCTTCCATGCTACATTAAATAGGCACGTTAGCCATGGTGCCCCAACTTCCAGCCTCTCTGGGCAAAGCTCATCCATCCCTCCTGCCTCAGAAGACACAACTGCCACAAGGATTTCATAGATCCAATCCAACTGGGGGAGAGGGGTGGCGGTACAACACTGCCTCCTGAAAATAGGATATGTCTGCCAGGTTGAAGAGTTCTTCAGAGTGCTTCTTCCACCTCTCAACCATCTTCTCATTCACAGAAGCATTTCTCCACCCTAAGAACAAGCTCAGCAATGTCCCACCAACAGCTCCTAAGGCGAGAAGTAGTTTGACAGAATGCGATTCTGGCCATCCAGTAGTCATTCTGGAATCAATTAGATGAAATTCAGTGAAGACAAGTGAAAGCATTATACTTGGGAAGGGTAAAAAAAAAAGTCAGACATTTAGCTACAAAATGGAGACTAACTGGGTATGCATTAAAACCACAGAAGAGACTATAATAGGGAATCCATGGTCTGAGCTCTCAATCCACGGTTCTCAAGTCTCTTGGACTGAATCCACGGTCCAATCCAAGAGAATCTAGGGAATCCATGGTCTCACAGGATTGCAAGTGAGACCTACTCTGTTTCCCTCCAGCCAAAGAACAAACAAGTCCAGACCAACTTTAAGCATTAAAGAGCAACATGTGTGGAAGGTCTCCTTTATCACAAAGTCACACAGGTATATATCTTTACTTCCTGGCTGAGGGCTTCAATCAGGCCATTCTATATGTCATCTGTCTTGCGCCCAGCTGTCACCATGTTTGCTATCATCTCAGGTCACCTTCTGCTGCTCGGATGGACTCTTCTTCTGATGTCAATCTCCACAGAGATCTCAAGAGCCACCCCAAATACTAAGCAGGGTCCTTGGGGCTGTCTGCCCACCATGACTCACTTGCTAGACTCCTACCCTGAAGTACTTCTTCTGGGCTCCCAAGGCAATTTCTGTTTCCAGGAGCCTTCTGTTTAGACTTTCTGTCCTAGGAACATGCCTGCTGCGTAACCCAGACTTCTTGCTTTCGGAGGTAACCAAGGAAGACTTTAGAGTCCCTATCACTGGAAGATTTTACGAACAGGTTGGACAAATACCTGTCATGGACAGTCTAGGTTTATTTGTCCCAATGACACAGGGGACTGGACAAAATGATCTCCTGAGATCCCTGCCAGCCCTACATTTCTATAAGTCTATGAAATATTCTATTAACAGACAATATCCAGGCATCACCTTGCCCATATTGTATTGGATTACATGATATTTATCTCGCGTTCTTAGATCCCCACACAAAAAAGTGGGAGGCTTCCACTGAACACTGAGTTCTTCCCAGTGCATCAGAGAAATACCTGTGAGAAATAACTTTTTGCTTTGGTATATAAAGAGAGACTTATTTTACTGTCTATTATTGTTGATTGCTTAAGAATCTATTTATACCCTCTGGTGTTGCTGGGTAACAGATACACCATCATTCCCGTCAGCAGTTACTGGATTATTTTTATTCTACATGAAATGCAGACTTCAGTATATTCACAGTGAAATGAAGACATGATTTTTTATCTGATATTTAGAAATGAGATCACACTAAAATGCCAGTCCCAAATTACTCAAGACTTGGGAATGTTTGGAGCTGAAGGCAGCCCATCTCTTCCAGAATTACACCACTGGATCACAGTCTACCAGTCACACACCAAATACTCATACGTTACCTCAAATACTAGTAGAATAGGTTGTAATAATGTTAAGGAACAGTTCTGCACAGTCTAAATAGTTGCTATTAGACACCTCCAATTTTACAATACCTTCTTAGAGAAAATTATGAAAGCAACATAGTACCCTTGGCTGGGCTGTACAGGAAAGAATGCCTCTTCTTCTGTGGTGAAGTTGAGATATATTATACAGTGTTTGTTAGCAAAATATGTTGTATTTGAAAACATACAGCATATGCTGAAATCTTGGCCACATTAAGGCCCTGGCAAAATCCAACTCCAGCTCCAATGCTATGATCAGGCCCATATATAAATAGCTGGATAGACACCCTGGTGAACATGAACTGTGCATTCAGTTCATCTCAACTCATACACTCGCTGAGATGACCTTTTTGGTCTTTTGCCTGTCTGACTTTCTGGCATTTCTCCATCTGCTAAAGGCAAGAACCAGTGAGTAAAGAATTAGCCATCTCCACCTCACATTGCACACTTTGTGTAAGCTGAGCACTAGCTGTTCTGAGTGATGATAGAGTAAAGGAGCACAAAATCCAAAGGACATAGAAGAGAAGGAAGGAGCTGATGAATGCAGATACTATGAGACGTTAAGGTGGTGATGGCTGGAATGATCCCACTGATCTTCTTTGCTCTGGCATGAGAACAGCATGGCAGAACCCATCCTGTCTCAATTTTAGTGTGGACTAGGACAGGGGGTCACTTGGAAGATGTCAAGGGCAGATCTGTGTAGATCTCCAGCCAACGTGGATGTAGTCAGTGAACTTTCTAGTCCTTAACCTTAATACTGTGATCAGTGCATTGATGGAGCAATTACAGCGATTTTGGGGCATACATAACACTCCCTCCATTCTGCAAACTTCTTAGATCTGATTCCATCGATCAGTACTAGCTGAAAACACTTCTTTTAGAGAGATGGTTGAGCTATGTATCTATCATCTAATGTGCCATCATTACAGTATCTAGGTGAACAACCAATCATTATCAAGCCTTGTAAAGGACTTTTCCCATCCTGCTCTTCTTACTTCATGATGCTACTTCGCTTTGAAGTGCAGTAGTTATCCCACTCTGGTGGAGAAGGTGTTAAAAGCCCTGTGTAGGGAGTGGCCAATCAGAGCAGGCAGCTGCAAAGTCAGTCAGGGCCCAGGAGCCCTGTATACAAAAGGGCTGCAGCCCCAGATCTGGGAAGATTTCCCCAGGCTTGCAGACTAGAAGGATGTGCTGCTGGGCTGGCAGCAGGAGGCAGGACGAGGGCCAGCTCCAGGGACTAACAGAGCTCAGCCAGAGCCCAGACTCTGATACAAGAATGAGATATGAGCACTAGCTTGTTGTCTGTGATGACAGAGGACAGGAGCACAAACCATGGATGAGAAGGAAGGAGATGATGAATGCAGATCCTTTGAGATGTTGGCATGTATAAAGCCCAGGGGACCTGCTGAACTATGCACTGAAATGGCTTAGGGGTTGATGTAGTTTGTAGTGACTAGGGTCCCTGGGCCAGGTCCCAGAGAAGTGGGTGGGCCTGGGTCCCTCCCACAGCCTGCCAGTGGGTGGAGATTGGACTAGTGGCAGCCATAGAAACCAAGCAGGCCGGCCTGAACTAGACCCAGAACCAAGAAAAAGACTTGGCCGGACAGCTGAGGCACTTGTGAAACTGGGAGACAGGGCACTGGACAGGTGTGCAGCTTGCACAA
This sequence comes from Podocnemis expansa, assembly GCA_007922195.1. Taxonomy (NCBI): domain Eukaryota; kingdom Metazoa; phylum Chordata; order Testudines; family Podocnemididae; genus Podocnemis; species Podocnemis expansa. The sequence continues at coordinate 1,101,453 of ML682107.1, forward strand.
TTCCTCTGAATATCACCAGGAGGCACCCATCCAGCGGGTCATGTGCAAGCGACTGTCTACAACTTGGATTTCTTTTTCTTTTCCATTTTGACAGGTGTATTTCACTTGTCTGCACCACACCCCGTGCAGCTGTGCCAGGATCCTGCAGAGAAAAGCCGTGTGGTAAATGTGATAATTATTCCCAGTTGCCCTCTTAAAGGTTTTCTACATTAAGATGCTGCTGCTCCAGTAAGGCCTGATCCAGCACCCACAATAGTTAGTGGCTTTCTTTCCACTGACATGAGCTAGCTGAGAATCAGGCCCTTCTCCTCTCACCTGCAGATTCTGCAGTGACAGAAGCATTTTCACACCTTACCCCGGGAGAAAAATTTGCTCCATGTGGGCTGGCTCCTGAAAATCAGAATCAGCTTTCTCCAGGGCTTGCCCTCTTCCTTGGGAACTAATAAAAAGTGAGGGATGTTTCAATCACTGACTCACAGAGGCCACCTGCTGGAGCAACAGCCTTTATCTGGCCAGACATTTCCCAAAAAACAGCTTAGGGTTGTATTGTGTGTGCATGAAGCCTCAGTAATGAACTCAAAAAAAAAAAAAAAGCTAGGAGTCCTACGGCGCTTAAAGACTAACAGATTTATTTATCGCATGAGCTTTCGTGGGAGAAAGTCCTCAAGGTGAAGGGGGATTTTCTCCCACGAACCTCATGCAATAAATAAATCCGTTAGTCGTTAAATGCCACAGGACTCCTTGCTTTTTTGCTGAACTAGGCTAACACGGCTGCCCCTTTGGAACTTAGTAATGAACTCAGTTTTCAGACTCTGTGCTATGTCTAAATGCAGGAGCCACCTCATCACCACTAATTGGTGATAGTGAAATAAAAGCAGGGGAGAGGACTGAAAAATGACTGGGGGAGAACTGGCATATATCCCTCCACTATCGAATAAAAATGAAAGTATCAAGCTCATGCAAGGTCCCTGTTTGACAGCTGTAGAGGCTAGAGTCCTCTGTTCATTCACAATATAGCTTCACCTGGGAAAGCAATGCAGGCCCCCTATATTGAAAGTGCTCTGGCTTGGCCTTACTTCTCTGGAAGCGAAAACCAATTCATTCCTCAACCTTTCTGCCAAGACTGCCACGCAGAGGTTGAATCTGGGCTGTTCACCACCTACAGGAGGCAGCTGCATGGTGATCCATCCATTTATTAATGGCAGTTTTAATTTGTAGCATGGTAGCATCCGGAGGGCCGCAATCCTGGATCCAAGTCCCATTGTGCTGGTGCTGTACAAATATACAGCAAAAAGACAGCCCCTGAAACAGTTATTAACCTGAGTAAAAGACAAGAGACTACAGGTGGCTACTACAAACGTGATGAGAGGACACAGGAAACAAAGAGGCTATGCTGGTCATGGCATACCATCTGCCTCACCAACATGAAGGTTTTTGCTGGCTTCACACAAGAGAAAAGTTTTAAGGAAGGACTTGAAGCATAGTGTCAGTGCTCAGACTGTCTCCTTAGGAGTGGCCTACACTCATCAACTCATTTCATCAGACAACTTTCCCGTGATGCTATTTTTCAGTCTCTTTGCAGCTGAAGCAGCCCTCTAGTGGCCAAAGGCTCTGTATCCCTAAAAGATAGTGAGTAAGGAAATCATTTCCTATTTATAAAGCTAAATCTGTCTTCTCCATAAACCTTTCAAGCCTCATGCTTCTACACTGCCACCCTATACAAAAACTACAATGTTCAAGAATAATCTTCAATGTACTTGGCTGCACAAGATCTGATAGAAAGATTTTTTTTTCTGAAGTTCTCCTTTGGTATCTTTTTGTCGAATGCAATAAATCCTCAGTTTCCAATAGAATTTTAGAAAACAATGCTGGAGCTACAAGCAAAGCAGGGCATTTCTCCCCCATGACAATTGCTTTTTCAGGCCAGATGGTTTTTGGCTGTTTTATATCCTCCACCTTGCCATGAGAAATTCATCTGTTTTGTGTTAATTCTCACGCTCCCGCTGCTAGTGATTTCAGCCTCTCTCTTCACATGTTAAAAGCCAGGCACAGGAAATCATCCCTAATAAACTCTGGTCTAGAAACTAAAGAAACTGGTTGGGTTTTTATTAATTATTATTAAGAAACGCTGTGATCTAATCTCAGTAGAATCAGAGGCCAGTTTTCCTTTGCCGTGCTGATATGTGTTTGATTTGATGGTAAGGGCAGCAAACTGATTCTTAGGGAGCAGTTCCAGAGAGGTAGCCATGTTAGTCTATTGTACAGTAAAAACAACAAGAGTACTTTGGCACCTTAAAGACTGAGAGATTTCTTCAGGCATACGCTTTCATGGGCTCCAACCTACTTTGTCAGATGCATGAAGTGAAAACCGTATGTACCTCTCAACTGTAGTTTCCACTTCGTGCATCTGATGAAGTGGGTTGGAGCCATGAAAGCTTATGTCTGAAGAAATCCGATGGTCTCTAAGGTGGCACAGGACTCCTGTTGTTTTTAGGGAACAGTGGTGTCCTTTGGCAAAGGAAATTGCAGGTGTTGTGTGTCCCAGCCCATAAGGCAAAAGACCTCACTTTGCCACGTGTTGAAGGTCTCCTGCTCAGTTACGGAGAAACATGAGCCACTCAGGCCTCTGTGAAAGTGAACTGTGTCTGTACAGATATTACATTAAGACTCCTCTCCGTAGGGTGACCTGCCATAGCTGGGTTCTGCAAAGTGAAGAAACATCTTTCTAGTCACGGTGAAGCATCTCTGAAGTCCTTTGAAACCTGGGCTCCAAAAGCCATGGTAATTATTTTGCTGCAAGCGCTGATGGTAGCTGGTGCCATGAATAGCTGGAGACACATTGCAAGGTGCATATACGGAAGGAAACACACACACTGCAACCACCCGACTTGCTAAGTTTAGAGAGCAGACAGCTGGACATCTGGTTCATGAGCCTGCAGACGGTGGAAGGAAGGTCTGAGAGGAGCCTTATGCCTAAGTCAACTCTATCATGTTCCTTAAATTAAGCCTAAGAAACTGAAAGGGCACCTGGTTTCACCGCTGGGAGGGAGAGATTGAAGGGGTGCGGTCCAGCAGGGGATGCTCATTGCTTTTATGCTGCATGGAAGTGATCAGCAGGTGAGCTGGAGCAGCCTAATAAAGGACTGGCACAAGAGGGCTTGCTGGGGTCCAGAATTGCCCTGTCCTCTCCTCACAGTGGAAATACACTGGAACACCACTGGCTGTTATATTTCAGTCATGGGGTACATCTACACTGGAGCCTTAGGTCGACTTAAAGAAGATTAAGTCTACCTACAGACTCCTGCGGCCACACTAGGCTTTTATTAAGTCGTCTTAAGCACCTCCTTAAGTTGACTTAATAACACCACGTCTCAGGGTCAGCTACTTAACATTTAAGTCAACCTTAATAAGTCAACTTAAGCAAGTGTCGATGAGGAATAGCCCTTAAGTCAACTTAATTGGCCTCCAGGTTCCCTCCCAGAATTCCTGGCCACCAGGAAGGGTCAACCTAACACCTGTCAATGTTGACACAGGAAGTCGACAGGAGTTTCCAATTTGGACTCTCTACGTCAACTAAAGAAGGTCAACTTTAAGTTGACTTACCAGAGCCTCCAGTGTAGACATACCCTTGGAGCCTTCAGGCAGTGGTTCTGCTGCCACTCCATGCTGTGAGGGAGGATTTATTTCTCCTTACTCTACAGAGATAAACATCACCCACCCCTTGATTTGGGTTGAGTCCTGGCTCCCAAGATTTGACTGTTATAGAACCAGGCATTTTCCCCACTTTGGTTTTCTCAGGAGCAGAGTGTCTACCACTCAGGGGCAGTGCAAGAGTTAATTCAGTAATGCCTGTACGGTGATCTGAGGTCCTGAGCTGCAGCACAGTGTCTTTTTTGATCCCTGCAACTCCCCCTTCTTCCCCTTATGTATCTCAGCAGCAGATGAAAAGAGGCAAAAAGCATGCAGCCTTGTTAGCAGTCCCTACTCATGAACAGCCATTAGTCACAACACACATCACCCACTCGGCATCTGCTGCAAGTGGAGACGACCTGAGAGGCACTAAGTGGCAGGTTCTCAACCTCCTTTTCCACCCCAGCACAGTAATTTATACACCATGGGTCCAGGAGGTAGGCGGGAGCAGCAGTTTATAACCAAAGCACAGGTGATGTATTAACACCTACCAAACAGCCCAGAATCTCGGCGATAGAATAATTGACAGTGAAGCCTGCCCTTATTTCCAAAGAGGATAATAACTTTAGACTGAGCAAACCGAGGGCAATAGCCCAATGAAAGAGAATATTCATAAGTTTGCATGTATTTTGGGGACCCTACTGGAAAATGCAAGTGTCTGAAAACCAGTAATTCTGTCTGCGGAACCGTGTGCTGATACTAGCGGCCTGCGATTGATCTCCAATCCTTTTAGCACCTATTGACAGTTAACCAGGAGGTGGGGCTACTCAGGGAAAATGAGGGTTTAAAAAGTCTACTCCTAAGCAACCAAAGAAACTAACAAACATGGGTAGCTAGCAAAGGTATTTAGAAGGGGAGTGGGACGGTGGATATATGTTATTAACACAAACTAAACATAATAACTTTCTTCTTTCCAATAAAAAATCAAACAACGATAGAAGACAGAGCTGCAGGAGTCAAAGATGGGCAGAAGACCAGCAACGGAGTGAGGACTCTCCAGTTTATTTCACTGAATGCAACATATATGATTTCTATGGATACGTGGTGTATGTGTGCATTTGGTGGAAGGAGCTCCTGGCCCTTGGAGACCACATACGAGCTCTGGATACCAAGATGGCTGAAATAGAGAAGAGAAGAGAGACAGAGAGGTACATAAATGAGACTTTCTGGGGCACAGGAGACAGTATAACAGCCTATGTACTGTTAAGGGGGATGGAAGTCGCAGGAAAGGAGAAGGTCAGAGTGAAGAGGAGGGAATAGGGTGACCAGATGTTCCAGTTTTACAGGGACAGTCCCAATATTTGGGACTTTTCCTGGTACAGATACCTATTACCACCCCCCCCACACACACACACAGTCCTGGTTTTTCACTCTTGATATCTGGTAACCATAGGAGGGAACTATCTTACAGTCCTTCCAGATGACGTCTTGGTAACCTCTCACATTGAGGATACCTCTCTGGGGGCAGAAACTCCAATTATTAGGAAAAGACAGGTGATGGGGAACTCAATCATTAGAAACATAGAGGGGTCTGTGATGATGGGGAGACTTGCATGGTGACTTGCCTGTCCGGTGTGAAGGTCGTAGCTCTCTCAAGACATCTAGAAAGACTTATGTGTAATGCTGGAGAGGAGCTGGTGGTCATGGAAGGTAGGAGAAGGGTCCTGGAGACCAAATTTAGGGTGGTAGGTAGGAGATTGAGGTCCAAACCCTGCATGGAGCATTCTCTGAAATGCCACGCTTGGGACCTGAGTTGCAGCGTCCCAACATATGGATGAGACAATGGTGCAAGGAGGAGGGGTTTAAAATATTAGGAACTGGGAAAGTTTGGGGGAAGGGAGAGCCTTTACAGGAAGGATGGGCTTCACCTAAGACAAAATGGAACTGGATGGCTGGAATGGAAAATTTTAAAAAGTCACAGAGCAGTTTTTAAACAGGGCTGAGAGAAAGCCAACAGAAGCAGAGAAGCACATGGTCTGGGCAGAGACATCCCTTAAGGAAGGATCTATTAATGGAGATTCTCCATATCCTACTAAAGAGGGGAGGATAGAGGAAGATAAAATATGGGTAGGATTTGAGGAGAAATAGCCAAATGAAAATTCAGTTACATTCAACAGTCAATTCCATCACATAATGCAGACAGTTAAAAAGTGACAATTTTTATACACAAGTGCTAGAACTCTAAATGCTAAGATGGGAGGGTTTGTGTACCTCATATTAAATGAGGATATCAGTGTAATAGGCATTACAGAAGTTGGTGGAATGAGGGTAATTAATGTAACACAATAATACCAAGGTATCAGATATATCAGAAGCACAGAATAGGTCACACTGGTGGGCGAGTGGCACTATGTTTGAAACAAACCACAGAGTCAAATGAAAGAAAAATCTTAAATGAGCCAAACAGTGCCATAGACTCTCAATGGATAGTAACTGTGTGCTTGACTACTAAGAATATAGCAGTAGGAACATACTATTGACCACCTGACTGGGATGGTGACAGGGACTGTGAAATGCTCAGGAAGATTAGAAAAGACATAAACATTTTAAAAAAGAATAGCAGGGAGGTTCAATTACTCCATACTGACTGCGTACATGTCACCTCATGACAGAATACAGAGATAAAGTTTCTTGACACCTTACATGACTGCTTTTTGAGGAGCTAATCCTGGAACCACAAGAGGAAAAGCAATTTTTTTTTTTTAGTCTTAACAAGAGAAGAGGATCTGGTGCAAAAGGTGAATATAGCTGAACCACTTGGCAACAGTGACCATAACATAATAAAATTTAACATTCCTGGGAAAGGGGAAACCAAAGCAGCGCACCGTGGTAGCATTTAATTTCACAAAGGGGAGCTACACAAAAATGAGGAATTTAGTTAAACAGAAATTAAAAAGTTAAAGTGCCAAAAATTAAATCCCTGCAAGCTGCGTGGACACCTTTTTGAAATATTGTAATAAGGATACAAAACTGTTCAAAATAATTCAGTCCAAAGCAGACTGTGAAGAGTTACAGAGGGATCTCACAAAACTGGATGATGGGTAACAAAACAGAAGGTGGAATTCATTGTTGAAAGAGGCAAAATAATGCACAATGGAAAACATAATCCCAACTATACATATAAAATGATGGGGTCTAAATTAGCTGTGCCCACTCGAGAAAGAGATCTTGGAGTCTTTGTGGATACTTCTGTGAACACATCTACATACTCTACAGCAGGGATCTCAAAGCTGCAGCCCACAGACCACATGCAATCCCTAATGTTATTTCCTGCAGCCCTCATTGATACTATCGTTATTGATATTTGCAATATTGTTGTATGAAAAGGTTTCAGTGGGGTGGCCCTCAGGCTGACATATTAGTCTTCATGTGGCCCTCGTAGTGATTTGAATTTGAGACACCTGCTTTGTAGTGACAGTCAAAAAAGCTAACAGAGTATTGGGAAACATTAGGAAAGGGATAGATAATAAAAAGGAAAATACCATATTGCCTCTTTATAAATCCATCTATACTGGTTGTGTAGCTCCTGTCGACTGCCACCAATGTTTGCCACCCATATAGACCTGGCCTTAGGGAAACTCAGTGCAGCTGACTACACCAATTACACCAGCTAAGGATCTGATTCAGTTTCAGCATTTATTCACGTAAGAAGTGATAACTATTTCAGTTGGTCATCACACATTAATTTAAATGCTGCCCTAAATTTTGTGTGATGCTAACCTATATATAATGTAAATTATCTCACTTGAAAGACATCATTGTATCATGATAATGCAATAAACTCACATATTTATAGTCTGTAACCACAGATCTATACGCTCAGGAGTTATACGATCAGTGGTATCCATATAATTGTATTTTATTCTTTATATCTTTCATATTTTTGTAACTTTATGCCTCCATACAGACCACGGTGTGAGGCTGATGGCTTTTTACATTTCAGCCTCCTCTTTTTCAGGCAGACTATCTCAAAGCCAGTAGTGAGCAGAGCATATGGTTTGTATATAACACTGACTGTGAAACTTGCCATTAGATCCTCCTGAGAATAATGAAATCAGCACCTGCAAGAGCAATCATAACAGATTTCACTGTCCTACTTTAGGAACCTGTTAACACTGCCAGCCTGGGTCTGCTTTTATGGCTATATTGGACGTCAGAGCACAGAGCTCCGTGTACAAGTAGGCGTTTCACGGACAAGAGCTACTGAAAGAGAGGAATGTCGGACTGAATAAGGCTTAAGAACTGAGGATAGGGGAATGTCATGGACAGTCGATTCCCATCACCAGACTGGGGTGATATTTTATTTAGCAAGGGATGGATTTTACAGAAGAGCATAGGGAATGTAATAGCATATCAGAGCAGGGGTATCCAGCAGTCTGTCCCACAGATTGTTTCAGAGGAAGGTATAAATAAGACATCTTCAGCTGGGCAGTCATAATGGGATAGTCTGCCCTAAAGACAGTTTCTTCCTCAAGCAGGCTTAAAAGCTTTAAAGGGTCTATTCAGACAAACGCCTCCACTTTAACTTACCCGCTCTTGTTATTTATTTATTCATTTGGAAACTTCATGCATAGCAGCTTTCCTGGTTTCCAACAAGGAGGGGGGCTTTTTTCTCTTAATTAGAAGGAGAAAATTTCGAGAGCAAATTTTACACTTTCAAGCAAAGATGGGCTCTAGCAGCCCTCAGTTCCCATTTCTAGGGCACATTCACTGACTATTGCTCCTAGCAAAGCAATTATTGTCCAGTAGCTGGAACCTGAGCTGGGATCATTGCTGTGCCACACACGCCTTGTGCAACCTTGGAAAAGCCTCTGCACCTCAGTTCCCCACCTGTGCAATGGGGATAATACTCTGCTCTGCCTCTCAGGGTGCGGTGAGGAGAGATACGTGACAGTTGTCAGGCACTTAGATGCTGAGGCAAAGGGGGCCCATCAAAGCACCTTAGACAGGTTTTAGAAATAGAGAAAAATCTGATTCTTATTCCCCAAATTACATCAATAATAAAAGGAATTTGTGGTGGGGGAGAACAAACAGGCAGAAATTATTTAAATGAGCATATAGCAGGGCCAGCTGCCTCCTGAGTGCCCCCCTCACAGCCGAGAGTCATGCTACCAGCAACCTGCCCCAGTTGCCACTATTGGATTAATGACTAACAATAAACTAAAAAAAAAAAAAAAAAAAACACTTGTCCGCTTTGTTCCCTTCTTAAGTCATGCCTTATTATTTAACAAACATTCAAAAAAAACTATTTTTAAGTCCATACAAAAGTTCACACCAAAAAAAAAAAAAGCGCTTTCTTTTTCTCCTCTCAGGAGCCTTTCCTGCTTTGGCAAGCCACTCCCAAGAAGGCCTGCCTGGCTGGAGTCTACATCTTAGTTCCCACGACTATTTGCTGAAGAAGATTCATTCCTCAAAGCCTCTGACTTTGACCATTTCCCCCCTTGATTCTCTTTCTTTTCTTCTTTTGTGGCACAGCAACCTCAGCCTATGACAGTTGCCTACCACCATTTTCATAAATGGATCCTCTCACCCTGCTCTGTATCCTGAAAAAACAAAATAATCCTCTTTTTCAGTTATACTACTTTCCTGCTACTCTTGCCAATCCATTAAGACTATATTTGTTCACCCTGAGTCATCTCAGTTCACCATAAACAATCTTTCTTTCTGCTTTATTCTCCCTGTTTTGCCACAGCAGATGCTCAACCGTCTCTTTAGCTTTGCATGTTTCATACAACCCATCTCTGTGCACATTTAGGTCAGGTCTTCACTGACCGGCCAGTTCACTGCCGTCAGGTCGATCTTCCCGATTGACTGAGCAGCTTTGTGAAGACCAATGCAGACAATAGAGAAGTCAATCGAGTAACTCCAGCCCATCAACAGGAGGGCATTTCTCATCAAATCAGTGCAGTGGACACACCTCAAAAAGTAGGCGTTAGACAGTTGAAGGGCTATATCTCCCTTCAACTGCCATCAAAATCCCTCTGCAGTTCAAACCAAGCCTTTGTGGCTCTTCTCCATCTTCCCCGTAACTTAACACTGTTCTTTGTAAGACAATCATCCTTGCTCATTCTGTAATCTTGACTGGCTAACAGCAGCTCTGAAGAGATGAGCTGCCTTGTTAGACAGAGAAATAAGATGGCAACAAAAATCTGAAGGTGGCAATGAAAATCCACCTAGTCTGGACCCAGCCTATCTCTGAAAATACAAGAACAGGTAAAAGTGGGGGGGGGGAACCTATACATTTTAGCAAACTTTTCCAAAACACATTTAATTTGATTTTGGTTGACAACTTGGATCAGTTGTCGGTTTATACAAGCTAGTTTCTCCTGCCCCAGGTCCTAAAGGTAAATAATCAGAGTTGATCAAAACAGCAGGAACAAAAATTGTGAAGAATTCCTCCACAGTTTTTAGATAAAATTGGAAATTTTCTTACCATTTGTGTAGCTGGCCAAAAAACTGGATGAATGTTAACTGAGACAGTTTCATGAAAATTTCATTCCTCTTTCTATTGAAAGGGTGATATTTAGAAAAATGTATTAGTTTAATTTGTAATGGCAGCAGATTTGTGTCCTTGAGCTCTGCAGAACTAAACATCTTGTTAGTGAGATGTCTACTAAATATTTGACAGTTATATATTTTGTAAGGTAAAGTTGATGCTGAATCTTCATATCTCTGGGATACTAGGGAAAGAGAGATTATGATGTATTCAATGGAAAATGGACTTACTCTTTAAAGAGTTCCTGAAGCTATTAAATTAGATTCCATGCTAAAGCATGCTAGACATTTCTCCATTTATTATTTTCACTCAATTCAGACCTTAAGTCAGTGGAACAGGTTATACCACTAGATGTCACATTTGTAATTTAGAACAGCAAACAAGAGGGAAATAGATAAGGAAAACGTCTCCGTTGACTTTATCTGTTAGGATTTTTTAAATAGAACATGGGGTCATGAAGATGGATGTCATTTGTTTGTGCTTCTTCTTTTAGGCCCTAAAGATTGAATTTGCGTAACTATCTAGGGGAGTTTCATGGAGTCCAAACAAACTGATTTTTTAAATTGCTCTAAGGATCTGCTTGCAAGTTGCTTTAATTAATTCTTGATGACCAAACTGGCCCCTACAACTGTTTCATGAGCATAGTTTTAGGGAGCAGCTGTTCTCAAAACACTGACTCATACACAGCAGACCAAGTGGTCACTTAGCTCAGGTTGAGAAGGGTGATGCTGTTTTTAGGCCTGTCTAATATATTATGTCAGCTGGGGGAGGTGAACCAATAAATGTGTCTGGTTTTTCCTCTGGAAGAAGTGGAACCCTCCCATGACAGCTTGAAAAATGCAGAGGAAGAAAATCAATCCTCTTGTACAGTCCCTGCCCAGTTTCGGCATGAACCCAAGGCAGCAACTTCATCCACCTGGATTGTCAAGGTAACCCAGCCTGGCGGATTTTAATAGCCATCCTGCATGTAGTTTCTCATGAGCAATCCTAAGGATTGTCAACAAGCAGAGCATGTGTCTAATTAGTGCTGCTAACTGAATACTTAGTAAGACAGTACCATTGCTAGCTAGATGGTTTCTTCCCCAAAATCTGGACTTTTATCTGTCTTTGAGGTTGGGATGTCTCATTCCTGACCCACAGATATTAAAATAATTGGCACACAGCAGTCTTACTGCCAACAGATGGGCAGTTATCATATATACATACATATGCAGCAGTTTGATTGTATATGTCAAGTGTCTGAGATGGCTGTGGGAGAAAGCAAAGGATAACTCGTAGTTATTCCAGAGCGCAAGTGAGAGAGAGATCCACCAGTGATATGGACACTCCTCCGGAGTTTGCTGGTTCAGTCAATCACAGCTGTGCCATTTGTTGTATTCTGCTTAGCCGGAGATACCCTCAAATTCCTCTCTCAAAACTTCCCCATGAAGATGCATGTTATTCTGGAATCAATATTGTGAATTTATCCCAGAAAAATGCCCGCATGGTAGCCACATAAGGAGCTACGCTGGAATGGTCATTGTGGAGCAAATTATGTGCAATAGCCATCCTGGTCAAATTCCTATATCAACCAGCGTTCATACAGCTATATTCTGTCAACAATTTCCCAAGCTCATTGCTATGGTACTGTATGCAACCACTGGGGGCCTGCTGCTCTCCCCATTTAAACTAATTTCTCACTGCTGCCTTTACATGATTCTCCAACGTGCCTTCTCATTGATTCCTGATTTACAACAGGGTACATGACAGACGACTCAGTTCCATATCTGATAATATAACAGCTTTTTAAGCCCTTGTATTTATTTCCTAATTCTGGATGAATTAGCGCTCCTCCACCATTAGGGTATGGAAAACATGCGGTGTTTTAACAGTCCGTCTTGGACATATACTGCCATTAGAACCTGGGAACAACAAAACTAAAATGAAGAAACTTTATCTCTTGAGCTGTAGGTAAACCCTTTAGCAAAAAGTGTAGCAGACTCAGAAATGTCATATGTGGATCAGCCACTAGAGGGAAACAAAGACCCATAATATTGCTTAGATTTACAATGAAACTGGAAGTTTGACCTAGAATTTGACGGTCATAAGATATTGATTATCACCCTAATGATATTACACTGACAACACGGTTGATTATTTTTTTGTCAAATTGGATTGAATTGTTGACAAGGATAAACTCAATAGAATTTATTAATCGCATATTTAACCAGCAAGAGGGAAGAAAGCAAATATTGTTCCTTCCCTGGGTTATATACAGATAATATTTAATACACTGTCCCTAAAATCAGAGCGAGAAATGACAGGACAATCCAATGATTAACAAAAGTATTTTTCCTAATGATACTTACTGAATTAAATGCACTATATATATAGTGTGTGTGTCTGTTTTATATACATGCTTTATATATAATATAATATAATATAATATAATATAATATAATATTGTATATTAATTTATATTAATATTTATTATTCATACAAGATGTTATATATTATATATTAATACAGCAATCATCCTAAAAGTGGAGAGGTTCTGATGTGAGTGTTCAGAGAAAAAAAGCACAAGATCCTGTACATACAGTCACCATAAAAATGCCATTTTTATAATCTAATCATTCAGTTAATTACAGACGCATCATTCCTTTGTGCTGTTTTGATGGTCTCAGGCTCAAATATATCTTTTTCCGTCTCTGAATGCTGTGGTACTAAAAGAAACATTTTAACAGGTATAGTTTCTAACTCACCTAATAAAATTAGGTGCCTGATGAAAATGGGTTCAACCAATTAGTTATGAGCTAAATTTGTTTATGTAAAGTGTTGCTCATGCCTAAAAGGTCTGTGGCTATAGGTATGTCATTCAGAGGTGTGAAAAAACACAAACCCTAATGACATGGCTGGTCCTACAAAAGCCTTGGAGCAGATGCAGCTATGCCAAAGAAAAAGGCTTCTGTCAAAACAGCTAACACCATTCAGCATGGTGGTGTGTGAAGGGTGACCAGATGTACCAATATTATTGGGATTGTAGCAATGTTAGATTTGTCTCATGTACACAAATGTTCCCCCCACCCCTGAAAAAAAAGTCCTCATTTTTCACTCTTGCAATCTGGTCACACTATGTGCTATGAATATTCTGGGTTTGGTGAGCCTAACAAATCACCAGAGTCCCAACAGTCTTTCCAATCCACAAGCAAAGGTCTAACCAGATGACCCCAAGAGAGGGATCTAGGCTCCTAATGAAAGCAGCCACTTCAAATTGGCTGAAATTTGGATGCGAAGGGCTGGGGACCACCTTATTTCAACCAAACCAGTTCAGTTACCTCTGAAAGACAATCATCACTACTTCTGCCCTAGGTCGCAGGTATAGAAAGCCCAGGAAGAAGTATTTTCACACCATCCTGACAGCAGCTGTGGGTGGGTATCCCAACACTGAGTCTAATCACTACCAGCAAGTTTTAAAGTGCCTTGACTACTTCACTCTGCTCAATGGGAGGTAAAAATGACAGGCACGAGTGCAAAAGCTTGGTTAACCTCCGAATCAGCCCTAAAATAAATGTGTATTGTTATTATTTAATCATATTTTAAGATACTTTTTTTTTGGAAATCATACGATTCTGTTGTTAGTAGTGATAGGGCAGGAGGTGACCTGTTTGTTTTGGTCAGATATGACACAAAAAGAGCAGTACACAGGCTTGTTTTAGCATAAGCCCATGCAGAGTACAGGAAGGGAATCATAGGATTAGAAGGGACTGCAAAGGTTACCTGATTTAATCGCTTGCCAATATGAAGCATCTGTTGTGTCTTAAACCATCCAAGAGGAAAGATGGTTTTAGGGATCGTTGATAGGTGCCCACCTAATTTCCTGCCCAAAATTTGTACTGATTCTCCCCTCTGTCTCTCCAGAAGGCACTCCTCCTAGCCCAATGGAATTAAAGATTGGATCCAAGCTGACAGATGTCAATGGAAAGACTCCCACAGGGCTATTCACCAGGACCTAAAAGCAAGAATGGGTACAGGTTGCAAAGTTTGCATCTACACTTCTTTTGAGTTTGGAGAGTATTTGGACTTGGGCCCATCACGAGTCAAAAAGTGTGATCAACTATCTGCAGTTGCGTGAGCAGATCTACAGAGCTCCCCTGTACTTTGAGTACAATTTAGGGAGATGGTTTCCATGTATATGAGATGCACCCTCTAGCCTGACTGTGTTTGAATATGTGACCTGAGGCTAGGAAGGAGACGTCAGGTGGAGAACAATGGCTGGAAACCAAACTGGGAGCACTAAATGGATAGCAGGAGGCAGGAAGCATACAGAGGGGTCTTCCTGTGCACAAGAATAGGAAGGTGGTGGATACGGAGTAGTGGGAGGGGGTGATGGTGAAAGGTGATTGCTTGGGGGGCTGAGGAAGAACAAGGAGTTGAAGAGGGGTGTGTAGGGAGCTAATGTCTCATGGAAAGAAGTGGTCTGGAAAGCTGGAGAAGTTGGTGATATTGGTGGAGTGTAAAAGGTTTGGGAAGATGAGTCCCAATGCAATAGCTACATGGCCAGTTTTTGGTTAGAAGCCGTTTGGCTCATCGCTTAGCAAGACAGTCTGAATTCAAAGATATATCCTCAGTGGTATCCTTTCATACTCCTACTGCCTTCCTCCCATCTCAGCCAAACACACTTGATTTGGGGTCTCTCCTTTTAAAAATCAAGCAAGACCAAATAGCCCTACATCCATGGGATGCTTTTAAGCAATATTTTCAGATGTGCTTCACCAGTGCCTAATTCCATGGGTGGCTCTGTCACTGTGCATTGCAACTTTTTTACATATTTATAAATGTAAATACCTCCCATTTAAAAAAAATCCTTGCTGCAACTTGCCATATGTCTCGGTCATCAGTTTTCTGGGGCAGGTATCCCAGCTTGTACAGCTCTGTGGTCAATGGAGCTTCCAGGCGCTACTACGATGTGAACGATAGAAAATACAAAGGCATCTCCCTATCTGTGTTTTTACATATCTCTACTGGCCATTTAGAGACTTAGGTGAAGTCTACACTTCTCTGAACTTTGAACTATGAGAATAAGTATACCAGTTTGCACCAAAGTACTGTGCTATAACTGCCCTATATGGACGCTGCAGATGCAAATTAAAAGGTTCCTAGTATATTATATGAAATGCCCACAGACTTCAGGTTCTGATCCAAATTTCATCACCATCTGCCATAATAGTGAGTCCTTCTATTGCCCCTTCATAGTGACATCTTCGTACCCCAGTTCCACAGAACAAAACCCATATCAGAGCCTTGATGAAGCTTTTGGGTCTCATTCCACACCTGAATTTTATGGCGTGCGTATCCAACTGGGGTTTCAACACAAAAACATAGTTAGACCAGGTCAAGTTGGAAGTGGGTCTAGATTTGTCAAAAACATCTGCAAACTTCCAGTTCACCATGGTCTGAGCTGGTAATAAACATCCACAGAATACGGGAATTTCAAGGTTGGCTCAGAACAGAGGTCACTCTAGTCCAATAGCCTGTCTCCGACACTGGTCAGTACCAGATGCAGTAAAGCATCTGATGAAGTGGGACTTCCTCCAAACAAAGCTCAGGCAATAAATACATTTGTTAGTCTTTAAAAGTGCCACAGGATTTCTTATTTGTTTTGCTGAACAAGACTGACACAGCTACCCTTTTGGACCCACCACCAAGGGAATTTCTTCCTAACCCCATCAATTAGAGGTTGGTTTATACCCAGAAGCATGCAAATTCGTACCCTTCCCAATCTTCTTGAGTGGTTTACATCTTGCTGTTATAGAGCTGGATGTTTTCTCAGGCAAATATAGAAAGATTTCTGCTCTGCTGCGAACATCTCCTAAATCCCTAATAAAAACCAAAGCCAGGGAAATCATAGGTTACTTTGTGGGGATAAAGACCTAGCTGATTTTCTGACTTGACTTTCTCAACCGAAAAAAAAACCCCATAGAACTAAAACACCAGCAACCACAAAGAAATCAGTTGATTGTGTGCACCAGCAGCTTTACTGTGGCATCCTCTTGCATTTCTGCCTGATAAGGGTTAACTTTCTATGATGTCTTTCTGGTCAAAGGAAACCACTCTCCTGTCCATGCTGTCCACATTTGTTTGTGACTCTGGGTGGAGGTGATTCACAGCAGAGTTATGTGTCCCCAAAGGTTTTGCAAATAGTCAGACATTAAATGTCGACTTAAATCAGCCAAGAGTTAATGTTTATCTTTTATCAGAGTAATGGGAAAAGTTAAAGCAAGCTAGCTGGCTTCAGGCTGAAGTCTAACTCCCAAACTTTCTGTTAAATTAGGCCCGGTGGGGGCGTAACTGCCTCCCCTGGGATTGCTGAGCTCTACTGCAAGTGATGCCAGATCCACCAACTCACGCTCGTTATGAATGTCGCTCACTCAGCTCACCTCCAGAATTATTTTGGGACCTGTCACCAGAACGTTCTCCCACGAACAAATGTTTCCAGCACACTTTAATGGGGAAGCTGAGGTTACCTCCGCACCTCCACCTCCTCCTCACTTACTGCCTTTTCACACCCTCGCAAAGGAGAAAGTAGCAAAAGGCAGCTGAAAGGAATCAAATGTGTGGGTGGAGATGGACAGGGAGGAACTGTCCTTGTAAAAATAAATGGTGGCTGATTGAGATGAGCCTGATGGACACAATCAAACTCCAGGGAGTTCCAAACCAGCCCAAATCCAAGTCATAGCATGGGCTTATATATTCAGATGTCAGGAGGGAGCAGGAGGAATATGGAAAGATTTGTCTTCATTAGAGTTCCCACTTGAGTCCTGGCTGCAGACTCACTTCCAGGCGTATATGAGATGATTTTTGTAAAACCATAGAAATTAGAATTAGACACAACCAGCAGTGTCAGCTAATCTGTCCCTGTGCCAAAGTAGGAACCATTCCTACTGTGGGATAGATTGACTCGCACTTTGCTTAGATTGCTGTCGATTTTCAACGTCTACAGTTTTGTTAGCTGCCAGCACACAGGTGGGTAGCAACACATATTGGCTGACTAAACTATCCTTGCAAATCTGAGAAGGATTCAGGATGACTGTGGCTTTTATTGAAGGGATTGCTTTAAAAATCCACACTGCACAAAACCTTGCAACATTGACACCAACAACATCCTCAGGAAACCATGGTGATTAAGAATTGTAACTAATCGCTGTTGCTAGAGTATTTTAGAAAGGTAAAGCATTGATTTTTTAATTAACATTTACTAGGTAATAAAGACAGCTGTCACCATACTGGTTCCGTCATAATTATGAAGAGTGCAGACGTCCTCAATGAAAGCTGTCCTTTTGCTGACACTTCATCCCCTGGGCCTCCTTCATGGAGGTAAGCTGAGAAGCATGATATGTTGCTCTCTCTCGGAGAGATTTTAGACAAGTTATACGCAGAGGCACAGAGATAATGCTGAGAGAAATGTGTGAAATAGGCAATGGCATGCAACGAGATGGGATTAAATGACAGAGCAGGATGACGAGAGACAATAGTACAGGATTATACCTAACACTCTGGCGCGTCTTTTCCAACTTTCTGATCTTCTAACTGATTCTCACTGTAGCTTCTTCCCAGCTCTGTCTCTGGGAAGTGGTCTGTACATAAATCTTCCGCGCAAAAGACTCTACCATCAAGTTTACTATGTGCTACGTTAATAAAAACCAAGTCTTGTATCATTTATTTATTAGATAAACTAATAAATAGCTGAGCGATCACCAGAATCCCAAACTTTGCTCTCTCTTTTTGTTATTTTAGGAGTCCATCTCACTAACCCGATGACAGAAATACCCTTGCATCTGCCAGGAACTGCTCTCTGAGACGACAGGTGAAAATCAAGTTCATGGGGAATTTTTCCCTCCAGTTTGTCTCTCTTTCTCTCTCCCTCTTGCCTTTTATAGTGCAACACATGTCAGGGTTCGTGTAACAAAAAGAATTTCCAGTGTCAGGCGAATAATTTTTCCATCTGTGGTTGTTTTTTTTTTTTTCCATTTTGTATTTTTTGAACGGAAGTGGCATCTGTGAGGTGCTGGTTGTAACA
Source organism: Podocnemis expansa (assembly GCA_007922195.1). NCBI lineage: Eukaryota > Metazoa > Chordata > Testudines > Podocnemididae > Podocnemis > Podocnemis expansa. Next base: position 1,119,698 of record ML682107.1, read on the forward strand.
GATATCTCCCGAAGTTGCCTAGCTCATAATCAGCCGCCCTCTGTTGGTATGCCATTTTTGGCTGTTCCAGCTGTTGTTATGGATGGAATATGCGTCAGTCAGGCTGACAGCTGCGGGCTTGCAAGCTAAGTGAAAGTTGTTTTTTCCTGTTCAGCAGTTGTCTTATTCCTCCACCCACCCCCATCCCTGGCTTTCCCCTGGCATAGTGACAGTGGTTTCCTGTGATAGGCTAAAGTTAGAGATCAGGAATGAACGACTACAATTAAGGTATCTTCTAGGTATCCACTAAACCTTGCAACCTTCCTCTCCTTTCACAAAAATGTTGTGTTCAGAAAAGGCAGTTGTGCGTGAATCTAATTCATTTGCGTTTGTAGACTCACAGCTTCGTAGATCCTGAGGCCTGAAGGGAGCCCGTATTCATCTTCTAGTGAGATTTCTAGCATGTCACAAGCAACCTCTCCAGAAAATTCCTGTTTGAACTAGAGTGCTTGGAGATGCTCCTACTCAAGCTGCTACAGATCTAAAATGATAACGAGAGCTGGACGAAGAACAAAAATTGCCTGTGAAAACAGCCACTGAACTTTTTTTCAGGGAACAATTTTTTTAACCCTTCCCTGCAGCCTTGTCAGTGTTTTTCCTGCAGATGGGAAAGACTTTGGCAGTGAGAAGGCAGCAGGACACTGCTAAAAATAGCTGGGTAGACAGGAGAGGCAAGACTTTGGCATGGAGATTGCTACACAGGTACATACCCTGAGGTTCTGGCATGCCTTTCCTTGTTTAAGCAGTGCCTCATCATCATTTAAATATGTATCCGACGCACCACTATGTAAGGGAAACTGCAGAAGACCATTGTACGGCAGAGAGAGTGGCACCTCACTCTGACCAAAGGGTGCCCTGTCCCTGAACTCAGTGCCTGCAAACGTGCAAGTTAACCTGTTTGTTGCATTGTGTGTGCTGCCCTGGCCACCTAAGGATACATGCATCTACTTGTTTATAAGCATGCCCATCTTGTGACCCCTGTAAAGCATGCGATGTCAGCAATGCCTGTGTGCTTACAAGTGTGCATCCTATATTTAACCAATCACTTCCCACTCCCAATTAACCCTATAAAATTGTGGGGAAGTCCAATGCATGGTGGACTTCTCCAGTGAACCTTGGAAGATGCAGCAAGTGCCCCGGAAACAACACCCAGGAGCCCATCTGCTGCCATAGTGGGATCCCCGGCTGCTGAGGGGATATAAGAGCTGTAACCTTCTAATAAATCAGCTTTTATTAGGTTGTGGTCATGTTATCACTGACTCAATCCAATCATATTAGAGCGCAGTAGCGCTACACGTCATAAGTCATGTGTAGTGTAGACATACACTATCACAGAATCATAGATGATGAGGGTTGGAAGGGACCTCAGAAGGCCATCTAGTCCAGTCCCCTGCTTAAAGCAGAACCAACCCCAACTAAATCATCCCATCAAGGACTTGGTCAAGCCAAATCTTAAATGTCCCTAAAGGTGGAGATTCCACCACCTCCCTAGGTCACCAATTCCAGTGCTTCACCACCCTGCTTGGGAAAAAGTTTTTCTTAATCCAATGTAGCTCCCCTTCTGCAACTTGAGAACATTGTACCTTGTTCTCTCATCTGCCACCACGGAGAGCAGCCTTGCCTCATCCTCCCTGGAAACCTAGAATACCCAAAGTCTATTTAAATGCTATAATCCTACCTACAGAATGTAATAATAACCTCTGTGTCAGTAGGTCAGGGTCAGTAAGTTATTGAAGCCTGCCATATGATTTTACAGGCCACATGACTGGAACCAAATAATAAATCCTTGGTGACTTGACAACACTGTGTGTTACAGCCTTATTGTACAGCATGGACACTTGAGTTTAGGAACTTTCTAGAGAGCCATAGAGCCCCTTTTGGGGATGGAGAACTATTTCTTACTATATGTTTTGTGGAGGTGAAAGTGTGCTTTCCTTTCCTTTCCTACCAATACACTTATTGTAAGACCAGATATACAGCAACAAAAATGAGGAGAGGCTATATTTACTTTTCTAGCCTTTCCACAATGTTCTCACTCATCCTCAACATGCTTGCTGGGGGAAGAGAGGTTTATTGGGGACTGATGCAAATTGTTTGCTAGGTTATTTGCAGCCATCATTGACCTAACCATGGTCAGCAATGTGAGTCAATGTTTCATCCAGCAGGATAGCAAAGAAAGGGTAATGTAAATAGCACATTGTCTGTCTCTCTCCTTTGGAAGCCCAAAAAACCATACTGTAAATGTTTGAAAGTCATTTTCCTGCAATAGCAAAGGAGTAAGTTTACAATATGCTGCTTTGAAATTTAAATCAAGAAGCTTTCCGCCATGGGAGAGTGACTTACCTTAAAAGCAGAGGATGTTTATATATTTTTTCCAGTACAGGCAACATGAGAAAGTTAATTTCCTATTCCCAGTAATGTGGTGTAAAATTATTGTGCCATGAAAACTGAAGAAATATTGGTCATCATCCACATTTAACTGCCAAGTCATTTTTAAACACCCTTCTTTTATCAAAGATTGCTTTTGACCTTGTTTTAATCCTTCTTGAAAGAAGGGGACTTCAATAAGTAAACATAATGAAATAACCATGTGCTGTGTTTCCCATGTCATGACAAATGTTTCTACTTTCTGACAGTATTGCTTGCAGACCAAACTTCTTCAGGTGTCTCAGCCTCTGTTCACCTCCCCAACATTTCAATACAGACAAAGATCTATACAAACTTCTCTTTACAACGGAGTCTCCCTGCTTTTATAAGTGTAAGAAAAGTTGGGGTAACAACGGAGGGAAAATTCCCAGTACTGTTCAAAAGGAAAATTAAATGTTATTTTGATAATTTATTTTTTGCTTTGATGCTATCATCTGAGTGTTCATGTGGTTGAACTCTGACAGCAGTAAGTTCACTTTAAGTATGAATATTTGTCTGGAAAACAAAAAGTGCTTTGTGCTGGTTACTTTCCTATGCCACCCAATTGGAAAGCAAATGCAGGTCCGTGTGACTTACGTAAATGAGCAAAAGAACATGAAACTTAAATATGAAAATCTAAAGTTTACAAAGAAACACTCCAGAACTATTCTGTATTTTACTGCCGATCAAACTAACTGATCATAATGGTCATTTCTGGTCTTAAAATCTGTGCATCTGAGCCCCAATCCCAAACTCCCAACCATTGTGAGTAATTCAGACTGAGCAGATACATTTGAGACTGAAGAAAGGAGGTTTGCTTCTTGAAGGTTGCTCTATAATGGCTGGGACTATTAGGCTATGTCTGCTCTAGCCAATTAGTCTGGACTAAGCAAGCTTAGTCCAGACTAATTTGGTCCACGTCTACACTAGCCTTTGACTAGCCTGAACTAAAAAATTTCTCAGTTTGGACTAGCCAAAGCTTAGTCCAGACTAATACGTTCAACTGGTTAGTCAGGACTAAGCACTTAGTTCAACTTTTAGTTTGAAAGAAGCGCAATGTGGACCAGGATTAATGGCTAGTTTGAACTACAAAAGTTCAGACTAAGCCATTAGTTCAAATTAGCCGCATGTCCAAGTTCTAACTAAAAAGTTAGTTCAGACTAGGATGCGCAGCTAGTTCAAACTAAAAAGCTGTGGTTAGTCCAAACTAGCCTGGGGCAAATTTGGACTAACTTGGACTTTTTTAGTTTGGACTAGTAAGTCTGAATTAAAAAAAGTACATGTAGATATAGCCTTAGGCCCATTTTAGTTCTAATGATTGATGTTAAATTTGGGCCATTTTCTGTACCATTAAGGCTTTCGAATGGAGATCATGGAGATAGAACCATCCATAGAAATGAATTTCAACACTGAATCTTCGTTATTGATAAGTGACTCTCAGATGGCTTGTCTTGCTTTGGTGACCATCCCAAATTCCAGGTGCTTATTCAGACTCACACAAACCCATCTGATTCGTAAATCGAGAAGGAGATCTCAATGGTGTTGGAATGAAGCGCTGCCTCCTGGCTATTTCATCACTTCCTGATGCTTTTGGAGTAGGAAATGTCACCCAAAGCACTCCTCCATTACTGCGGAACCGTATTTTTGAAGGTCTGATTTTTCAGAAGCCAATATTGAGCCATAGAAGTGCCCTTGTTACCCTTGAAAATCAGGTCCTGGATTCTGAGGTCAGCCCCAGGCATGCTCATACAGATTATCATTCACTGGGTGCACACAAACCAAGCAAAGGACCTGTCCTGGAACCTATTTAGCCTTTGTAATGAAGTGGAGAGGCCCCTAATGTCTTCTCTGACTGCTATGCGTGTGCCTCAGCCCCTCCACCCCCATACGTTACTCATGTATTTCAGTGATGGGATCCAGTCCCTAGTCCCTGCTAGTCCCTCCATAGCGGGCAGCGAGATGTTCTGCAGACCTTGTACAAGTGGAAAAAAAAAGCCAGGAGTCCTGTGGCACTTAAAGACTAACAGATTTATTTATCGCATGAGCTTTCATGGGAGAATATCCCACTTCATCAGATGCTTTGAAGAGGGAGAACTTACAGAATTGGATGAAAATAAATGCAGGGGAGTGTAAGACATGGGATCAGGCCATATTGCAACAACAAATCAGAGGATTTGTAAGGATTCAAACCTCATCCCATGTCTTACACTCCCCTGCATTTATTTTCATCCAATTCTGTAAGTTCTCCCTCTTCAAAGCGTTGACGAAGTGGCATATTCTCCCACAAAAGCTAATGCAATACATAACTCTTTTAGTCTTTAAGTGCCACAAGACTCCTCACTTTTTCTGCTTTACTAGAATAACACAACTACCCCTTTGGAACTTGGCTGGTACAAGTGGTGGCTACATACATACATTTGCAGTTAACATTAAGCACAGTGGTCGACCCAGCCCTCTGTATTGCATGGAAGTAACTCTCAACCCTCCTCTGTGCCCTCTCCCTTAACCACCAATGAGCAGGGTCTAAAAACAGGTGGAGAATGAGACACAGTTCGAATACAGAGGACACTCATCATGTTAATGAGGCACCTAGCTATGCACTCCTTTCTAATTCTGCTCCAGCACGAGTAACACAGCAGTATGTAACTCTGAACTAATAAAAAGATTAGGAGGCTCCATGTCCACATGATTCATTTTTAGCTTATATTTATATGTACACTACCATGCTAGCTCTGGGCAGATTGTCTCCATGACTGGAGAATAATACTCTCATGTGCCACAAAACACATTTTAACTCATATGTTGTGCTGCATGACATAATCCGATATCAGTTACTGCTTATTTCCTTCTTTTTGTCCCTTCCACTAGACTCCTTCAGCCACATTCAAATTCTTCACCTCCTACACCAAATGTATTGTGATCCATTTCCTCCAGCCGTAGACACCGACCTGGGAAAAATTTGGCACTGACAGTCCAGTGCAGTGATTTTTTTCCCTTTAAAAAAGCAGTTTAAAGCTGCTGATTTATTTAGAACTCCACATCTTCCCAGGATCACCAAACATCTGATGATTTTATTTCAATTGCCTGGTTATTCATGGACAGTCTGCTTTTCTACTCACTCAAGCATCTTTCATTTATGAAAAGACTAAAATGGTGGATGTTTATTTTATCTCTTTTCCCCAGTGCAGGAGTTTAATAATTTAGCAGCAGATTTGAAACTGCTCCGTATGGAATAATTTGGTTTTAAAAAGAAAAAAAAAATCTTTTTTTTTTTTCTCTCCCAGATCCCCATATATAAGAGTATGGTTTGCTTTGGATCATATTTACTCTCTGAAGAATTGGTTTTGCTATTAAAATCTTTATTTCACTACAGATTATTCTACCATTCCTTTGTCTCCCCGCTATTAGTCTGCTTTTGGAATGTGGCTGTCACCATGGCTTTTAATATTCTGTTTTCCATTGGTTCCCAGAAATGCTTTATATCTCCCTTGAACAATCCAATAAAGAATTTCAGGTGCTTTTTGATCTGCCAAATGCAGCTCATCAAGAAATGTGCAGAAGAGAGAGAGGCAGGAAGCAGAAGGCTTTTGGCACATGTGCTATTTACCAACGTTGTGTTTGGATTCCACTTCCTTTCTTCCTCCTCGTTGTCCCATCAGATTTTTTTCCTATTGAAACTGAGAGTCAGCGTTAGATTGCTCTTCAGAACAGGGCTGGGAAGGTAAATTCACACCAAAGGTTGTATGGTCCCTGTGTGCTTTCAGAGCGGGAGTGTAAAGTATGCAAGAGAGAAGCAATTGGAAATGAATCTAAGAGAGACACATGTATCTTTTGTGACTCAAGTGGAGTAACGCTGGTGATGAATTTGTCATAGGAATGCTAGGGAGTTGATGTGATATGTCCTGAGAGTACATTCACACTGACCTAAGCTGACTCTGGGTGTGAGTCTGTTTCATTGGAGCGTAGCCTTTCTAGCACCGGCTACAGTGCAAGCACTGGGATCCACCTAGGGTTCCTAAAACCAGGGGTCCAGCCCAAACCTGATTGTGTACCACTGCAATTAAACAGCCTGCGAGCCTGCGTGAACTGACGTGGGCCAGATATAGTTTTTGTTTACCATGTAGACATACCTAGAAGCACCCAGAGAAAGAATGAGTTAATCTACTATGCGTTCCCATTTAAAGCAACTGCAAAGCTCCAAGCAAAATCTAAATCAGGCCTACTTAGACACTTCACACCACTTTCTGCACCACTTCTGAATGCCACCTTGAATGTCCCTCACATCCACCTTCTCCCCGGGTTCTTGTTAAACCAATTTATTTGATTTCAGCCATGGGATATGACAAGCGTGAGTTCTAGCTCAGCCCTGCTTCTAGTCACTTGGCCCACTGGGGGAAAACACGCTCATTCATCTTGCCACAGGGAACTGCTGCCTAGAGACAATAACACCTATGTGAGTCTTGGCTGCGGTAAATGTGCAGGACGCACACACAGCCAGTTCGGCCCCCAGATGGAGAGCTCCAAGAAGTGCTTCCGTCAGCCCCGGCGTCTGGCCACCAGATGGCAAGAAGCATAGAAACTTGCTAACTCGCCCCCTCCCATCCTCTACATACATGACACACGTACAGACCCTCCTTCCTTCATTTCCACACCTAAGTCTAAAAACTCTTTTGTACCGAAACCAACAAACCAACTGGACCACTGATTCCGGTTCCCCTCAGTTAAATACGTTACCTGTGGGATTACAGAGAAACGCACTTCACAGTGAAATGGTGAGTGGGCTCTTTTTATTTATAATTTCAAAAGGGATAGCTGTGTTAGTCTAGTCCAGTAAAAAACCAACAAGGAGTTGGGTGGCACTTTAACTGAGGAAGTGGGATCTTCTCCCACGAAAGCTCAAGCAAAAAAAATAAATCTGTTAGTCTTAAAGTGTCACACAACTGCTTGTTGTTTTTTTATTTATAGCCATTGCCCCCATTAGTTCCATGTGGGGTCTGAGAGAAGGTTCAGGGTCCTCTAGAAATCCATCACTTAAAATATGCAACAGGCAGGGAAAATGCAGTTTATTCAAAAAAGAACTCTTGGTTAAAATGGGAAGAAAAAAAAAAGGATGGTTATAGCTCTTACATGCTTTTGAACATGCCTTTTGGCATCCTTAGCTGTCTAAAGACCTTTTAAAATATGGCCCTTACTCTTCCTTCTGTAGAATGGGATAATAAACTTCCTGCTACATAGGAGTACGGTGAGGATAAATGCAATAAAAATTGTGAGGTGCTCAGATGCTATGAGTGAGGCTCAGAGAAATAGAAGACAGATTGGAAAGAGGGATTTTATAGTGTGACACGATCTATCAGACCTTCACTGCCACCTGCTAGGGTCTTCAAAACCCTGATACATGCCAGCTCAAGGAAAATCCACTCAGTTCAGGCTACCAACAACACTTAGTCTGCTGGAGTCCTAAAAGGGCCAGCAGCCAGGAAAAGCCATTGAGGAGCCAGCAATGGGTGGTACCAATCAGTCCCACCTTTGACAACTGGAGATCTTGTTTGAGAAAGGAAAACAGTGCTGTTGTTGTCTACTTTTGTTATATTAACAGAAGTCTCACCATATTTGATGTTTATTTCTTAAAGCCTCAGCTCCTGGAATCATGGGATTAGGCAAAATTTCATCTTTCAATTTAAAAAGGAAGTTTCTGGCCCTGGTTATGGCAGAGATATTTGAAAATGTGACACCCTGAGGCAAAGAAAATAACTTAGAAATGCATGTTGTTAAAAATCTCATGATTTTCAAAAGAGTTTTATGGTTTTGGTGACCTGACCTGTGATTTTGGAATGTTTGGAATTGGCAGAACTCACAGTGAGTGACACGATAACTAAGTGACAGTGCAAACAACGGGCCAGATTTTAAGATGGGTTATATGCATGTCACTCTGGAATATTTCCATAGCTGATGATCACATTCCTCCGAATTAAGAGAGTTCAGAATCCCACACACACAATGAAGCTGTCACTGGTTTCCTTTGGTAATGCTGAGTATCTTAATTTAAAACCTTCAATGGAGAACATTTTAGGCTTTTTTCACTCATGAAGGGCCTGATTCAGAGCCCACAGAGAGTATTATTTATTATTCGTGCTTGGTGCTGTACAAAGAAAACAAAAAGACAGGTCCTCAGTGGAGAGATTTCCATTGACCTCAACAAATTATGGATCAGGTCCTAAATAGTTCAGAAGAAAATCTAAAAATGGCCCAAAACCAAAGTTCTAGATCCAGGCAGGTCCTTGGCCATTATTCAAAACAACAACAACAAAAAATTAGTTAGCCATGAAGGCCAACCCCTGAGGATCTTTGCCCCAATTCTGCTGAGTTCCCTCATTTGTTGCTATGTGATTCGTCCCTGCTCTGCCCATCTCCAGATCTTCACAATTTACTTGGCTGCTTTTCTGCCTGATTCTTATGCCTTTGTGGAGCTGCAAAGCATTTTGCTTTTCTTAGCATGAACCAGCTCCAATTTAACCATACTTCCATGCATCGCTCAAACAGTCTTAATGTGAAAAGCAGGATTAAATAAATAGCAAGTTCTGTAATTACTGATTCTGGAGCAGTATCACTTTTAGCAAAATTGTTTCACATTCTAACCAAATGGAAAAGCTTCTTTGTAGCAGACGGGCTGTTTTTATGTGAGTTTGCTTTTTTCTTTTTCCCCGTTAGCTCTTTTCTTAATCGTTCATATGGGCTAACCGCCCCCAATCCTTTTAATCTGGTAGCCGTGTACAAATATGAAGCAACAGATACTGTTCTGGTAATTCTTTGAACAGCCTTGTTGAAACACTCTCCAGATGTGTTGCTGCTTTTTCAGTGGGAAAAAACATTGCACTTAATTTTTTTTAAAAAACATAAATAAATAAATAAATATTTTTTTAAAACCTCATTTTATCATTCCCCTAGCCCTCAATTTTAAATGAAGTGAGGTAGAGTGCCATTGGGGGGCAAAGGGATGAAAAACAGGACACGCCAATCCACCCAACAACCTAACGCAGGAAGATTCAGAAGAGTTCTCTCCAGAAAGTGTGGAGGGGGGAGAAAAAGGGGTTAGGAATCAGGAGCAGAAATTTGAGCCTTTTTCCATGAAAACTAGGGTAATCTAAGTCAAAAACCACATGAATCAATTCAAGCTGGATCCAGACTGCTATCTTATACATACATACATATATCTATAATGTTTGCTGTTTTATAATATCTCGGAAGCTGCTGCTTTGTTCACGTCTTTCCATCCTTTGGAGACTGTTGGGGGATCTCATCTGCTCTGCTCGCACTGCTGTGATTCTACACAACTGCTGCTTCAGAAGCTTAGCCCAAATTTTACGGCTTCCCACCCGTCTCTGCAGACTGGGAGGTGAATCTTTGACTCCATAGCCAAACCACTTTGTGTGCCGGTGTTGAGCACAACACCTACGTTACAGAAAAAGACCCATAGCAGCAAATCTCAGAGCCTGGGTCAGCTGACTCCGGCGCAGACTGAAGGGCTAAAAATAGCATTATAGGTACTCAGGCTGAGTCCAGGCCCTGAAACCTGTCTACATTGTTGAGATTTGCTGTTTTGGATCTTTTTCTGAACTCTAGATGTATCCTTAAACCCAGATGTAACAACTGGATTTTTGGAAGGCACAAATGGTGCTCCATGATCCCTGATCAAAAGAAGACACAATCCTGCAGACCAAGTGACATGAATTGCTCCTTCTCACAGGGGCTGGAAATGCTGTTTGTGGGGCAATCTTTTCCGTCACAGCAACCAGAGACTGAGTTCCCATTAGGTTAGGCTGTGGCCCCAGGATAGCAGATAAATTCTGATTAAGAAATAATGATGGGAATAAAGCAGTAAACTGCCCCGTGTGTTTTGCTGTCTTCTGGCCTGATGGGCATGATGTTTCTCCTGACCTGCGACGGCATGGTTCCTCGCTCTGTTCTCGGCAAAGGCAGCTGCCATGGATCCTGAGTTCGGAGATCTGATGGCATATGAAGAAGTGTGGCTGATGCCTATGTTCTCCATATGTGAACAGGCCCCCTTTCGTTAGCCCACACTGGCCCTGTGCTGGGGGCCTTATAGAGCTACTTTGCCCAAGGGGATGCAAACGCCAAAGGTGCAATCTCTTCCTAGCACTCTGGGCTCATGTACTGCCTAGCACACACCTTTCTTTTGAATGAAAGAACCCAGCCAACTTTGTGAGGTGTGAGGAGATGCAGCCTTAGCCCCCCGCTCACCTCCTCTTTGTCCCTCCCTGTCTCCTTTGCAATCACTGCAATCATGCCCAGCCTTTTTATATGAGTTGCATGGGGAAGGTGGCCAAGGGAGAAGAAGATCTTTGCATTCGATTGGTCCTGCTAAGACCAGAGAGAGTTTGGCACTATGCATATATGTGCATTTGCTTAACAACAGCTGGAGATGGAGTTTGCTTCCTAGCTTACTTTTTCTAGTGAGAAAAAGGATTTTATTCCCTGTCAAAAATCACAAAACTGGTCAGTGGAATTTCTTACTTCAGATTAGCAGGAACATTGTTCCCAGGCCTGTTTGCAGACCCAGCATGCGCCTTCAATATTTTTTTTTTTTCCCCCTGCAAGGTTTTGGTATGATTTCCTAAGAGATACCAAACTGCTTCTGATACACGTCCCAGCTGAATTCTCTTGCTCAATTTGCAAATGCTTCCTGGGGCCTGAAGACAATGTTGCATACAGGACATGCCTCTTGTTGGGCCACCCTTCCAATCTAGGAAACATCTTCCTTTAGGGAAGCCGGTCAAATGCCTTCATTTTCTTTCAAGTATGTCACTGTCGCCAGGGCATCTGCCATCACAGCCCATCTTAAATGGGACACAACTGCAAAAGAAAAGACAAGCCACAAACACCATCAATAAGGCTTCTGCCTAGCTTGAATCCCAATTTCATCCTCTTTTCCACAACATGCAGTGTCCATAGGTCTACACAACATGGAGACATCTAGTGGCTGAGCCATATATTGGCGAACGTTACAATTATCTCAGGAGCTCCTACCTTCTGCAGAAAGTCATTTCAGCTCATAACATTTTTACCTTCATTTCATTCAAATCCTGTGGCCTAGAGGGAGATACAGCTTGAAGAAGTAGGTGACCTGGATTGGACTGCTCCTTTCTTGTTCCTCCAACTAGTTTGTAAAGAATGAGAATGGGGTTTTCCAGCCACATATGCTAGATATTTGCATTTCAACAATGCAGTGTTCAGGGAAACTTGCTTTTCAAGCCTCATTACCTTTTGTTTCTTGCTCCAGGAAAGGGCAGACTCTGCAGCCAGACGATGGAATGAAACATTTACCCCCTTCAAAAACTCCTTGCAGAATTTCAGCTTCACGCAGGCATTTCAACAACACTAAATACCACACCCATGGGGAACTTTAGACCAAGAGTATTTGTAGCATCCTGAATACTGGCACAGGAAAGATGTATCATTCTTCTACTCATCATATTAAACCTTAGCAATATGTGCATGTGTGTGGTGTGATCTGCCAGAGCTCCCTCACAAAGCCATTTCACATTGGTGTCTCTCCTACAGACCCTCTCTCATGCTGTACACAAGAAATACACTTCATTTAAACTAAAATATCACTATTTATTATTTCTCTTACCAAAACTTCTGTCTACTAGTTTTTCTCTCAAACCAGGAGCTCTTTGGGAAAGAGAAGGTATGGAAAATGCCTAACTCATACAGTGCTGTAGTAAGCAAACAACAAATAAAGATGATCATACCTAACTCTTCCATAGCACTTTTCATCAGTTGATCTCAGAGTGCTTTACGAAGGGAGGCCAGTATTATTTTTCCTGTTTTGCAGATGGCAAAATTGAGGCATGAAAAGGTAATGTAGCCTGCCCAAGGTCACCCTACACCCCACTAAAGAACTGGAAATAGACCCCAGTTTTTCCAAGTCTCAACCCAGTGCTATATTTGCTAAGACACACAGCTTTCCCGACACCACCACAGGAAGGAGAGTCCACTGGTTAGGTTGATTGCCTTGGAATGGGGAGACCTAGATTTCATTCCCTGCCCTGCCACAGATCTACGTAACCTCGAGCATGTCATTTAGTCACTTTGTGCCTCAGTTTCCCCATTGGCACAATGAGGATAATAGCCATTCCTTACCTCATAGGGACGTTGTGAGGTGAAATGTGTTAAAGGCTGGGAAACACAAAAAAGGTCCAGCTAAATCTCTAAGACACACACATGAACCACAAGAGAACCGCTGGGGAAGGGAGTTATTCACCATTCTTACCCAGACCCTATTCCTCAGGAGATCTGTGCTACAGGGATAAAACCATGAGGGTTGGCCGAGCGGTTTGCAAATAGTTTCACAGATCAAAGGCGTAACTGGGCTGTCCTTGTGTACTAATCATTTTTTCCATGCAGGTGGATGGCCAGCCATTTTGTGAGTTTACCATTTGCAATTGTGGGGCACATCTACTTTGTTCATTGCTCCTGTTTAAAAATTTTGGTCTCTGAGCTAGAGGCAGAGGATACACCCAGATGCATTAGTTGCCCAGTCACAAGGGCCCAATCTAGTCTGTAACTCTGCAGCCACAAAATCAGCCTCTGACTCCAGAAGAGATGGTGTCTGGACCAGATCCTTGGCCGGCGAATGCTGGCGTAGCACTGTTGACCTGCTCCAAGAGACATGCCTGGAAGACAACATTTTCCTATTTTCCTCACCATTTTTCTGAGTAGCCCCGCTTGGTTGAAGAACAAGGAAAACCCACGAAGTGTAGAATTTCCAGGCTGCTACCTGGGCAGCTAAATAACCACCTCCGCACGGTGAGCTGAAGTGTGGCGGTAGGAGCCAACCAGCGTTGGCACTAGTTTAGACGCCCCAAACTCTTTGGAAAGTCTGTCCCCATGGGCTTAATTCTTGTTCAGTAAGAAACATTCAGATCCCATGACCAAGCACCTCAGCTAGCATAAATCAGCCTCATTCTGCTCAGCTCCCAGCAGCCATGCACACTGAGATCCGTTTGCATCTGTACGTAGCCATAGGAATGAGCGAGTCCACGGGCCTGGCGCCCATAGTGGAGTGGAGAGAGGGCTGTCTGGAAGGGGGGAAAGTGGCACTTTTTTTCTCCTGATTTATCTCCAGTCGTGACATTCTGAAAACTCACAGCCCCCATGTGTGTGGAAAATATTTGACAAAGGGTTTATCAGGGTGACGTGATTAGGCAGATGGGACGTACCAACTGTCCGCTCATTGCCACTAATATTGACATCCCTCTGGCTTCCTCCTGGCATTAGCTGATTCCTCCACTCATTAAGATAAAGCGAGAATGGAATGTTTCTCCTTACACCTTTGACAGTGAAAAGCTGAGCTGTTTTGTGCCGGCTTGCAGCAGCTTTTGGGGAGATCAGATCCCTAGAGGGCGGGAGGAGGGGGAATTCAGTGGCTAATCAAGTAGCAACTCAATGAGCTGGTGGTTTTATGGTATGAACTGGAACGGCCATGCAATAAGATACATCGACCTTTAATAAGTTAGAAAAATTGAGAGCAAATAAAAAATTGAGAGCTGATTTAGCTTAGGAAAACCAGCAGTGCTGTCTTTCTAATTAGGTTCAGAACCAGAGGTCAAACTTAATTAAAATCAATGCAGAGTTTTAAAGCAGGGAGGGGAGAACAGAGGAGGCCAGCAAAGAGAAAGCAGCAGATATGATGTTTCTTAATTATGCTGTAGGCTTTCTCTCTAATGGACCTTCTTTCCTGGTCCTGATGGCATCTTCTGCATCAGTGACATGCACATTCCAGATCTGACCTGGCGCTTGTATGATCATTTGCAGCTGATGAGCAGAGAGGGAGGGGGTGTTTTGCTTGAATTGGCATGAATTACTGTAACAATAATTAGGGCTGGGAGCAGTGGTTCAGATAGAATGAGAACTGAACTGAATTCCAACCAAATTCTTGCTAAGACAGGAATCTGCTCTGTTGATTCCCCCTCTCCGCCCCCCTCTTGTAGGTCCAGCAGAGCAGGAGTGCTCAGTTCCCACGCCACAGGTGGTTCTAGTTGTATTTCCAGCCCCATGAGAGAATTCATTAGGTTCCTGGAACCCAGCTTGGAAGTCGGTGAAATTGCCTGGTTTGGAGGATTTCACTGCAAATGCAGCTCCCAGGCTACGATGATGGAAAGCTTTGGCATCTTTGGGGTTGAATTCCCCCCTGTGCAGAGGCCCTGTTTCTACTACCTTGCCACTTGTGTAGCCCTTTAACCCAGTGCTAAGAAGATAATTTTGGTTGTGTCCTACCTACACTGTGCACTGGTGTAAATGACTACATAAGCTGCAAAGTGATGGTGAATACGACCCTATGAACCTAGTGAGATACTGACTTTTCCTGGGTATCTGCACTGGAGGGGTAAATGTCATGCATTGGTCACAGGGCAAACATCTCTCCCTGACTGGATGAGCCTCGCATGCAGAATCAGGTTCCAGGATCAGAGTCTTGGAAACGTGGAATACGTGCAGTCTGTACTCTACCTCGTTCATTTAAAATGTCCTGCTCCCATGAGCATTCGCGCCAGCTCGTTCCGTTGCTAGAAAACATGCCAGAACCCAAGCACACAAGGGTGACAAACCAATCGAAGAGAATTTGTTAGGAAGTTTAAACACACATCCACAGAAACCCGGCTGCCATTTTCACCCAGCTGTAGTGTGACCTCACAACCACCCTTGGACTTCCTTAAGCCAACAACACCTCATGGCATTCTTCCCACAAATATTTGTATTTAACTTAACCAACTGAGTGATAATGCAAATCTACTGCAGTCAGGCAAGCAAGCAAGAAAAAAATGTCCAGCGTGTTGGTCCGGTTTTCTCTTATAACGGTGTTTTAGGGAAACCCAAAGCCTGTAAGCCTTCCTGGGGACTTCAGACTAACGGAGGCACATTTCTGGGGTTCCAGGTGACCCTATCAGACAGGACAGCCAGTCTCAGAGTCTTTGGTTGATCTTCTTGCCCTAATCCACACTGGATCAGCTGATTTCATTTCTAATTTCCTCACACATGTGCTCCAGCACAGCTGTGGAACATGAGCCGAGTCTGCAGAGGAAATCCTGAGATTTACATAGGCCCCAGTGGATTATAAAAACCTGGAAACTGGACAGATAACACTCATGTAACAGACTAGAAACATGCTGGGGGCGGGTGGGGAAACACAATAGATTGAAACCTGCTGTTCTCTGCAAAATGTAAAAGTGCCTTTTCCAACACTTTGAACTACTGTGTTAGAACTTTGTAGGTAGCTATAGTTTCAAAGGTGTAATCTTTTGGAGGTTTCTTTTTATTGTTATTAATGGATTTTGTAAAGTTGTAATAAAAGAGTTCTTAAAGGGGCTCAACCTGGATGGCTGTAACTTTTTTTTTATTTTATTTTTGGTCCTTCCAAGGATTGATCCGTGTTGGACTATGTGCAGCTTTGGGGCTTCTGAAAGCATCCAAAATATAAACTGACTCATGTAAACACACAGTCCAGTGGGAGTAAGAGGCAAGTCTTTATTGGCTATTATGAGTTGTTCATTTAAACTCACAGCTTAGTCATTTGGAATACTGACTATTTATTGCATAGCCAGATATTTCTTTTTTCATCTTCTTGTTTTCCATATGCAGCATCAGACTGCTCTTTGAAGACTTTGGGTTGCTGTATCATGAAGAGCAGGAGAGATATTGTCCATGGGTTAGATCAGGGGTCTCAAACACGCAGCCCATGAGCCACATGTGGCCCTGAAAGCTATTTCCTGTGGCCCGCAACAACACTATTGTTACTGATATTTGCAACATTATTGTATGAGAAGGTTTCAATGGTACGGCACTTGCACTAACATACCAGTCCTCATGTGGCCCTCAT
Source organism: Podocnemis expansa (assembly GCA_007922195.1). Classification (NCBI taxonomy): domain Eukaryota; kingdom Metazoa; phylum Chordata; order Testudines; family Podocnemididae; genus Podocnemis; species Podocnemis expansa. The sequence continues at coordinate 1,136,040 of ML682107.1, forward strand.
GGTGATTTGAGTTTAAGACCCCAGGGTTAGATCCTCAAGGGGTGTTCATGGCATTTACTTTGACAGAGATAGACCAATTGACACTAGTTCAGTATCTGGTCCCATATCCTTTGTTTTTATGCCCCCATGACTATGAAACACCTTGTTTTTTGCAAACTCAGCCTCATATTTAATTACAGAAGGTATAACGCAGGGTTTTAATCATTTGGGGCCAAATCCCACTCTGATTGCTTGCAACAGGAGTTAGACCAGACCCTGAATTTGTTCTAATCATGTGCATTTGTAGCCATTAAAACAAACAACTGTATTGTGAAAAGCTGACGATATTTTCAACAGGTAATCCATTAAATGCAAATGATTTGATTGCTCTCCATCTACAGTTACGGTGTTAGCTGATGAGATTCCATTCTTCTCAGTTGAGGTTTTCAGTGTCAGGACTATAGGAAAGTCTTTCCTCCAAAGGTTGTCATTTGTGCGGGCCAAAGGGGTCCCAGCTCAAGTTCAGAGAAGGCCCACTGAATCCATGGGAATTTTAACATTCACTTCAGTGGAGTCAAGAATACACCCAAGATTGGCTCAGCTTCTCCTATGCTGCCAATTATGAATTATCACTTTTATGAGCATCAATATCTTACAAAGTCTGATCGTGAAACCGTCTGGCCATTTCCACCCTCTGTGACTATTAGTGCTAGAACCTTTTATTTGAATCCTCCTTCCTCTCTCATTCTTTGAAACCAAATTAAACCCCAAATTTCAACCCAATACTGCTGAAAAACAAAAGAAATTTCATTCTTTGCAATTCTCACAGAAAATTGAACATTTTTCAGGCAAGCCAACACTTTCACAAAAAATTCTGGTTAGCCATTAACCCAATTTTCCAATTTAAAAAACACCTTCAACAGAAATTTGTCCAGCAGCCCTAATTTCAGATGAGAGAGGCTAGCTAAAAGAAGGCAAAACCCCAGGCCAACATATCAGAGTCCTGTAGAGAAGCATTCTGATTTTCCCATTCATTTAAAATGGTATTTCGGGGTTCCATGTGGGTCGAGTCTCATTGGTTCTAGATCAAACTCATTTGGTCTGCCAGTAAAAGGATGTTTTTCCTAGCTGCCAGCCCTATAAATTCAGTCTTCATTGTCTTTATGTAATTCCTGTACAATCTTAAGGCAAGGGCAACCATCCATTTCCGAGCAGATAGATCTGGTCTGCAGAATGTCTATTACTAGTTATATTGTGTGAAAAGGGGAAGGGGGTGAATCAGTTTGGCTTTCAGATGTTGAGTATTTGGATCCACATGTGTAACTGGATTATCAATGCCCCAAACTCATGAGGATTTGGATGTGGAACTATTCCTACTAAATTACTACTAAATAACCTGGGTTAAGGTTTTGTAAATGATCAGCTGTGACGAGAGAGAAAGAGACAGTGTGGTCTGCACAGGACAAGATGTTCCCAGTAATGTCAGAGATGTTATTCCAAAACAGCTGCACTTTGAGCACTACAAAAAGTGGAAGCCACTTTGCACCCTTTCCAACAATGGTCTATGGCCAGTATACGGGATAAAACTCATTAAAAAGCATTGCGTCCCATGTTAAAAATGGGTCCAAATCTCTTATTTTTTGCCATGCAAGACCCTTCAACAGTGATTTCCAAAATATCTGCTCTGAGTCTGAACTGTTATTCAGTGTAATATAGCTATATAAACTGTACTTTTGTGTCTGGTTTAAATTAAGTGCTGTAGAGTGGGGTATGCAAGTTTTTTTCTATTTTTTGCAGGCCACCAAGTACATTCACACACTCTGGATAGAAGAAGAATCCTTTATTTGATTCTATATGTACTATACAATATAGTTTATAAATGTGCACATGAGAACTACAGCATTTCTTGAGATGACCTCTTGCTTGTTTTTAGTATATATGAGAGGAGAGGATGAACAGAAAAGTAGAATGAGTCATAAACTGCAACTTTATTACTCAGTTCAGCACTTCAGAGTTACACAGTGAGTACACAGTTCATCTCTTGCCATGGTGTGGAGAAAGCCAAGTAAGTCAAACCAACAAATGCCCTGTGGCACCATAAAGACTAACAAATTTTGTCTCGCATAAGCTTTCATGGGCTGCAACCCACTCTGTCAGATGTGAATTGTGAGATATAAGTCAGCATACTGAGATCTCATTCGTCTCTTAAATCCACAGTTACATAAGAGCTGTGTGATCTGTCTCAATTTAGTTGCTTCTCCAAGATGTGGGACAGCCTCATTAGCTCTTGCATCACATTCTCACTCATGAACCCGTGTGCACTGACACCCATGTGCTTGCTCGTGCTTATACACAAACACATGTTCATATTCACCCCCTCAGTCACTTGTTCTCACACACATAGAAATTCAAATTCACCTTGCTCTAGCAAAACAAATGAGGAGTCCTGTGGCACTTTAAAGACTAACCAGTTTATTTATCACATGAGTTTTCATGGGAGAAAATCCCACTTCATCAAACACTTTAATGATAAATAAATTGGTTAGTCTTTAAAAGTGCCACATGACTCACTGTTGGTTTTGCTGAACTAGACTAACATGGCTACCCCGTTGCTCTGACAGACTCCAAAGAAAAAGTTTACACACACACCTGCCCTGTCATGCAAATTTACTCATGATCTTTCATGCTCACGTGCATACAGACATTCCTAGTCCCTCATGCACTTATGCATATTTTCATGCACCTTACAGCCATGTGAGTGTATCCAAGACTGCACTTGACTCTTTTAACTTGATAAGCACAGTTGACACACCTGCTCCTTACTCACACTCCTACATCCGTGAGTGCAACACGCAAACCTGCCATCAGACACACCACCTCTTCACATCTAGCCAAGCAAGATCATTCATTCACTATACTCGGTAACATTACATGGGAAAATTAAAGGCGCTTTAGGATTTTATCGGACCTTTAATGAAATTCTTTGGGGAGATGTTTCCTCAGAGAGATTGTTCTCTTATGCAGTTTTTCCATTTGGCCTAAGAGCAAAGATTGGTACCATGCTCCCTTAAATCATAAGCCTGGTGAATTTTCCCATTTCATTAAGTGTGACAGAGCCAATGGAGCCTTGTTGCTCTCCCTGGGGGAATGCAGTGAGGTTGTTCCATAGACAATTTATTTCCACTCTGCCAAATATTGCAGCAAAAGAGACCTTCGTCCCACAATGGGTCTATAAAACATCACCACAATTAAAAGTTTCCTTGCTACATGCCTGCTGACAGAAAGTGTAGTGAGTGGGTGGGTGAAGTCTGTCATCCTGGAAAAGTCTCACATAGCCTTGGACGTGCTCGTTTCCAGCAGGGAGTCTGTGTAATGGGCTCCTGTCTCCATTAAACCCTGTTCTGACCAGCTTTGTTGTCCGGGTGCCTCCGCAGAAGCCAAAAGCTTTGAGTGTTTGTCTCTATGGAGCAGTCACATAAAGAGCATGGACTGTACATTAAAGAGGACGGAAGAATTCAGACTGGTCTTGTGCTCCTCCCTTGTTATTTTACCAAACTGCCTTTTGGTTTGGGTGTTACATTTGCTTGCTGTGCTTAGCAGGCATAAACCATCTCCATCACTCACTGTCCTTTTTTTCTTTGCATTTCTATAGCCCTTTCAGTCTACAAATCTCATTGAAGTGTGGCTCACAGCACTCCAGCAAAGCTAGGAAGAGTTATCATTCCTGTATGAGACTGAGAAACTGAGGCACAGAGTAGTTTGGGGACTTTTAAGGGTCGGATTTACAAAAGAGCTCAGAATGCCAGATGCCTTGCAGGTGCTGAGGTTTTCTGAACATCTGGCCCCCATTGAGGGTGCAGAGTAGATGGAAACTGGACCCTACATGACTTGCCCAAGGTCGCCGAGTGAGTCAGTGGAACAAAATAGACCTGAGCCTCTTGATTCCCATGCTGATGCCTTAGTGTCATGTGCTGCTTGCTGCTCCTTTTGAAAACATTTGTATTGTGCCATTTTAGCTTCTCCTCAGAAGCTGCAGCCAGGACCCTGCTGGGAACCAGCACGCAGCCAAAGCTGAGTAATGGGACCATCGTTGGTGCCAGGTAGCAGGATCTTCCTAACAGCTAAATTCCTGGCTAGGAGCAGGAGCTGGGCCCCGACAAGGGGAAACATGACTAGGACAGGCCCAGCTTTTCTAGGTCTCTCCCAGCTCCCTTACTCCTTATCTCTTCCTTCCAGCTCCCCCCAGTTAAGCACTACTGCGGACCCCACTGTCTCCGGCAGCTGTCCCCTCCTCCTGGTCTGAAAAATCCTGATTCTCTCAGCAAGACCAGGAGCCACGCTTGCCCCTTTGGATAATCAGGGTCTCTGAGTCAATGAAATGTGGATAAACAGACTTTACGGGTATGTCCATACACACTGTTTAAATCAAAATAATGCTGGTTATTTTGATTTAAAAAATCATAGGTCCACATGACTTCCCCTTATTTCAAAATGGGGATCTCCCTCATTTCAGTATAAGGAAAGTCATATCGATATAATAAACCCTAGTATTATATCGATATAATAGTTAAATCAAGATTGTTATTTCAGAATGACACAGTGTGGATATGTTATTTTGATTTAACTGTTAAATCGATTTAACACTTTTTGCCCTTCTCCTTCCCAGGTGCTCTCCTTTTTCTATATATTGGGTGGGGGCATGGCCCTTCCAGGGAGCTACATTGCCACACCTCCCATGGTGCCTCTCGCCTAAATTGAAATAGCAAGTCCCGTCCATGGACATGCTATTTCAATTTGAGTTTCTAGTTGGGACCTGTTAAATCAATTTAACTGAAATAGATTTAATGATTTTTATATTGATTTTATTAAATCAATATAAAGTTAAATCGATTTAACTGTAGGTGTGGACATAGCCTACCTGTCCACAGCATGCTGGGAAACAGACAGTAGATAAAGTGAAGTGCATCCTAAGACATGCCCTTCATTGTGCTACCCATCTGCATGCAGCTTTTGGGGCTAAAGCCCAGGCTCCCAGACTCGGTGATAGGGAGAGTCTCAAAGCACAGGCTGCAGAATGAACTTGAATATCTGAACTGTCATTTTGAGCTCTGTAGTCAAAAGTCCTGCATGCCCAAGTCAACTGACTCAAAGGCACAGATATGATATGCAGTGTAGACATAGCCATGTTCATGGTATCAAAACATAGGCGGGTGATCACAATAACATACTGTTAAAGAACTCCAACCCCTGAACGTGTAGTCGTATGTATTTGCTTTGTTTATAGTTCCACACACTTCACTTGCTTTTGAACTGATCCTGCTGCCCCATTAGGCATGGGGGAGTCAGTAAAGAAATGTCAGAAACCTCATAAATCTGTGGAAATGGGAACTTGGGAGGATTTTACACAGCTGAATGCAAAAGAGTGCTGTGTGCTGTAACTGATGCTTTGCATCACCATTACTTGGAGTACTTCGACTACCTGAAATAATATGTCCAAATCCGCGTTCAGAATTTTTATTTTTCATTGTTAGGATTAAGAAAATCAGGAAGCATTTGGGATAGGCACTGAACAGACACATGGCATGAGAAAGCCTCTGCCCCGGTGAGCCAACAGCAGAAAAGGGAAGATTCACAAAAGATGGAGGTGGAAACAGGCACGGAAAGGGGAAATGAGTTTTCGCGAGTTAGTGACAGCCAGGAATCTCCTGAGTGGGTGCAGCTAAACACTAGATTATGTTGTCTCATTATTAATATCAGCCATGGGGCTGTTGGTTTTCAAAAGCATGTCAGATTCTTGTTCTGCAAGAAATAGCTAGCTCTATAAAGGGTTCCTAGACTATGCACTGGACTAATTAGCCTAAGGACAATGAAAAAGTGTATTTAACTATGAATATTCCAACTTTTCTTCATAGTACACAGTAGTCTGGCTCCCATACAGAATCTTTTTGTATGTACACAAGATACATTGAGTAAGTCACATGCAATTTCACAAACTAACATTGCACTACTAGCTAATTCAGGCAGGAAGAGGTCAATATCAGGAGACAATTAAGAAAGTTAGTTCTCCTTCCTAAATCCGTATGCCCTAAAAGAAGGCTCTCTCCCGGGAGACTAATTCTTTCGACTCTCAGGCCTGCAATTGTTTGAGTAACTGACACAATAATTTCCAGAGGGGCAGCTGTGTTAGTCTGTGTACAGCAAAAACAACGAGAGTCCTGTGGCACCTAAAGAGACTTGAAAGTTGCCATACTTCACCAAAAAACTCCAACAACAGACTTCAGCATGAAACTGCAGAGCTGGAGCTGATTTGCAAGCTTGACAGGATCGGACTGGATCTGAACAAGGACTTGGAATGGTTCGCACATTACAAGAAGTAATTGTCCCCATTCACACATTCTCACCCGTTAACCGACTGATGCAAACAGCCCCCATCTGCCCTCTGAAGTGACTTTGCTAACACTTCTCCTCCTCCATCCTGGCATGTGTATGTAGACCTCTGAACTGTAGTTTCCACTTCATGCATCTGACAAAGTGGGTTGGAGCCCATGACAGCTTAAACCCAAAGAAATCTGTTAGTCTTTTAGGTGCCACAGGAATCTCCTTGTTTTGACACAATAATGTCACCTCCCAAAATCCCAAAGTTTGCAAATTCCACCAATGCTGTCATATCACTATTCCAGGCTGGCCAGGCATGCACCATCTGCCTTTCATCTTTGCCTGAGAAAGCCTCAGGCAAAGCGGAAGATGCAAAAAACAAGTGATAAAACTTTAGGCCAACCTGAACAATGCAAAAATTGTTGAGAGTAGAAAAAGAGTAGGCACTGAATTTCACGGTCCAGTGGGGATGGATACCTGGATGGACCTCTTCCACATGAACACCTCTCCACTTAGAATGTGAAAAGTCTTGCTTTTGTCTTTCAAACTGTTTCCTAATGTGTTCCATTTCACCCTCATTTTATTCTATACAAAATGAATTAAAATAGACCAGATCCCATTTTCCAGTGAAAACAAAATCCCTTTCCAAGCAAAAGTGAATTCAAACTGAGTTCAAGGACTTTTGGAAATGCAAAGTCAATTTTTAAAAAATTGTGCTTCTAATGAAGACACTGAAAGTTTGACATCATGCAACTTATTTGTCCTAACAAACATATGTAGCTTCATCTGCCTTATCCTTCAGTTGACCAGTAGAGGGTCGTCCAAGAATAAATGGCCAGTGCTCACTTCCATCTGCTCTGTCCTCTAAAATCTGAGTAAGGTACTTCCATAGCACACCCAGATTTTTCCTGATTGTGAAAACTAAAATGTTGGTGGATGACTTTTTTTTATAAGTGTGACCAACCATCTAGTAAATTTCCACCAACGCTGAAAATAGAATAGAAATAAATTAAGTATTTCTCTGGGCCCGCTGGAACTTGAGGAGAGTTGGAGAGTAATGTGGCCCAGGAAGGGGGGCAGTTGTCCAATCATTTTCTTCTAATGGTTTTTGCCTTTCTTTGCTAGCACTGCATTTCCCAGGGAACAGAGAAATACACAGCTTAACAAGATAAGGCAGCCTCCCTCCTGAGAAAGAAGGAATCTGTGAAAAGAAGAAAAATATCTTGAAGTATTGGGCTTTGGACTAATTTGCAATGTTCAGTGTTAGAAAAGGGAAAAAAAAAATCCAACCCAGCAACAGGTTGTCTTGTTGCTACTGGCACATGCTGTCGACCGTCTGTTGCTGTCTGGGAACAGATGTGGGCAGTTTCTCAGATGATGAAGTATTGAATATGTTTCTCCTTCAGGGATTATAACTAAATAAATCTGCAGGTTTATACATTTAGCGGCTGAGGGAGATTCTTTTCCTTTCCCTGTCTACATTGCATTATTCCTTGCAACAAGAGCCAAGACAAGGTTTTGAAACCACAGAGAAAAGTGAGAGAGAAAAAAAAGATCAGGATATGATTTGGGAAATTTTAGAAACTGGGCTAGACCAAATGGGGGCATAATTACCCAAAACATAGCTCATTTGTACTATAAGCCTGTTCCATGGTATGTCTTGGACTCCAACAGCCCTAGTTTAACCACCAGCTCATAAATTTATCTGGTTTTTTTTAGGATTTGCAGCCTGGGAAAGGATCTTTCAGTCTCTCCGGGTGGTACGGTTTTATTCTTTTTCTTTCTGAGCTGCATTTTAGTGATGCGGGGCTTTAGATTCCCGGTGTTTTAAGTTCCATTGAAAATACTGCTCCCCGATCAGCCCCCAGGAGAAAGATGAAGGACGCATAATTAAAACCACTCCGGCTCTCATTCTGTAATCTCATGATCGATCCTGGGCCTCGGCTGAGTGGATGGCAAACAGACAGTCGCCAGTTTACATTTGATCGTTTAAAAAATCTAAATTTGCTTGAATACATCTTTAAAACAAAGGACAACCAGTGATCTAGGAGGCAACTCTAGCCGTGATAGGTCGACTCTGCAGCAGAGACAGAGCCGACCCCTATTTTCTGGCAGGGTCCCTGCAAGTGCAGTCATGTGCCCAGATGCTGCCCCCTTAGGGAAGGGGAAAACCACAACGCCCAAGCTGGCAGCGACACAAACATCGCCACTGCATCCATGAGGGAAGCAAGCAGCTGGTGGCCACAGCTGCAAGCAGGGCAGAGGTGCTGGCACCTCAGCTCTGCTCACATCTGCAGGGCCTGGCCGCTACAATTGGAGCAGGGCCATCATCGCCTCTGCCCTGCTTGCAGCCACTGGCCGCCAGGCAGCCCTGGAGCTGCAGCAGCAAAATTCATGCTTTTCCGGGGTCTAAGGTGGGCAGGCCTTAGGGCCAAGTTGGTAGGCCCTGGCCCACCCCGGCCCACCCGTGTCTACACCTCTGCTCTGCATTGCCTTTCACCTGATGATTCACAGACGTTAAGGCCAAACTAGGGACATTATGATCGTACAGTCCAGTGTTTCCCAGCCTTATTGCTACCAGCAGCTGGCTTGCTGCCTTCCTAAACTGTGTCCAGGAGATCTGAGGGACCAGTGCTGGTCCATGAACTGGTCATTGAGAAACATTGGTCTAGTCCTCTCTCCTGCGTAAAGCAGACCAGAGAAACTCTCTCAGTAGGTCCTGCATCAAATTTATAGCTTCCCTTTAAGCACATAATCGATGAATACGCTGTAAAGAACCAGATCATAAGAGTCTCTGGTTCGTAAGGAGGGAGGTGGTGTAATGGCCTCTCATGACAGCAATTCCTATGTCTGGGACATGCTCAGGCAGCTTCCCCTCATTAGAGATGGATGTTGTTCACGGTCCTACTCCCACCTTACCCTACTCTGGAGGCAGGATCTGTGTGCTGTGGGAAGTCTGGCCAGTGTCAGACAGAGATCAGACTAGATGATCCCAATGCCCTGTCTAACCTTGGAGCCTATGGATACATCTGCCCTGTGGTCTAGTAAAACCAGAGCTCCCCAACTCCAGCCTGAGCCTGAAATCTACCCTTTGATTTTATAGATCTGCTGCCTGAGCCCTGTGCATCCAAGGCTGCCCTTCCCAGCCCGCCAAGCCACATCACGGGTCTTTCATTGCTACGTAGACACGCCCTATGTGTCTGGCCCACAGACTGTCGGGAAAGTAGCCTGTAATATATGGGGCAGATTACATACACATTATGTACAAGGAACACCATCAAGAAAAGGGGGCACAATCTTCCCCACTGCTTCTCCTGGTCCAGTGCAGCTTCACTCCTGCACAGATCTCGATCTTTCCCACAGGGATTGGGAACATTAAGCCCATTTTTCAGAGGTATAGACTGAGGCAAGAGATCGCTGAGTGTGTTTGTCAAGGTTGCAAAGCAATTTAGCAAGAGAGCCATAGTATCTGAGATTGCCACAGTCGTTCTCAGGAGGAGAGAGATAGGTGCAAGCCAGTGTGGAGATACTAGAGACTGTGGGAAATGGGAAAGTGTTCTTCAGCTCGTCCATGGGGGATCAGAGGCTGAGGAAGTGTGTCAAGTTAGCTCTGCAGATGGAACTAAAGTCTTTTTCTGATGTTCATCTGAGCAATAAAATCCCAAGGAGAAGTGGTGCTAACAGAGGGCAAGGAAACTCGAATGGGATCGTGCTGCAGACTTACAATGGAGGAGAAACTATGGCGCCAGAAGAGGACTTGCAAGGATGAATAACAAAGGCTATGTTCACACATAAACTGTTATTTCGAAATGCGTTATTTCAAAATAAAGTCCTTATTTCAAAATACATTAATTCGAATTAAGAAAATGTTAATTCGAATTAAGGGAAAGCCTGCTATTGAAACAGCTGTTATTTCAAAATGGTTATTTCGAAATAAGGCCGTTCAGACATGTTGTTTCAAAACAGTTGTTTCGAAACAATGGTGTTGTTCTGAAACAATGTGTCCGAACGCCGTTATTTCGAAACAGCCATTTCAAAACAACGGCTATTTCGATTTCAAGTGAGGCTTTACTGTTTTGAAATAACAGCCATTATTTTGAAACGACAGGTCCCATTGTTTCGAAATAACGGAACGTCGTGTGGACAGAAGAAATTTTATTTCAAAACAACGGCTGTTGTTTCGAAATAAAACTCTCATCTGAACGCAGCCAAAGAGTTTGGACTGGAATGTCCCATGTTCAACTCTGTCCATAAAAATTTCTGAGCGGGGAGGGCACTCTCCAGCCCAAATCAGAAAGGGCCATTGTAGAACCAGCCAGCATGAAAGAGCCAACAGCAGGTGCATCCTATTGCCCATTTATTTAATGCCCGAGGCTGTTGCCTCTGTTGTGGGAGAGGGCAAGGGAATGAAATCCAAGAGTGAGTTGGTGGGGAGAGATCAGGGAGCACATCCATCTGTGACTCCAGTTCCAGCACCCAGACTGCCATGAAAGAGGATTATCATCATTCTGAGAATTAGAGGCATGGACACGAATTCTCCCTCTGTCTCTCGCAGTGCAACAACTGTTGAGGAATTCGCTCAAAACATCTGGCGCCTGCGCTAGCTCTCTGGTCATAAGCAGAGCCATCGGCACGCGTTAGACAGCAGGACTGGTGCAGGACACTGCCACTCAGCTGTGGGAAACACAGCAGTCCTTAAGAGAACAAACTGCAGTGGTCACTAGAAGTGGTCAAAATCTTCTTGGCTAACTATTTTTTAATAAAACACGGCTATTTGACCAAGATGACCCATTTTTGCAAAAAAAATTATAATTTTGGCTGAAATTTTCCAGGGTTTTGTTTATTTTGGTCATTCTTTAACAAAGACTTGAAAACCAAAAATGTTTCGGTAAAAGCTTTTGGGTGTGAATAAAACAAACGGGAGATTTTGAATTTTTGAAAATGGAACACGGTTTTAAAGAACTGATTTTTTTTCTGGCCTTTGATTTTGGCTTTTTACTGGGAAAATAAAAAGGTAAATGCCCCTCCCCAAAATATGAGATTATTTCAGCTTCAAAATTTCCCCCAGAAAAGAATTCATTTTTGAATTCACTCAAAATATTGCCGTGTGATGATTGTTACAAATATAGGTCCTGATTCACCACTACCTTGGACAGCTATGTGCAGAGATCCCAACTCTGTGTGACGTCCTACCAAACCAGAATGGAAGCATTCACACAAACTTGTGTACATAACTACGCAAAAGGCACGGCAATGGTGAAGTGAGTAAATTGTTTTGGTTCACTACTGTAAAATATTGAGACAGTTGTATCTTTGGTCGAAGGGTAGCTGGCCCTTTCAGGGCTCTGGGTCCACCCTCCCCTTTGATGCATCAGCTACATCCCAGCTGACAATGTTCAAGAAGGGCTTGGGTGATTTTAAAAGCCAGCATGTACCCCTTTGAGGGGACAGCTCTAAGGAGTTACTGGAGCTGAATATGGCTCACAGGTGAGTGGCCTGTATGGTGAAACCTTTGGAGAATAAATAGACCCTTGCCTAAGATCGTGCTGGTTAGGGAAAAATACACTTGACCTGCTATTCCAGAGCAGAAGGCTCTGAACCAAAGCTGGGCATGATGCTACTCCTTCCTGAGCTGGGAAACTTGTCCAGCAGCCTGTATCCTTTTAGGATACAGACTCTTTACAGGCCACTTTTCTTGGGTTTCCAAGTTATCAGTTTTCAACAGGGACTTTTGACATTTCTGTCCATCATCCTCAGCCCAAATGCATCAAAAAATTCAAAACCTGGACTGGGTTAGACCTTGCTTGATCTTTTCTTAGTTTGCTTCAGGAGCTCACTTAGCAGGCCAGCCAAGAAGGCCTGACCACCACATTATTATGCCTGTATTGCACCAGTCAGTGTAGTACTGTGAATACACATGAAGGAAGAAGCATTTAAATTGCATCTCCATGGTAGCGTCCTCACTTCATTACACAGTTTCTCAAAAGACTCACTTTGTAGGCCTTTCCTTCTTCTAAGCATGAGCTAATCAAACGTCAGCACCCAGCATGTTAGAGGTAAATAACATAACTGGCATTTCAGAGATGGAGAAACTGAGGCAGGGAGTTTAAGAGACTTGCCAAAGGCCACAGCATTAGAAGCAGGGTTGGATTTCTAGCTGCTGGCTCCCATGTGTGGTCAGGCCACTAGAGCATGTCGCTGAAGGTATCTCCTGCATGGTTTTTATAGTGCAGTGAGTGTATGTATGTAGCTAGATAGGATAGGTTTTCATCTGTACTGTGAGTTCTCCAAGCGGTTGGGTAAGAACAAATCCAAAAAGGGGTCTCGTGTTACCAATGGGAAGCCAACACAAGTAGTACGGGACACCTTACTTCACAAGTCCAAGGTTAATCTATTTCACAACAGCTACAAAAAATCTTTTAACAGATTGTTCTGTTTTATTTTACTGCAGAAGAAAAGGGGGGCAGTGATCTTTATACACTAACCGTCAGGAGGAGAAACTGGCTGATGGGCTGGTCCCTAATCTCTTTGTAAAAATTCAGGGAGAGAAGCATGTTACTTACAATATGTATTTGACCAAAATATGTTTTTCTGGGTCCCTGTTTGGATGAATGAACATGATATTACACTGTTCTTAAGAGAATTTTGGCAGCTTTTTACTGCTGTTTTACAGCACAGTTGTTCTTAGAAACAAAAGGTTTGAATTAATGGTGTTTTAATGTACAGGATATGACAGAAATGAAATGCAGGAACAGTTGGCTTGCATGCTCGGATCCAAGTCAAAATAAAATTTGGCCATAAGCCTGCAGGGCTCGTTTGGGATACCCAAAAGGAGTGTGAACATTAACTCATACAGCCATAACCCCAGCAATCACGAGACTGTTTCAGACTCCCACTAATGCAGTAATTGTCTTAGGAAAACCATTTCAGTTGTCATGTTATAACACAACCTTGCTCATCGGACAAAGACAGTAATGGAACAGATAGACCATTCTGATTCATTGATAATTGCAGTTCACATGAAAATTTTCTACCAAGTGTTGAATCAACCAGAAGAACCAGAACTGTGTTAGTCTGCCCCTTTCTTTTGAGGCTTAAAAATAGGCAATTTTCCCTTTTATTCTCAAAAAGAGGGATCACTGTCATTAAAATATGCTTCCTCTTTGTCAAGGGATTTTGAAGTACCTGAACATTTTTCTATTTCTTTTACATAGCCAGCCAGCCATCCTCCTCCTCTCTGCAGTCTCGGCCCCACGCAGCAGAGAAGCAATGAATGGTATAAAGAGTCTTCGTTATAGTGCTGGTTTGTTCCATAGACCTTTTTCTTTGGGAAACAGCAGAAGTTTGGGAGTTAAAACAGTGGATTGTTCCACATAATTTACAAGAATTAACTAAGCATGAAACCAAATAAAAACCATCCAGCACTGATCTGAAAATCAGTATTGATCTTATATACAAATAGTTGGGTGATACCTGTAATATTTATGAATTGTTTATTAATGCAAATAATATACAAAAATTACTAAAATAGGAACCCTGTTTTCAATCCAAGATTTTTTTTTTTGTTGCGCCTCAGAGTAAATATAATTTTGAAAACTATTTCCAATCCACAATTTTTATTTACTCATGTGTTTTGTAGAGCGTGTTATTTCCTGTAGTGCCCTGGTTGTGTTAGGAGACACTGCCACTTCAGTAGTAGCCATGTGGCATGCTTCAAAGTAGCCGTTCACAGCATATTTGTTATGGAAAATATCTGGCAGGTTGCTTATTGCTAGCATCTTGTCCTGGTTTCCAGCTCCTTCTAGAGGAGTGTTTCTCAGCCTTTGGTTCACAGACCCCTGAGGATCTGAAGGCTAGGTCTCTGTGAAAAGTTGTCGTTAGCATACAAGTTATTTCCACCTTGTAGCCTGCACGTCCCTGGGGGTCTACAGGGTCCACAAATTTGAAAAAAAGGTTGAAGCAAGAACCAGTATTCTAGAGGAGACGATGCAAAGAGGATTTCCAAAGGGATAGCTGTGTTAGTCTAGTCCAGCAAAAAAAACCCCAAGAAGTCGTGTGGCACTTTAAGACTAACAGATTTATTTTTCACATGAGCTTTCATGGGAGAAAAATCCCACTTCGTCAGATGCTTCGAAGATGGGTGAACTTACAGAATTCTGTTAGTCTTAAAGTGCCACATGATGCAAAGAGGAACTGCAATAAGGAGGAGCCAACCTCACTCCTTACAACAAAGGCTGCTTTTGCATAAAAAGAGGACAGAGAGGAATGGGGCTTTGGAGCTAGAATCAGAGCTAGATCTGCCAGTTGCCCGCAGTTCTTCTAGAGCAGTGGTTCTCGACTGCTGTGTCAGAACACTTTACAGTGTCACCACACAACAGTAAGTGTGTTACGCACAGCCGGGGAGATGGCTGGATTCGGCTTGGGCGGTTGAGATATTTTGCCAAGTGAGTGGCGAAAATGTTGAGAACCACTGTTCTAGAGTTATAAGCCACTGTCAGAAACTACCACCAGCTGAGGAGTCACCAACAGGAAAAGGAGTCATTAGCGGCCACTGGAAACCATAACGACGGCAGGAAAGTCGTGTTCAAGGGAGAAGAGGACAAGGGAGCCAGACAGAAAGCTCAGAGGAACAGTGCAGAAGATGATCATGGCTTGGCATTGCCAATGTGGAGATGAGGAAATTGAAGCTGTGCAGCACATGCAGGGAATGGGAGGGGAAGAAGAATTAGGTGAGCATGTGCAAAGAATAAAGGGGTTGGGCAACACATGCAGAGGAAAAAACTATGAGTAATGAATCATAACAAGGCCTTGTATCTTGGTGACCTTACTTGGGTGCAAGGAGTGACTGATGATTGCACCATCCAGTGAAGAATATCTCCAGAAAACAGTACCCAGTGTCTCTCTTCCCTAGGACATCCAGGCACATTGGTTCTTCACAACACCTTCAGCCTCTGATGATGTTTTGTTCCTATGCATTAGTATTAAGGGACTGGCTGTGGGTTGTATGGACTCCCCCCGCATACACCCCAAGTTCGTGGGTGTGCAGTCGCTAGGAATATAGCACTCCAGCGCAGCATGGCTTGGTAAGGAATTCTATGTTCATGCTTGCAGCTGGCTCACGTCTGTCAATGAGAGGGTTTGCTCAGCAGAATGTGGTAAAAATTGATTCCCTCTAAATTTCTTCTTGCTCCCATTGCGAGCTCAGATTAGATACATGCCTAGCCGCCTCTCTAATGGAGTTGATTTCCTGACTCTGATTAGGGATGGTTCACATACATTTCCTATCGTTGTTTTCCTTTTAGTACTATCATGGAAATAGAATTCTCTGCATCAGTGCTTTTTCCAAGACATCTGTATGTGGACGATTCCTTGCCAACTTTCCTCCTGATGCGGTACGCTGAAATCAATGTAGCTAAGCCGACTGCACCAGTTGGGTGTTTGGCCCATAGTTTATCCCCTGATGTCTCAATTCCTTCACTATCGCCAGTGCTTCCAAATCTCAAGCTGCACGCGGTTGTGCAGGAATTAAAAAATATTTCATCAATCGCTGCAGGAGAATGGAATATTAATGCATTCAATAAAAAAGCCATTCACAGCTATGAGCAATAATTAGCTACTAGATTATTAGTTGTCTTCTGATCCTGAAGGAGGAATAGTATAGAGTTGTGCTTCCTCACCCTTCTTCCAAGAAGGAACCAATATGCTACTGGACCATCTTGGTAGCAGATTTCTTGCCTTTCCAGACCAGCTCAGCTGCCCTGGCCAGATCATTGGGGTGGAGTCAAAGCTTTCCACACCCCCTTTCACATGGATGGGGAGGAGAAATAAAAATATGTTGCATGCCCTTCACAGACCAGGTGCATACAGACCTCTCAGTGGAGGAAGGAGGTGTGTTTTAACTCATCATTCTGCTGTATAGGGATGGAAGTAAATGAAAATCTTGCCTTATGTGCTAAATCTCTAGACTTGCTTTTCAGTGTAATGAGATTTTCTCCCTGGCCTTCTTTGTATCTACCTTGTATTTGAGATTGGGCCTTCATCTCAATAAATGTTGCTCATGAGGCTTTTGACGGTGGGGAATTAGAGCTCCCCCAAAGATGCCTTCTCCCCCTACTCCTCTGTAATGCTTTAGATCAGACACTTGGCTCCTTGGGAGTGTGGGCTCTTTTAGATTGAGGGCATCCACTGCTTTGGAAATCCATCTCCTGGCTATGGACAGATTTCCGCCTCCTAGAACTAGCAGACTGTTGTCCCCATTTGCCGTGCAGATACCTACATTATCCCTGAGCACTGTGCAAGCTCCCATTGGCTTAGAGGAGAGTGGGATGTGAGACAGGGAGTGACCAGACTTTTTGTACAGTACCTAGCACAAAGGGGACACACTCTTGGTTGGCCCTTTGACACTATCATGGTGCATAATAATATAATTTCGGAAGTGGTTGTTTTCCTTAAGACGATAGACTTGCCTTCAGTCACAGATCTGAGGAGTGCATGAATATACAGACCCCCTCCCTCACTGCCCAAGAAGGGGCTAATGAGAGCTTGTGGGCACAATCAGCCCCACTCCATTACAGCTGTTCAAGCTGCCAGGCCTGGAGAGAGGAGATAAAAGAGTATAAGCTGCCTGGGAGAGGGTGACCTCTTGAGCTGGTCTTGGGAAGGCTGGCATGGCTGAGTCCAGAGTCCAATGGGAGACCGTCTATGAGGAAGGATCATCTCAGGCTAGAGACTTCTGAGCATAGGCAGACCAAGTGCACGACCTTTTTATTTCCTTTGTTCCTCAACTAATTTGGCTCCCCTTTGTGCAGAGCCTGCAGAATAGTTAGCAGAGGAAGGCCTACATGCGGGCCACAGGAGGAAGACGCCCAGGGATACAGCAGAAGGTCTAAACTAAGAGCCCTCTTCTTTAGGTAGGTTCCCTGAGCTAGGAACCCAGGTTTGGAGACCCCCAAGCCAAGGTCTGGCAGATCTGAAGTTGAGCAGGACTGCTGTACCAGCTCAAGGCATGTTGGATGTGGGTTCCTGAAGAAGAGGAAGGATTAAAAAGAAATTGGCCAAATCACAAGACGAGGCAGGCCACTGACAGGGCATAGCAATTGTCAGCTGGGGGTGCCAAAGATGGAGGAGAGACACTACTATGCCCACTTATGAGAGAGCATTGTTATCAGTCTTTCCTCCAAAGGCCAGGGAGATATCAGGTGGAGGAAGAGGCATAACACTCAGACAGATTGGCACCCAACAGTGAGTGCCACCGCCTATTTGGGGCTCAGTGGGCTTACTTTGGAGGGGATCAATAACATGGAAAGGGAAAGGGGGGTGAAGGCAATGGCAGGAGAGAAGAAGGCAGGCGTGGAGTGAAGCTGAGGTGCAGAGACTGGGAACAGGGGTAGAAGGGATGGAGCAAACAGCCGATCAACATGCTGCAGAGAAAGTCCAGGCAAAACTGTAGTAAGTTCTCCGAATGCTTGAAGGACCAAACCTCCCTGCTTTGACTGCTTCAGCTCTGACTGGCTGGCCTCTTTGGCTGGCCTTTTTCTGCAATTTTCTGCCAACGCCACATGGTGTTGGGGTGGGGAGGCAGGCACCAGCTGGCCCTACTGTCTGCCGAGCAGGACACTATCTCCCCAGTGGACCCAGCTGGACCCCTTTCTACCCCATCTTCCGCTCTAGTGCAGCTATCCTTGCTTTCGCTGCTTCTTCCCAGAGACTGGAGTCTCGTAGGCCTCCAAGCCCATTACACTGGATTTCTGCTAGAGCCCAGGGATGATGTATGCCAAAGGACAGGATAGGACATCTGAGCAGTCAATATTTAATAGCATGAAAAGTGAATTATAAGCTAGAGTGTTTGACTATATTCCAAATGTGAGCCGTGTGGATTAGTTACAGAGATCTTCCAATCAGATAACAGAAGCAATACCATATGGCTAGTATAACTATAACCAACACAGCATGAATTTGTAAGCTCAGTCACAGAACATTCACCACCAGGCATACCCATACCAAATGCCACAGTGATGAACATAGCAAGAACCCGAAAGAGAAGAGAACACTATTTATATTGGATGAGGAGAAACTTATGAAAGGAATTGGCAACTAATTTCACATAAAGACACACACGGGTGAATTTTGCAAATGGCCTGAGACTCCTCCACCACCACCAACAACAAAAAAGAAGAAATTTTATCATTAAACCATTTGCTCAGCTCTGATTGTTGTTCCTTTCGTTATAACCCTGCTCAACATCAGCTAAGACCATGGCAGAGGGGTTAATCTGGCGGAGATCCACGCACCCACCTTATGTTGATTCCCTCATAAGATTTGTTTCCCCTTGCATGTATACTTTCTGTACACTTGTAAAATTTCCTAGGTCTTTTTTCTCTGGAGGTATCACCTGCTTTATAATGATATGGGGGGCTGGGGAGAAATGTTATTCTGATCCTTCCTGGTGACCTCCTGACGATAGCAATTTTTTCCACCTGAAAGACATTCTTCCAATCTTGTCCTGTCTGCTATAGAAACACCAAGTCAACAGCGCACAAAATGCAAACCAGCTGAAATCTGCTGCACCATGCTCAGCAGCTCACACACTGGGGTAATTAGGAGATGCAAACCTTACAGCAAGGTTGTCTTTCTTTTGTGTCATTGTTAGCATGGTAACTAGGAAGCTTTCTGGCTCTCTCACTCTGCTGCCTTATTCCATTCTCTTTTCCTCCTCTCCTTTTACTTTCTGTTACCTCTGTCATTTTCCTTTGACAAACACCTGCCACTATGAAATACAGAGATTGCTATACCAGATCAGATCAGAGGTCTAGCTTGTCTCTGACAAGTAGGTAGTCCCAGTACTGTGGGGTAAGATGCAAGAAACCCTTTAATGGGTAATTAGGGAAAAACACTCCGATCATTCAGTGGCTGTTGTACATCCAGACGCATGGGGATATATAACCCATGTTAATTTACTGTGCGGAACATAACTGGAGACAGGCTCAAAAGGGCAGCCGTATTACTCTAGTTCAGCAAAACAAACAAGGAGTCCAGTGGCACGTTGTTAGGCTTTAAAAGTGCCACAGGACTCTTTGTTTCTATAATTGGAGATGTTCTGGTTATCCAGATAAATAGTGGATCCCCTTTTGAATGCTTCAAAGCTTTTGCCATCTGTGGCTCCTGGAAGTGATCAGTTTTGCAAGTTAGTTATGGGTGACATGCAATGAATAAAAATAATGATCAGTCTGGCTCTTATTTGTTGAACATCTCTTTCATGCACACAAGCAGGAGAGGGAAATCACAGAAGAAAGGATTACAAGAAAATTAGAGAGGGACCAAAACGAGCAGCTGTATTTTGGTTGTTTGGGGAAACTTGAATCCACTGCCTTTGTGGTGCTGGCAGGGACAAAAACTGCCTCAGTGTTACCTGGCTTTCTAAGACAATCCTTTTGCATAAGCAGAGAGACAGCAGTAGATGCACAGAAATTATGCAACAGAGGCGTATTTTATTTGCATTACTAACCTACACAACACATCTGGCACCACACTCTCTCTCTGGACTGTATGCAACAAGTTATATCAAATTGAATAATCATTAAGGGCCTGATCTAAAACCTTTGGCTATGTCTACACTGCCAAATTAGTCTGGACTAAGGAAGCTTAGGCTGGACTAATTTGGCCCATGTCCACAATAGGCTTTGGCTAGTCCAAACTAAGAAATTTCTTAGTTCAGACTAGGCAAAGGTTAGTCCAAATTAATAAATACCCCAGGTTAGTTCAGCCTAGCCGTCTTGGTTCAAACTGTAGTTTGCAATAAGCATATGTAGTACGTGAAATAATGGCTAACTTCAAAAGCCATTACTTTGAACTAGCTGCATATTCTAGCTGAAACTAAAAAGCCTGGTTAGTCCAAGCTAGCCCAAAGTTAGTTCGGACTAACCTTGGACTTTTTTAGTTTGGACTAGCAAGTCCAAACTAAAATTTCATATGTAGACATAGCCTTTGAGATCTATGCATAGCCTCCCCCATGGATTTGACTGGGCTATATCAATACATCCCTGCAGGGCCTCCTCTTTGATTCTGTTACACCAACCAGCCTTACAGTGGTAAAAGAGGGTGGGGAATCCCGGTCATAGAATTGAAGAGAAAATTAGACATTTTCTGTAGGCTTTTGACCCATCCCATGGAATTCTCTAGAGAGGGATACAATTTCCATTAAATTTCTTTGCATTGGTTCCAGAAAAAGTGATTTTTTTATTATTAAATTCTGCAGGATTCTTCCATAGTAGAGATAATGTCTTAGAGTGAAAGGCAGTTTCAACCAGAAAGGAGTGTGGTAGCAAAGCAACAGTAGCTCATGGGTTAGATCATTCCAGGGCTGTTTTTTATTACTTGAGGTCCCTTTGAATTAGTGTTTAACAAGCATTACTGACTCAGCCGGTAAACATGGTGACTGTTGCTAACAGCATGCAACAATTAGGCAAATTAATCTCAACGCAGCCACATGCTGTCGTGCTCTCAGGCCCGTTAGTCTGACTTCCACTGTGAAATCAGAAAGATTTTCTTTCTTTCCAGAAATGAGTAAATGGCTGATTTATTTTTCCCCTCCGATCAGACTGGTTTTGGACTTATTCAAAGTAATCTGGACTACTTTGCAACTCTATGCTCCCTACAAAAACTACCCCTCCAGAGGAAAGGCTGAGAATTGTTTGAAAGTAAAAAAAAAAAAAAAAAAAAAAAACCAAGGAGTCGTGTGATACTTTACGACTAACAGATTTATTTTTCGCATGAGCTTTTGTGGGAGAAAAATCCCACTTCATCAGATGCTTCAAAGATGGGTGAACTTAGTATTTCATGGGAAATGCCATAAATTGACTGGCTACAGTGCAGACAGAACAAACCTACCAGTGGTTGAATTCTGTGCTGTCTATTTTGCCCCCAGGTAACATCCATCCACCTTGACAAGTCTTAAATACAAACCAAGGAAAATTTGGAGTCTTAGCTTGAAAGGCATGGGGCCATTTCTGGGATCTCTAATTTAAACTTACAATATTAATGTCCCCTGTTCAGTACAGGAGAGCCTCCTGTTTCCAAAGGTGCCTTTCCATACTCATTGGGTGCCAAGAACTCTGCTTTATGATATGTGCCCCTTATTTCTTCACTGTCACTCGCAGTGGTTTATTTCTTACTTCCATTTATGCAAGCAAATTGAATGCAGGCAGAACAAGAGAAGTGTTGCTCATAATCTATTTTCAGAAGTGAGCAGCAATTTTAAGTGCCTCCAATTTTGGGTGCTCTACTTGAGATGGTTTTAAAACTTTGAAAACTTCTCTATCTCTTCTCAAACTCTGAGAACATTTTCACAGCAATATTTGACTTTTTTCTTGGTTTTTTTAATTTTAAAAATTTCAAACTTCTTTCCTCCCTCTCCCCTGTCAAATTTGGCCTGCTGTACTAAAACATTATATGGGTTTGCACAGATGTGTGCACACTCAAACGTGCTATTAATTCTCAACTTTATAACACAGTTATTTTGTTGGCGTGCAGAATTACAGTGTCTGAGACTCCACCAGTATAGGCAGAAAAGAAACAAAGAATATGATAAGCAATGGCCGAAGCAGAGAGATTTAAGAATGCAAAGGAAGGCAGAGACAGCCTTCAGATAGCTGTTTGGTGAGTTTCCACATCCATCTGGGTCGTACCCTACAGGGCAGCCCTGTCATTTAACCACCAATATTTAAACAATTCCCCTCGGGACTGTAAAGATCTCCCAGAACCTTCTAGAAAACCAGCCAGCATCTCTTCCATCTGAAACCTCATCCATCCCAAAGTTTCTGGTGTTCCTCAAGACGTCTGGTTGCATGAGGTATTTTACTGTAAGCATACACAGAATCTTTTCCTAACAAATAAAGTCATCCAGCCTGGCCTTCAGTTTGAAATTAGGAAGAGCTGTTCCAAGCCTTCCAAAGGAAATGAAAGGCTGAAATTCCACCACTAGACTCAGTAAAAGACTTTAAATGATGCTTCATTTTAGCTGCTAATATTAAAAGCCAAGAAATTTACTCGGCTATTCCTGGCACTTTGTTGGACTGTTTCATGATCATTCTGGCACAAAGGCTTTCAAGAAAACACAGAGAGGGAAGAATACATTTAAGGTCCACTGCAATGCTACAGCACTTGTCAGCCAGGAGCTTAAAGTGCTTTACAGACATTACTTTATTTTACCCCACAAAAACTTTTACATTCTAGGGAGTCAGCCACCCACATTTTACAACTGGGGAAACTGAGGCACAGAGAGGTTGGCTTGCATGAGATCAATAGCAGAAGTAAGAGTAAGATACAAATGTTCTAGCAGCCTCCTGCTCCAACAAATGGACCATGTTTGGAATCCCTTTTCGGTAACATTACTTCAGTGACATAAATCATATTTTACTAACACCGAATTTTTCAAGTTCCTAAGGGTCAGCCATGTTAGTCTAATTCAGTAAAACAAACAAGGAGTCCTGTGGCACTTAAAGGCTGTGTTCACACACAGGCATTATTTCGATACAAGTTGTGTCGAAACAACTTGTATCGAAATAATGCCTTATTTCGAAATAACTTAATTCGAATTAACAGTTTGTTAATTTGAATTAAGGAAAAAAGCTCAAAGCGAAATAGCAGTTTCAGGCAACAGTTATTTCGAAACAAGTCACTGTTGTTTCAAAACAACATGTTCAGACTGCATTGTTTCGCCCCCAAATGGGGTTTAAGTTGTTTCGAAACAACGCCGTTGTTTTGAAACAACGGGTGCCGTTGTTTCGAAACAACCATGTGTCGTGTGAACAGGGTATTTCTTATTTCGAAACAACCTCTGTTGTTTCAAAATAAGAGTGCTGTGTGAACACAGCCAAAGACTAACAAATTTATTTATTGCATGAGCTTCTGTGGTAGAAAATCCCACTTCATCAAACGCTTTGAAGAACTTTCAGTACTTCTCTATACTCAGGCACCCAAATTGTGCTCCAGTGGAAACCACTAAATTCAGGAGTGCATATGGCCCACTCTTGATATTGTGAATATGCTCAGCCCGGCACTGGCGTAGCAGGCTCTTGTCATTGCTACTTTAGGGTCTTCGCCTGCTGCACTGCAGCGGGGCCATCTTAGTAGCTAGCATCTGAGATGCCTTCTGGTGCTGCATGGCCATCTGTCTGCCGTTCTTCTCTTGCTCCCTGAGACAGACCACAGATATACCAGCCAGAACCCCAAAGCCCAGACTTCGTGTAGGCTCTGTGTTTGATGGTTTGTCATAAGAGCGCAGCAACAATGTCCAGTGGGCCTGGTAATGCTGGAATTGGGGGTGTAGCTGCACCCCTGGCTTGAAGAAGTAATAATAAATACCAATACATGGTTTCCAGCACCAGCATCTCCACTAAAAATTGATCTAGCACCCCCGAATGGGCCAAATCCTGAGTCTGTAAATCCTCAAGCAAGAGAATTCATGTGGAAGCCAGTGTGTCAAACTCTGAAGTTCTCCACATTCAATGGGAGTGAAAAATGAGTAAAGACATGAGGCTGTGACCCCGTGGAACTCTTGAGTGAGTAAGGGCCAAGCAAAGACTTCACCATTTGGCCCAAGGCAACCGTAAAACCATCAGGAGAGTTTGCGGTGAACCCATCTAACTTGGAGGTCTGCAGCGAAGCAAGTCCGCTTCCCAGCATTGCAACATGAACCCCAGGCACAGCAGTGAGCGAATCACTCTGGTGGCAGCAGCTAAAAATACACAGAAGCAGAAAAGCATTTCGAGCGAGGCCAGCTGAAGGGAGAAGCACCCTGTTGCCTCTGGGCTTCTCAAATCACTTTTCAACTCTTATTTTTTTACTGAGTTGGACAAGAGATGAGACATCCTATTGTGACCAAAATCACTTCTGTAGAATTGTGGTAGAAAAACCAGAAAATAAATGTTAATCTTCCCTCTGAGACCAGCGGGGAATAGCAAAAGAGAGGCTGGATATGCAGATGGCTAAATGATTAACCAGGCAGTGTCCTTTATCTGTCTAAAAGTCCTCTGGAAAATAAAGGTTAAGAAAAGAATACAGAAGCAACTGGCTACAGACATCATCAATCTGTCTCTTTCTGTTGGCACCAGCAAGGTAGTTGAAGCCCTGGAGGCCATCAATATTAACTTTCGACACATTCGTTTGATCACTGATGCAGTTTTTCGTGTCCAGCGGTGACTAAATGATGGATTCGGGTTTGTTACCTTGCCTTACCTCAGATCACAGAACAGCACAATTCCCAGCTTGGCAAAGCACTTTGACTGGGCATTTCTTTTAATCTGATTTCCATTTTCAAATTGAAAAGATATTAAAAAGAAAAGCCCTGAACTTTTGTGAGAATGGCTGGGCTCCTCTAGAGTTAAATAGCTGGGGTGAGTTGGGGGAGGAAAGGCAATTTGAAGCAAGAGTCTCCTTAATGAGGGAGACTTGACCAGCATAGTTGTACTTCTTCCAAGTATTTTCATTGTTTTTCTCCATTTAAAAAAAAAGGCCTGTGTTCCCAATATGCTGGTAATGCAAAGCCGAGAAAAACATTACTGGATGGGTGCTTGAAGCTGCTGACATTTCTCTCTTTCCAGTTAAATGAACATTTTACAATTTGTCGGAATTGTGCTTTGCCCATCCCCACAATCCTTCATGCCCAGCTCTTAGAGTTTTATAAGAATTAATAAACTCTGCCTCTCAGCATCCCTGGGAGGCAGGCACTTATTGTCCCCATGTTGCAAGTGAGGAAACTGATGCCTAGCAGGGTTAAGTCACCTGCCAAAGCTAGGACCCAAAAGTCTTGCTTCTGGTCTCCTGCTCTAACCATTATACCACACTCCTTCACACTACTGCAAAAAAACTGAGTTGCAATATAGAGCCTGGAGACCACAAGGTTTTAATTATCTACCTGTTTTGGATCTATCTGACCTTCTGTGTTTGAGGTCAGAAAGGAATTTTCCCCTAGGTCAGATTGGCGGAGACACTGGGAGGGAGCATCAGCCTCCTCTGCAGCGTGGAGTACGGGTCACTTGTTGGTCTGAACTAGAGTCAATGGTGGATTCTCTATAACTTTAATTCTGTAAATCAAGATTTGAGGACTTCAGTAACTGCCAAAAGTTATGGGCCTATTGCAGAAGGGGGTGAGGAAAGTTCTGTGCCAGGGCTCTCAAACTCAAATCACCACGAGGGCCTCATGAGGACTAGTACATTAACCCAAGAGCCACACCACTGAAACCTTTTCATACAACGATATTGCAAATATTGGTAACAGTAGTATTGTTGCACGCTATAGCAAATAGCTTTAGGGCTCGTGGGCCACATGTTTGAGACCCCTGTTTTATGGCCTGCAACGAGCAGAAGGTCAGACTAGATGATAATGATGGTCTTTTATGGCCTCAAAGTTTATGAGTCAAAGGGGAGGCCTAAATAATGGACACATGCAGCAGTGAGCAGGTGTTAGGCAGTCAAATGGAGATGCGCAAGTTATTTTAAGTAACTTGCGTATCTCTCGTCAACTGCCACCAAAAATTGTGGATCAGGGATCATGCTGTGTCATTAGTCTGAACTGAAAAAGCGTTCCCCATATCCAGAGGTTAAAAAAGAACATTAAGCGATATCTTTCCAGGTGCTCCAACCCCCCAAAAAATTCATTCTAGCGGTGGAGGACTTCTACCCCCAGAACCTGGATTGAAGTAGTTGGTAGTGTGACATGCATCACTATGAATTTCTTATTATCCTCATTAATAAACTTTGCATTCGGCTTTTTATGCCAGCGACTGAGTGAAACAAACAGCTTGCTCAGCAAGTTTGGACAAACTTTAAAAGAAAAAATTCCACCTTTTTCTCCCTTTTATGAGAGTGTTGTGACAAATAGCACAGGGAGAGAAAGCGTTAAAGAGATCCATCAAGCCAGAGATCACAAGAAACCTCCTTTTGTCAATCTGGAGTGCTTTCCAGATCTCAGGTTGAATAATTAAACAGCTACTTAACCCTCGGACAGTGTGTCTCCCTTCTCTCTCCCCTTGCTCCTGACAGTCTGTACTTATGTCTCCATGGCAACTATTTGGGCGCCAGCCTGTTGACTAAAGAATATGGAAATCACCAGGATTTAATTTTGCTGTGGTACAAAAACTTGTTTGATCTGAGGCTTGTGGCTTTTCTGCAGCTTTCAGCAAAGAATAATTTCTATATTCATATCTCCCATTCAGATGTCAGTGAGCTTAAAAAAAGGGGGGGAAGAGAGAGACCCTCCTCAGTAAAATGACTTCCTATTCTGCACTAATTCGGCGCTTCAGATGCCATTTGAATGGCGGGTTGACTGCGATTTGTATTGATATCAAAAGCTCCTGAGATGCCTCCCTACAAGCCCAAGGAAACTAGTTTTGCCCAAAAGAAGTGAAGGATCTTCTGCGGGAAGGTGATGGAGGAGAAAGAAAGACCATGAGACCGTAAGAGCAGACAGGAGCACATACAAAGAGAGCACAGGACTGGAAGGAAACCTGCCGGGTTATTGAATCCAGGCCCCTGCTATTGCAGCCGACCACTAATTGAGACCAGAACAGCCAGAGGAGCTGGCAGGGACTCAGGGGATAGCCATGAAGCCTCGGAGAGAAGAGAGGTGAGGGCAGTTGTGTTTCAAGACACACTCTAGTTTAAAAGGAATTATTCCAGAGAAGTTCAATGGCCAGTGTTATACAGGAGACCAGATTTTATGATTTCCGGGATCTGGTCTGAATCTCGGAAGGAGTTTTTTGGTTTTGCTTTTCCTTTTCCCCCACCCCAAAGAGGTAGACTAGCAGCAGATGTCTAGGAAGGCTGGCAGGGTACTCAAATAGAGAAACAGAGAGCAGCAGATGCGTGAGGTCAGGAGGAACATCTAAGGGCTGAAGGAATAGCTAAGAAAAGTTGGAAAAGCAGTTTCAAAAGTGATTCCAAACTGGAGCCAAAGCTAAGTCAAATCCCAAAGTTGAAAACTTCAAACACTCCAGTAGACAGGCTAAAAAAAAATCTAGAAACAACAGACTGCTAGACTAGGTCAGACCCACGGCAATTTTATCCACTGGTCCATCTCCAACATTGGACAGTGCCCTGTGCTGCGATTGAGGGGGGAAACTAAAGGAACCCTGCAGAAGATAGGTTTGAAATAATCTGCCCACAAGAAAAGCTGATTCGTAACCCTGTTAACCAGAAGTAGTCTTGTCTGATTTTAAGACAAAGAAAACATGGAACTACATGAGTGTTCCTGGGCTAAACAGTGTCTAATAACTTCCATGTCGCAATTTTATCCCTTTAGCAATTTTCCATTCGCCAGGCATGCTACTTTCTCCCTTGCAGGAGGAAGACCTCATCTATTTCAAAGAGAGCTCAACAAAGCATACAAACCTGGAGCTCTGACTCCCAGTCTCCTGTTTGAAACACACTTCCTCCATTGTTCTGCATTATGCTATTCTTTCATATAATCAGAGAGGGGAAGAGTTGGTTTTTGGTTTTGCTTTTCCTCTTCCCCCTCCCCAAAGTAAACCACTGAATAGTTAAAGAAGGGTCAGATGGAAATATCTGGGTTTCAACTGCATACGAAGCAGTGATTGGATATATCATGGTGGAGTTTAAAATGAGAATTTGCCAGTTAGCAATAGGGGGTTAGAGAGATCATTTTGTTGTATGAGTGCTATTATCATTTTGTCTTTATTGCTTGTTGGGCTTGGGCAAGGAGTTGAAGCAGCAGGAAGAGATTAAGGGAAGGGGAGATAAAGGCAAAACATATGCTGTTGGAAAAAGAAGGCCCAAGGTCCACATGCAAAAAATGTGTGCACAACTCCTATTAAAGTCACTGAAAGATTTGCTCTTGACACCACTGGGAGTCTGCTGTGGCTCAGTGTTCAATGCAATGACAGTCAATACATGTGTAAACAGGTCTTTCCTTATTATTTTTATTATTATATTTGTATTGCCTTTGTGGAAGGTGTAGTATGCATACCCTGTTGCATGCTTGTTGCTCTATTTCCATGTACAGCTGGGCAAGGTACTGGAGAAGGATGGTCCAGTGAAAAACCAGTATTCAATTCCTGGGTGACCTTGGATGAATCTCTCTGCCCACACACCTGTCTGCTCACAGAGATGTTTATACTCATGAAAGTTGTGAGTTGCTCAGATACCATAGTAAAGGTGACTGTGTTAGACAGGGTGTGAACCTTGGTTCAAAACTGGACACACCCAGTTTAACTAAAATCCATGGAGTGCTTTGGAGCCATAGTGACATGCAAGAGTCCCTGCATTGCCTTGTGGGGCAGCTTCATTGGGAAAAGCAAGCTGCAAAGTCTGAGCTTTCTGTTCCCTCATCCCAAGTAAGTCACCTCATCACAAAGCCAGGCTATGAAATACAGGAAAATTCCCATTAGAGTTGATACAAGCAAGGAAGGGAAGCAGAAGAAGAATTATGGAAAGAAAAATATGAGGTCTGGAGTGGAGAAATAGAAGAAAATAGGCTGTGTTCCTCCACGTCTGAAGTGAAGCCCCTGCACATGGTATCTGCATCCCTCTTGTTTTTGTTTGTTTTGGGTATTTTTGTTGTTTGTTGTTTTTTTAACCAAACGTTTCGGATTTAGTTCAAATCTGAGACAAAGGTTCAGGGATGGAAGGTCGTTTTTACCATCTCTGAGTCAGTGAGTTCACTGGGAGTCTGAGGGCTGAGACAGAGCTAGTTATGGTCCACTGAACAAACAAATTAACCCACATTTAAAAGTTGTCTAAGTAAAGCACATACCAACAGCCAGCTGTCCAAAGGACTCTTAATCCGTTGCTGTAAAAGGCTTTCCCTTATCACCATCTGCCTCTACTGCTATCCTCAACTATCCATCAACCGAAAGTGGGATGAGCCAAGCTTGGAAATCAGCCATTTTAAAGGAGGAGGATGCTCTGCTCATCTGGGAATGGCCAGTTATGGTGTGAATGCTTGCTTCTTTTATAGAGACAAATCTGAGCAAAGGCCCTGTAAAATACCCACCTCATATCCCTTCCCAGCATTGGCACAGTCATTTCTCTGGGACATGGGGCTAGTAACCTGAAATGTGTCAATTGTAAACAGGAGAGAAGTTCAGCAATTGGGTTATAAAACCCTGGTAATTGTCTGACCTTGAAAGATCTACTGTACTGGAGATCAAAAACCCCAAAACAAAGCCAATCAGTCATTTAATCATTGACCGGGTGATCTGCTGATGGTCTCTTATTTGCTTGAACAACTCCCAATGGTTGCACCAAAAGACAACCCTACGATTTCTATGGTCAATCTTTCACCTATTACTGAAATAAATGGGATTAAGTGAATTGCTTCTCAGAAGGAATTAATTCCTGGGAGACCAGTCTCAGATCAGTTCTCCGACAGCTTTGAGGGGGCAGGCGTGGGATGAAAAATTAAAACAGTAAAAAGAATTCACATGGAATGAGAAGTTCCAGAATATGTCAACTTGGAAATGTCACACTAAAAAATGTTGACATTTTCCATCTAAATTTGAGGTTTCATTTAGAAATGGCAACAGTTTTCACCACCTTTTCATTTTGAAATGTGGATCCAAAAATACAAAATGTTTCATTAAACATTTTCCCATCCAAAAAAACCAGAATATGTTGCCACTGACATTTTCCCTTGAAAAATTTTGGTTTCTGTGAAACCGCATAATTCATCAGGACAATGTCTCAATCAAAAAATTTTTCAAACAGCTGGATTTGGGAGCCAGTCAAAGAAACAGGATCTGAAAACAATCCATACGGCTTGACAAGTTCCAAAGCGGTAGCCAGGTTCATCTAGTTCAGCAAAACAAAGAAGGAGTCTTGTGGCCCTTTTAAAGACTAACAAATTTATTTATCACATTAGGTTTTAAAAGCTCAAGCAATAAATAAATTTGTTAGTCTTTGATAGGTCCACAAGACTCCTTGTTTGTTTTGCCAAACCATATTGTGATCTTTCCTTAGTAAAAGCTGTGCAATTTAATCACAACTTGTTCCAAAATAATACCAAATAATATTTTCCTCAAAAAGTAAGAAGACAAAGAAATAAATGGACCTATGCCACTTGAAGATCTGGACTAGACTGTTAAATACAAACATATATAGTGTCAATTATTTGGCAGTAGTTAGCTGAATTTTGCCTTTACCAACTGCATATTTATAGTCTATTAATAAGTACTGATGTAATTGCAATCCATGGGTATTCAGCTATATACATGTTAATCGTATCTTAATTAAGAAAAATCTAGTTTTGATGTTCTCTTGTACAACAAAAGGAAATTGTTTTGCTGTGCTTGGTTTTTGGGGTATGTGGATGGCTTACATGCCTTACATTGGGCATGTGGATGGTTTACAACGACCTGTTAAAAATAAAGGAATTATTAAAAAAATAAGCAAAATCGAATCCTCTAATGATTAATGGTTCTCTCAAGGTTAAGGCCCTGATTCAGCAAGACACCTACACAGATGCCACATTGTTAGCAGGTGAATAGTCCCATTAACTCTAGTAGGACAACTTACCCACTTATATTATTCAGTATTTGTTTCATCATGTACTACCTAGCATTTGTGAACACATTGCATTCAATAGCATGTCAGATGGTTATTCCTGACATTTAAGGATTTCATTTAAGGCCCCAATGTAACAGCCACAAAGCAGCCAACGCCACCCCCCCCCCCCCGAAAAACACATAAATAAAAGTGGAGTAGTGGTTTGTGCTGCTCTGTGAAAATCATTCCAGAAAAGAAACCCTTGAAAACTTCCTTGTATAATTGAAGAAGCCTGTCGAAACCTCAGCCTTTCTCTAAAGGTCTTTCTCAGAGACTAGGAGATCCACATTAAGCCAAGATATCTGTGGCTTTTCTTACAACTCTGCCCTGAATTGTCCTCCGTGCTGATAATTTTCATTTTATGTATTTATTTGGTTTTTTTAAGCAGGAAAAAAATCCCCCAAACCTTTGAGTGCTTTGGAAGGCTGGAGGCCAAACCCTAACTAGCTGGTAATCTTTTGTTCACAAGTTTTAGTGGCCGGGTCTTTTACTTTTATTTTTTGCTCTGTTTTCACAAAACCTCATCAACAACATCAGTGAATAGTTGCCTTTGCCTGTTTAGTATAAACAGAAAAACACTGTATGGAATGGTAGGCTAGATCAGCATGAAGATCATACCTCTTCAAGTTTGGCTGTTAGCACTTCTTTTAAAGCAGGGATCTCAAACTCAAATCACCATGAGGGCTGCATGAGGACTAGTACATTAGCCCAAGGGCCACACCACTGAAACTTTTTCATACTATGATATTGCAAATATCAGCAACAATAGTGTTGTTGCAGACTGCAGGAAATAGATTTAGGGGCCGCATGTGGCCCACAAGCCGTGTGTTTTAGACGCCTGTTTTAAAGTATGTTTCCAGTGCAAAAAAAAGTGTGATCTTAACTCTGGTTCCGATCAGTGAAGACACGGCCACTCAGCTTTTAACTCCAGTTAGCAGCTTAAGTTAAAGCCTATAGGGGCTCCAAAGGTTGAATTCAAGTGGCTAAACTGAGTTAATCCTCCTGTTGCTGTGTCTTCACAGCTGTTTGAACTTGAATTTGCTAACCCGAGAACACACCATTTTATATATTTTTGCACTATAGGGAGGAGATGCTATTGCTTCAGGCTCTGGAGAGAACCAGCCTAATATTCTGATCTTAAGATAATTTGCTTCCAGATCATCTTTACACAAAAGCCTCTGGCTTTTGGCTCAAGTAGGACTAAATAGGTCACTTTTGACACAGCACCACTGACATACTTCCCTCACGTATAAACCATCTGCACCTCACTCCTACCCCCAACCCATCCATGCACTTAAAATATTTCCTTCTCCGCCTTTCTGCCCTTTACACAAATCTGGAGACTACTTGAACATCTCCATGCTTGCTTGACCATGTATAGAGTATTAGGTTCACCTGTACCACTTCCAGCTTCACCAGGGAGATTTAAATTTTTAACCGTGAGTGTAACTAAGCCTTTGAGCTGTTACGCTGTGCTCCTCAGACTTGCCACCCAGACACTGGCAAATGATGCCCCATGAACCCCCAAAAAAATTGCTGTGTTTTCTGTGGCCTCAAACCCACACATCAGAAGGAGCGTGGCTGTATCACCATCCCTCCATGATCTCCATGGCTGGAATTTGAAGTGAAAAATTTTCTCAAGGTGGGATGAATTGGAAGGAGGGGGTTGTATCTCTATCCATTTACTGGCTGCCACCAGTCATTGTATCGGGAAAGGCACAAGTTCCTGTATGCAATCTTGTCAAATCCCCAACATAATAAAGGGGAAACTGCCTCTGTCTGAGGGTTTGCCATGAAGTGGTTAACTGAGCAGAAGAGAGTCTTTCACAGCAGATATAGTTCCCATGGCACCGGCCACTGACTCTCTTACTTGCTCCCCCAAGAGTCAGATGCCATTGGGCATAACCCAGCATAGCCCTTACCCCGACCCCTCACCACCACGCTTTCCTGGCTCCTTTCTAATTTCAGAGAGGCTCCAGGATGCTGCGACCAGAACATTGCTCTCAGATTCTCTGCATATTCTCCCCCAGGACAGGAGGTAGGGTTCGAGGGGGGAAGGGATACGAGCTACTTTCAGAAGCTGTAAGCCTGGAGCCTGAGGTTAGGGAGAGGGAGAAGAAAAAAACACGCCTAATTATACGTGTGCAAAAAAAAAGTTTGACTGTAGGAAATGGGAAGATTACATGCTCGAGGAACTGGCAAATAGCTGCAAGACATGCAATCTGAAATGAACTATGTCTAGGAAAGGCGACTCCCCACTTGAAACTATATTCATTTAAAGCCATTATGGTCATCCTTCCTTGCAAATGTAGGAGGGCTCCAAATCACTGCCCGCTGAAGGGACAGCTTGGACATTACCAGTTGCATGACCAAATGAGGAGTGCAAGAAAAAAGACAGCACTCTAGCCAAATAGCTGCTGTCCTTCCTGTAGTCCCCATAAGGTTGAACAGAAGCAAGAGGCCAAAGCTAGCAGGTTTGGAGGGTCTGTGGATGTTGATGCCAACAGGGGCCATTAGATCATTTAATCCGACCTCTTGCATACTGCAGACGAGAAGATTTCACTCATTTATCCCTCATCTTGAGCCCAATAGCCTGTTGATTTATATGGAGAAGCCTAATGCTTGATTAGTACCATCTCCGGGTGGGGAATAAAGAGAGAAGAAAAGATGGCTGGTCTGCACATTAGAAACCCTGGGTCCTTTGGACTCTGTCACAGACCGGCTGTGTCAATTTTCCTGGGTATGGCTTTACTGTCCTCTTTCAGCCTTCGTCTGTCTTGTGCATTTCCACCGTTAGCTCTTAAGAGGAAGGACCAGCTCTCACTTTCTATATGTACTACAGCACCTGGTAAAATGGGGGCCCTGATCTTAGCTGCTACTGTCATACAAATAATTGTCATTGGCTCCATCAGCAGTGAAATAACAAAGTGAGGTTGTCTTTGGAAATTGATTGGTAGATGAGGAAAACCCCATCTCAGATAAGGCTTGGACACTGGGCCTGCTCATCGCAGAACCTTGCTTCCCCCATTAACTGCACCTACACCATTGCTATCTTGACGTCAAGAGGGATGTCGCTTTTCCATGTCCCTGGCCAACATAGCTACGCTGACACGACTTTCCAGTGTAAACCAAACCTTAGATTGTAGGCCTTAAGAACTGTGTTACAAGCCTTGCACTAAGACTTAGTCTATGGTGTTACACTTCAAAGATAGGTCAAGATAGCTATGACCCAACTGGAATGACAAAGCCACAGAGGTCTCTGATGCAGCTATTCCAACATAACCACTAGTGCAGACATACCTACCTAGTTTGCATGTGGAGCAAAGCTACCTTTGTTCTTCCATCCGCATAGCTACCTTTGTTCAGGGAGGGGATGTCCCTACAACACTAGAAAAACCCCCTCTATTAGGGTAGGTGGCATCATATATCCCCATAGTTAAGCTGATGGCCTAGGATAGCCAGCATTGTGTACACATATCACGGGTCTTTAGGATAATCCACAGTGGTTGGACTGTTGTATTGTTCTATTGCTCAGTGCCATCATTTTTTGCTGCCTAAATAAAAGACGATGTAGGAATTACCGTCTCAGAAACATCCAGTTGTCTGTGGTGTTTTCTATCCCTTCTCAGAAGGTTGCCAATCCCAGCTACATCAGTTTGATGAAGAAGTCTTTGCAACCAACTAATTCAGCTAATCATATGCTATTCCCTTATGGAGGAAAAGTTGTCACTAGCTGGCAATCAGCATAAGGGTTCACGTCATCATGTGACCTGAAGTTCCTTTCTTTTGTTACTGGTTGTGTCCTTTAAGCTTTCCCCTGGACCCTCTATTCAAATTTTAAAAATAGTTCATGAGGCCAGAGTAAAAACTGAAGATTCTCCCCTCTCCTGCTCATCAATCCAGCTGTGGCACTGACGCCTGGTCCTTTATCATATTCAGCCTGCTCCTCGTACAGAGTCAAATGACCCATATGCTAGTCATCGGGACAGCGAAGTTATCTGCTCTGAGATTTGTGTTTAGAGTTCTGGCTATGTCTTATGCAAGAGGAAGGATGGCCTAGTGATTAGGGCACTAGTTGGGAGACCTCAGTTCAGATCCCTGCTCTTCTGTAGACTTCTGGTGTGACTTGAAGCGCATCACTTGGCCCCTGTGCCTCAGTTCTCTAACTGCACAATGGGGAGAACAGCTCTGCTCTGCTTCACAGGCAATCTGTGAGGCTAGCTAGATTTAAAAAGGGGGGAGGGAGCAGGGGAGGTACTCAAATAATACAGCAACAGGGAGCATGTAAGTAGATTAGAGGTACACAAGTTGGAAAGCTGTTTGTTGTTTTCCTGGGCTCCTGGTAAGAAGACATTTCACAATAGACCATCTCCACTGATGGTTATTCACAGTTACAAGGGGACACCGAACATGCCATCATGGTTTCCTCGGAAGCCAGCTTCCACATAACTGAGGTTTCATCTTTGTGTCCCACTCAGGTCCCGCACCCTAGATCTGCATGCCACTCTAGTGCCAGTCAGGACAATGAGAAACTGTTCGGGGACCACTTATTATGCAGACTGGTAGCATATTTGTGGGCAGCTCCATTTTCCTGCCCACTCCTTGGAGCAGAAATGTCAAGCGTTCCGTTCTCCAGCGAGTGCAGAATTAAAGATGGAAAGATATTTAGCTACAGCCTGATTCTTTCCAAACCAAAAGTGCCTTGATAATGTCGGAGCTAAGTTTTTATTGAACATGCATGGGGACCCTCCAGATTGTATTTGTTTTATTGATGTTTCTGCTTTTCTCCACTTTGGTTGGTGGGTTGGTTGGGTTGTTGCCCTTACTTAGCATAAGAAGGAATAAATCTAGGGGTTCTACAGGACCCTGCAAGGAATAAAGATTCCCACCGTCAAGAGGAGGCAATACCTGCACTCTACGAGCCATCAGGCTAGGCAAGATATTGCTCCTCTACTGTCTGCCTAAATGTGTTGCTATTATTTTCTCTTTCCACTCACTTATGAGCTCCGCTATCTCCCTGTGGCCTATATGCTGAGTCTGGGTGGTGGCTTAGGGTGCTATTCCACCATATTTCACCCTAGTAATACTCTAAACACGCTGGACCTCCATAGACACATTGGGCCAAATCTGTAGATCTACATATGCCTCTGGATCCCCAGGATAGAAGCTCAGTGCTGAGGACGATCAGGGCTGTGTGGAAAGAGCTATTAAATCACTCCCTGTTGGGGTCCTAGAAGATGACGATGAGCTTACGTAAATCAGTGAGCTCCCTATTCACTCCAGGGATCCTATCCTATTTCTATCCCACACATGGGCCCTGGAGTATACTGCTGTGTCTTGTGGAATAGAAAAGTGCAGCAGAGAAGAGATACGGCTAGTGACTACCCTCTTTGGTCTATAAAGAGACAGCTACTCTTCTGGTGTAAAGCGATTGAATCAGTGGAGCTAAGCTGAAGATATGCCAAAGCAGGGCAGAATCACTGCCCACTTTTACAATCTTGGGTGATTTATTCATTTAGCTCAGCTTTCACTTAGCTCTTCTTCCTTTCCTTTGCTCTTGGTCCTTGTCTCAAATCTTAGCTACTGCCCAGGGCTTGTTGTGAAGCCTGGAGTGTTAATCACTGTAAAGCGCTCCATGATCCTGTGATGGGAGGCGCTGTCTAAGTGGAAAGTATTATCATTTTATTCTTCCAGCGGCTGCTGCCATGCGTTTACAGGGTGTCTGAATTAAAGGCACCGTATCAAATGAGAAAAGACTCAACTGGGAAAGTGACTCAGTAGGAAGAGGGCTCCACAGACCTCCATTGAGCTTTATTACCCTGAATCAGCACTCGCAGTAGAATCCCTTGTGCATTCCCTTCTTCTGGGCTTTGAGACATTCCCCCACAAATTAATAGTTACTGTTTCTACAAAATAAAAAACCAATTCTGGCCCCAAAGCCAGGAGCCACTGTGCATGACTCCCACCCGGAAGCCCTGCTGATTATTATATGCTGCACATTGTACAAGAAAAATGATGCCTTCAGTTTCCTGACAGGATGAGAGGATCAGTCACAGTGTGTCTAAGACACTGAAGTTGTAACCACGATTAGTAGGTGTCATCGTCCTCCCTATCAAGCCATGATGGATGAGGTACTTCTAAGCAGAGTGCCCTCAAGGAGTCAGGTCAGGCCAATTAAGATTAGGAGGAAGGATTGTCGTAAGTGTAGAAGAGAAGTTTATGGTTAAAATTTGGGCATTTTAGGCAGCTCAGGACATCTGGACCATGTGCCTATCTTTGTCATGGACTGAGCTTAGGTGAGTCACGTGGCCATATTTTCAAAAGCGACTACTGAATTTAGATGTTTCACCTCCCCGGTCAGCAGCTTAAAAGAACTTGGCCTGATTTGCAGAAGCTCTCAACAGCTGCAGCTTCCCGTAATTTCTTTTTGAGGTGTGGGTGTTTGGCCCCCATCGAAATCACTCTCAAGTTGTCTCATATCAGATTCCCCACGCACAAACATCAGTGGCCATTTCTGGAAGCCTGGGCCTGACTTCCAGAAGTGTATTGAAGGGAGTTGCTGGCACTGTGCACTGTTGAAAATCAAGGCTCTGAACTGCTTTTGTTCACTGGTTCCCTGTGTAAAATGAGGATAGTACATCCTTGTTTCATAGGGGTGTTAACAGAGACTCATTTGCAATGCACTCGAAGAGTCATGTGTAGAAGCTGCTACACAAACAAGAAAGCAAACTCCATGGGGCTCCAGAGCTCAACCACCCAAAGGAAAAAAAAATAGGGCTGCTTAGCACTTATAAGCCACAGCCTGGGAGGTGGGATACAACACACCTCTTTTTAGAGGTGCAACCACCTTTGGAGCATTGCCGCCAGAAACTCCCAAGAGGTGAGGGAGTCACTGGTGATGGACCATGGCCCTTCCCACGCTCCATCTGCTCAGCCTATTCTCACCGAGGGCACCACCAGCTCTGCATCTCTTTCTACCTCCGCTCCACCTCTTTCCCATGTGGCCCTGCCTGCTTTCCACTTCTTCTTCCTGCTTTTGCTCCACCTCTTTTTTTGAATTGCCAACACACACTGGCAAACCAAAACTCAGAATTTAATGGCCCATGACTCCAAGGCTCAGGGCACTGGGAAAAGGTACAAGGCGTAGGGGCTGCTTTTCTGCTCCATTATACCAGTGTAACTTTATTGGTGTCTGTAGCATCACTCTAGATTTACAGTGGTTGAACTGAGAGCAATTCTTCCCCCCAAAAGGCTCAAATGCAGCTTTACCTCCTGAAAAAGCAACTCAGAATGGTTTTTTCTTACTCCTCAGAGCCAAGAGAAATACCATGCAACTTCAAGCCACTTCTCTTGCAACCAGCACAAAATTTGAAAAGTACCATGACATTTTTGTGGACAATTAAACAGCAAGAAACAGCCCAGCTGTGATTAAAATGCCCTGTGGTGCATGTGCGCGCACACCAACACATACCGGCACACACCCCAATGCACAATCATAGGCAAGATTGTGCCCTGCAGGCAGTATTTCAGGCTTAAGCTTTGTTTTGCATCAAATATTTCATGCAGCACCAAAAGTCCTGTACTTTCTCAAATTTGAGGCACTGAGAGTTGGGATGCGGGGCTATTCCACTGTCATAAAGTAGTCATGATTAAAACAGAAAGCTGGGCACTTAGGGGAAGTCATCAATTACTCCATTGTGGTAACTGGAGTGTATTAATAAAATAAGAATGAAAGGGTTAGCAAAGAGTGAGGGCTTTGCACCATCATGAGTGTAAGATTTAGGATCCCTAGTCATGGACAGGGATCCCATTGTTCTAGGCACTGTACAAACACAGAGCAATAGATCTGGTCCTGGCCCAAACCGCTTTATGCCTGCTGGGCTTCCCATCTCAAAAAGGGTGCAGGGGAACTGAAAAAGGCTCAGAGAAGGGCTACAAAGGCAATTAAGGGTATGAAAAGGCTTCCTCAGAAGGAGGGACTGTAAAGGTTAGGGCTGGTGAGCTTAGAAGAAAAATACTAAGTGTGGATATGACAGATG
The DNA here is from genome assembly GCA_007922195.1 of Podocnemis expansa. Taxonomy (NCBI): domain Eukaryota; kingdom Metazoa; phylum Chordata; order Testudines; family Podocnemididae; genus Podocnemis; species Podocnemis expansa. The sequence continues at coordinate 1,174,991 of ML682107.1, forward strand.
ACTACATAGTCCTGAGAGGTGTGGGAAAGTGCTACTCACACTTTCGCACGATACAAAAAAACAGGGGTCACCTGCTGAAATTAATAAGCAACGGTTCAATACGAGAAAAGCCAGTCATTTTTTCCACACAAAGCACAGTTAACCTGTGGAACTCATTGCCCTGGGATGTTGGAATGGCCAAAAGTATATGGATATGGGAAAAAATGACACACATTCATGGAGGACAGGTTGATCAATGACTATCACCCAAGACGGCTGGGGATATAACTTCAAAGAGACCTAAAAATGGCTGATGACTGGAATCCAGGAGGGGAAGACAGGACTGGATTTATCCAGCTACCCTGTTCTGTTCCCTCCCACCAAAACTCTGGTACTGGCCACTTTTGGAGCCAGGATACTGAACTAGATGGACTACTGTTCTGACCAGTATAGCTACTCTTATGCATTTTTCTGTGTTCCTTTTGATTAAAATAATAGAAAAGGATGCCAACACCCGGGTCTCTGCACCCTAGCGTCCTCGGGAGATGAATGCCTCTTGCTGATGAGCGTTCTGAGCAGCTGTTAGTTATAGATATTCATCCCATCAACCAGCTTTGGGACTAGATGCTGGCTTTCCAGAGGGCAAAAGCAGCAGGCTTCAGCAGGAAGCTATCCCCCTTGCGCTGCTGGCAGACAGGCTGTGCCCACCCCACAGCAGCCTCTCAAACAAATTCAACAGCCGCTTCATCTTCTTTAAGTGTAGTGTATGTTTGCTCCGCCTTCTGGGTTCAGTTCTCCAGCCTCAGCAAGGAAGGATGGGCCAAGTCTAGCGGTGCTGTCGCTCACCAGAGGAATAGAAGAGGGGTCAAAGCATCACAGAGCCCTCTCACCCACAACCTATTTTGCGCCCAAGTATTGTCAGTCACAATCGGGTTCTTGGATCTGATTCAAAGCCAAGAAGTAGAGCCAGGGCTGGTGGGAGTGGTGCCGGCCTTCTTCGCTAATGAGCTTGACCCAAGCCCTTTCCATCTCAGTTTCCACCAGCGCTGTGCTACTGGGAACATAAAAAAAAAACATTTCTGCCCCGTTCACTCTGACCATAAGAGTCCAAAGGAAAGATATATTTTTCCTCTGGTGGTGTGGGTGGAGGATCCAAAAGAGTCCAACCTATTAGCAAGCAATGAGCAAAAAGTTTCCCGTATTGCCTGCCCCCACAAGCGGCCCATCTCCTTGTCCTGTGAATGTCTGCAATTGGAGCGGGGTGCGATGTTCACCCCAGTGTGCTGTGGTTATGCATGTTATGCATCTTTTTGTCAATGCAAGTTTTTGGCACGTAAGCCTCTCTTTTGACAGACAGTTTTGGCAAAAGGGAGGGGTTGGAAGCAGTAGGATTTTTTTTTTCAAAGCTTTCCTTGGTGTCTGTGGGTTTCTACAAAAAAGAAACCACCCTAACTTAACAGCTTTATCAATCTGAGAACAGAGTTTGCCAGAAGGAGGACAGGGAACATTTGCCAAATTATTTGTTGTCATTAAAATAAATTAGGTATCAAGTTATAAAACAATAGCGTGGTGACAGAAAGCTGGAAAGCAAGACCGGTCCTAATCAGTGGTAAGCATGCTGCGTGTTCTGGAGGCTCACCATGACACTGTGAAAGGATCCGTAGCCGGGGGGGGGGGAAGATGAGAATCTGCAATCCATCTGCTGGCCCGGATGGCTGGAGATTAGCTCCGAGGGATTAATTATTAACATTTTTAAAAGGCCAAGATATGGAACTGTTTTCTGTGAGGATCTCAAAGCACTTTGTGAGTCTGAATTGTATTTCAGTAACATCAAAAGGCCCTGCTGTGCTAGGCTCTGTACATATTCACAGTAAGGGTCCGACAGTGGCTATTTGCCAAGATAGGCAGGGACTGCTGTTTGCCGGAGGCTGGGAACGGCTGATGGGAAGAAACACTGATTACCTGTTCCATTTCCCTCTGAAGCACTTAGCATTGGCCACTGTCAGAGGACAGGACACTGGGCTAGATGGATTTGGGGTCTGGACCAGCCTGGCTGTTCTCATGTTTCCAAGCATGGGTAAAGAGGCAAGCTGGAGCATGCTAAAAATAGTGAAAAAAATGGCTTGGACTAGCAACCAGGAGTAGGGGAATCAGCACTAAGCTGCGAGTCTGAGATGTGGCATGTCCCCCTGCACCACACACCTATTTTTAGTGCAGTAACACCAGCAGAACTGGCTCTGGTCCGTCTCTCCACCCCACGCAGCACCACCTGGCTGCTGTGTTGACATGCCTTAAGTGTGGGTCCTTCCCTGAAGAGATAGTCCGCTAGGTTGAGAAAAGATGAGTAAAGAAAAGTATCATAATCTCTCTTTTTCAGAAGAGAAACTAAGGTCCAGAGGGGATTAAGTGATTTGTATGAGATTGGAAGCTCCTTGGGGCAATGGCTTTGTACAGCCCCTAGCACTCTGGTGCCCTAGTCCAGGATTGTGGTGTCTCTAGGGTATGTCTACACTAGTGAAAAAACAACAAGGAGTTGTGTGGCACTTTAAGACTAACCAAGTCCAGGTCTGAGTATTTCCAAGCTGGCACTAGTAAATCAAGGTTTATGCTGCCCTGGGCTCTAGTCTCATAGCTGTGCTAGTACGTCCATACTGCATTGCAGGCCTTCTGACGCTGGTCTTTGGCTTGACCTACATCTGCCCTACAAAATGTCAGGCCCTGAACCAGAGTCACAGCGGGATGCAGGCGCTGCCCCATCTGCAGGTTTCTTGGACCTGGGGGCTGAGTGCTTGCTGATCCCAGTCCGATTGATGTGTGTGAACAGAACGGAGTGTGACAAGATTCGCTTTCACTCCTAATGCAACCTCTTCATGTTTAGGTCTGAGCCACTGGGTGTCCCCTGTTGTTCTCTGCTCCCTCTGCAATGGTCTCTCTCCCAGAAACTTGGCTTTCCATCCAAGTCATCATTTAATCCACCTCTTCCAGGGTTATGAAGTCCAACAGGCCCCTTGTCCCAAGGTCATCTCCAGCTGATGCTCAGTTCCAGCCCGGGAAGCTTTGCCTCTATACCAGGGGCCAGCAGGAGAAGCCAGACCTTCCCGCTATGCTAGTTTCCAGGCCATGGACACTACAACCCACCCTTCCAGCCCCTCAACCCAGGTCTCCTTGGTCCCAGTCCACGCTGCTGTTACCGCTTCCCTCAGCTCCTTCGGACCCAGCCTCTTTCTTTTTTTACCACTGGAGCTTATGCCACTTGTCATAGCTACGTCAAGCCTCCTAGCCACTCACAAGTCACTTCCATGACCTCCGAGCCTCCAGTCCCCCTTAGACAGCCTCCTCGTCCCTCGGTCTAGGGGAGCGGCTATTGATTCCTTCCCCTGAAACCACCTCCAGCTCTCAGCTTCCTGGCTTTCTAGTGTCACCCCGGTCCTTCTCCAGTTGGGTTTCACTCTTCATTCACCGAGTCCTTCCCCAATTGGGCTTCACTTTTCGTTCTCCCTGGCCCTCCCTCTTTCGGGGAACCTAATTTTTCATTAACACTGCGAGGGCTGGTACAGCATGGACACCACCACCACCACAGGGGCCAGAACCCAGGTTCAGAGTGCAGGATGGTCCTTCCCCTAGATTGACCCTAAGGCAAATAAAAACCAGTGGTAATTTTCCCAAGATCGGACAGGAAGTCCGTGGAAGTGAATCATGATAGCCCACTGCCTCAACCACCAAACTCTCCTCTCCCCAGTTGTGTATGACCACCCTCCAACAGAGTTTCTCTTATCCCTGAATTGCAGATAAGGAAACTGAGGCACGGCGGTTAGGAATGTCACCAAGCAAACACAAAATACCTAAGTATGATTTCTCTCCGATCTAATTATCTCCCTTTAGCTAATTCACACCAACCCGTGGGGGGCCTTTGTGTTAGCCTCTTGGCTCCAGAAATCTGAGTTCAAACCCAGACCTTGGGCAACGCCGAAAATAGTGTGCAGAAATTCACAAGTTTGCTGATTGAAACAGGTGCCCTTTACTACCCAAAAGACCCCGAGGGCTGGAATAGAAGGGAATGCTGCAAGGCATGACTAGTTTGTATGGACAGAGCTGGGGTGGTGCAAAGGAGCAGATATGGGATAGCAAGGTAGCAGTAGCAGGTGAATGTGGCTCTCGGTCTGAGCTGCAAGGGTGGACAGGGGAGTTCAGACCAGGCCGGCAAGGGATTTTGTGGGAGACAGGCAAACAGAGAGCTAGGGACTTGAGTAGCATTTGAACAGCAGGTGGCTTGTTTCATATCGAGAAGACATGAGTGATCAGGCGGGGGAGGGAATATCTTACATTAAGGCAACTTCTGTTGGTGAGAGAGAGAAACTCTGGAGCTGCACGGAGCTCTTTTTCTGAACCTCCCCAATATGTTGGGTCCAACCAGTGTTGCCAGCAGGCCCTAAATTTATGGATAGTCAGTAAAAAAATGTACATTTTTCACACTTCCCATAAATCCGTAAATAAATGAAAATAACCATGAAATAGGGTAGCAATAACACACTGATCTTTAAAATTGATTTTTGGCATTCAGAATTATTTCTTATATCATAAAACTTCACTGACCATGACTTTATCGATTTCCTATTCGCTGTCATTGCAGATGCCCAAAGAACCTGACTGAACGGCAGCCAAAACAATTGCATGCTTCCCAATTCCTGCGTGCAGAATATCGCATGGGAGTACACACTTTTGGGACATTATTGTCTTGTTTATGGTACTTTCAGTGATGTTGGTAAAAAAATTTGCCATCTCAGAAAAGAAAATCAACTTCAGATCTTCATATCAATAAAAACTGAAATACCAGGTTGGCGACGCTGGAGCCAGCGTGGTCACGATAGCACGGCACGTCACAAAGAATGACATAAGTTCAGTTAATAGCGGTGTCCACGGGTACCACCCAGAGTGCCAGCATCAAGTGAGCACCAGTCTGATCTGACAAGCCCCTAATTTACTCCCAAATCTAAAAGCGACAGCTGGCTCCTTAAGAACGTACACTGCTGCGCACCCCTGACACCCACAGAAGACGCTCGGCACCTTGCCAGATCAAGCCCCCAGCTTCCCCCTAAGAGGTCTCCTCCCAACCCACCTTAAGCAAGGCAGCTGGCATACGGCACAGACGGATTAGGCATGGCGCGCGTACAGCTGTGCATACCCGACACTCAGGGGATGGATTTGAGGCTTGCCGGATTGGCAGATTCCCTGTGAAGGGGGGTTGGAGGGGAGAGAGGACGCCCGCAGTTGTTGCACTGAGGGTTTGCTGTGTCCACCAGCACTAATTGCATTAACAATCCTCCTTCACAACAGACGCAGCCCCCTCCCTCCGCTGGCTCTGAGTCATGGTGGGATTCTCTGCCGTTCTCCACAACTGGATGCTGCCTCTGGGGAGGGGATTATTTAGGGTGGGTGGAGAGGCAGACACAGGTGGTGCCACCAGCTGTGAGTCTTTTTCTTTCCTGTTGACTTGGCAACCGCTTGCGGTGATTGCCCAGGAAAGCTGGAATGGCTGGAGCTTGCGCCAAGGGAGGAAAGAGCTGGTTTCCTCAGCACTGACTCCCAGACTCCATATCACAAGCGGCACGGTCTGGAGTAACAGCCACAGAGCCTGCTTTGGGTTTCCCAAAAGCAAGGCGCACTGTGATGACAGCATCTTCCTTTCACCGTTTTTCTGGGATCCCTCTCTTCTTCAGACAGGACTTCCAGGGCAAGATCCCGAACAGATCTCCGTCACCCTCATTGGAGTGACGAGTCAAACCCCATTTTGCAGCTGTCCTACTCTACAGCTATCACCGCATTTTTGCTTGTCTTCCAATTAATACTTTGGGGACAACATGGGAACTCTTGAAACACTGGTTGGCTGGCCATGGGCAAAGTGTCACCTCTTTGTATGTCAGGCACCAGGATGGAGATGAGTGACAACTTGTGTTTGCTCTTTGCCAGCAATATCAAGCATTTTGGAGCGTGGAGGAGGAGATAATATTCACATTAAAAACTAAGTAAATTTAGGGAAGGCCCAAGTACAGTACAACAACATAGACACTTACTTTGAGGCCCCAAACTCTAACAAAAGTTATTATTTGTGTTATCATGGCTCTAGTTATTAGCCATGGCCCTGCTATGCTAGGTGGTGTACAATCACAGAATAGAAAGACGATCCCTACCTCAGAGAGCTTACAATCTAAGTAACAATGCATGTCATTTAGATTTACTAATCTAGTCTTGCAAACTAAATAAATAACAGTTAATTGAAGAAATTATACCTGACTTTCAGGAACTTTAGATCTGATTCTGTCCAAGTTCTTGCAAAATCTTGAAATAGATTGTCTACCTAGATACTTGAGTTGCTCACTCACAATAGTATCTCAATGCATCTCAGCCTGTAATTTCAATTCCACAGCTCCCCTCTGAAGGAAAGCAGAGCCGTTAGCACCATTTTAGAATTGGAAAACTAAGGCACCAAGGGACTTGACCAAGGTCATAGAGGGAATCTGTGACGCAGCCAGGAACATCACCCCAGATTTCTGGGTCTTCAGTCCAGAGGCTTCCCTGTAAGATCACCTGGCCCCGTTGGAGTCCATCTCAGTTGTAGAGAACTGATGGTGCAGTTGGGGTGACTTTCTGTAGAAGGTAGAACCAGGTCTGTCAACATCCATTGTGTCTTCCCACTGTTGCTACAGGTTATCTAGTATGCACATGCCTATATCACCATCCAGAAGTTTATATCTAGCAGATTCCTTTTAAAATACACCCAAAAAATAACCTCCAGTCAAGACACAACTAGTCTAAGAAACAGAGGCTGGGTTGGCTTCAAAACCAGCAAAAGGTTCAATTTCCAGCTTCCACCAAATAAGCATTACTCATTGATCCCAAGATGGTTAAGTGGCTAGTGACCAACATAAGACACCTTAAAGGGACTAGATTTTCAAAGATGTTTCCACTTAGATGCATGAAAATGGATCATGAGCCATTTTTTAAAATCATGGCCGTCGGGCCCAGTCCAGCTCTTGCTGAACTCAGCAGAAAGAACCCCACTGACTTCAGTGGGAGTTGAAACCCTTGAAGAGCTAGAGAAGACAGCATTTAATTTGTGCATGATAGCTAAAATATCTCCAGCTCTGCTGAGCTCCCTTCAGCGGAAAACCTCAATGCAATGTAAGCAGCTCTCTTCTCAGACAGCTTTGACTTTCCTTTCCACAAATACATAAGCATTTACACCATGCGGAGAGTAGAACCAATGGTAATCACCCATGCTGATTTTTCTCAGAATCAGAAATGTATATCTTGTGCCCTAGATATATATAGCAAACTACAGCCTTGAAAATGGACTATTTCTCTTGGAAGGGAGCGAGTGCCGTTGTAACAGACCCTTGGAGGGACTGAATCATATAACTATGCTGAAGCATGGCACCATATCCACACAGTTGTCTGGCAAGGAAATTTTTGGCAGAAAGTCTCACCACCCGGCATGTGGAAATGTTGGCTTCCTACACACACACACACACACACACACACACACTGATTCCTAACACATGCAATTTGGAACTGAAGCCAACATTAGAAGACAGCTAGGACTTTTGGTTTATTAGCTGGAGGTCCTCCAGTATGAATCCCAAAGACTTGTGACAATTCTCTTTGAGGCAGAGCATCTGTGAAATTGGATCAGCTCTGAAGCAGTGAAAAATTTTTAGAAACCCACTCCAAACCTTGTCAGAATTTCAGATTTGGTCTTTAAGGCACGTTCAGTGGAAATGTTGCTGAGAGCTCGTGAGCGTTTTCAGCAGTTTGAGTGAACCGGAGTCGATATGTTGGTTTTCTGTCAGGATCGTGGTCTCGTTTTTGTTTTTCCACAGGATCCATCGACTCACATTCCATCGCCACGGTAGCTGCTATGTAGCCAGCTGTCACGTCCATGATTTCTCTGTCCAGGCAAAGATTTAGGGACACCCTGTCTGGTGAAAACAGGCAGAACAGATTGTGTGCAAGTAAAGCAGGAGCTAGGTAGCCGGAGAGAATTTCAGACACTGTCTTTGCAGAGCAACCTCAAGAAACTACCCTCAGTGCAAGAAAAGGATGGCCAAGGCTGTCCCATTCCATGCCGTTCCCTCCATACACAAAGGAAAAGGTGCAAGCCCAGCACAAAATGCTGTGATTTAAGCATCAGGCAGTTTATCTTGTCAGTGCAAAAGAGGAAGCTGCCGTTGACCGCTTAGCTTTTGCAGCTATAACAACGTTGTCCAATGGCCTAAGCCAGAACCAGATTAAGGTAGGGGCTTTAGGGGCAGCCCTTGGCCCCAGCCTCAAGGAGGACCCCAAAAAATCCAGCTGGCCTGAGTCACAATCTTCTGCTCACCTACAGTCCAGTCCCTGGACTGGCTGGGCTGCTCACCAGCCAGCCTGGGGCAGGGCAGGAGTACCCGGCCTCTGGCCGATCCCTCCCCGGCCTCCAACAGCAGCTCTGGCTTGTGCCGGCCTCCCCTCCACCGAGCCCACCCAGCAATCGACATTTCCATGCCCACCGTGCATATCATGCTGTAGGGTTTGTACATCACAATTTTGTGACTGCCAGGACTTTGCGGGTGGGGATTTGGGGTTATTCGCAGCAATCTGAGAGGCTCTTTTGAGAAGTAACGCTTCACAGGCCTGGAACTAGGGATGGCAGCCACAGACGTGTTTGGAAGTTCATTTCAGATCATCACACGCAAAACTTAGATGCTTATCTGAACTCTCCCAAGCTTCTGAGTTTGCAAAACTGGGCAAGGAGCAGGCTTCCCTAGGGTCTTCCCAGACTGCCTCTGGTGGTTCCAACCTGAACCTAAGTTGCAGAAAAAACATTGATGGGGAGGTGGGGGCATGGGGAAGTTTTCTCCAACATTTTGTAACCTCAGGATGCTTTAGTTTTTAATTCTGGATTACAATTCAAATTGGTTCTTATTTAATCCAAAGCACTTTTCTGTGCCATGTCCATAATCAGAACCTGATGATGTGAGAAGGAGTCATTTCAGCAGCAATCTTCCCTTCCCCAACGTGCTTCTTTTCCCCTTTACTCGGCTGTCCCTACACAAACAGATCTATAACAGCATGGTCCCATAGACATGCCTGTGTACTGAGATTCAGAAAAGCAGGGCTCTATTTTTGCCACTGGCCTACTGGCTGACTTTGAGCAAGTCGACGCATTGCTGCTCTGCGTCTCAGTTTCACCCTCTGGTACAGACCTCTAGGGCACCGTTTAAGTAAGGCAGGGGGAACAGTTGCCCATTCATCCATGCCTCATACCACATGTTTCACATGAGGTAGAGAAATTCCTAGGATGCAAGAACCCTGCATCCCTTCCCCACACCACCATGCAGGGCATGGGACGGGAGATGGAGCTAGGAGTGGCTGGCTGAAATAAGGAGCACCAGGCCTGGGGAACTGCTGGTCCACGTCCTAGAGCTACTGACAAGTGACTGGTGCATGGGATTGGGACCCACAGCAGCATTTCCCCCCCTGCTTTAACAAGGGGTAGGTTCCCCCCAACCTCACAAGTGTCGGGTCCCGGTTGGGGTGCAGTAGCAGAGAGAGGGAACGACTAGGCATGGTCCCCACCAGAGAGCTTCCCAGACAAGAGGATGGACATGCACTGAAAATTTGAAATGGCAGTTGTGCTGACCTCCTTTGCAAGGCCCTTTGAGATCGATGGAGGGAAAGCACAATAGAAGAGGTAGGTATTACTATTGTTTTGAATGTTCATTGTACTGTCAGGCAGTTCGTGCCCCAGTTTTAGATTTCCTTTTTATTTTTGCAGTGAATGCTTATGGCATTTCACATCCCTGCCACATTCCACTGGCACAAAAGCACAAACCGGGACGTAAAACTGACTAGAAACAGGCCAATGTAGTTTCACTGTGCAAAGAACAGACACACAATATAGATAGAAAAAGTTATTCAAAATTTCAAATTCTTTCAGGGTTGCCAACCTAAAATGTTATTAGTAACACAGACAGATGGGCAGATGTAAAATCTACCTGTTATTCACCCTTTAAAAATAGAGGCAAATTACTTTTCAAAGACTTTGTGAATTCAAAGGCCATAGGAACCTCTGAGAGAGACAATTTTATAAACTTGCTCTTTACGCCAACTTTGGATCTTTACAAGTCAGAGTACAGGATCTATACCCTACTTATATAATGGATTTTTTCTTGGTTCAAACTGAGAATATGCCTGACATTTGCACACTCAAACACCCTAGTTCACACAGAGCATCGGCTTTAAAACCGATATTCTGCTTTTCTCCATTTGCAATGCTGTGATGGAACTGAATTAAGTTTTTTCTTTTACCAGATTTTTCCAGCCCATGGGTTGTATGCCACATATTGGCAGCAAAAGGCATTAATATGGGCTTGGGAGGCCAATTAAGCTACCTGGTTGCATCTGGAGAGTGATTTGGTCTTCACCAAATATGAAGCACTGCTGGGGAAGGAGTTGGACAACAACTACAAAGAAAAGATCAAGTTAAAAGGGGGTTGTGGGGAGAAGTTAATTCCACACGCGTGCTCGGGAGGTAGCGAATGGAGAGACTGAAAAGGTTAAAAAAGGGAGCCTGAGGATATAGCTGGCCAGGAGATCCTGTCCTGGGTAGTAAAATCTAATAAGACACCAGGAGCCACTGAGGTAGACCCAGCACTGATGACGAGCACTGATAACAGGACAGGATCTGGGCTGCCAGGGAGGCAGTCCTGGAAGGAGCTCAGCTGAGGAACAAAGGGGGACGACGTTGGGCAGAAATGGGATTGTTTGTACATTTAGATTGGGATTTGGCCGGGTGATTCTGGGGGGGCTGGTCCTGAAAGAAGGGAGAACCTAAGGAGGTGGTGGGGAGAAGACCAGATGAAAGTTATGGCTGGAAGAAGCCCAGGGAAGCAGTAATGAGAAGTGAAACCGGGCAGACCTTGGTGGCTGGGAATAGAGTTCCTGGACTGGAACCCAGCCAGCGAGAAAATGGGGTGCCCCTACCAGGCCATGGGGAAGGTGGTGGGACAAGAAAGGAATAAGGAGAACTGAAGAGCCTAAGAGAAAGGTATGGGGACCACTAGGACCAGACCTGAGGTCAAACATCTTTTCGAAAGACGTTGGACTGTTGGCTTTTCTGTTACTCAGGGGATTAAAAGTAGTTTGAAGTGGACCTGCCCAGAGGACCACATTGCAAGAAGTGGAGGACCAATGCAGAGCTCAGTGGCCAACGGTAGGGGATGCTCGTGTGAAAACAGCCAGGAGGCGCTCACCAGCAATAAATGCGCTCCTCTAAACAGTGCACGTAGAAGTGTGAAAAGAAGGGAATTCATTAAATAAGATATAACAATAAGCAATTCATTCATAAGTAAAAAAAGAAAAATTCGTTCAGAAGCACAGTGATAGGAAGTGGGGAAAGAGTCAGTGTAATTCCATGAGCTGACTCTCAGGATGCCTAGTAATGCATAAGACAAGTGACAGGTTCCTTACCAAGGCATTTTACTGACACATCAGCAAGCAATGTCATTCTCCGGACTGAACAGTACCACCCGTGATGCTTGCTGAAAAAATGGGTGAGCTGGGATTATCATAGAAAATCTTGGCTTGTGTCCTTGTATCCTTCTACTGATACAAATCATGTGGCAATTATTTCAAGGGCAAGGGACCACGAGCAAGCCACTCCATAGCACTCTGTGACTCAGTTTCCCCCTTTGTTAAGCAGAGTTGATGATACTGAGCTCTTTTACCAAGTGTGCTGAGATCTACTGATGGAAAGCCTTGTATGAGAGCTAGATGGTGGTGGTGGTGGTTACTCTGCCCATCTACTATGGTTTCTGATCACCTATAGTTAAAACATATCTTCTTGGCGTCCCATGAGCCTTCACAAATTTCTTATCTTTCTTGCTTCCTGACATCCATGGGATTATGAAGCTGGGATTCATAGAAAGATCGCCATTTCTGTTAGCTATCAGGCCCGTTCTGCATTCCTTGGAGGCCTTTGTAAAGGAGTGCTTGCTGAGTGCAATTAAGCCACTGGACGCTTACACAGCAGCAAGATGGAGGCAATGGTTAAGAGGAGAAGGCAAATGAATGTTTCTCTGCACAGAGGATCTCGGCATTTGGAAATGGTTCGAAGTGTTTGGGGTTTTTCTCCATCAGTGAATTTCTGTGGAATGCTCACAGGAGACAGGAATGTTGGTTTTGCTGCAGCCCTTCCCCAGTGTGCAATGGCATTTGGATAAATTACCCACACAGCATGTTTTTTTTTTTTCTTCTCATAGCTCTTCATTCTTTTTCTAGCTGGGTTTTGCTCAGAATTGGCCAGCCATTTGGGTTAGCAGGAAGAAGCCAAGGCTTTCTCACAGGGCCATGTGTCTCGTTGCCCAGCAATTGTACTCCTGTTAGGGTCATCAGCTCTACCGAGACCTCGTGATCCATGTGCCCCTTGCAGACTCTGGAACAGAAGGTGCTCCAGGTTGCGTGTTAGGGCACGACTGGGATGTGCAGCGACTCTTGGCTAGCAAACAGTGAATTGGTGAGTGGAGTTGCTGTAATGATCTCGGAAATGAAGAAGCCATTGGATTGCCCAAGAATGCTAGGTGCGCCAAGGTGGCTTAAATCCCAGGCACAGGAATGGTGAACAGCGGCCTTTGTTTTGTTGCTCTCAGACTTGATCTAAGCCATTGGGTTTAAATGCGGGCTTCTCCTTCATGTCAGCAGGGGAAGATTCACTAGTGTGCTACCTCCTTGGTTTAACCCAAATATTCTGGGTGGCAGAAACACAGCAGCGAGCTAGTGCCTCATCTGATGCAGTTTGGTGTGTCTCCTCTGAAGTCAACAGACCTATGTCGATTGATACTAGCAGAGGATGCTCTGGCCCTCTCACTAGAACCTCCAGGGAAAATATTAATGTTGGGAAACACCCGCTTGGGTTGGTTAAGCAACTAAAAGATGGGATTTTTAGCCAGGGAGCAGCTCAAATCTCTGAAGCTAATAATTCTGCACAGCAGAGTGGGAAACTTCCCGTAAAGGGGTGTGGGTCATCCCTGGAACCACTTGTTCCAAGTGGGGCGGTTTTTAAAGGCCTGATCCAATGTGAACCCCTGAGACTCCGCTGCCCTCAGTCCTAGAAAAGTGGTGCCATTTCTGAGAACCCCTCAAGAAGCAAGGTCCCTACCCATTTTCCTTTTGAATTTCCTTTTCAGCCGTCCCAAGAGCTCAAGGAAAGGAGCAGAGTGCCGTTAAATGATTCTGTGGCTCTAAAAAAATAAAAGCGAGGAGGAAAGTGGGGAGGAAGGTGCCTGTAACAATGGATTCTGACTTCGCATTTTCTCTGCATTTTCTCCCCCACCGAGCACATGTGAAAGGCGGGAGATTAATACCCTCGGCGCCCTCAAAAGCACACACACGGCTTCCCTCTAGCCGCAGCAATAAAAGCTGAGCCGCAAATCAAAGCCTAAGCTTGCTGAGACGTCAAAACAGCTCCTGGCTTGGGAGCCGAGCCCAAACTCAGCTCAGCAGTGTGGCATGCCGTGGACAGGTGTGCAAGGCTTTGCCTGCTGCCGGCAGGAGGCTGCAGCGAGCTGATTGCTATGGCAATGTGAGTTTTACCCAGGCAGGAGACCCAAAACCTGAGCCCCAAAACCCAGCACCACCTCCCCTACTTCCATTTGCCTCCCACCTCGAGGGGCATATTTAAACCCTGCTCTCTGCTAATCTACCAGGGCAATGGTTCCTGACCTGTGACCCAGGAGACAAAAGTGGCCCACGGGGGCTTTCAAAGTGGCCGGTGGCTCCCTTTATGCTGGCTGCAGAAGGGACCCATTGTCTATTGATCCAGGTAGAGCATGATTCTGCAGGGCTAAAAGACCGGTGCAGGCTCTTTGCTGCAGCCAAGCGGATGGGAGATCAGCGCTCCTTTGCCCCTGGCTGAAGCAGGGAGCAGAGCCAAACAGTCCGCCTAGGTCTCTAAGTGCTACGGTCTTTGATGGAGCAAGAGGGAGGCAGCACTGATCTTCTGTCTCCCCGGCTGCAGGAGGGAGCCATCCCTGGGGATCCAGGCAGAGAGCACAGAGTTACAGGATGCATGTGGTTTCCCTGCCGCAGCCAGAGAGACAGATTAGCAAAGAGGCAGGTTGCTTTTTGGGGAGTAGAGGGAGGCTGCTGGTGGTCCTTCAGGGCTGTAAAAATTAGAACTTTGGCCCTCGAGCCAAAAACGTTGGGGACCACTGCACTAGGGCCTTCCAATCCAGCATCTCCAAGCGTTTGCCAGCGTGGAGGAATTACCTGGGGAAAATTAGGCACAGGGAGATGAAGTAATGTGCCTGACTTGGGGAGGCGAGGGTAGGAAAAGAGCAGGGCTCATCTGTCCCATCTCTGAGCCAGATCTGATGTGTACTGAAATGAAGGGGAGTCTTTCATTAGGTGTTAGATCCAGCCCTTTGTACATTAACTACAAGATCGCCCCGCCTCCTTTACAGACGACAAATTACCTTGTGGCCAGGTTAACCACACAGATCCGGGGAGAACATGCAGGGAACAAAAGACTTCATTCTTTCATCCCAAATCTGCCCTTTCCAGCTGTTGGTCTGCAGGGACTTCCAAGGCTCTTTTCAACAAGGCATCATCCCCTCTTCCTGCCTCGCACGGCTGCCAAAATCTATCCAGTTCTCTGGAGAGGGAGTCAGTTATTCGCTCTTTCAGGTCATCAGACTACTTAAGGAGAGCACGTTCTTGCCCGGTGGACATCAATCAGCCGGTGAAGCCTCTTAGTGGGACTCTATGCCTGAAGAAATATCTCTCTCTGACAAATTATACTGAGTTTTAGGGCCAAAAAACTTTGAAAGCAGCTCAGTGCAGTGGGAAGGCAACAGACTTGCAATAAAGAGACCTAGCTTCTATGCCCACCTCTGCCATTTAACCATGAGAAGTCGCCTCAGTGTTCTGTTTCTTAGTTTAAAACTGAGATAATAAATCTTTCCTATTTTTGAGAGCTGCAGATGGAAGGGGCTATGCAAGTCCTACCTGTTCTTTTATTATATTTATATTAATCCCCTATTTGGGAAATAATAGTACCAATTCAATGCCTAATAGACTAATAACATGCATCAATTAAATGGTGTAGTCCCCCTTGAGCAACCCACCTGTGCTGATATGATTTGCTGTACTCCGGGCCTTCATCACATGATTTGTTTTTGCTTCTAAACATACCTGGACCCATGTCATATTAACATTACAAATGCTGAACATTTAATAGTGATGTTGGCACAATTCTGCAGACTCTGACTCATGTCGGCAGTTTTTATTATGGAGAACAGTGCCGCTAACTTAATAAATAAGGGTTGGCAGGTTGGATGCTTATGCAACAGAAAATGGGCTTCCATCATGTATTTGGTGGGCCTCTGATACTTTCATACATCTCCACAACTTGAACACATGGTTTAAGGGACTACACGAAGTTTGGGTTAAGAAGAAACATTTATTGCTATAGTTAATAGATTTCAAAGAACGTAGCTCATATTTAATTGTTGCATTTAAAGCTGCAAAGACATTTTATAAGATTTCCAGGTGATTTTACCTAATTGGGGAATGGGCAGGGCAAAGAGAAATCTGTTATTTTATTTAAAAAAAAACAAAAAAAACCAAACCTTTTTCACCTGACTGCAAAACCAGCAGCACCAAATAAGACCCTGGGGTTGTAATTAAGGTAATTAAAATGAATTAGGTCTCTCTCCCATCCTCTGGCCCTCCACTCACGTAACGGCAGGTCATTAAAGTTAATAGCAAGGATCACATTTGTAACATGTCAGCAAAAAGTCATTGCTGCATCCGTCATCTGGGCTACTGTACTTAACGTGCACATTTTTCTTTTTGTCTCTGAGGCGACATATGTTATGTTGACTTTTTCTTTTTTTTTCCCCTGTTGAATAGTACACCTGTTGGTCTGACTCAAAAAGCAAACACTTTAAGATACTAAAACTTGCCAGTTGGGATAGGAAAGACTTAAAATTCCTCTGGCATTTCTAAGTCAGGGAGGAATTTTGTCAGATCTAACCTCAGGGACAATTCAGTATGGAGTTTGATGTACGATATTCCGCAGAGCAATGTGAAAACTAGCTCAAATTGCAGCTGGTTCAATATGACCAGGACACATTGGCGTCCTCACCCTCCATCACCTCAGCCCACCCTTTATCCCATGACCTAGTTGCTGAGTCACTGTGACAATTAACTGGAAATAAATCTGCATTTCGGGTGCCATCATTTTAGAACTTCTCTCTACCACAACATCCTGTTGGAGTGACTCACCCTCATTTAAAAATAACTTGCCAGGTTATTCAAAAGGAGGGGCAGATACTTCACATTTTACAAGGACGTTGTCAGCGGCTTTTCAGACCAACATTTAGGGGGTTAGCTGTGTTTGTTTTTTTAATTACGGAGGAAGAATTTGCAGAACTTCCCATCCTCCCATCCCCTTCCAACAAATACTCATCCACATGCTTCATGTTAGCCCCACTGAGTGCAGTGGGATTCACATCTGCTAAATTAAACAGGAACATGCCTAAAGAACAAAATTAAACCATTTTACTTCTGTGCTCCCTCTTGCAGGGCCACCAACCCAAATGCACTAGGAAAGTTTTCTGCAAGAAAGCCACTCAGCAAAATTTACCGTTCTAGCAGGGCGTGTAAGGAAAGGAGTACTATGAGGAGGGACACCGGGTAGGGAAAGCTAATGGGGGAAATTGAAGTACACACCCAACCACATGGGATTAAAAGATCACAATGCCCATTTGGTGTACTTATGTGGCTCTCATGAACATGATATCTGAGTATGGCACAGTCTTTAGTGTATACTCAAATCCATCCTGGAAGGCAAGGAAGCACTATGATCCTCCATTTACAGATAGCCTCTCTGCCTCAGTTTCCCACAGGCTGATTCTTTTAGCAGCATGTAGGTGCTAGGGGGACTTTCTGAAGCACCAGGCACCTAACTCCTATTGTTCCCTTAAATCCTCTTTAAAATACAGCCCTAAGTCATTTGCCAAGGTCATGCAGGAAGTCTGGGGCAAAGCAGGGAATTGAACGTAGCTCCCCCAAGTTTTAGATCAGTCTCTCAGTTATTGGTTTATTGCGTGAGCTTTGGTAGGAGAAAAGCTTCAAGCAGCTGATGAAGTGGCATTTTCTCCCAGGAAAGCTCATGCGATAAATAAATTTGTTGGTCTTTAAAAGTGCCACCAGATGCCTTGTTTGTTTTGCTGACCCAGACTAACACGGTTCCCCCTCTGGAAGAAGCACTGGTTTGTCCTTTCTTCCTGAGACAAATCCATTAAAGCAGAAGGCAGGCAAAGAATCTGATGTGATGCCCAGTCTCTCCTCTTAGGTTTTATGAGCTTGTGGGGACATTTCAGCAGCTCTAGTTACCCTGAGCTCAGGCTCAGCCCTGAAGCTGCCCAGAACCTATGTGATGAGCTGCAACCAGAAGTGATGAGGCAATTTCTCATTGCCAGGACCACCAGTGGAGCAGGCAGTTACGGGCCTCTGTGCCTGCAAGGGTCCTTCAGTGGGACTGTGGGCTAGCACAGATTGCCCCCCTCCCTATGCACAGGCAGAGCCCCATTTTTCCCGTGAGACTGCCGGTGCCCTTGGCTTTGTGCCACATCAGAGACATGCTAACGCTCACCTGGGCTTGTCACGTTTCTCCAGCTTGCTCTAGGCCGATGCAATGAGCAGAGAGGGACCTGGCTGGTTCTCATTCACTAAAGAATCCAGCTCAGCTCAGGCTGTCAAAAACGAACAAGGAGGACGTTCGGTTCAGCAAATCTCTTCTCCTACCCCCACCCTGCCTGTCTATGAAGGTAGGGGACGATAGATTGATGCATATACATGTACACACACAGCGACTCCTCTGAGTCATTGAGGCCTTTCTATGATTCAGTGGAAGGGTGCAATTTTCTTATTATGTACCATTCAGGTCACCAACGCCTCTGCCTCCCTGTTACTGCTAGACCTCGTAGGAGGACACCTATCTGTTATGCAAACAGATAGCATAACAGCAAACAGATTTAACCCCTTTTCTTAAATGGTAGAGGCCCGTTTCCCAGCATCAGTCTTTGCTGATGGAGCAACCCAGGTTGTTACAATGGTCCTTCTCCCGTCTTGTTTGATAATGAATCTCATTTTCTACATCCGAATTGAAGCTTGTACTATCTTCAAGGCAGGGAGGGCTCCCTCACTACATGAGATACCTAGCACTCTTCCGGCTCCATCAGAGGAATAACTAATCCTAGTGACCCCACCAGCTGAACAGATAGAAATGAATATTGTTTTTGCCAACTAATCGCAAGAGAAGCGGCAGTCCCAAAGGAAGTTCCAGGTTACAGACAACTCACCAGCTGTTAGACCAGATCTCATATCAAAATACCAAGCAGAAAACAAAATCTTATTTTGCATTTGATCTTGGAAGATGGGTCGCGTCTGTTTTCGCTGAACTCATCAAGCACCCGCTCCCGACTGCTCAATCTGCCAGAGGCTGTTGAATGATGCACACTTGATGTTATCCTCTGAGAACATTTTCATTTCCCCAGTTTGGTGGTGGAGCGTTCTTGAACTACTCCAGCTGTTTGGGAGGCAAGGGTCTTTAGGAATTATGCCTTGCTCTTCTTTACCTCCATTGAAGGATCTCAATCCACAGCCACAGTCTGATAAAAGAGCATGAGTGAAAAAGAAAGGACAACGTTGCTACCTTTTAGAGAAGAAGAGTGGGCTGTGGTTAGTGGAAGGTCATCAGAATACCTTGATTTTTCCAATCTCATCTCAGCAGCAACCATTCTGTTTTGGAGCAATCATTTAATCCCTCTGTCCCTCATATTAGCCATCTGAGCAATGCTTACCTGGCTCACTGAGGTTCTGGCATGCACTTTTGAAAAACAGCAAAAGTCTTGTGGCACCTTAAAGACTAACAAATTTCTTAGGGCATAAGCTTTTGTGGCTGCAACCCACTTCACCAGATGTGTCTAAGTGGGTTGTAGCCCATGAAAGTTTATGCCCAAAGAAATTTGTCAGTCTTTAAGAAGCCATAGGACTTTCATTGTTTTTGCTATAATAGACTAACATGGCTACCTCTCTGGAACTTTTAAAAAAAATGTTCATATTTTCATACCAACTAATCCAGTTACTCCATGGGAACCATAGATACACAGGTTTCCAGGAGTGCTCTCAACATAATTTGCTGATCCCAAATTTACATTTCTGTTAAAAAAAAAAAAAAAAAAAATCACAACCATATAATGTCCCCATCTAATTTTACCAACCTAAAATGAATGAGCTGTGAACATTTCGACTTTAAACATTCCCTGTGATGTTAAGAAACCAGACACACCACTGTTCTAACACTGAGGTGCTCTTTGTGCATCTTAGCATAAAAAGAAAATGAACGTAAACCGAGTGGTCAGCCTCTGAAATGCAAAAGGTAAATGAGCTGTATTTTGCTAGGTCAATGTTAGGCCTCTTGTTTCAGTGTGTAGCACCTTTAAATCTCTAAAGATGCTCCCTGAGTGAAGCAGTGGTTTGGTTGGCAAAGCTGAAGCGTCAGTCAAAGGATAGTCCCACTCTCCGATACTGTTGAATGGATGCATTAGTTTTGTTCTTTCTTGTTTTGCTTTTTCTCTGTGTCAGACAAGGGGTAACAATATTTCATTCTCAGGGAGATGTCAAGGGCCAACAGTCTGATCCATGCTCAGACAGCCTTTCCTCCGGCTCCAATGGCTTTAGACCACTGTGCTTTACAAACTGATTAGAAATAGAAGGCACAAACATCAAGTATTATCCTCTCTGGTAGGTTTTAACTTCTCTGAAGATGCTGCATTCCTTCACTCAGTGCAGAAAGCTGGAAGCACAGCACCACGGTGCTTTGCCTTTAACATTAATCTGTGTTACGGGGCAATTTATTATTTAACAATGGCCTTAGTTACAACACTGAATGTAGTCAACTCAACGTCACCCTGTTCTCCCCTGCCTGCACGAACTGTCCACCTGTTGTCTGTCATCTTATGCTTCGCGTGTAAGTGCTTTGGCACAGGGACAGACTTTTTGTTCTGTGTGTACAGAGCCTAGAAAAATTGGGCCCTGGCTGAGCCACCGGTTGCTCTCATGATCCAAATCGTGTGTGAAGGTGACCAGGCGTTGCTTTTGTGAGTCTTTTTGGTAAGCACCTCTGTATTGTATATCCCAAAACCCCTCTTAGTAAAATAGTCATGTGCCTTTGAGCCTTTCATCTTTCAATAGTTTTTCTTTTCTTTTTCTATTTAATTTATATTATTCTTCCTCTATGCAACCGTGCTCTTAGGAAGATTTTAATTATCTTCCCTTACAGCCAAATGACAATGTAAGTAGAGGCATGTCATTTGTAGCTAGAGTATCATTCAAAAATGCAAAAGCCCCTGGCTTTATCAGGCTTAAAAGCTTTCCTGGAATATGTTCAAAAACTGCTGACTGGGCAAGATTAAACATTGCAATGTTAAGTAAAAGATCTCCACATGTGGTATTCTTTTATTCCCCCAGGAGAGCGAGTTAAACTATGATGTGGTCAAGGGGGGGAGGGGGTTTATTTATTTATTTATTTCTTCCTCTTGCAACAAGGAAAGCATTTCTGGCGCTTGTGCTGGGGGATTATAAAAAGTTTTCATACGTGTGAAGGAGTCAGAGCCAAAGAGTGTTTGAAAGAGTTCAGAGGCTTAGAAAGGAAGAAGTGACAATGAGGGAGCACAGGTGAGGGAGTCTATCAAAACAGTTCTGCTTGTTATGTTCACTCCATATGTGCCAACAAATCAGACAACCATAACATATTTTTCCTTGAAGGGTGCACCAAGTGTTACCTTCCACAAAGCACAGAAAAGGTTGAAAGAGCGTTGAAAGAGATTGTGCGAAAAAAAGGACCCACAGTTTAACTAAAGCAAGTCCCTTTTGCTGAGGTGGGGGGAAAGGGGTTACACGTTGACCTATAGCTTTGTACCCCCTGAGAAAATGTCACAGTCCTCTTCCCCCTTCTAGTCTGCATAGGGTGCTCCGTGAAACCCAAAGGCAAACAGTGTAACGTATGGCTTATACACAAGAGCTAGGAAACTAAAGATCCAGGGAAGCAAATAGCTGACTCTAGGAGGCAGTGGGAGTGGGGCACAGGCAGGGGCCATCCCTAGGGTAGGACAAAAGGGGCAAGCCGCCCAGGGCCCTGCACTTTGGGGGCCCCATGGGGCTGCACTGCTGTGCCCCCATGCCAGGGATTGGGCGAGCTGGCCAAAAGTGGCAGATCCGTTCACAGGGCCGGGAGTGGCTTGGGATGAACCTTGCTTAAGGCAGTAGATCAGCATTGCAACAAAGATGAGTCATTGGGACTAACAATGATGTGCTAATTGTTGTTCAAACAAACTCTGTGCCTCCTCTCTGAGTCAGTAGCTCTTTGGGCTTCTCTCAGTCATATGAAAAGGACTGAGGTCACTGGCAAGCAACCTTTGTTTTTTTATCAACAGACCCACTGAAGAAAAGAAAAAACTGAGAACACCCCTTATTCCACCATTTCTGGGGTATGGGGATTGCAGTTATTTTTGCAAATTAGGACTTGCCTCTTTTTTCAGTGGGTTGAGAATTCCCTTGCTTGCAACAAAAGTTATAACTTGTAGATTTTAATAAAAACTCCAGAGATTTTTTTAACTGATAAATAAAAAGAGAAGAGAAAAGCAAACGGTTCTACAGGAGCCTGTGTTACAAAGTATGGTATTTTTTTCTACAATTAGAAAGCAGAATAAAATCCAACTCAGGGCTAGATCTGCTGGAAGGAGAAGTTATAACAAGGTACTACTCTGAAGGGGGGGAGTATATAGCCCCATTCTGTTACTGCCTTATGCACACTGCCAGGGGTCACTAGGCCAAGCAGAGAGGGCTATTCAATCACACTATTGTGGACCATTGTGCATTCATGGAAACTCATGCAGACTCAGGGAGCAGATGAAATGCAGAGGTGAAAGTGGAACCCAGAGGGGCTGCTTCAGTTCCTGGGACTGGGCAATGGAGAAGGGAGCAGGACCTGGAGGGACTTGGGGAGGCTCAGCAGCAGACAGGATCATCCAGGACCTTTCTTTTCAGCCTGGCACGGGCTCTCTTCTCCTTCCTCTGTCTCAGCACTTCCATCTCATTTCTCCACACAGTGCCTCACCCCCCCAGTTTCCAAGGAGTTCCCATACACACACTCCAGGCTACTACATGCAATTTTAGAGACTTGACATACTTCCTGATTTGAGACAGGAGTCTGGCATGTGGGATCACCCTCTGCACATTCCATGGAGGTGATCTCAAAATAGATGTAGGTTTCAGAATTGCAATAGAAGCCTCAAGAGAAAGAGTGAAAGCCATGAGGGATTGCCACCCCCCGAAACGCACCCTCCAGCCATGGTCACTGTTCAGTTTTCTGGCAGCGGCCGCTTTTTTTCAGTGGAGCGTCACCACATGTCAGAGGGGTCCAGAAATAGGTCCCAAGGAAAAAAGTTTGACAACTGTTGGCTTAAGGGCAGCTGAGAAACCAAACCCTGCACTCCTGCTTTTGGTCAGCTCACCTGGTTCCTGGCATGGGACAGACAGCGCAGAAGTCTGCCCCTCCCCCTGGGTCAGCTGGCCCCGCCCTCCTAGTGCCCGGGGGGCGTGAATGGGGGCCCCACAGAGGGCAATTTGCCCAGGACCCAGCACCCCCCTAGGGACGTCCCTGGGTATGAGACCTAGGCCTGATATATATACGCGCTCACGGCTACAGACGGCAGTTGTGTGGAGCTGGTTCCCATTGTGCTATTAGTAATGCTAGTTATTTGCTGAATACTGACAATGTGCTAGGTGCTGTACAAGACACAGAATAAAGGCACTCTCTGTTCCAAAGAGCTCACACTCTGAGCAAAACAGGATGCAACGAGGCGGCCAATCAAGACCATGATTTTTTATTTTTAAATGAATATTATCATTAATAACTTCTGGCCTCATTGGAGGCCTATGCCTGTGAGATCAGCAGGTGAATGCCAAAGTTTGGGCAGGTTGGATAACACCCTGAAAGTCTGTCCTCCTCCAGAAAGTTTGGGTCGGTTGGATAACACTGTGAAAGTCTCGCCTCATGAGAGCCACAGTCAGAATTGGGGGTGCACTAATAGAAGAGAAAATGGGGAGTGTGGAGAAGATGACTTAATGTTTTCAATACACTCCTATGAAAAAAGTTTGGTGTCAATTTCCCTGCCGGCTGGACGGAAGGAGACTTAATGATTTATGTTAACTGGTTTTCTTCTCCCTTCGAGCAGCAAGATGACTCTGACCTGCCAGATGAGAGCCCCTCAAAATGTTTAGAAAGGAGAATTCTGGGGCTTTGAGGGGAAACAGTTGTGGGTTTAAAAGGCACATTGGACTTCCAGGTCTATCCAGATTGTCTCTGAAAACCTCCTCAGAGAGCTTGGATTACTCATTTTTAATAAGAACAGGAACCACCTGTCTACAGTCACAGACAAACTGTTGGTTACATCTCAATGGCAGAGCAGCTTGAATGCTTTTTACTGTAATATTTAACCCACTCGGATTTTTATTTTATTTTTTCCTTTTAATTGAAAACATGTTCTTCTACAGGTGAAACATGGTCTCCATCTCTCAAACTGCTAAATAACTAGGGACAAATCTGTAACATAACAAAGGGCACTCTACAGTTGGAAGTTCAGAGATTTTGCAGATCCAAGCAAGAATAGGGCTAGATATACAAACGCCACATGGGCTGGGATAATAAATTGCAGCGGCCCAGGATAAACTGGTGAATCATGTGAGAAAACTGCACCATGGGCTGCTTGGCTGACCTGCATTTAGATTCACCTTTGGCTGTCTCAGCGCTCATTAATCTACCTCCACCGGGAGCACTTTTCACAGTGCAAACAACTGAGCAGCTGCCCCACTTAGAAAAAAAAGTCGGTCACAGAGACATGTCCTCTTTTTTCCCCCGTTTGAAATTCTCCCGTCACAGCTGGAGGCCCCGGACAGGCAACGGTCAATGGGATTATCTACACAACTCAGAAACGTATCCTGTAGGAGACTGATTTCTAAAGCACACCACCTTGTTGCCCACTAAGTGGCCCCTGTAGACCCCAAAGGCTCAAACTAAAAATTCCCTAGTGTGCGCTCCGGGGAATTTCTAGTTCCTGCCAAGGGAGTCCGTGCAAGCCGCATGTGTGCAACATGTTGCTCTAGCTGAAAAAGCACATGCTGCTAGTGTGCATTGCTCCGTTGCACAAACAAGTCCCTCAGGCATTATGTTAGATATCTTGTGACCAAGTAGGGCCAGATGATCCCATTCAGAAGAGTCCCAGTTTATCTTTTCATACAGCACTTGCTTGTAGCCCTCATAGATTCAGAGATCGGACCTTTGATATTGCAACAATGTTATAAAGCAAAAAGTTATTACTAATGATTTTTTAGTTATTGCTGCTTCTTTCTCTGAGGCCCATAGAGTTGGTTGCCTGGGTAGATTCCCAGTCACCGAGGTCAATGGATGGGTAGTTGAAGGAAGTTTACAGGGGGGGCATGAAATACAGTAGCGGTGAGACTGTTTGAAATCTCACGCCAATCTCTCTGAAATAGCTTTTCTGGAAAAGGAGGCGTGAACAAATGTCATTGTGGTGCAGGCTGATACAAAAACGCTCCACGCCCCATCCCGAAGTCTCCCTGATCAAACTTTTGTGCTGAACTACACAGCCTCATGGAAAGGGTAGGCAGATGGAGTTCAATAGGGATGTTGGCAAAAGGGTGTGAAGCACCTTTATCTGCTTTGCTTCCAACACCAAGGGTGTGAAGAGAGAAAGATGCAAGTGCTCCTATTTGCCTCTGCTGTTCACTCAGCATTGGCAAAAGAGAGTACGTTGCCCTTTTTAGAAAGGCTCGTATAATCCCTAGCCACAGGTTGATGATGCTCAGCTGTTACCCCTGTAGTCTTTAACATTCAGTTTCCTAAAGGATAATTAATCGCTTCAGAGCGTGGCCCCCGCAGAAGAACAGACCCTGAGAAGAGTCCTTCAGACTTGAGGCATGTTGGTGGGGCAGGTTATCCAGGAGACCTCTGCACTGTTAGGGTCAATGGTCTACCTGTCATGTAGACACCTGAACTGCCAATATCCTACCTTTTACCAGTGCTAAATTTACTGTTTAAAATCCCTCCAAACAGATATCAGCAACGAAGCTGTTGCCAGAGCTTCCCTCTGTAACCTTTAGCAGATGCACAAGTTACCAAACTAAACGGTCGAAAAAAAGACTGGAGTCGCAGAGAAAGAATCCTGCAGGTTGCTTTTTGCTTGGCCATACTAGACAACTTAATAGAGCTGCCCAAGATGAAAAAATACTTTGCTTTTGAAAAATATGCCAAAAAATACTGGCCACAACATCCCAACTTTTCACAGGCTGGGAGAATTCATGTCAAGTTTTCAGCCAAGCTCCCGTTAGTTTTGAATTTTAACAGGCAAATACAACGACTTTGCATCTTCAACATCTCTCCGTGGGTGTCGCTTTTTCCCCTTCTGCTGCTGCTGCAGCAAAGTAGGTCTTTTGTGCGTCTGGGTTTCCATAGAGACGGACAGTTTCCTTCAATACGAGACTCCAGATGAACCTAGCCTTCTCAGGGATATCATGCAACCAGGCCTGCAAAAGCCTTTTATTAGAAGGCTCACCTCTGATGGGGTAATTTTACCTATCGGATCACATAATCTCATCCCCTGATGCTGAGCCAGGAAATGAAAAAAGACCAAGGGGGAGATTTTTGACTCGAGGACCTGATTCTGCCATGATGACAGCCTGATAATTTGGTCACAGACCTTTTAAAAGACAATGGTAGAATTACTCACTTCGTCTGGCAAACTTTAAAATTACCATGCACAGCTAAATACTCAGTGGTGGACGAAAGGGATCACTGATCAGACACTTTTAGATCAAATTATCAACAGGTCATGCTGTTTAGTCTGTTCATAAATATTTGAGTGGGCTTAGTTAGCTAATGGATCTTATTGGGTTGTAAGGTAAGATGTTTCCTTTTGCTCAACTCTTGTCCCAGGCTGGTAATGTTTGATAGAAACACAAGTGATGAAAAACACTAAAGCTAATAGGATTTATAAGTGGGGACCCAGATTAGACCACAAGCAAGCTGAAATGTTAGCTTGCCATAGCCTCTTTGGTCCAACTTATTACAGTGAATCTTTTTCATTAAATTTAGTAAAAGTAATGTAATAGGAGGTAACTAAAGGGATGCGTGCAATCCAATGAAACTCAGATAACAAATACCTGCTTACAAAAATAGGCTGTGCAAAGAATGCCTCCAGATTGTATCCACCCTGGAGGGACGGATTCTATATCTCTGCTAAACCCTAGTTAAGCCAATAATTGCCTTATGAAAATAAAGCCATTAAAAACCTGATCCAAGGCTCAATGGCGGTAGCAGATTTTGGATCAGGCCCTATGTGAATAGAAATGCACAAATCTAACTCCAAGATTGGTTATAAAAAGGGGATGGATAATTTTAGGATTATTATCCTGGTAGCTATTTTAAGGAGAGCCATCAAAGTACATGCTTCAGGACAGATATTGAGCCCCTAGTGGAATTCAGGAAGCCTTCCCTACCCTATTTGAAGCATCACACATTAAATAAGGAATATGATGGGTAGCATGGTTTTTTGCTTACTTCTGAAGCATTCTGCATTGACCACTGCTGGACACTGGACATCATGATCCAGCAGTCTCAGCTGGTTTTGAAGATCCCGTAATGAGAACATGTCTTGTACAAATAACAGCTATTGCAAGTTTTTGAGTCCAGTGTCAGTAATTCACCTGGTGGTTGTGCCACAACCATTGTACATCTGCAATTAAGTCTTTGAAGAGAGAGATTTCCCATCCACAACATCCTATTTTTCCCAAAAGCAATGGATCCTAAAAAAACACGGTGCCCTTTCACTCCAGAAAGACCAGCCTCTGGAGGTCTTTGGAATCAGACCTGCTGCTTTTCCTCCCAAAGTCCTGTTTTACTCCAGGTAGCACTTTCAGATCTGACACAGATGGATGCTTCTTTTCCATCTGGCACCATGAACAAAATGATCAACAAAATTTGGTTGCTGAATGTAAAAGGCATGAAGATCACAGATGGAGTTTCAGTTCTAAGCTTGATTCTGTAGCGGTGACATTTGAAAATAATGCATTTGGACTTGGACTGAGCAAATCTGCTATGAAGTGTAACTTTGAAACTCACAATCATGGTGTGAATCCACTGGCTCCTTCACACTGGTTAGAAACCAGATTAGCTCCACTGAAATCACCAATTTCACATTAGTGTCACTTGGTCCAAAAACTTTACATACAGTTTGTTCTAAGGATTAGAAGGGGAGAGAAGCCCTTTTTGTCACAATGGAAAGCTCTTTCTGTTCATGCAAATTAAGAGATGAAAGATAAAGGCTTTCTTTGTGCTCTACGTACACCAGTAATTTCAGGGAATTCCATTTTTTTGCTTTCCACAGAATGTTTACCATTCACTTAGTAAGAGGAAGCAAGGTAAGTCAAAGTGCCAAGTGAATTCCAAGGGTATTTTCCAGTCAGATAAGGAAGTTGGAACCAGGCATGTAACATAGACATTTTCCCTTTAGTTCCTCCACTCCCTTCCTTCCCTATGATCTCAGCCGAAGCCTTCGAGAATGAGTCTCTGAAGCACTGTAGTCCTCTCTTGTCACCTTCACCATGTACCTTTATAGAGTCTATTGCTACGTGAGAGAGAAAGTGTTGGGATAATATCCACACAGGAAATTATTCTTTCATATATTCATAGCTTTTATGGCTGGAAGAGACCATAAGCATCTAGTCTGATCTCCTGCCTAACACAGGCTAAAGGACCACACCAAACAATTTCAACTTCAAGCCCATAACTTCTGTTTGAGCCACAACATCTCTTTTTTGTTTTGATTTGAAGACTTCAAGCCCTGGAGACTCTACTACATTTATAAATAATTCTCCGATCACTTCCGCTAGTGTGTGTGGATTGTAAGGTCTTTGGGGGCAAGGACCATATTTTTTATGTGTCTATGGTACCTATTAAATAGGTCCTTGATCCCATCTCAGAGCCAAAAGTGCTTCTGTACTAGAAATAATGCTAATGGTTCAAAATCAGGAGTAACTCCACAGAAACCTAGAGCTCTACACCTGTGTCAAACTAGGAACCATAAAAGGAGACTTAAGTTGTGTCTACCCTGAGGCTCCAAAGTCACCACAGTTTGATCGGCTTACCTGGTTCGACTGAGTGGCAGTAAAAACACGTTCAATCCATATGAAAGTCAGTCTAATAAAACCCCCTCCTCTGGTGGCATTGAACTGTGTTGACGGGAATGCACTTCCTGTCAGCCAAGTGGAGACGGTGTGTAGAAAGAAGTTATGAAGTTGAGGCAGTGCCAGATTTCCCATTAGGCACTGTAGGCACAGTGCCTAGGGCCTATGAAATTTTTAGGGCCTACAAAAGAGGGAAAAATATTTAAAAAGCAGAAAAAATAAGGAAAAATAAGGAAAATCACATGGTTTAGCATTAGAATAGTTTAAAGTGCATCATGTCAATCAATGTAATTCAATTGGCATTTAGCCCTCTTTTTGCACATTTTGGAGTGAAAGTGCCTAGGACCTACGGACACCAAAATCCAGCCCTGAGTTGAGGGGAAACAAGCAAGAGTTACATCTACATCTAACTGCTTAGTTTGGACTTGCTTAGTTCAGACTAAGCGTTTGAAGTTAGTTCAAACCAACTGCATTTTCTTAGTTCAAACTAACTTTTTAGTTTGAACTGAAAAAGCATGGCTAGTTTGAACTAAAAATTAATTCAGACTAAAACAACGCGGTTAGCTTGAACTAACTGCTAGTTCGAACTTATTTAGTTTGAACTAGCATGACTACACGACTACAGTTTGAAATAAATTCCAACTAAGCAAAGCCTAGTGCAGACAGGGCTCAAATTAGTCTGGATTAAGCCTCCTTATTCCAAAGCAATTTGCTAGTGTAGACATAGCCAAGTAGTCCTGTGGCACTGTTAAAGACCAACAAATTTATTTATCACATGAGCTTTCATGGGAGAAAATCCCACTTCATCAGACACTTGAGGGATATTACACAAGCCATTCCTCATAGCTTGTGTAATTCTTGCTGAAGGCCACTGAATTTCACTACGAGTGTAGGCCTGGCGTCAGATCCAGTGTATCACTGTTTCTCTTCTATTGGAGGGTGGGCGGGTAAAAAGCTTTTAATGCTTGCAAATGAGAAAAATCATCTGACTGTTGATTAAAGCCATAAATGGAATGCTAAAACGCATTCTGCCTGCACGTGAATTAGTGAGGGAGGAGCGGTGAAATTCTGCTTTTTTCAACCTCATTGTTTTGAGGGGTTCAGGGGCCTAGTGAGAAAACGGACAATGCTGTTAGGCAAAGAATCTGAGTTTTGAGATCACAGCTGGGGCCAGGCTGGAGTGGAGAGCACTATCTAGACACCATGCTCAGCCCTGCAGAGGGCAAGAGGGGGAGCCTCGCTGCAAACTATGTTGGTACACCAGTGGCTCGCCAGAAAGGGAGGCTGGGAATTGGGAGTTTTTGAAAGAATCCTTCCCAAAAGCAGTCAGGTTTCTGACCATTTTGCTTCTCTTTGACATAGCAGGTCCATCAAGCCAAACCCTCCTCCAGCACCGCCCCACTGGTTAGCTAGGTAACCGCAAAAGGGGAATAATGAAGGAATGCTGCCAGGTTCCTCCACAGGGCAGAGGACAAGAAGAACGCTTCAGGGCTAGTCATTTCCGTACTGAGACCGCTATCTATTAGCAAGGCTATAATTCATCTTGGACACCTAACACCATGAATATCTCTTGCTTCTTTATATCTTTTAAAAACTTTTTTTCAGTTCCTGCAATTTGTGACCATGTCGCCTACATACTCCTGGATTCCTGTGTGAACCTAGCACATCTTTGCAGCCCCGGAGTTCCTGTCGGTGCGCTCACCCTATTTCTTAAGACCACTTGTTGCATCACATTTTAATTAGCTTGTTAGCCATTCAGAGCGGGGATTGTCCTAGAATCATAAACAATTATGAATAGACCTCAGGAGGTATCTTGTTAGCCATCCAGAGCAAGGAGTTTACAATAGCTGCTGTTTGTACAAGCTGGCTGGGATAATCTAGTGGGAGTGGGCCTGCTTTTTTGGCAGGGGGTTGGACTAGATGACCTCGTGGGGTCCCTTCCAACCCTATGGTTCTGTGATTCTATCTTAGCTGGGGGTGTAGCTTATGTCCCGAGCCATACAGCAATATGCCTCCCAAAGATCATACAGGTAGTCCTCACTTAGTGACCGGGTTCCGTTCCTGAAACCCGGTTGATAAACGAATTGGTCACTAAACGAGGAGCAGCCCTTACCGGTATTTCAGGCATAATGTACTTTACTGGTAGTGGGTTTTTCAACAATCGGTAGATAGTTTTAATGTCACCTTTGCATCATTTATAACATTTTTCATATATATTTTAAATGTTTTAAGCTCTAATGTACTGAACTTAGTTTGCATAGTGTACTGTAAATATAGGTAATCTGAGAGAGTTGATGCGAGTTCTCGTACATCGCCATAATACCAACTCATCAGAGAGCCGGTCATAACTCTGAGGGGTCACTAAACGAGTAGGTCACTAAGTGAGGACTAGCTGTATTATCAAAACATCATCCATCACCAAACTCAGACAGGACACGTGAAACCATGTCAGCGCCCACGCCCGGCACTGAACAGGTTAATCTGGCCTGTTTGCATTCATCTACCAGTTCCTGGTGTAGGCTGGTGTACGCATGCCAGTGAACAATTAATGAGCCTCATATTTTCCCCTCTTTCCAGCTGGACCCTGTTATGATACTGAGAGAGCATAAATAAATAAATAAACGCTTTCATTTTGACAGATAACACAGCCTCTCTTCCCAGCCAGATTCCCCCAGTATCGGGCTGGAGATATGTAAATCGCTCAAGGGGGGTGGGAGTAAAGTTCAAGCTCATTAGCACATGCTGAATAAAGAGATAATCAGACAGGAAGTGCTGATGTCAAAACCCCACTCTCACTGCCCACTTGTCATTTAAAAATAAAAAGCCTTGAGCTCCCACAGTGGCATCTCTATCAATTACATCGGTCCAGCTCACCATCAATTTCTGACCTTGCTTTGTCTGTCTTTCCTTGCTGACCTTCAGTTGCTGTGCAGGTGTGGGGAAGGGAAGGCCCTTATCTTTCCCTTTGGACCCTACCCACCAGACCAGGAGCAATTCAAAAGAAGCAAAGCCAAGTCTGGGGGGTCTAGGTGTGTTTTTATTTTAAAGCAGAGACAAGATTCCCTCTAATGTTACACTGAAGCGCCATCAGCTTGTTCGCAGGAGCTAAGGAGTGGGGCAGAGCCTTGGCCCCATTGAAACCTGTGGCAATACTCCTATCGAATTCAGTTGGGCCAGGACGATTTCAGTACAGTGCTTCATATTGACTGGCGCCA
Source organism: Podocnemis expansa (assembly GCA_007922195.1). Lineage (NCBI taxonomy): Eukaryota > Metazoa > Chordata > Testudines > Podocnemididae > Podocnemis > Podocnemis expansa. The sequence continues at coordinate 1,206,550 of ML682107.1, forward strand.
AGGCACTGGTTTTAAACACCTCTTTTGTAGCGCATACATAGGCTCTGTTGGCATTGGTACCAATGGGGCTGTGAACTGTCCTGATGGCTTAAGGCAGGCCTACGCTATGGGTGCTAAAAAGGCGTTTCCTCATTAACGAATGGAGTCTTTCCAGCAATGTAGGTGATTCATCTGCCAAAGCATTGGTAGCTAAGTCAGCACAAAACATCTTCCTAGGTGTATCCCATACTGGGGCCTTGGTTGTTTTAACTAAAGTACCTTTTACATCCCTTAGAAATGCAGCTAGGTCAAGCTGAGTGTAAACTGTGGCTTTGTTCTAAAATTGGCAGGGAGCTGGTATGTGAACCCTTGGGGAGGACCATTGCAAATTGAACTCGCTACCTTGGGAATGCTTTAACCTACACCAGCACCAGTGCAGACTTATGAAGAAAATCAGAGAATCATAACTGGTTCATAATTCTAACAACCAAGTATCCTGTATCCTGTGCTGAGAAAATCTCACAGCAAGACAAAATCTAGATTCTCATTTTCTTCTCACCATTTGGGATGCATGTCAGCTTTTGTCCTTGGCTCAGATGCAGGTGGCTGATATTCCAGTTTCATGCGATTTGTACAAGGCTGGCCAATTGCACATCTGCTCCATGCACCTTTTTCCTTAAGAAGCTCCAAAAGTTCGGTTTTTAAACTGAGTGTTCCTTGATCTTTCCCCACCTTTCCAATAATATACCTGGAATCCTTGGGCTAGATTCTCGTTGGGTGTAAATTACTGTAGCTCCATTGCCTTCAGGCCATAACCTCACTGTGTCATTGCACAGAGTCAGTAGAGCAGCCTACCCCAGGTTATTCATGGTACACCAGTGTGCACATTGTTCAAGTCTAGGCTGTTCTGAGTTTTAATGAGAGTCCAAACTAAAATACATTAAAAATCACCTTGACCGTAGCTGAACACCCTGCATTATCACAGGGACTCTCACACCAGCACTATGGAAGACAGTGGTGCTATTATTCCCATTTTGCAGATGGGGCAACTGAGGCTTGCCCCAGGTGGTAAGTGGTTCGGTAGGGAATTGAGCCCATATTCCCCAAGTCTTATAAGCATCAGCCTAACCATTGGACCACCAGCCCTATCACTGAAAGCCTGCCACTGAAGCTGGACATTGATTCTTGTTTGTCTACAAGTCTGAATGCCAGCTCTTGCTCTCGTAACCAATGGGGTTAATGTAGTACAAGTGAGCTCAAACTAAGGCCTACCGAATCCTCCTGTATCATGCTGTAAAGCCTACACATCCTGCTCCGGGGGGGGGGAAAGTTATTTTAAAGAACTCTCCTGTCTCTGCTTTTACTGCAAAGGCTCTGTTCTAATTACCCTTATTTCTGCAGAACCCCTGTGATGTTTCTGCTGACTCTTCGTTCACCGTTCAGCATGCATGACTGGCCAAGTGGGTTAAAATATAAAGGAATCTGTGTTAAGAGTGCCAGAATTTTCGCTTTGATCTTCCCAGCCCAAGATGTGATGTAACACCTGTAAAATTATACAGTAACGAATGAAAATAATCCCATTAGCAATTAAAGATCCCCAAGAGAGGGATTTGGAACTAATTCACTGACCCTAGCTCAAAATGTCTTTCTCTTCCATTGTCTCATTTGTTTCTTTTTTTGTTTTGTTCCCCTCTCCCCCATCTCCAGCCTGTTTATGCAGGTTCCCACTTGTAAGGGTCAATGCTTTTATATTTGTACCAGTTTTGAAGCCCTCGTGAGGGTTTTTCATCTCAGAGGTCAGTTCCATTTCACTTGACCTGCCTGTGAGTTTGTATGGTTTTGTTCCCACCTCAAAAAACGGCGAAAGAAGGAAAAGATCCAGTGAGAATTTGCATTATGAGAAAGTGTTGTCTAGGGATTAGAAGAAGAGCTAAAGGAGCCTGGACTCCTGATCCTATTCCCAATTTAGTACATGACCTCCTCAGTCACATAGCCTCTCAGTTAGTCCATTTGTAAACAGGCTCTGTATGCAGCTTTAACTTTTGCATCCTGTAGCAGCCACAAAGAATTGAAAGCACAGGTCCAAGATTATAGTGAGGCATGGTCCCTTGCTTATACCCATGGCCATTTACTCCATGAGCATCAAGGGGTGTGTGTGATGCAAATACCCCCTTCATCAGTCCCAGGTCACCTTTGCATGGAGACTGTCTGAGTTCATAGCCAGGACTGTGCTGCTTCTCAGGCCCTGGTGTATATACTAGATTTTATTCTACTGTTGTAGTTTAGGTAACTTTTGAAGTTTCCTAGCAATGCTATGTGCTCCCTCAACCAAAGAAAACACAACCATATTAAAAACAGCAGGAACCCCATGGCACCTTAAAGACTCATGGTCTATGTCTACACTACAAAAGTTAGTTCAAATTAACAAAGTCGAACAAATAAGTTCGACCTTAATTTGAACTAAACCTGACCTTAGTAAGTCAAATTAACAAAGTGCACTAATTCAAAGTTAAGTTGAATTAGTGCACTTTGTTAATTTGAACTAACTGCCTAATTCAAATTTATTTAGTTCACATTAAGGCTTAATCCTGGTCTACACAGCACTTAGTGCTACCTAAGAATCAAACTAAGTGCTTAGTTCAAACTAAATGCAAGTGTTACTAATTCGAACTAAAAAAGCAAGGAGTCTTGTGGCACTTAAAGACTAACAGAATTATTTACCACGTGATGCGATGAATAAATCTGTCAGTCTTTAAGTGCCACAAGACTCTTTGTTTTTTTTGCTTTACTAGACTAAAACGGCTGCCCCTTTGGAACTTAATTCAACGGAAGCATTCATTAGTTTGAATTAAGGAATTCCTTAATCTGAACTAATGAAAGGCTTTGGTGGACGGGGACTAAGGTAATTCAAATTAAAGCTCCTTAATTCGAACTAACTTGCCAATGTAGATGCACCCATAGACTGCAGCCCACTTTGTCAGCTGCATCTGATGAAGTGGGTTGCAGCCCACAAAAGCTGATGCCTGAAGAAATTTGTTAATCTTCAAGGCTCTGTCTACACCAGGAAAAGTTAGTTCAAATTTGTTAATTTGAGCTAATAAGTTCGAGTTTAGTTTGAACTAAACTCTATCTTATTACAATGGTTAGAGTTAACAAAGTGGACTAATTCGACTTAATGTTAAGTCAGATTAGTCCACTTAGTAAGTTTGAATTAAAGACAGTTAGTTCAAAATTAACAAAGTTTGAACTAAGGGTTGATTCTAGTCTACAATGTCCTTAGTCTGAACTAAGAATCAAACTAAGGGCTTAGTTCGAACTAACCAGCAGGCCTTACTAATTCAAACTAAGCTTTCAATAGTCTGAATTAAGGAATTCCTTAATTTGAACTACTGAAAACCTAGTGTAGACGGGGGCTAAATTAGTTTAAATTATGCCTCCTTAATTTGAACTAACTTGCAAGCATAGACATAGCTGAAGGTGCCACAAGACTCTTGCTGTTTCTGCTGTATACAGACCAGCACGGCTACCTGTTTGGAACTTACAACTGTAGCGTATCTGCTTTAGAATGAAAAGGAAATAAATGCCAGAAACCATGGAAACCCTGCAAAAAGTCACGATGCACATTCATACACAGCTCCCAGTAGCTGCAGAAATTTGATTCAGACATGAAACAGAGCCTTCATATTCACAAGCTATCTGAACCTGGCCTTGAATTGATTTGCTAGTTATTAAAGGTGCGGAAAGAGGAGAAATGTAAAGCTTCTTGCTGATTAGTTTATGTTTGTCAAGCACTTTGGATCTGAAATTGAGCAGTCACTGTGGAATTATCACACTATCGGCCAAAATCGGCCCTGTTACACTGGAATAAATCTGTAATAATAACTTCACTGGATTACACTGTAGATAAGATGAGGATAAGACCCAATGTAACTACAGAGGATTTACACTGGTGTATCCAAGAGCCAAATTCTGGTCTCATTTACCCATCAGACTTTTTCCAGAGACGTAAGCAGTGCTCTGAAACTTCACACAACTGACCAAACTGACACTTGATGCACCTTTGATGGATTTTCCTCCCCCTTGCAGCAAGACAGCATGTAGCCCGGTTTTTTATGGGCTCTGATCTTCTGCAAGGTAAATCAACATGTCTACATGGAAATCAGCAGGGCTGCACAGATTTACACTAACTGAGTATCTGGCCCATCATTTGTTTTATCAAATGCTCTGTGCTGGTGTTTTAGGGAAGGGAGAGGGGTTGGTTTTTATTTGAAGAGTCAGTTCATTCCTGAAGAATTCTGGCCTACTTAATCCTGTACTAATTAGATTTTCGTTTGTGTGTTGAAAGCACCAGGCACATTTCGACTGGGTTGGGATTTATAGAGACTTTTGCTTGCGCTGCCCAATTATTTCGAAATTAATCCTTAGAACTGAACGGGCTCAGAACAGATAATAAGAAAATGATCCCCAAAAAAATAACTTTTTAAAATTCTCTTGATCTGGTCTGGTACCAGGAAGGTTGCGATTTCTGGCATTACACCATCACTCAAAAATGCCCAAAGCTGTCGACTTTCATTGCATCAATAGTATCAGCTGTATTGACCTGCGCTTGGGGAGTTTTAATTCTGCTTGCTCTTGGCTAAACTCCATTCCTAATCCTATTTTCACCAGTTTCTATCCAATTTAATACAGCTTCTGTAAGTCAAAATTAATTACTCCATGTGCTCTCCCAGGCCTGTGGTCTAAGGGAACATAGAGAACTCCTACCTCATCATTAACAGCTGTTCAAGGCTGATCTCATTCTGACAGGGTTTTAAGATAAAAATGGGATCTGGAGATGGAAATCATAACATTTGGCTTCTTTTTACAACTGGTATTTCATCAATGATTTCTTTCTTTCTGGTAAATGCCTCTTTGCGCCCATTTGGTCACTAGTGATTGGTGATAACTGCTCCTGAGATATTAATCTGACGGAGAAAAGACAAGTCAACATTTCAAGGTTGCCTTTTTCCCCTTTCCTTTCCTAGTTTGGAAATTATTGCCTGCATTTTTCTTCAACTGTTAATTACTGCTTCAATCCAGCCCCCATTGTTGATTCTGTCCAAGGAACCTGTATTAACAAAAAGAGAGAAGAATGGTCTTCTGGCCACAAACTTCCTGTGTGTCCTTGGTCAAGTCACTTAGCTGTACTTCAGTTTCCCCACCTATAAATGGGATCCATTTTTCCCAGGGATGTGGCAAAATTGAATTAATTAATATTAGTAAAGAGCTTTGAAGATGTCAAGCAGAGTATCTTCAATTTTTTACAGTTTCAACCTTGGAATATAGCCACCTGGAAGCTCTACCTCTTCAACAGTTATTTCCTTCTGGTGTTGATTTTGATTATTATTTTCCTTTGTGCTTATCTTTCATATATAGATTTGTCTTCTCTCTCTCCTGTCTGTGTGGGTTTGTGTAAATGCGGGCATGGTTACATTCTGTCATCCAAATTCTCCTTTCAATTCCATGGGTGTAATTTAGGAGTAACTCCCTGAAGTCAGTAAAGTCACACCTCTATCAACCTACTGTAAGACAGAGGAGAACCTGGCCCAGGGTTTGTGTTGTTAAAACGTGCAGAAGCTCACTGCTTTGTAGGTAACTGCACCTATGTGTAATAACAAGACTTCTGAGTAATCAGTTGACTATAAGAAGACCATGCATTTATATATCATCTTTCCTCAAGATGCTTTTCTATTTCTGTACCTTAGATCAGATCCTCAGATGGTATAAATCTGTATAGCTTCATTGACTACAACTATTCCATCAATCATTTTGGATGGGGAGCACAACAGAAAAAAAAATTATAAATTGTTTGCAGAGTTAGAGTGGCTGGGCTGCAACCGGTAGCAAGCCACCCAGCCCATTTAGACAGACTCACACTAGCAATGCTTAAGCCGAGCAGCGCAGACCTTCTGGCTCAGGCTTTCAAGCCTAGGGGATCAGATGGGCTTGAAAAGCCGCTCTATAGTATCCACCCGATTATTTTCAGCACACTAGGCCAAGTCCTGCTACTGCAAGACAGTCTGCACGGGTTGGGAGGTTCACTCCACCTTGCAATGTAAACATATCTATGCACCCTCTCCCACCAGTTTGGGCTTTCCTCCTCAGTCATGTTATTTTAGGCCACCATCAAGCCTACTGGGAAGGGGGCAGCAGGATATAAAGCCAGCCAGTGGTTTCCCGCGTATAGTTTGAACTAGAGAGATTCAGACTATCTGGCCCTTAGGGGAGGACTTGTGAATCTCTGCTGCAGGAGGAGAGACTATGTGAGGAGTTGCAGAATTTGTGTTTTGAAAGGACTTTGGGGGTTTGTAGCAATCAGCCCACAGAATTTGGACTCCAGAAAGGGAGATTATGGTTTGGAAGAGTCTATGTGAGTGTGAATACACCAGCCCCAAGAGGGAAACCAAGGTATGATGCAGTCAGCTCCCCCCATACACACACTTACATTCAGAGAAGAAGAGATTTAGAAAGCTGCTGAATAGTTTTTGTCCTGTCAACTGTAGTGTAAATGCAGCATCTGTTCCACAGAGCACTTCCTGGGAAGGGAAATAAAGCATAAATTACCCTGTGAAAAAATCGGATGAGAAAATCACAAGCTGGAATTTTAGTGGGTTAAGATATATCCAGCAAAGGAGTTTGAATTTTTGATTGTGCTACCTCTAGAAAAGAAGAGAAAAACTCCAAAGTTTAATAAAGCAGTTTGCTTTCACACAAGATAGATCATTGCAATGTGTTGACATAGCCTAACCTATAATGTAAGAGGACAATTCAAAAAGAGACTGAAGTGGCAAAAAATCTGCATAAACATGCGCACGCGCACACATGCCTGATAGAACATTGACAGTGTCTTGCAATATCAATTCCTGTGGTATTTGAGTGAAATCATTTAGTTTCTTTCTCAGTCACTTTTTAAAATTCAGCTGCTAGACTTGTATAAAAGGATTTTATGGGCTTCTGTGTACATGTATTTGTACAAAATGCATTTGTCTTCTATTTTTACAAGCACAGACACAGCACTGGAGATGTGAGCCACAAGAAAGTCCTCCAGAATACCTTTGGAACAGGAAGGTGTGTGCTCTTTAGGGACAAAACACATCCTTAGCTTGCTGAGTAAAACAGATATAATGAGCCTCATTCTGACCTTCGTTATTCAGGTGTTACACTCTAATTATTACAGCTATCAGGAAAAAAGGTGCTTTCAGGTTAAAAATCAGCTGTCTTCTAATAAAGTAATTTCTTTATCTATATTATGGGAGTACTGAAACTGAAAGCCTTTTGAAGAGCTAATTTAGTTCCAAGATTTATGCTGCCAAGTTCCAGAGGGGTAACCGTGTTAGTCTAGTTCAGCAAACCAAGCCACAGGACTCCTTTCTTATCATTTATGCTGTTTGCATTTCTCTTGGAGTAGGCAATGAAATGAGGCTAATCAGTTTTATTTTAGACTTAGGCTCTAGTCAGTTTATCTTTCAGATTTTTATGAATGGAAAGCTACAGTTTGGGGCAAGGACTTGTTCTAGTGTTCAGTCACCACACTGTTGTACACAATAGAAGCGGAGGGATGCCATATTTGCTTGTCAGGTTTGGCAGATCCCTCTCAAGTAGCTAGTTCAAACACAAGGTAACCACTTACTACGGCTGTCACCTAATGATGCTACCCCTTCATTTTAAGAAGTAGAATTTTGTGTTGCAAGTCCTTGGTTCAAATCCTGCTATAACCGCATGAAGGTCATCAGCAGAAGGATAAAAATAACCAACTGCTTGTTATATTTCATCTTCTTACAGGTCTGCACTCACTTTTTAGGTATTATGTAAGAAATAATAATATACTTTTGGATTTATGGAAGGCATCATCTTGAACTAATTAATGTGAGATTTAGTAAGAAACTTTGTCCAAACAAAACCAATATAGGAAGCTAAGAAATACATTACCTTTTCCTTGTATGCACAGAGCAACCATTAGCCGTATGTGGACTGTTGCCAGAGTAGACTGCAATGAGACTACATCGCACTCAATCTGACGTATACCAAAGAAATTATGAGATGAAGATTGCTTAAAAAAAACCCAACAAGCATCCCTGTGTCTGGGGTGGATAGTACCTAAGTTGTGGTTTCATTGCTGTCATCCTCTGCTGCTGTTTCCTGAGAGCGCTGTTCTCTCTGCGCTATTGGAAACCTTTCCAAAAGAAAGCTAATGCGGATTGTATGGGACTTGCTGCAGTTTCTACAGCTATAAATCAAAGACTATGTCAACAGCATGTCTGTGGCATGAAAGACTACCAGTTCTCCTCATGCAACGTTTTCTTCTAACAAACTCCCCCTTCATGTGCTTTTTCGAGATTGATGTATAATGCAGGAAGCCAGCACAGAACAGTGGTTTCTTAGTTGTAAAGCTTCATAGTCTAAAATACTTGGTGGGCATTTATCACTGAAAAGCAACCACACGTCAATCCCAGGAAGACGCAATGAGTCAAATCACCTGATGCTATGGAAAGAAATATAAGAATGGTCACACGGGATCAGAGCAGGGGTCTGTCTACATCAGTGGCCAGTATCCAACATTTTAGAGGACGGTGCAGGAAACTTTGCAGTGTGCAGTAATCGGATAACCCACCCATGGGGGCAGTTTCCTCCCCGCCCTCATCAGTTAGAGTCTGGTTTATACCCTGAAGCAGGGGGTTTAAGTGCCTTCAAAAACCATTGTTATTTTTAGAAATAGTTACTGTTTTACCTCTGGATGGTTTTAACCATGTAAGACTTCGAGAGCGGTAGCCGTGTTAGTCTGTGTGCAGCAAAAACAACAAGAGTCCTGTGGCACCTTAAAGACTAATAGATTTCTTTGGGCATAAGCTATCTGAGCCTGAGCAAGGCCTGAGTAAGGCACTCGGGCCCAGATCCTCCAAGGTACTGAGGTGCCTAATTCCCACTGAATAGTAGCTAGGTGCCTAAATCCTTTTGAGAGTCTTTTGGCCCAGAATATGTTCCTCTGTCATAGACATTTATTACCTAGCAAAGAGAAGTATTTCTTTGCTGGGGAAAGAATTCCAGCATTTACATTGCCCGCTTGGACTGGGCCAGCCAGTGACCCCTCAGTGGGGCAAATGCTCTCCGCCTGTCACATGGGATTAATATTAACTCAGATTCCCGACATCTATCCATCCTTTATTCTCCTTGCAGTAGAGCAGCTGCCCCTGGGCTACCTGTCTTCTAGGGTGGCCACCCACAGCCCTGATGATCTGAATAAAGCCCATGTGGAAACACAAGGTGAGGCAGAAACTGCCACAGAAAGAGCGCCAGGAAAAAGTAAGCTATTCAGAAAAGAAGCAAGCACATATGGGAAAAGGCAGGCCTGGTAAGGCTGGTCCAAGAGACCTGTTCTCTGTTTCAACCCATGGCGCTGCTTCTCTCCCAGGTCTAAGGGTGAAGACGAATGTTAGCCTTCTGTCTATTGGGATGGCTGGTAGATGAGGTTTAACATGTGTGAAGTTATTTAGTCATATAAATAATACATAGGTCTTTCCCTCTACTCTTGCTAAAGAAACATACTATCATCTCTATTTTGTAGATGGGGAAACTGAGGCACACAGTGGCATTGTGATTTGTCGGGGAATTCAGAGTCAGGAAGAGAATGCAGATCTTCAGAGTCCCAATATTCACTGCCTTCCACTTTGATTCTTGAGAGACTTCGTGGCAAAGGGAGATTGGCTGCATTTGCATACATGCGCAGAGTCTTTATAATTCTCTATCAAGCTTCCCCAGCACCATAAAGATGAAAGTAGAAGCAACATAGGACAGGAAACCAGAAACTGTCCTGCTGTGTGGACTCAAGCAAGTCAGGTGCCTGCTCAGTGCCTCAGTTTTCCCCCATTTGAAAATGGGTTGGATGATGACATCGAAACATCATTACTCAGAAGACTCTAAAATACTCTAAGAAAAGGTCCTAGATTAAAGGCAAAACATTGCTATTCAGAATGAAACTGGTTCTAATCTAGTCTGCCATTGCCCTTAACTGACACCAGAACCTGGCCTAATATTTGGACATTGTAGCACAAGCCAATCTAGCAGGCCGAGTTGGACAAAATGATAGCTACCACCTCCGTAGCTCAGCTTGGCTTCTTCTGCAATGCGTTGAAACTAGACGCTCACTAGGAAAGAGAACGCTAGGTGGTGGAGACTAATGATTTAACCTGAGAGTTCCCGTCCTATGACCAGTGACATTGTGAAGCTCCCCCTAGCTAAGAGATGTGTGTCCATTGCAGAGACTATACCTCCATAAGAGGGACAGCATCACCCAAGAAAAATTCTTCTGCCTTTTTTAAAAGCAAAAGAGACTCCCCTCTTTGCCAAGGACTCCTCCAATTGTCTGTGTTGTCAACAGCAGTTGCTGCCAACTATCTAGATGTTGGTTGTCTGTCCAGCTCCTGCTGTCAGCCAGGCGTCGCTCCTATTAGAAGGTCTGTTGGCTGCCGTGATCACGGGTTGTATCAGGGCTCGATCGTTTTGTTTTGAGGGAGAAGGAGCCATGCCACTGAGCCATACCACAATTGATCGTCCTTGGGCTCCACAGGCAACTGTAAATCCTCTGACCTCTGCCATGTCCTCACCCAGCAGCCACTGTAAATCTCTGCTTTGCCTCGCTCCACTGCAACCATCAAGCTCCCCAGTGAGATGCCTTGTATGATCAGGACAAATAGCGTTTATTGCACTGGAAATAATCCTTTATTATTGTGAACCAGTGGGGTGCAGGGAGGAAGGTGGCAGGCTAAGAGCGATTGGGAGGAGCGTTTTCTTGATAAACACATGCTAACTACACCTTTTAGCTACTTTATCACTTTGAAATGATCTGTAGTGACGCTGTCAGCCAGCCTAGAATCATGTTGGTGGGAGGAGAACTTAATTAACTCACTAAATTAAATGACTATAATCCAAGATTGGCAGGCTCAGAACTGACCTACTATAAGTTTTATTTTTCCTCTTATGTGTTTGGATAAATCCATCTAATTTAAGTGGCAGAACTTTCCTCCTAGCTTTTCACAGAGTTCCCACTGATGTTAATGGGAATGCCACATAGAAAGGAAGTGAAAATTCCCTATATCTCTATTTTATATGGATGTGATGTTACTTCCCTCTGCTCCAACCTGCCTTCCCAACCCAAAACCAGTCTGTAGTACTGCAGAGGGGTGTTTCATGGGCAATTGTTTGTTTCTTGAGAACCAACAATATGCACATGCTTGAGTCGACTTAATACAAGCCCAATATGGACGTGGAGTTCCTTAGGTAGACTTAAGACCGGTTAAGTCAACCTAAGGCTTCAGTGTAGACATACCCAAAAAGATCTAGACAATCACTGGGATTCATAATGCCTGGCTTTTAGGCACCATGAGTGCCTATACTATGCATGTGGAAAAAGAAATGTATGAAAATGGGATACTACAAAAGCCAACACCGTAGGTGGAGAGCAACCTGAACCAGCCACTGGCAGAGGCCAATGAAAGGTGTGTGTCCTGGTGTTTAGGCATCTAAATATTGCTGTGGATCTGCACCTTCCAGCCTAAGAACATCTCTAGGGGAGGAAGGACAAAAATGATGAGATGTGGGTTCAATTCCAGACTGTATCCTGGAGCTCCTTTGTGCCTCAGTTCCTTTAGCTATAAACTTGAGATGATATCACTTTCACAAGAAAGCTGTTCAGCTATGGCAGATGGAGCCTGTAAAACCTTTACTGAGACCCTTGGATGGGAAGAGTTTGAGAAGTGCAAAGTATTAGGAATAGTGTGTGTTTCTGTAGCAAACAACTCTACAATGAGAAGTAGATGCAGACCACTCACTGCTGCATACTGGACAGTGGTATCTCAGCTGTGGTTTTGTTTTTTAAAACACTAATCTTGTGTAGGCTTCCTGTTGAAACATTGTTGCAAAGTAGCTTAATTCAGCACAGGCAATGATTGTGGTTTAATTACTATGCTAACATTTGATTGAGATGCCTAATTCATCTGTCTCATTATCTTTCAGTCCTACACAGGTAACATAGAGAGCAGAGAAACAAACAAGGAGTCCTGTGGCACTTTTAAAGACTAACAAATTTATTTATCACATAAGCTTTTCTGGAAGAAAATCCCACTTGGTTAGATACTTAAAGAGCAGAGGTGAGCCACAATGAACAAGAAAGAAATTAGGATCATACCTTTTTTAAAAAAAGAGATTTTCAGAGATATTAATGTGGTAAGATCAGTGATTCCTTTTACTGGTGGTCCTCAGTCTTCTCACCACTAGCCTGAGGTCAACTAAGGACCTAAATCTTCCTTTGGCTGATTTCTTTGCAGTGCTGTGCTTTTTACTCTTGCGTCTCTTGTGGGAACCTACTATTTCTGCACTGTGCTAAGATAACTGGTAGAGAGCCATTAATGCATACTGTTTGGGGAGAAAGGGAACAAGACACAACAGATAATTCAGTTTCATTATGAAGTGTTCCCTTTCCTGCAGTAATTGCCGTTAACGTCTGCACGTACTATCTATGATTATTTTTGTGCTGCCCTCTGTTAGTGAAAAGAGCAGTACCCTCTACTGTACAGCCCAGAGGATGAATAGTTTAGCAGTTAGTAGGAGTCAGGATTTTTGGATTCTGCCGCTGACGCACTTGGGCAGGTCATGTCACCTCTCCGGGATACATCTACACTGCAGTCACAGAGCACTGCTAGCAATTGGTCGAGGGTAAATAAAGGTACATATCTCATTTGAGGAATACGCAGTATAGTGTAAGGTAGGAAGCCCCCTTCTGTTTTTAACACTACACCATCAGTGCAGATATATATGAGCTCTCCAATCTAGTTAGCTCTGAGTAACAAAGGTTGAGTTGTACAAGACTGCCCAGAGCCCTGGGTAATGACTTGAGTAGCTTTCATGCCTTCACAACACTGAGCCCTGAGCTAGATGGATTAAACGTAGTTCATGTCTACACGAGCTGCTATCACACCCTGCAGCTGCAGTACAGACATACTCTCAATTCCTTCATCCGTAGCTGGGTTTAGTGATAGCACCTAGCTATTACGCTGGAGCTCTGTGCAAATTAACAGTTGCAAAACACTCTAACCTCCGCGGATGAAAGGCGCTATAGATGTGTCAGATCTCATTGCACTCTTTAACATTGCACAATTATTTCAGTTCTAAATGGATGTGACACAAAACTCCCTGGCTCACTTTTGATGCCTCTCTCGTGTGATGCGATTCAAGGTGCACCAGGAAGGCTGAGCGCAGCAGGGATTAAACTGCATGAAAGATGCTTGTGTTTTCCCAGTCACTGCAGGATAAGCAGTGAGGTGCTTTGGTTGTCATTCTTTCAACTTTGTGTGCACTTTTCCTCTGAGCAAAATGAAATTCTTGCCTTGGAAATGGCGCCAGCATGCCAGAACTCCACTGACCTCTGTAACCACACAAGATTTAGTGGTTACTTTATTTCGGCTGTAATGAGGCTTTGTAAACCACTAAAAGCCAAATGTTTTCTTCCTTTTTAACTCTTAGTAGATCATGGGGAATAAATAACAGAGCAAATGTTATGACTGCATTGGCAGACATAATTGAAAATTCTTTCTAAATAACTCAACATCTGAAGCGGGTTAAATAATGGCATTGAAATCAGGTAGATGCCAAGTGACACAAGCGGAAATTGGCCCTGCTCTCGTTCTGAAAAGCAAGGACCAAGCTGGACAGAGATTTGAGGAAATGTGCTAATTTGCATAGCATGAAATTCATCACTCTACAAAGGACTCATTTTCCTGCCACCTTTACTCAGGCATAACATTTACTGGCATCAGGGAGTGCCAACTTCAGGACCAAACCTATGGAGAGACTAGAAAGAGAAACATGGTTTCCTCCATTTAAAGGAACCCAAAGGGTTTACTTCAGGGTTCACCATCAGCGACAAGATTTTGCTTATGAAATCTTGTCTGCTTTATGGTTTGCTCCCTTGGTCTAGTGAAAGTTGTTCCTGTGCAGAAGGCCAGCATTAGATTTATGAATTAATTGGGCATCATAAAGGCTTTTCACTTATGACATTCCCTGGGAAGTAACCTGGAGTGAAACATGTGTTCCTGCCTTTTCAGTTCATATTTGCTAAATCAAAGTGCATTTAACTGTGGCCATTGGCTGTTTAAGATCATGCTGTTATCATTAGAGATAGGGCCCAGTCCTGCACAAGTGAAATTCATGGAGCTTTTCTCATTGTCTTCAAAGGGAAGCAGAGCAGGTGTCGAGGGACTGCATTCACCAGACCAATTTAGAGATCAACAAAGGCAAGGTCCTGAAGCCACCTCAAAACCATAATTCAGATTAAAAACTAGAAAGATCAAGAACGTAATGAATTCTAAGGGCTATAAAGAAGAGATATCAACAATGGGGATTTAAGAGAAACTAGGGTAAAATAAAGTTTGTTTTTATACTGAACACTTAGTTTAAGAGATGCTGATACATTTTTTAAAGAATATTGAATCTTTAAGCATGTCCCACATTCCAGACTCAGCTTCCACCATAGTGTGAAACAGCGGAGAATGTACCAACAGGAATATAAGGAGTAAATCATATTTTAAGAAATTTCTCTTCAACCATGTTGTAAATAACACCAGCTCCTTAAATCTGTACGTCAGACAGTAGTCTCAACACCTGTGAAAATGGACAGAACAAGCTTCCTAGACTCAGGGTTTGCTATGGAGACTATACTGACATAGTTCTTCTGGAATAACTGCCTGCACAAACATAGCATACGTACACCAACAGAATGGCTTTTCTGTGGGTGGAGGAACATTTCCTCCCCAAAAACTAAGATGACAAGATAGCAAGTGTGAAAAATGGGGATGGAGGCAGAGGGGAATAGTTGCCTATATAAAACAAAGCCCTCAATATCAGAACTGTTCCTATAAAACCAGGACATCCGGTCATCCAACACCAAACAAAGTTGACTACATCAACAAATGCTCTCTTCCAGCCACATAGTTGCATCTGCACTGGAGTTTATATTGACATAGCTCTGTCTGTTAAGGGTATAGGCTTTTTTTTAACATCCTGACTGATTTAGCTATGCTGATGTAACTTTAAAGTGTCAACCAAGCCTGAAAGTTTGTTAATGTTATCGTTCAGATGAAAGGACCCTGGTGTGCATGCTACGTCAGGGCTCCATAATTGAGCTGTGCTGCTTCTAAATCGAGAAACCTCTCCCAGCTGGCAGGGATGCAGCCACCGTTCTGCCCACCTTATGTAATGACTGAGCTATGGAGAATTCAGTATTTAGAACTTTAGAAAGTCAATTAATTTTGGCCTAGAAACAACTTGCCCCAGGATTAATTTACTGCATGACCGAGGATGGTATGTTGAGTCAATTAAACAGAGGAGAATGGCAGCACCCAAAGCAGAATGATGGTGCAGAATCAGGGAAATGGGGATGACCTCATTAAATATCTTCCACTGACCATGAGAACCAGGACCATAATATGGTGCATTGTGATTGTACACGGCATTGCCCACCCACACGCAGACCAGGATTGAGCTTATAATAAAGGAACTGAGTCCCGTCCCATCCTCAGCAGAGGTTCTGAACCAGCATCAACATGCAACCTGCTTCAACTTCACTGACAAGTCAGCATTTCCACATTTAAGGAGAGATGTGGACAAATTGGGGAAACTCTAGAGAAGAGCAACAAGAATGATTAAAGGTCTGGAACACTTGACTTATAGGAAAGATTGAGAAAATTGGGTTTGTTTAGTCTGGAAAAGAGGAGACTGAGAGGGGACAGAATAACAGTTTTCAAGTACCTAAAAGGTTGTAATGAGGAGATGGGAGAAAAATTATTCTCCTTAACCACCAATGATAGGACAAGAAGCAATGGGCTTAAATTACAATAAGGGATGTTTAGGTTGGACATTAGGGAAAAATTGCTAACAGTCAGGGTGATTAACCACTGGAGTAAGTTGTCTAGGCAGGCTGTGGAATCTCCATCATTAGATGTTTTTAAGAGCAGGTTAGACAAGCACCTGCCAGGGATGGCTTAAGAGTTTACAGCAGTGAATTTACAGGTTAATCCTGTATTATGTTTATCTCTGAAATAGATGGGGCCAGATCCTCAGCTGGTGTGAATTGGAATTAGACCACTCATTGCTTCGGTCTTGCATAACAAGAACTGGAAAATAGAAAGCAATCACAGAGATTTCCTATACTCTTCATTATTTTACAGTCCTCTTTGGGGTCTTCTTTTCATCACCTTGGTTGTAATTCTTTTTGTCGCTCCTCTTTGCCTCCATCACTTTGATTTATCTCCATGAAGGTCCATAAAGTGGTTCTTTTCCAAACCTCCATGCTGCTTTCACGCTGCAGGACAAGTTCCAAGAGGGTTAGGAACCCAGGAGAAAGGAAGACACATGGTCTCTGAAACACTTACAGAATACAGGATTAAATGGGCTAGTGGTCCGATCCACTATAACAATTAAATAAAAAGGGCTGAGAGACCTGTGATATACTGATGAGAGAGACAAGCTTTCAAAGATTTGAAGAAGAGCCCTGTAAGTTTAGATGCTTGTCTCTCTCACCAGCAGATGTTGGTCAAATGAAAGACATTACATCACCCACCTCCTTACAACAGTGATCATGACAGAAGTCACTGCCTTGTGAAGTTGTCAAACTGTAAAATTAATGAGGTTGAAATGAGAGTTTGGTGCAGGAGTATAAATGTCAGAAAGGCTCCCAGATAAGTTCCTCCCACACACAGACAGAGGGAATGAAGGAAGGGTCTCGTTGGACTCTGGCCAAGCTTCTGTTGCACAAAGCATCCAGATGTGTTTTGCCAATTAAGAAACATGAAGTTGCTGGGAGAAGAAAGACCATGTGAACTCTCACACCTACGTGAGCCATAAAAGTGGATGTTACCATTTTCCTTGCACCAGCAGAAACAAGCTGCAGAGAGTTGTATTTCTGTGAGCCAAAGCAGTCGTGTTTCTAGGAGACACGCTACGCGTAAGAAAGCAAGATCTCAGATGCTATGTGGGAAAAGTTTGATTTTTATGCCTTACCACTGAAGAAGGAACTTGAATGAGTCTTACTGGTCTTGGGTCTTATTCTGCACATGCGTGGGGAGCAGTTAACGAATGCACAAGCTGATATGCTGGCCTGAGAAAACCATGTGTGAAAGAGAGACCTTCGCTTTGAGATTATTGAATACATGGCTACACAGAGAGCACTCTCAATAAGCACAGAGCTGTGATCTCAGAAGCAGATTGGCAGCATAAATAGGGCAGCAGGTGGCCACAAAATGAACAAGCTCCCCATGTGATGAAAAAATGGAGGATGCACAAAGACATTTGTAAGCCCCATGCCTGGCAAAGTTGCTCCTGGTGCATTCCAGGCACCACACCAATTTGCCAAACCGGTGGAAGTCCCATCACGTGAAACACATAAAACTAGACTGTAAAAACAGTTACTTTAGAGACTAGTCCGTAGCGACGGCCTAACAAATCTGTTGCTCTCATTCACTTGACATGGCAAAGTGAAACACTGTCCAGGTTCTCTTTTCTGCTTTATATAAGAGATTTAGTACCTTCACATTTCTGAGGATTCAGCTCTGAATGAAAAAGAGATGACCCCGAAGAGTAAAGTCAGGTTCCATATCTTAGCTCAAAACACAGGGGTGCCTGGATCAGGAGTCAGCCTAGCCTGTAGCATCGTTAGCAGACCCTTCATGACCGATGTGTCTAGGCCATGATATACATACCCTGTGTAGCCGCAGAGGGTAATTCAGGCTGGTTGGTTAGTCTGGGAGCAGAACAGCCAAGGAGAATGACAGTGTCTTGTGTCTTGTCTAGCGTCCACTCTAGACTCAATTCAATGAATCCTGTCCCATCTGTACCACAGAGAAGACTAGGTGATCCATCACAGAAACAGTAATATGGCCAATGACTTTCAGCTGAGCCTATGAATTCGCCAGAATTTTAAGGATGTCAGAATTTGGTGTTTTGGATCAGGCCCCCTCTTAAATGAAGGGAATTAAAATGGCTCTTTCCTAGTGTTTAAATGAGCAGTTTTGGACACCATGCTGTCCTGCATCAAGAAGCTTTTCCATGTGCCACCTTTGAGAAGATCTGCCCTTGACAAACACAAACCATTCTAAACCTGCTGATAATCATGCGTAACAGTCTAGATTCACTCATTTTTATGTGCATATTAGCAACCACAAATTTCTGTTCTTCAGAGTCCGGCCTCCAGAGTCATTTCGTTATTTTGCTAGAAAAGCACCTGTTTAGACACAGTATCATATTCCAAGAGCAGACATCTGAGCTGAATGGCAGCCCATCTCTGCTGACATGTGCAGCAACAGGAAAATTATGCAGATCTATTTTACACCTAATTTAACATGCTGTAACATGTCTATGTGTGTTTCCTAACATAATGAAGCTCCACTCAGTGTCGCTTACAACCATGTCCTTTTTTGTCTAGGAAGCTTTTTAAAAAGCCTTTTTGGGTTTCTTATTTTAACTCCTTACTTGCCAAGCTAGTATTCTTTACACCCTACAGGAAAGCTGGAAGTGCACAAGTCCATGGGGCTGGATGCAAGGCATCCAAGGGTGCTGAGAAAGTTGGCTGATGTGAACATAAAGCCATCGTCCATTATCTTTGAAAACTCATAGTGATGGTGGAAGGTCCCAGATAAATGGAAAAAGGCAAATGTAGTGCTCATATTTAGAAAAGGGAACTACAGAGCAGTCAGCCTCACCTCAGTTCACAAAAGATCATGGAGCTGAAGTGGTTGTCATGAATTTGTGACATCTTAATCCACAGCATCTGTGATACCTTGAAAGAGCATCACTTTAGGTGGGAAATATATAGAAAGTGTTTATCTGAGTTCTCAAGAAACAGTTTACCTTAGACTGCAAGATCTTTGGGGCAAGGACCTTTCATTATTGCATGGTAAGTCTATGGTGGTCTGAAAGCAGTGGTAAATATTAAAGATCCTGTTTTATTGCAACTCTCTCAATTAAGACAGAGAAAAAAATAATAGAACATGTGAGAGACACAAATATTGTTTATTTTGACTAGAAAGATTTTCAGGAAGCTAACTATGCAGTTCCAGTTAATCTATGGCCAGGAAGCCTTCCCAACCCACCCTACAGACACAGTCCATACACTATTAAAATCATCTTCTTGGAGGTCAACTTTATTAGCAAACAGAAAACAATACAACAGGATAAAGATCTGCCTAAGCCTTCTTCCCAGGCTTACCCATTTTTAATGATCCTCCTCCTGGACTCCTCAGCCCACACCCTAGATCCTCTGCCCTCAAAATTCACTCCCATCTCTATTATATCAGCAGAAACCACATAACCCTTTCCCATCAGGATCAATACTTTCTAACAGGGTGGAGCTGCCTCAAGAATACATGATGTTAAAATAGCATGATGGCTGTCATTTACCTCCCCATGCATGGGCATTGAAGTGCAAACCTCTGCTCAAGGATTAATATACTTCCACTGAATGGCTGCATTTACACACTGTGAAACTGCATTTTCTAAACTGTAATTCCAGTGCCATCTGGCCTGAAAACTTTCACCTCACAAGCACTCACTGCACAATTGCAACTCATTACTTTTAAAACAGATTAAGATTAAATAGATGGTGCATCAAAGAGCAGCCCCTTCTATACAACCGAAAACCGGGTCCTCACCCGAGGAAAACAGTGCGGTCCCTCATGTTCTAATCACATGCACCAACACTTGGAAATCCTCTCGTCTCTGTCACACCTACATTGGTGACTCCATCATGAGGATCCAACCCAATATGTCCATGGTCTTTGTATATCCACGAGTGAAGAGGAGCCACGAGTAAGACCCAATTTGCATTGGCCTCTGCTTCTCCCATAGCCAGTGAGAGGGGTTTCTTTGTCCTAGGAGGGCCTTCTCGTAAAGTCTGAGCCGCCGGGAAAAATCTGATCTGCCTCTTAGCTTTCTCAGCCCATCGTATGGCTTCTCGGATTATGCTGCAGATGTTGCCTGCAGCAAATGTGTAAGACTACTACAGCCTGGTGTCACAGCTGGCCATCCCATTAATGGCTGTGGGAGCTTTTATTATGATCATTATTTTATTTTATTTTTAATCTTACACAAATGTGTTCCACTCCACCTTCCTCTCATTCTCGTACAATGGTTATTGCTTTCAGCCATCTGGTTTCACAGTTCAGCAGACCCAAGCATATTTCCACCGTGTAGTTCTTTGCTTGTTGACAGGGCAGAATTTTTTAATATGGGGTTACTATCATCCAGACTTCTTCCACCTCCTCATTTATGTGACGGAGACCTCTAAATGGTCCCCCAGCTTCCCTAGCTTCAGTCCGCTGGCCCAGTTTTATTAGCTTGCATGCAAGACACCTAGATGTCAGATTTTCCATTCCCCTTCCCTTTACATGAAATCCAAACTGTAAACATGAACAGGACCAAACGTCTCTTTAAAAACGGTCTCTTCCAATGGATCAAGCCCCGCATTTTAAGAGCTATGTGCCACGTGAATTTGACCCAAAAGCCAGAAGGACATTCCCTGCTGATTCCTGATGAGGGTTTTGTGACAACCAAAGCAGTGACACCTCCCAAATGATGGGGACTGACATGGAGCCCACGAGCTGCTGGGACAGGACTCTGGGAGATCAGTCAATGCCTCCTGGAGGCCCATGCTGTGAGGATGTGATCAGTAAAGCGGAGGGATATACACCTTGCTGTTCACTCTCACCACTTTGATTTGGGAAGGTCCCAGTAAATAAGGTTGCGACAGGAAAAGGCTGTTGGTTCTCACAGGCTATGTGTGGCCAGCAAGCTTCGCATCCTGAGCAAGCAGTGGGCTTAAACTGGATTCATTAGTCAAGCAAAATGCAGGTGCTCCTATCACCTTTCAGCTGTGTCTCCTGACTCCTCCCTTAAGCTCCCTCTTGTGTCTTCAGCTATGTATTGCATTTCTTTTCTCCAGCTGGGTTATTAAACATGACCCAGCCTCCAATGAAAATCGGGCTATGGAGAAGTGGTTGTGGTGGGACTTCATCCCTGACATGCTGGAGCCAGTAGCAGCCCACTTTTCAAGCATGGTGTTACAAGCCCAGCACTCTTGTAGGAGGTGAGACACATGACGCCGGTTGGCTCACAAACAACCTTAGCAAGCCTCAGGCTGTTAGCTCGTCCTGACCAAATTCCAAAAGCATGTTGCTTGTTGAAATTCCCCATGCCGTTTCAAGGGGATACGTATTTCTTCCCCACTTTCCGTTACATTTACACTACAGAACTTGTGATAGAGACAAGCTAACTCTAAGCCAAAAGAAGAGAGGTCTCCTGTCAGCTTAACAGCTCCTGCCTTGTCAATGGAAGAAACTCTCCCACCAACATTGCACTGTCTACATCAGTGCCTAGACTGATCTAATTTACATTGCTCAAGCGTGTGGATTAGTCACACCCCTAAATGACAGAGATTATACCGAAGTAACCTGTAGCGTAGACAAGAGCTGACTCTAGCACCACGTTCTGCAGCGTTAAACGGCTATTACGCCCTACTGTGTTTAAGTGTCATCTACATACTGTGATTGGGAGGGGGAAAGAGAGAGGGAAATGAGTGACATAACCCCTATATGTATCGTTTGAAATGCATTTTGGGATCCTTTGTGTTGATTTGATCATCTTTATGCATTCAAGAGCTATACCTGAGTTTGCTACAGAGCCAGACACTAGGCTCCCAAAGGAATTCACAAAGAATGGGCCAGAGCCTTCCATCTTCGGGATGGTTAGTTCAAAAACTATGGCAGGAGCTGGACATAACTCAGGGCTGCCAACAGCCACTAAATTTATGGACAATCTGTAAAAAAAAAAGTACAATTTTAACAATGTTCATAAAACTGGAAATAAATGAAAACATCCATTAAGTAGGGTACAATAAAACATGTTGTATTTTGACATTGATTGTTGTTGTTAAGAATCACTTCTTCCACCTTAAAACTGCACCAACCATGGCTTTATCCATTTCCTGTTTTCTATCATCACACACACCCAAAGAACTGTATTGATCAATTAACTGCCGTTAAACTAATTGTACAGTTCCCAATTCCTGTGTACCAAGTATCACGTGAGTACACACTGTAGTGATGTTATTGTATTGTTTATGGCATCTTTAGTGATGTCAGTAAAAAGCATACTGTGTCAGTAAAGAGAAAAAAAATCAGTTTCATGTCACTAAAAACTAAAATGCATGTTCCCAGCTCTCACATAACTGTATGGAAAAATAAATATTGTAACTGCCCTAAAATGCAGCTATTCCCTCATGAAACGGGAGAGGGTTTAAGCCTGCAGAGAAGTGTACTACACTCCTATTACCAAAGCAACACCAACTGGCTGGTCACTCACAGAGAGCCAAACAGGATTCTGATTCATGAAAAGGTTGGGGAAACAAGTGGAAGGGAATAGCTTTGCTCTGATGGCTGAATCAGATTCCCGTGTATTGAACTAAAGAAGCAGCCGTCATGTCCATTTCACGTTTTAAAGGCATACTTTAGAGACTTTTTTTTACAAATGATCCTGGTTTCCGTGAACAAACAACAAGCTACGCAGGCAGTAAATAACAGGCCTGTTGGGCCCAAATGGTGCCGCCAGCCGATGTCAAAGGCAAGGAGAGGGAGCTGAAAGCCCAGGTCAGGAGGACAGACCAGAAAGACGAGCAGAAGCTGGGTTGCAGGCCAGAGACTGAAGCAGAGTTCTGCTTGGGTACGTTTCATAAAACAACAACTAACTGGCTCTCGAAAGACAAGCCCTCATTAAAAGGTTGGGGTCCTGCCAAAGGTTTGCTGGGCAACCTTGTTTTGATTAGTGATTTCTCCTGATTTCTTTTGATCTTTAACACCCTGGAAGAGCCAGGTGCCTTGGTGGAAGGGCTACAACAGATTGCAATGGGCCTGCCACGAGGCAGCAGCCACCTGGCTGATCTGTAACCCTGATGGGTTGTAAAGGAGGTGCTGCTGAAGGTGGTCTTTAATACTCAAAAAAAATAAAAGAGCTCACATTTCCCCACCCCAAAAGTCAGATCAAGCAGCCAGCACCTGACTGAAGATGTTGCCTCAGACCTCTCTCCCAGGTCAGTACTTATGAAGTAAGCTACCCTGCCCAGAAAGTCCAAGCATTCATGAAATACGCAATATGGGTGTCTTCCCTTCCTTCCCCCTCCTCTTCTGTGCTATTCCCAGAGATCTGCAATGACACCGCTCAGTCTGGCCAGGCTGGGGAGAGGAATGCCTCTGTTGGCTGCTAGTGGCCGTTGAGCTCCAGTGAAATAAATCTCCCAGGCTAACGGCGGGTGAGTCATCCCCACTGCTCGGAGTCCAAAAGACTCTAGCTGCGGAGCAGAGCAGCCAACGTATTTCATCGGTTCTGTAGACAGAGAGCAATAGGAACGTAACCGGTGCTTTGCATTAACCTAGATAGAGCTTTTCACAACTCAGGTTAAGAGTGTGTTGCAAATATTAATTAACCTTTCCAATAGTCCTTTGAGATAAAATGTTATCTCCATTATATGGGGGGGTGAGGTGAAGCACAGGAGGATCAAGAAGTGACTTGCCCAAACCAATACAGTGGATCAAACAGAGAATATATGTAAAGGGCACTGGTAAGTGGGTGTAATTTATAGTCTTCTGGGTTCAAATGATGTTCCAAAGGGGCAGCCGTGTTAGTCTAGTAAAGCAAAAAAAGCAAGGAGTCTCGTGGCACTTAAAGACTAACAGATTTATTTATCATATGAGCTTTTGTGGGAGAATATCCCACTTCATCTGTATAGATGTGCTCAATTGATCCAGAAATCGCCTGGAACTGGAGTATCGGTAAGCTGACCGGAAGGCATTTCTGGTCAGCTGAGCATAGTGCGTAGGACATTCTTAGTAAATCATCTGGAGATACGCAAGGTATTTTACATGCCTTATGTATCTCCCATCGACTGCTGCCAAAAGGGCTGGAGCTAAGAGACAGTAGAGAGATAAGGTTGGGGTGGTGATGTATTTCATGGGACCTACTTTTGCCGGTGAGAAAGGCTAGCTATGAAGCTACCAAAGCTCTTCTGCAGGGGTAGGAAACCTCCTCGGGTCTAGTCTACACTACAGACTTCTATCGGTATAAGTACATTATTCAGGGATTTGAAAGCTCGGCACCCCTGAGCAATGTAGTTAAACCAGCCTAACTCCTCATCTGTGTAAACAGCTGGAGAACTTCTCCTCCCCATTGCCTCTCGTGTTGATGGAGTTATTAAGCCGAATGGGGGAGTCAGCGGGTTGTAATAAGGAAGACTAGATTAGCTGATTTTGCACACTGAGAGGGTCAGAAGAAGGAATGAGATATGTCAGCTGGGTTCCCGGCTCAGAGGCTAGACTGATGTCTGACTTTGGCCCAGTGAGTCAATGACTCCAGGAGTTTTGACTCATCGCCCTCCTCTACCTACCAGCTTTGATAGCTCGAGGCCAAGTGGCCCCAACTTCCACTTCTAGGTTGCACTCAGACACACCAACTCCATTAAAATTGATAGAGTAGCCCCTGTTTATGCCTGGCCTGACTGTGGCCCATGCTTTGCTTTAAACTACCAAACAGTACAGAGGGCAGAAAATAAAATTATTGGTCTCTTTAAAAGCAGAATTTGCTCTACACCCTTAGATTTACTTGTTACTGGGGGGGAAAAAAAAGTTTTACTAAGCTTTTTCTATAAAGGACTTGTTTTCAGCTATGTTTTATATAGTAGCCTTTGTTCCTATAAAACATTGAGAAGGCTACTTTTCTACCCCCAGCCCCTTAATACTTATGGGAAGTATTACAGTGTGAAATATATCTACCACTGGCTGGGCTGTGTTGTGAAGCTAAAATGAGTACAGTAAATTCTGAGAAGGAATTTGTTTAACCTATAACCTTAAAGTAATAAGCAGAGTGCTAAATGTTTTGGCACACACTGATATATTTTTATAACACTTGGCAAGCCTGCTCGAAGACTGAAAGGAAAACTAAATGTTGGAAAACTGCTCTCTGTGTCTCCATCTCTTCAAATCACTGCTTTTCAGCCTGGCACGCTCAGCCCTTCCATCCAGATCTCTACAAGTTTGAGTGTTAGCACTGTACATTGGACTAAAGGACAATCAAGTACCCAGATCGTGTTACTTTTTGTGCTTCAGCTTGTGTCAGGCCTGCAGATGGGGTTGCATTAATTTATGTGGCCAGGTAGGGGCACTTCTTCTGGTGCTGAAATTTTGAGTGGGGTGGATTGGTTTGCTGAGAGGTGATGATTTGCCTCATTCACATGTTGGAGGGTCATATTGCCCCAGCACAGTGTGTCCTAGTTGTTTGGTTCAGTTCTTTATATATATCATGTCCCCCACCCCTTGCAGTTAATTAAAACTCTTTGGAAGGTTCATAGTGAGCTGAAGAGGATGGAAGCCAAAGCCGCGCTTGCTTGTTTTCTAACCATCTTCTGAACATTGCGGTTTTTACTCCCTTTCTTTGGAAAAGGACTGAAGGGGCAACTTGTACCTTATCTCAGGTGGAAATAGAGGCTCCGTCCCAAGGGGTTGTAGCTCCCGATCCCCTGTCCTCTCTCTGTGAAGCCTCTCCACCTCTCCAGGCCTCCAATTCCCCATCTGTGCACTGGGGATTATTTGGACCCCTTTTCAGAGAGTCCAATGCAGAAGGGACCACACTGACCCTCACGTCTGACCTCCTGCATAACAGACTAGTGAACAACCCCAAAATAATCCACAGAGCTCATCTTTTAGAAACACAGCCCATCTTGATTTTAAAATTGTCAGGAATGGAGAATCCTGCACAAGCATTAGTAAGTTATCCCAGTGGTTGATTTCTTCCGCCAAACAGGCCCAGTTGTAGATCAAACGGCACTCCACCTCCTGTCCATTTGTTAAATTTTTGGAAACCTATTTTTTTACTCTATTTGTAGCCCATTCAACACCTGATTTTCAGGCATGATTTATCCCTGTCATGTAAGATGATAAATTTACACAGTTGGACCTGGAAGTCTCAATTTATTCATGGCATATATAAGCAAATAAAATCATTTCTTCTAAGTGTATGACAATATTTTCATTTTAAGAATGACTAGAATGCACTATCAAGAAGTCGATAGTGGAAGAATATGGAACCATGCACCAATATTGGCTGGACCAATACTAAATAATATTACAGTCAGTGACAGCCTTAGGGTGTTAACCCTCATCCTTTAGCTCAAAAGAGCGCTTTTCTCATCTTTGCTCTCACAAATGGAAGCCCAGCATCAGAGCAATCCAAAGACTCAAATACTTTACTCCAAACTTCTAATTTCCCTTCTGTAGCTAACAACAAAACCAGCTCCCTGAGCCTGGTGCCTCCCAAACTCAGCACCCCAGGTGGTCTCCTGGCACTAAATCCAGCCCTGCTCCCCTTTAAAAATGAAACATGTTGAGGAGAGAGGATCCTGTAGCCCAGGTTCCAGCTTAAGCCCTGAAAGCTACTCCGAATTTTTTAGTTCCACCACCTGATTCCCGCGAACCCAAGTGAACTGACCCAGGCTAGCCACGGCCGCACCACTTGTCTTTTCTCCCTGTGTAGTACCCTTCGAACCTCGTTCCCAGTTGTTCCACTTCTTTAATCACCCTCGCTGCTTTTCTCGAAACTCTTTTCATGTTTATCGACTTCCTTCTTGAATTGTAAGAAGTGGAACCAGGCACAGGATTCCAGCTGTGGTTGCAGTGGTGACAAATACAGATGGTCAAACACTGTTGGAAAGCTCTCCGGGGAAAGCAGGCTCCAGGACTGACTTTCCTTTCATTGACACCAGTGTAACGCCATTGATTTCTGTAGCATGACATCCAGTGTATACCCAAAGAGAAGAGAATCTAGCCCTAGAAGGGCTGGTATTTCTGTTGTTTCGTTATAAAATCCCTTCTGCTGTGTGATAAGATTAATGGCAAAGAGGGGGACAATAAGCCAGAATCTGCTCTCAGTCCCATTTGTATAAATCTGGCAGAGAAGTCATCCAAGTTACTCTGCACAGAGTGAGTTGAGGCATAGATCAGAATTCAGCCCATCATCTGGAGGAACTTCATATCCAGTCCACGTTAGCGTTTGCCTGTGTACTTTCCTCGAGTATCCTTTCACCACAGCCTAAAAGAAATCCTGATCTCTTTCTTAATAGCATCACTCCCGTTCCTTCTCAGCCCAAAATACTCTTTTTTCCCTGGGGGAAGACCGATGGCTGTCATTTTATCTGTTCTGTGGCACCTAGATGAAATGCTGGCTACTGAGGGAAACTTTTTCATGTAAAGACTAAGGTTGATGGAAGATTGGGTGTGCTGAATTATTTCTCCTTTTTTGGATTGGCTGGGCAGGTAGCAAGGAATGGGCATCTCAAATACAGCATCCCTAAGGCCACATCCTCATCTGGCAAAAAATCACGTCTGGTCTTCAAGACAACTAACCCAATTGACTCCAGCCAAAGCCCTAGAACAGAAAGCAGACACTAAATAAAAAATGTCTTCCAAAAGCAGCAATTGGCTTTCAAAAGTCTAAAATCAAAAATCAAGAGAATTTAACAGTAGGTGAGGATGTGCCCCACCGTCTCCATAGCATCCACCCACTGGTCTGCTATTTTTAAGACTGGTGTGTTTGCCACGGGCCTTCTCCTCACTTTACAGTGCTGGCCATAACCCATCCTCTTTGATGAAGAGGCAAAAAGGAAGCAACGGCATGAGACAGATTTTGAATGTCTCCAATTTAAATCTGCCTGATGGCCTTTGTTACCACAGAATGTAAGCATCTTGTAACATTTAATGTATCTCAACATCCATCTTCTGTAGCAACCCACCACTAGCCCCCTTCTACAGGTGGGGAACTGAAGCTCTTAAATTCTTGAAAACCTTATTTTTTTACTCTATTTGTAGCCCATTCACCACACGATTTTCAAGCATGATTTATCCCTGTCATATAAGATGATAAATTTGAGCATGCATGCAGAAAAAGCATGCAGGAAGGATGTGCCAGAGCAGTAAACTGAGCCTGAAGCTCCGGCTATTGCCCCAATGGCCACCGTCCTTCTTCTCCCTGTCAGGCATCTAAAACTGGTTGTAGGAGATACAAAAAAGGATCCTGCAATGCATGATTTTCTCCTCCTTATTGCGGCCTCCTCAGAAAGGTAGAATCCTTCTTTTGGAGAATAAATCTAGCTTGCTCAGCATCCTAAGGAAATGTTACCAGGGGCACGATGATGCAATGAGCTGGAATTTTACCACGCCCCCTCACCTTTATATTTTGCATTCTTAATCCTGAGGAGGAATTGATTCATTATGATTTATTATGATTTAATATTTGCTACCTTGTTTGCACAGTAGCCGTAGGTATGCAGTCTCCTGTTTGGAATGAGGTTGGCTTTCAGAGCAAGTGCAGAGTCTCTGGTCTGTAGTTGGACTCAGACCCTCAACCAGTGATGAAAAGAGATATTATTTGGCTATAATTTCCAATGGGATTAAGAATCTGTCTTGTAAAGCGTTCAGGTGCTGCTGTGTGTATAAAGGAGGGTGTAATTATGGTCACCGGGTTAAACATGGAGATAAGGAATCCTAGCCTGTCCTTTTTGCCAGGCACAGCTAAGTTTAACTGTAGAGATTACTTTGTAGCTATGAATGGCTCTTCCAGATCTTGGCTATGAGACTTCACTTCTTTTTATGGCTCCTGCAACCAGGGTCCAATCCCAGGCCCGCTGAAATCCAGGGGGAATTTTTCCAGTGACTTGGTATCAAGGCCACACAGCACATTGTTTGTCCATCTTATCTACAGTGACCGGCAAGCATGCTAAAAACAGCCATCTCCCACCACAAACCAATTTTCTCCCCACACAAAAAGGGAGATGGGTATATTCCATATTAATTACTTTTATTTTTAAGGTGAAATAACAAGATGAAGAAAGAAAAAAAAAAGTAAAGTCTCCATGAGAGCATATCTATGTTTCTTTCCCCCATAACAAGCTGAAGCAAGACTGCCTTCCGCAAAGGCCCCTGGATCCTTAAGCAAATGCCAAGAAGGAGACAAACAGAAGCTGCTACAAAGTCAGTGGGACTTAAGCACATGTTTAAATGCTTTTCTGCATTGGTGTCTTGTCTGCTAAAACCTGGACTGAGATCCAGCAGTTCATTTCAGATAGTCCAGCAAACTTGCAACAATGTGATCTTTCAATTTATCAAAAAGGAGAGGTGGCTTGATTAGTGAATAAGTGCCTTCATGAAGAGCAAACACTAACTGCTGACAAGCTCTTTAATCTGCCAGAAAGAGGCCAAAAAGACCAAGCATTGAAAGCTGATGTCAGGCAAGTTCAAATTAAAAGCTAACTTTTAACAAGCACGGTAGTTAACAAACTACAGAGGAAAGTGGTGGATCCTCCATTTCTTTGTGTCTTTAGATTGAGTCGGGAGGCCTTTCCGGGAAATCTTATCTGAATAAAAGATGTTGGGCTCCATGCTGGGAGAGCTGGATGAAATGTAATGGTCCATGCTACATAGGAGGTCAGACTAGGTGATCTAATGGTCTCTTCCAGCCTTAAACTCTATGAATTTTCCCCTGCAGGCTACCAAAGAGTGGCCAAGAATATCAGACCCATAGCGAACTAGTTGCATACTCTTCTTGAATCTTGCCTGTGGCTAAATGATCCATTTTCTGTCTCACTGCAGCTTCCATTTGCCTTCCAACAAAATCCTCTTCCCAACAGGGGAGAGAACAGATATGCTTGGAAGGGAAGATGGTGCAGGAGCAGTTGGTCCCTGGATTCACCCCACGCGTGCTCCCTTCTGGAGGCCCTCGGGGTCAGCGAAGACAGGGAAGTACAACTTCCCCCTCCCACTTTCTGCTAGCTGGGCCAAAATATCTGCCATGCTCCTAAATCTTCGCCAGACAGAGTCACTGTTTATTATAGCAACTAGGAGCGCCAAAACAGAGCAGCCAACATATAACCTGAAATGTACAGGGAGCACAGCCATGTGAAAATCCTTCCCCAGAATAATTAGGATGGCAGGCTTTGGCAGCCAGCAACTCGCTCGGTCTGGTCATTTATTTTGTTTCTTTTCAGGAGATTCACCTCAGGTTGCTAACACACTGGTTCACTGAAGGCAAAATGTTCCAGAGGAAATCATTAAAGTGGGGTGGAGTGACAAAGTGCAGATTTAATATCACCTAGGAGAAAAAAGGCTTCCAGAAAGGAGGAATTCAAGGGCGCTCTAACAATACCACGTGTTCTAGGATAGACAAGAGGTCTAGGACCTTTGCTCTCCTGGGCAATGAAAAGATCACAGTGGGGGCTGACATCTGGGGAACCACCAGGAATAAAATAAAAGGTTTTTTAAAGTCAAAGACCTCAGGGATTCCCTGTTTGTTGTCAACATTGGTGAGAGTTTCCACAAGCAAAGTCCCATTCGGTTCAGATCAATTGCTAATATAACTCTATTGACTTGAAGAGAATTACACCAGGGCTGAATTTATATTACCACAGTAGCATAGAGAGGTCCCAGATGGAGAGCAGGGCCGCATTGTGCTAGGCATTTTAAGGGCCCAGAGGAAGAAATAGTCTCCACTCAAGGACTATGTCTACACTGCCAAAGATATTTCAAAATAACATTATTTCTAATTTATTATTTCAAAATAGGAGTCTCCTGAAGACTCTCTATTTCAAAATAAGGTACAATTTATAATTTTGAAATAGAGAGTCTTCACTAGACTCTCTTTCAAAATAGGGAAAGGCAGGGAAAAGTATAGGACCATTTGAAAAAAGAGCCAATTCCTCAGGTTGGAATGGCTTTTATCAAAATAACTATTTCAAAAGAATTGCTCTTTTGAAATAAAAGCAGGTTTAGTTATTTCAAAATAGCTCTTCATTATTTTGAAATAACAAAGCACTTATTTTGAAATAACATAATGTCTGCATGGACAAGTAAAAAGTTTTTTCGGAATAAGCCCCCTTATTTCAAAAAAACTATTCAGTGTAAACACAAACTCTTTAACAGACAAGAGAAGGGGAGGGGGTAGGAACGACCAGCATTCCTGTCCTACAGAGAGGGACCTGGGGAATATGGGAAAGGTGGTTCAAACAGAGTGACACACGAAATAATGGGAATTGCACCTAGAGAGGCCCACTCTTTTGTCTTAGTCCCAAGCCCTTTCAGTAATCTTTTTTTCACAGTCAGGCAATTTAAAGGCTCCTCATATGTTCTTAAGGATCATTTGCAATGCCATTCGCCCTCCTCTCATATCAGCCTCTCTCTTCTTCTCGACACTAGCAAAGTTAAGTTTGTCTTTAGGAGGGCGGTGAAGCGCTGGAATGGGTTACCTAGGGAGCTGCTGGAATCTCCATCCTCAGAGGTTTTTAAGGTGTAGCTTGTTGGTGTTGGATCTTCTTTGAGAAGGGGGCTGGACTAGATGGCCTCCTGAGGTGCCTTCCAGCCCTCATCTTCTATGATTCTAAGTGACCAGGACAAAAAAAAATATAAAAGAGCGTGAATTTCCATCCGCAGAGACCAGATGTCAAGCTTCGGCACTCCAGCAGGGGGTGCAGAACTGTTCTGCCGGCTCACCCTGGCATACCGAGCAGGCGAGCATCATTAGCTCCCATCTCAGACTGAACTAATGGCTAAGGCCAAATGTCTCAAAAGTGGTCACTGATATTTATTTTTTGGACACCATGAAGGTAAAGTTGTTTCTGTGTCCCCGTGGCTGATGTATTTCCGTCTGGACACATCTTTTATGCTCTGACCCCCCAGCGCCCTACTACCAAACGACACGCTGAACAGCCCTGGGATGACGCAGGTGGTAGGTACTGAACATGGATGGGATGAGACCCTTAGGGAAATAGATTTCAGTCAAGTTCCAAAGGAAGTGTAAGTGCTCCCATCTTCAAAGCATCTGATGAAGTGGGATTTTCTCCCATGAAAACTCATGCAATAAATAAATCTTTTAGTCTGCAAGTGCCACAAGACTCCAGATTTCAATCAGGAGCTAAGGCCTGCAGCAGCGCTAGTCTCCGGGGGATCTACCGAACCCAGCTGACCTACTGGAGGATGCCTAATTGGTGACCCTGCCTGACTGGTTGGAGAGTCAGCAAACTGGATGTTACGCACAGCCACAGCTGCCATGGCTCAGTGGCTGCTCCAAGTATTCGTCCGGGACTGTGATAGCTCCTGCAGATGCCGTTTATTTCCAGCCCTGTTCTTGCCTTGTCCTGCTCCAGATACACTGGTTCTGACCTTCGGATCTGATCCCTGCTGCCTGCTCTGCTAGGTATGACTGCCCATGGTCCCAGCTACTGACAAAACTCTTTATTATTATCATAATAAAAAATCATCTGGGACTAAAGCATTAGCAGTCCCCTCCAGAAAACAGTGCGTGAAGCATGGGCCTGAGCCAAAACCTGGCACGTCTCCCACTGATTTCAATAGACTTTAGATCAAGCCCCATGACGAGAAGAAAACACCTCTAAGAAAAATGACTGTATATTAAAATGAGTTAATAGGGCAACTTCCAGATCTATGCAGATGGGAACTGGCAACTTCTAAAGGGTCTGACAGCAAACAATCAAAACAAGGCAATTCACAGCTCAGTGGTCCTGAGACACCCCCCTAAACTAAACAATTTTCTCCACGATAAGGGAAAAGGCTGAGAACCAGAGCGATTGTCTGGGAGTTCTTCACAGCCAATGGGAGAGGAGAGGCATTTATCATTACCAGTGCACAGGCAGTATTTCAAGCGGGAGTAAAATGGCAGCAGCTTAGTTCCTTGGTTGCAAATCTCAGATGCAACAAGAGTAAAGTGAAGCATCGTTTCCTGCAGGCTAGAGCTGGTGTCCTCAGATGACAGGTTTCTGGGTCTCTTTGCCTCTCTAAGCAAAAGGGGTAGACGTCCCTCCATGTAAGCAGTGTCTAAATCTCGGCCTGCCTCCATTCTTTCCATTGTCCCCTTTTCATTCTCTTTGAGACAGCGCCTCCTTTGAGCGAAGGTACTCAGTTGTGCCAACTCATGCTGAATTGGGAGGTAGCTTTTGTCATGCAGATTGTGGCCTGCTAGGCACTGAGATATCACTATTAAATGAGTGCCACTGGGGTTTCTAGAGCACGCTGTAGGTAAAAAAAGAAAAAGAAAAAAGGCAGGAGGCTGAGATCTATGTTTCTTGGCTTTCTGCTTTCACTCTCAGTCCAAAATGATTGTGCTGTCCTTCAGTGAGGATAGATAAATCCCACTCTCCTTTGCAGCTACGTAGTTTTGCATCCTTCAGGAGGAGCTAGAGAGACATGAGTAACAGGAGGATATCTCACCATTGATAGGTTGCATTCTTACCAAAAGTTCTCTGTGCTTGGTGTGTTTTGCTAACTGCGGGTGCTTCCCACAGCCCCCTGCTCAGGTGAAAAAACGTGATGTAAACCTCCAGGTAGGTTCACACCACCAATCTCTAATTCAAAGAATCAAAGTCCAGGAGGGACCATTCTGCTCATCTAATCTGACTTCCTGCATTGACAGACCAGAGAATTTCACATGCAATAGATAGAATTATTCCCTATTCTGCATCAAGTCCAAAATAGACATGGCCACCTTTCTGTTGGAAGGGGTGAGCCTCAAATCCCATGTAGCAATGGCTATACAGATCAGGGGCCCACATCCTCTCTCACTTGCATTCAGTTAAATCAGTTTATTGAAGGCAGTGAAGCACAAAAGTAGTTTGAGAGAAGAAACAGCACCCACCCAGCAATGAAAGTGAAGAATACATTATTGTTTCCTGAGTTTATGCTGGCTACTGTAGGATGTCGAATTTAGCCAGAGAACCAGGGAAACACCCATATGTTGGCTAAAAGTAGAAATGGAATTTTGAAGGTGTCTAAATAACCAGAGTTTTGTCTGCGTTTTCAGGTCCTTCCACCAAGTAAACTCACATCAAGGTAAAATGAGTATGAAATGCCCCCATTCCACTGGAAGTTTCACATTCACTTTGTCCCAGAGTATGTGACTATCTAAAGTGCAAAAGAGAGTTTCCAACAGAGCACAGCACCTCCAGTAGCGCTTAAATGAAGAAACTCCTACATTAACATGACAGAACTTGCCCATCACTGTAGTTAATCCACCTTCCCAAGAGGCAGTAGCTGTGTCTACAGAAGAAACCCTCCCATCAGCATAGCACTGTCTACACAAAGGATTAGGTCCGGATAACTACATCAGTCAGGGGTGTGGATTTTTCACACCCCTGAGTGACATATTTGTACCGATATAGGTTGGTAGCGAAGACTAGTCCTTAGAAAGAGTAGTCCCACTGAGGCCTGCTCTATCCTAGAAATGTAGGTCAGTGAACCAGGTTGGTCTGTGGTGTGTGAAATCCATCCGATGAACAACCTAGTTAAACTGATCTATCTTCTGATGTAGACAGCACTAGGTCAACAGAAGAGTTATTCCATCGTTGCTACCGCCAAGGACCTCGTGGAGAAATGGATGAGCTCAGCCATCAGGAAAATCCTTCCCACTGAAGTAGATAGTGTCTACACTGAAGCACGGCCACTGAGCCGCTCTAGTGTTTTAAGTGCGGACAAGGCCTCTCAGAATCAGCAACACCAACTTGTGTTTTCCTTGCTTGTTTCCTGGTCCAGTCCTGATGTGATCCAGCTCTCCTCACCCTTAGGATGCGACAAGGTTATCTGAACTAAGAGTTCAACTGATCACCCAGCTTGGTGCTGATATTCCTGTAAGCCATGGGTGTAATAAAAAGTTGGAAGTAGGTGGCTTGGAACCGAGATGCAACCACCTGACAGAAGTTAGGGGCACTGAGCAGATGTAAAAGTGCATCAGTCCTGTGGTTGTGTCAAGAGTGACAACAATCGCACTATGTAAGCTGCTGGCTGGAATTTGAAGCTAGACAAATTCAGACTGGAAATAGGATATAAATTCTTAAATGAAGGTCATTAGCCATTGGAACAATTTCCCGAGAGTTGTGGTGGATTCTGTCTCCATCAGTGATAATTTTAAAAGAGAGATTGAATGTTTGTCTCAAAGATCTACTCTAGGAATTATTTTAATGAAGTTCTCTGAAATGTCAAACGAAGTCAGGCGAGATGAGACACTTGTCCCTTCCAGCCTTGGACCCTACGAACCTAAGTTTTTAGACAGCTTCAGGAGGAACGTCCCCTCCCATCTTCTTGTTAGTGATTCACTACGACTCTGAAATCCCACTCAAAGAAAGGTGATGTCAGTGAAAAGATAGTCTGGTTTCTGAGGTGTCGGCTGACTAAACCACTTTGAGGGAGGTCTAATAAAGAACTCCTCCCCTTTCTATAATCCCGGTCATGGGTCTGGGATGCTTTCACATGGCTGGCAGCTACCCGAGCTCTCAGCAAACAAAGCTGAGAACCAAGTTCTGAGGCAGTGGACCAAGGGAGAGAAGAAAAAAAATCCTCCCTGTACACTGAAAAATAGCATCTTTGGACTATTTTCAGCCAGTTAACTTTAAATAAGTGGCCCTGATTTGCTACCCAAGAAGACACACAGGCTAATAACTTTTTAAAAACCTGTTCTAACTGTAACAGCAGAGCTGTAATGTAGAAGAGAGAAAATTATGGAAATGAGCCCTATCGGCTGATCAGAATAACAAGTGAACTTGATCTGGAATGGGGCGGCCTTCCTTGGTAATGAGGATTATTTACACATGATTTCCCTTGCAAATCAGTAGCATGTTCCCAGAGTCACCAGCACATAGGCATGTCTCCCTGCACCAAATGTCTCACTATGTCTACAGCAGCAGACTTTTGCGCTCAACATTTGCATTAATGCAAAGACCATAGAATGCACGGGAGGCCTTGCCAAGTGTTAGGTTTTAACAATAAGACAATGGCAGGAGCGTGGGGAGGGGGTTTCCCTTTGTCCTTCGAAGAGACATAATTTAACTCTTAATGGCACGTTATACATGTAAGCCAGGCCCATTTTAGCCTCTGCAAGAGGTGTCTTGAGATCCATAGGTAAAGCCAGGCTAAAACATTTTGTCCACTAATATGCATGGCTATTTTTGCTTTTATTGGGCTGTGTGTGTGTCCCATATCCTATGATATCACTTGCCAATGGGTTCAAAATCCTCCACAGCACAACCAGTCT
The DNA here is from genome assembly GCA_007922195.1 of Podocnemis expansa. Lineage (NCBI taxonomy): Eukaryota > Metazoa > Chordata > Testudines > Podocnemididae > Podocnemis > Podocnemis expansa. Next base: position 1,242,733 of record ML682107.1, read on the forward strand.
CCGCTAGTTGGTTGTCCTGTCTGTCTGGTACTTGAGGCTATGACGACATTGCAGTAAAACATCCTCAGCTGACTGGGGCTGCATGGCTATAAAATGGCCATGTATGTGTTTGAGACTGGGTGGAGCCTGGATTTGGGACCCTGTGGAGGCAGGTGTTTTATTGCAGAAAAGACATACCTCATCTATTTCGGTGTGGGATTCAGTTTGCAGTGTTTGAATCTGAACAACTACTTTGATTTCCCATAATAGTCTGACCTGATTCTGTGACTTACACCCCCCCGCTTTTATTTTCCACACCTTCTGTAAGTTCCCGTCTTCAAACATGTGACAAAGTGAGATTTTTCTCCCACAAACGCTCATGTGATAAATAAATGTGTTAGTCTTTGACGTGCCACAGGACTCTTTGTCTGTTTAGCTTGCAAACAGGGCTCTGAAAGCTGTCCCTGCTAGATGTTTGAGTCTCATTCATACTTTTCTAGGCTGTCATTATCCCCCTCTACATAGTCCACGTGTTCCAAAATGTTAGCATGTTGAGGAGGTCCTTAGCCTACGTTTTGCTTTTATACTTTCAGACATTTAGTAAAATCGTGAGCCGTGAATTTCTGCAGCTGATCCCTCTATGCCCCAGTTTATTTCTGTGATGGCTGAGCCTGAAACACTACGTTGGCCAGTGTTAAGACCATGAGCCTCCCGTCTGGCACCTCTGGCACCAATGGGAGCCAGTTTCCAGATTCATGAGGCCTGATGGAATTACCAGGCTACCAGCCAGATGAAAGCTCTCACTCATCACGAGGAATGAAGAAAACACCGCCAATAACTTGGGGCCTCATCAGCTCCACAACAGCAATGCATGTAAGGTTTCCATAGGCTCCCTGGCACGGTTTCACCTAAATCGCTAGAGTTAGTGAAGGCCTTCTGCAGCCACTGCACAGAGGAGCTACCAAAAATGGATGAATTGCTCCACCACAAACACTGTCCCCAGCCATCTGCTTGTGTCTTAACCTTAAAACATGACACAGCCCAAAGTTGTCTTCTATCTTCCAGTGGAGTCCTTTCCATCCTACGGATGTCCTCATGGTTGGGGTGGGTTGCAGGGCAGCGAGGGGCTTGAAAGCCCCATCTGCATGGTTACATGAGGGCCAAGTTACTTGGGGTGGAGGAGTCAATGACTGTGGAGCATGAAAGCAAACAGAGGCTCCTGGAAGAGAGTGGGTCTCCCCTAACACCACGGTTATGCGTTCAGAGAACTACCTTCCTGTAGTTCTGGCCTAGGAACAAACCTGCAATGGCAGTTGTGAAGGGCTTTTCCTTCTTCCCATCTCAGCTCCCGTCCAGATAATTTTCCATGATCTGCTCTTTTGTGACGCAGAATCCTTCACTTCTCGGCCCCAGGCACCCTGTTCAGTGCTGAGCCTGAGCTGCATGAGCACATTTTGTGCCCAATACAGCATGGAAGAGAAGCCACAGTCACAATCAGGATGTGGATTAATAGGAGAAAAGGAGAACAGAATTATTAGGGCCATGCAAACACATAAGACAGTAAACCACGTGTCACAGACTAGCTGCAGGGATCCCAGCTGAGTCCAACCCAAGGTTGTAGGTTATTTTGGCCTGTAAAGGGGGGGAATTTGCATTGTAAGTTTGCATTACAGTTTTGCTTCAGTACAGACTGTGTTGGGGTGAGAAGTCCCAGCACAAACACTGTCCTGTCGTTTCCCTATCCCAAAGTTCCCTGCGCTCCAGAATCACGTCTCCACAGGATATGCAGGAGGTTAGCTTCGAGTTGAGGCCATTTGCACAGCCTGATTTTGGAATGATCCATGTTCGTTCACCCCTCAAATCTGTTCACACTATTCTACCAAAGAAATTAATTTCCAACAATTCTATTAATTTAGACGCCCATTCATCTATGGAGGCTTCCTCTCAAATTTGGGGATTGCTTTGATCCAGGGTTTTGAATCAGCTGTAAAAATGATAACTGCTATCCGTAGACCACAGAGATCAACAGAGACAAACTGGATATCAGAGCTCCTTAGGCCAAAATTCTCCTCTCATTTACACTGGTGTAAATGTGGAGTAATTCCACTGTCAGTAGAGCTACTCCAGATTTACACGGCTAAATGAGGACACGATTTAGCCTAAGATGTCTTCTTACAATCTTATATACATTGCACTCATTCTGCCCACTGACTCAATGCCGGATGAATGCAAGCCATGCTGTGGTGTCACTGACTCATGTTTTCCAATCTGCTTTTACCCAGTGCACAGTAAACACCACCATTTATGCCAATGCTTACTTCGGCCTAGAGATGTCCTTGAGTTCAGTTCTGGTGTCAGTTGCACTGGTGCAAAAACCAGGGTTCTTCCATTATGACACCAGGCATGAATTTGTAGCATCTGCACGTCTGCTCAGCTCAGCCTCTTTGGCCACAGAGACCATGAGGAACAACAGCCTAAAGGAGGACGTGCCAGAGACTCCATGATTTTACCATGGAAGGTGCTCAAACACTACCCTGCCTGGCAGAAACATAAAGCCATATGATGACACAAAAGCCATACCAGAAAAAATGGCAAATTGTAGTTCTGTGAGCTCTACCAACTGAACAGACCCTCCATTACCCAGACAGCAACATCAGGTGCTGCTGAGGTCTGGAGCCGTCTGAACTCAAGTTTGTCTGGTTCCAAGGAGCTCTGATCCCTGTGCAGCTGGGAGGGGATTTCCCGTCCGTTCCAACACAGCTGCTTAAAAACCTCTTCCACTAAGTGAGCTAATATTTCATGAATAAATTGAAGTGGTCAAGTCCCATTTTGCACAAAAGCACAGTTGCCTGCTGTGTAGCCTCCTCAATACTTTCTAAGATCTAAGCAACGTCACAGACTCTCTTCACATTCCCCCCCATAACAGTAGGGCTTAGTTATTTGATTTTTTTTAATTTTATGCAAATGATCCTCTGTTCTGTGTTATTATGTAAAAGAGCCAACTGAAATGTTAATGAGGGAGCCCAGAAGTATGCATATATTAACCACAGCAATGGAGCTTTACACCTACAGAAACTGCGCTACATTGACGTTCTAATGGGAGGAACAGGTGCCATGCTGGTGCAAATCTTATGCCAGACCCTCAATTAACTTGGAAACTTCTGTGCAGATTAGGGATAGGAAAATTTATTAATGCATGGGATTAAAAGACAAAATGCAGGGAGGTTATTTACTCAGCCAGAGAAGAAATTGATGTGTTCAGTCAAAATGGCCTTTACTGGAGATTTAAGAGAACTGGGTCCTCCTAAAATCATCAGGGTATGGTCTTGTCTTCATTGCAGAATTAATGTGAGTTATAACGCAAAAGTTTAGAGGTGCAGTGAAGCTGGACTGCCACAAGACGTCTTTCCAATATTTTCACCACATAGCGGACCCATCATGCTACATGGAGGATGCCATTGTGTAGAGCAAAATGGTATTCTCTGCAGGGCATGACCTCGCATATGTGTGCAAGGTCACGCTAGCGGGGGCATGCTAGTTGTGCAGAACCTCTTTAGGACTACCCTGCTGTTCTAGCGCTAGTCCTGCCCCCGTGGCCAAGCTCCTCGCTCAAGCATGGTGGTGCTTTTCATTCAAGCTGGCTGACGACGCAGCATAAGTTAGCACAACTCATAAGCACTAACATGGCCTCTCTGGGCAGTTCGCTGTTCTTTTACAGTATGGTTTCTCCCAGAAAAGCCAGGTGTCAGCTCTGCAAGGTGGACATGGCCTTAGACACTTCTCTCTCCCTGTATTATATACACCTGCAGCCGTAGCAGAACTTGAGGAGCGGTTGAGCTGGCCATCTCCTAGGTGCATTTTTCTAGATGAGAGAGTGGAAATGAAGGAGTTGTCAGCTGAGTTCCTTCGAATTAGCTGGGTGATTTTTATCTTCCTCCCTGTGGTCTGAGAAAGTCCCTGGAAAGTTTATAAGGCCCAGTGCTAAGATTTTCCTGATCCAAAAGCATTTCTTTTCTGGGGGTTCCAAGGGCTGCTCTTATTAATCTTCTCTGCATGTTCTAGGAATAGCACATGATCATTTACTACTAGGATGTTCTTTTCCTTAAAAAAATAAACATGCTTCCCTAAGGGGATTTGGGGGGGGGGTTCTTTTTTTAGAATAAATTTTTAACCGCTTGGTATCCCATAACCCTCCTAGAGCTGAACACACACAAACTTCAGGAAAGTTAAGATTTGGATCTGAATTTCTCATGTGATTTCACCTTTCTAATGGACTTACCCCTACCTGTTCACTCCCTACATCTCAGCTCCTCTGGGTGTTTGGGAAACATTTGGTTTCCAATCTGAAATTCATGCCAGGGGCTCAGCTTTATTCCAACCTCCACAATTATTTTTCCTCATTTTGTAGCATCAGGTTCTCAACTGAGTTACAACCTCCCTGGGTCACTTACACAGGCCCCACATCTGCACATAGGGGACACGTTGCAGGAAAGAGATACTAAGGGGGGCTATTCCCAGGAGTCTATTGATGGCTTCGGGGACAGATGATGGGCTGCAAACGCTTTCACCTGTGGCTTACTTTATTAAAATCTACCCCAGACTAGCTGTGGTAGAAAAGCTTTTATCAATGATAGCCTGCCCCGGGGCCCGTAAGAAACGGGTGGGTTGGTCTGAGATCAGTCCATAATAGACAAGTTGCCATGTCTCAGTAACTAAAGCTATATTAATCATCCTTTTGGGCAGACTCGGCACAGAGGCCCATGGTCTGTAGAAACCAAACTCCTGTCTTCAAAGCTGGCCAGATCAGAGCTATGACACATTAGTCTGATTCTAGGTGTTGGTGGCCTGCATTATATAGGAGGCCAGCCCACATGATCCAGTTGTCCCTTCCAGCCTTAAACTCAACAGCCAAGAAGGTATGAGGAAGTGACACATGCTGATGGGGTTCTGGGGACAGAGAAAATTGATTTCCCAGAGCTGTCGTTCAAGTCGCCATCATAAACACCAACTTAGAAATGCAAGAACCAGGGCCGGCCTAAGGGGAAATGGAGCCCTAGGTGAACTTGTATTTTGGCACAGCTGTCCACTGCTGCCTTCATTGGCTCCCCATCCGTCCCCTTCCCGTCTCTTGGCCCCTGGTGCCTCATCATCCATTCCTCCATCATCCCTAGCCCCCCATTTCCTACCCAGCCTCCCCATCCCTCTTCATCCTCCCCCTATTGTCCCTAGCTTCATTCTTCAGCCTCATACTCCAGGTCCACCCTACTCCTTGCCTCTCGACCGCAGTGACCTGAACAGTTGCCCACATTGCCCACTTATAACATTGGTCCTTTCAACAACAATCCAAATGAATTTGTCTACAAATTACATAATGCACTGGGTGAGGGGTAGGTCCTTTTTGTTCCAGTGTTGCAAGGAGTGGGTGGGTCTTGAAAATAAAAATTAAAAAAAAAAAAAGTAAATTATGGACAGCCTCAAAAGGGACTGTGCTGCTCGCTTGTGAAAACAGCTCACTCTCACAACTTCCCTTCCTTTGCCTCCTACTGCCACTCTAAGCCAGAGGTGTGAGCTACTGACTTTTGAAATGAAAATCTTTTGCAAGGCATTTTATGTTAATAACAGCTTTTCCATGTGTTTCCTTATCAGCTTCAGCGGGAACTGAGGCACGCAAATGGCTGGATTTTCTCATATTTCAGATTCTTAAATATTTGAAGACTCGTGGGAGCCATCACAATTTACAGGAGACCCAGCTAACTTTCCCCACTCTCTTTGGGTTTTTTTATTTTTATTTTTATTTTTTTTACATTGCTTTACTTTCCAGAGCAAAGAGCTTTACTAACTACTTCTTAAAATATTATGACAGAAAATATGAAGGGCTTTCTTCTATTAAGACTGGCATTTTTTAAAAATAGTCCCATTTTTCTTTTCACTTACTTTTTAGCTAAAAAGTTTCAGATTGCAGCTCATCCATCTAACTGACATCCAAATCCCCCTCCTGGCCCAAAAATACAGAACAAATATTAGTAATCCACAGCTATATTATTGGTGAAAAGAAGAAATCACTTTAACAATGGGCCAGATCCTCTGCTGGCACAAATTAGCAGAACGCTACTGAAATCAGTGAAGGGACCCAATGGAGTGGTTTTAGATCCCTGCTGCTCTCCTGCATGTTCGTTCTTGCTTCTCTTTCCGCATTTCATTCTCAAACTTCATGGCTGATAGCATGTTGGCCAACTGTGAAGTGTTTCCTCTGCGGTAACATAGTCGTGCGTTATACTTCAGGGCCAGAAGGAAAAGACTATCAGTACAGATCTAGACCTAGTTGATCAGGAAGACCTCAAGGACCCAAAAATTGGGGTGAAGAGGGGATCTGAAATATCTGTATCACTATATTCTGCTTCCTATAATTATTCATGAAGGATAAAATTTTCTGGAAGAAATGTATATATGAGGTTCGTTTAGTGAGTCAACACACTGAACAAGAGATTGTGGTGCTTAAGCACCCAGAAAAGTAATTTTTGGACTTAAACTCCAATAAAGAACATAAGATATGTTGGAAAGATGATCACAGTTAAGGCTCTAAACTAGAAGATGGGAGACCTGGGTAATAGTCCAAGCTCTACCTCGGACTTCGTCTGTAACCTTAGGCAAGTTACTGTACAAGCAGCTCCATTTCTCACTGAAGGCAGTGGAAGTTTTTACTATGAATTTCAATAAGAATCAGATCGAGCTCTGAATAGCTCATTTCTTTAGGTTTCACATGGGAACAGCAATATTTGCCTACTTCCCAAAGAAGGAGTGAGGCTCAACTCCTTGCACGAAAAGTGCTTTGAGATCCTGACATCACGAGTACCATGTAAGCGCAAAGCACCCATGTTCCCACATATTCCAAAAGGTCTGCACAGTTAACGTTACCCAAGGAAAGCTACTCTGAGGCTAGTAAGACACAGTGAAAAGTACATAAGAAAGAAAGATCCTAAATGTGTACACTGCCAATCTATCCAACGTTAGCCTGTATTGTAAGGATAGCAGGAAAGCTGTCAGAAATGACGTGAGCTTCTGAGAAGAGATCTGAAAATATGATCGTTTATCGTGTGCAGGTCCTGGGTTATATAAAGGTGACAACATTCCATTTTCAACACGCTTCAATGAATTACCAGTAGGACTGAATGGTACGTCTTAATTAACATTGCTTCCCCTCCACCCTCTACGTTCACACAGGCACCAGCAAAATATTCCCATGAAATCCATATTGAATTTCAGACTCATAATTGTTGTTCTCCAAGCATTCTTTCCACCTCTAACATTTTTGGAAATGTTTATATTTTTCTCCCCTCCGTGTGTTTGGTTCTTATTATAATTCTTAGGCAACTCCTTGACAGCAACCACACAACACAACCTTGGCAGAAACTGATTGGAAGGAGCCATATATGTGATGTTCAATGCACTTCCTAGCTACCGATCATTCCAGCTGGCTGGATTTTCTCAACCTGTATCCTCGCTGCAGGGCGTGTAAGTGCTCAGCTCCCCACCGTTTACAGAGATTCGACCGGCTGTGTAAAGCTCCCTTCAGATGGGTACTGCTTGGGAGGGGGGAGAGAGAAAGAAGTTTATTCGTTCTGTTTCCGTTTTTTTAAATAAGTTGCTTCTCCTGAGTCTAAATATTTACTGCCATTTCAAGACAAAAAAATTAATAAAACTATTTGTTAAGCAAGATTCGGATTCCCAATTATTTTGCCTTTGCAATGGTAAAAAAAAATCCAACTTTGTTTGTGCGTTCTTATTGCAAACACAATGCCAACAATGGGTAAATAGACAGCATAATAAATAGCATCACAATGGCAACATAAAGGCCTTTCTGGTACTGCATACAAAATATAAACTGTGCCATTCCATTATTATTCTGCAGACCTCGCCGAAACAGTGCAGTTGAAATTCCACCCCCAATGTGCATCTAATCAGCCATTCAGAACCTCTTAATGACTTGTCAGTTCTTTGCCCTGCCATTTTCTGTCCAATTAATTCTTTTATTGTGCACCGGATAAAGGAAGACAAAGGCCTTCCATGCAATAATGAATCATTAAAATTCAGCAGCTCCTCTCTTGTGCTCTTGGCTTCTCACCAGCAACTCAGCCTGTTTTGCATTCGTTATGTGTGTGGTGGTTAAAATTCACTCTACCTCCAACAAGACCTTTCAAAAGACTTAACCCTTTCCTGTTTGGAGATTCAACTTTGCCACTGCAAATTTAAAAAAAAAAAAACAACATGTTAAAAGGGAGAGCTCAGGGGGTGGGGGAAGTTGGGTATATGTATTAAGGACACAAATCTACCTGTCAATCACCGTATCACATCTGAACGCGAACACACATTTGAGACGTTCCAGGGGGGTAGTCATATTAGTCTAGGTCAGCAAAACAAACCAGGAGTGTGGTGGCACTTTTAAAGACTAAATAAACAAATAATGTGTTTGTTTTGCGTATTTCAAAGTGAATGTAGGCAATGACAATATGTGTTCATGTGCAAGTGTGACTTGATTAATATAAACTAAAATTGTGCAACCTGCATGCCAAGACTTAAGTTTATAAGGAGGTGTCTATACACAAATTTGCATTGGTTCAACTAAGCTGTTGCAAATGGTTACGTGGCCACTCCTTTTTGATTACAGGTTTCTTGTTCATAATCAACTGATGGTAAACTGCTGGGAGCTGACTTAAATTGGATTCTGAGTGTCCACACAGCCGCTTCCAAGGGTTTAACTAAATGAGGATAAAAACTCTCCTTGAGTTAAAGCAGTGCAATGAGACAAGCTGTAAGACCATATTGAGGTACAGTGAAATCAAGAGGGGCCAACAGAATTGCTGGATCTGACTTGTACGGAGAATCTAAATATGGCCTTGGAAGCCCAACTCTAAGCAGCACAGGCCAGACTTTCAATGGTGTTTAGGAGCCTAAAGACACGGATGGGGGTTAGCGGGTTTTTTAATGCACCTATGCAAGTTTTGGGTATAGATCGTTAGCTAGTGTCAATTTTCATAGTTCCATTGACTGCAGAGCAGCTGAGAATCTGTTTGCTATAACCCCATAGCCAGGAGCCCTGGCCATACCAATCTAAAAGGTGATAGAGAGAAAAAAAGCAATAGATCTTGCAGACTGATTTTCTAAGCCCAGTTTTATAGCCAGTATCAAGCGTGGACGATATCCTTTATTGGAAGCTATTGCATCTTGTTTCACTTCTCGTTTAGCAAGGATTCTAAAGAACAATACACTTTGTTTCTACTTAAACCACAAAACTAGTTTCTGCACAAGCCACAGGCCAGCTGATGAAATCAGCACTTAACCTTCACGACAAATGCAGCATGAAGCCCATTGACTGAGTGACAGGAAACCTTTGGCCCAGGTCCTCCCAGCACGTTGCACCTGGGCCAATCCATTCAATAGGCTTGAGTGAAGCAAAGGGTCAGAATAAGAAAACAACAATTAGGAGTAATCCCACTGTGTTGCTTGGTGCCTGGGAGGAATTATTTGGAAATTGTTGTTGATCTGGCAGGTAAAGGGACTGTTCTGCCAACAGGATTGCCAAAGAGAGAAACAATTTACCACTGGCACCAGTTTTCAGTAGAGATTGTGGCATGCACTCTTGGGGCCTGTTTTCAGGTCTTTGCGGAATCACAGGGAGGAAAGCATTTTGCATCTCCCAAATAGGTTCTGCACAACTTTGTGTGATCATACGCCTGGGCAGAATGGATTTAACACACCAACACCTTGTCTGGATTCCTTGCATCCCAGTTTGCACTCACTTTGCCCAGTGCACTGTGTCAATCCAGGCTGAAGTCACTATACATGGGAGTACAAAGTGACATTTAATGTCGAGCTTTCCGTTCTCTGTGAAGAGCAGCAATGGAGGGTCTGTTTGCTCACAAAGACAAGTCTTCTATGCCAGGGGCAAGGATAACGAGGATTCCTGTGCTTGTTCAGTCCTTGAAGACCGAATTGCAGGCCACAGGCTTCAGTTTAGTCCACAAAGTTCCATGAACAAGACGCCAAGGACAAAATCTTAAGTTTCAGAAGGCGTCCGTCTGCCCAATTTGGTGCTGTGTCCGAACCATATGCTGGGCCCATAAGTTCAGCTGACGATGATTCTCGGCATAGCTTTCTCTTGGTAGCTCCAAGCTGTGTGAGACTTAATGGGCCATATTGTCCTCTCATGTATACTGGTTAATTATCCTGGCTGGAGCACCACTGACTTTCATAGAATAACTCCTGACTTACATCGCTGTAAGAGACAAGAGAATAAGGTCCATTTGTTTGGGTGGCAGGGAGCTGCACAAACCTTTCTTCTGGTTTTGTGTCAGTGGAGCTCACACCTACCTGGTGCCCAGCTTTCAAGAAACCCCCTGAAGAACGGTAGCATTGCACACTCCCTTTGCACAGATGTGAACGCCCCACCAGCTGTGCAGGGGAGAGGAAGAGATAGCTACTCCACCAGTGAGGCCTGGAGTAGGATTAATGCACCAATGCTCAGTTTGTCTCAAGAGCCATTGATGTTGCCAAGTTGTTTTTGTTTAGGCGTTACCACTTTTTTAGGAAGGTCCCATTCCTCCATGTATGGCTATGGTCTTGACTTTATTTCATCAGAGCTTTGCATATGCAAAACTGTGGCTGATGCTCCCCCCGCTCTTTGCATTGCTGATACATTTTTCAAGGACTGAGTTTCACCACCACGTTTTACCAAAACCTCCTTCTACTGAAGAACATAGAACTTGATGTACTGGGTTGCAGGGGCCACTAAGCCCAGTAGCCTGTCACCGACTGCCCAGCATCAGCAGCTTCAGAGGGAAGTGAGATCAGGTTTGTAGATCCACTCTGATGATATCATATCAAATTCCCTTCCACAAAGGCCTTTCCAATTTGCTTTGCATTAAAACCTATTTTGCCAGTGCACAATGTCTGGGGTAAAAGATTAATAGATTTTTTTAAGGCCTGCAGAGACCATTAGATCATCTAGTAGATCTCACGAATAACACAGGCCTTAGAATTTCATCCAATTACTCCTGTACTGAGTCCAATAATTTCTGTGTGATTAAAGCATCTCCCCCAGAAAGGCATGCCACCTTCATCTGACATTGTCAAGAAATGAAGAATCTACCACTTCTCTTGGCAGGTTGTTCCAATAACTCATCATCCTTACAGTTAAATGGCAATGCCATGTATTTCAGGAGGAAATATGGAGAAAACAGACCGATGGAGGTGGAGTCAGATTCAGCAGCAATCCTTCCTTGCAGCTGGTGCTACGGAGCAGCATTGATGGGCTGCATCGGGACTTCTGCGGGAAGGTGGCTTTGGTCTGTCCGTAAAGCTGTGGAAAGGAATGGGAGATTTCACTCTGTTTTCTGTGCCCTGCTCCTTTAAATGTAGCAGTCTTTCTCCACGGGCTGCAGTTCAGTCTTCAGTTGAGGTGCAGACTGTTAGTGAGTGAGTCGCAGTGTCCTCTGTCTTTCTCTCCTAGCACTTTGGAGCCAGCCTCTTAGCCCATTACGCCTGGTGTCTGCCACTGTAACTCCACTAAGTCGGCACAGGCTATGGCCAGACAAAACATCAAAGCATTCAGAGGTGGGTAATAAAGACTCATAGGACTGGCAGGGCCAAATTATCCCAGTATTATCTCTCTTTGTGAAAAATGAGCCACAAGGAAGCAAAGGGATGTGTCCGGGGTCATCCAGTGAGCCAGTGGCAGAGATAGATTTAGACTGTAGGTCTAGCTTCCAGCCCCTTTGATAGGCCCAAGGCCATGGTAATTATTGAAATATGACTCCAGTGTATGTGCACAATAGATAAAGTGGGGTTCCCCTAAAACTTGTAAGTCACAATTCAATGCATTGATTAATCTGATGATAGTGGATTTATATAGCATATAATCCTCAGGGTGAGGTGGTACTTTTCTGGCCATGAATTCTCTCTGCCCTATCTAGTCTTGGACTGCCAAGGAGCTGGCCAGCATTGCCAGGTTTGGCCATTTGAATGACCATGGTCTTTGCTAGCCTGGCGGATGCTTGAACAATATGCACGTTGCAGGCCCCTCACTTAGATTGGAGACGACTTCTGCCATTTGTGGGGAACACAGAAACCGAGGGCCCTGCCCATGTGGCAGCTGCAAGCTGAGAGACATTCCTCCGAACCTGCCTTTTATTCTTTTGCAAAATCTGCATTAAAACCAATGACGTTGCTTGGATGTTTGTTCCTCCAAGAGGGAAAACTCTCCACAGGAGAGACTGAGGAACTACTCCTGTGGAGGGCTGTCTGATATGTAGGTTGTATCTTATTTTTATTTAATGGCTACATTAATGCAGACTTCATTAATCCAAATTCAAGCTCATCAGCCCTTCTGCAAGCTGGACGGACATATGGATCCACCCGCCCAAGTCTTCACGTGGTGGGCTGTTTGGAAAAGGCCAGTGTTCAAAGGGTTAAAGAGGGAATCATCAAAGCCTTACTTAGGCACATGTGTGAGTCCCTGGAGTTCTTCCTATTCAACCCAACCCTGATGTCTCTAGCAGTTAGACTGTGCGATACTTCAGTCTCCCTCCCCATCACATGTGCATGTAGGGTAAAAAGACAGAAGAACCCTCGCTGGGGATATTTAATACGAGTCTGGACAAGCACTACAAAATATACTGTAAGGAACAATTGTATACAGGAAAGGGTGCGGGGTAGGGCAGGCATGCAGGTGGCATGCAGATGTGTCAGCAGTGTTCCCTGAAAATGGCCAGGGAAAAAAAATATTTCCTATGGATTTAAAAAAGTGTCTTTTTCACACATGCCCATGGCTTCTGCACAAAAGGAGCAGACACCCAAGACATGGTGCAATAATGAATTAAAAAGGAAAAAAAACCAAAATTCTGTGTGACTTCCAGGAGCTCATCCACTTCCCTTATTTTTAGGGAACTTTTCCAAATCAGATTCCAGTGTCCAAGAAACGCTCTCATGCAGGGCACTCGCTTCCCCTTTTGTCTGGAGCTCACAGGTCACACCAGAGCGAAAACGCCAGAGCAGGGCTGAGGAAGACCTTGAAACGGCCTTCGCTCTTCTTAAGGATCTGCAGGTTTGTTTGCCTGCAGACAAGGCATGTAGATATCACCTTTTCTTAGGTGGCCATTTATCAACACTGAATGCTGCCATAGAAACCTTTGACTGGAGACCTTCCATTTCTTGGCCATAAACTTAGTATCTAGCAGTAAAAAAATGCGCATTGAAAGTTGATACCGTTCCAGGGAAAATGATAATGTAGAGGACTGCATGGGACTTTTTTCCCAGTCTGGAAAAATGTGGATATGGTCCATAAAACTAATTTCCTCTTTTTTTTAATTTAATTGTACATTCTGTCCTGCTCAGATAAACAGCAAACATTCATTACTGCCAGTACAAAGAAATGAGGAACCTGTCTTTTTTTTTTTTGTCCCCTGATTAACTCAAGAAGTCTTTTATTAGTAATCCTCTGAGGTCAAAATCTGACCTGCTACACCTGAGCACATTGATTTTTCAGTGGAAAGTCTCCAGGATTATCGTTGTGTAACAGACATCAGAATTTAGCGCTAGGCAAACAATAGTCTCTATAGATATAAGTTGAACTATTGTCTCTATACAACTTGTTCTTCTGCTGCTTGCATTTACATATAAAATGAGAAAAAAAAGGTTCTTTACTGTAGATATAGATGATAGATATAGATATATAACAACAAATCAAAATCAGTTTGAGTTTTTCAAGGAAAACAAATATGCATATTGTATTTCTGAGAGTGAAGCTAGGTACAGGGATGTACTTTTGGCACCCTCAAAAGTATTCACTTGAATAAGTAAGTAATGCCATGAATGTAGACTGTTTGTCAGCTGGACAAACATCTGTCTTGCAACTTCCTTGAATTTTATGGGGTACGCATACTTTTGACTCTGTTGGCTGAGGAAGAGGGGTTTGATACAAATATTCAGTATTGGATATTCTAAAGTAGAGTTGCACTGATGACTTATGATGGGTTATGTAAGTCAAGTGGTCCCCTTTCAGCCCTTGAATAGATAAATAGCTCAATTCCTCAAGGTATTGAGGTGCCTAACTCCTATTCATTTCAAGGGAACGTAATTCCTTTGCGGATCTCAGCCATCATTATTTATAGAGAGCGCTTCTGGCAAGAATATTCATCAATGTGAATTTAAAATTTACTGCCTGAAAAAAATTGATGAGGGCAAAAACTCAATCTGTGAAATGTTGGTGGGACCCAAATACTGACGGGACACAAAGCACATCTCAAAGCAGATGTGTTTAAAAATTAGCTCCAAAGGGGTAGCCGTGTTAGACTAGTCTTGTTCCCCATCAAGTGTCCGACAAAGTGGGATTTTCTCCCAGGAAAGCTCATGCTATTAACTAATTTGTTGGTCTTTAGCAGCACCACCAGACTCCTTGTTTGTATTAAAAACTCCCATTGATCTGAGCCAGTATCACCCATTAGTTGACAGGCATGGAGAATATGTTCAGCATAACATAGGCTTGAGCTAAAGATGAGTTACCTTCTCAAGAGGGAAAAAAAAAAAAAACAGGAGTCTTATGGCACTTAAAGACTAACAGATTTATTTATCGCATGAGCTTTCGTGGGAGAAAATCCCACTTCGTCAAGCACTTTGAAGAGGGGGAACTTACAAAATGGGATGAAAATAAATGCAGGGAGGATGTTCATGTACTTACGATTAGGCAAGAAATAAAATTAATTTCTTTTAGAGCCAAGGGGCTTTGATTCTGTCACTGCAGAGAGTTTCCAGAAATGTATTTCAACACCAGAAACTCCCTGCTGCGCTTTCAGAAAATGAGCTATAGCCAGAGGAAGGGAGAAAATGGAGGAGGCGGAAAAATTTAAATGGAGCATCTAGTCCTACATGAGGCAGAATTGCCTATGGGATACAGCACTGAACAGGGACTCAGCAGACCTGGGTTGTATTCCCAGCTCTGCCAACTGGATTACCTTGGGCATGCCACTTTCCCTCCCTATGCCACTGTCCCCATCGGTAACATGGGCATAATGATGCTGGCATTTGTAAAAATGCTTTGCGATCCACTAATGAATCGAGCTCAGGGTAGTTAGACCTTATCAACCCTTTCACCCCTGAAATATCCCCTATCCACCACTCCTCCATGACTCATAGGCGTTAAGCTGCATAAGGCCACGGCGTTCAGATTGTTCAGATTACAAAAGACGCTTTCACCTACACCAAGAAAAGATACCAGGAGAGCTCACTTGGGCCTCAACGTTGGCCCTGATCCTGCAAAAAGCAGAGTTCGCTCAACTGTCCTTGAAGTCAGTGGGACTTAATGGTGCTCAGCCCTTTGCAGAATTGGGTCTTTACAGCCAAATGTTCCCAGGGCTTCCTGTTCTTGGCAATTGGCAGAACATTTGAGTCACACCAGGACTGCATGTAGGCGGGGGAGGAGACGACCATGTGAATTTCATTGGAGTCCCAAGTTGCTGCATAGACTTTTTTTGTAATTTCCCTGTGTAAAACAGAGCCCAGTCCTTTGACTGCAGTGAGAGAGGTTCGGGAACTGCAGTTTTTAATATGAATGAGACAAATGCCCCATTCATGCTACCTTTTAACCCAAAAAAGGGAAAAGAAACTGAGCTGGAAGTACCATTCTGTCCCTCAGAGCACACACCAGTATCTCTGCTTTAGAGCTGAACTCTGTCTTGCTCAGTGTGCACAATACCTCGTATGCTACTTGAAGCTTGTGTTGTAAACAGGAGGGGGAAAATGTTTTTCCCTAAAGCTGCAAAAGAACTTTGGCTTACTGTGCAATAAAAGTCATTTTGCCAGAAGTTTTGTAAAGGAGCACAGAGAAAATGGTGTCCCATTACAGACGCTCTGGCAAGATAGCTCTTGGCAGGTACTGAAACTAGCAAATTCACTTTGGGACTCTGAACCACCGACTTTATTAATAGTCTCTAAATTCATTAATTGTCATCACATTTCTTTGCCTGGTGTGAAAGATTTTTTTTTCCAGTGTTGCCCTGCAACCAAGTCTATAGCATGATCCCGTGATTCTCAGACAGAAGCTTTTGTGAATTCCACAAAGCGATTCTAAAAGCTCTTCTTCCTAGTTAGGTTAGAGGCTGAAAATCTTGCCCCGTTTGCCTTAACTGGTATGGCCAAACTGCAGCTTTTTTTTTCTTAAGTCACAAAATGTAACTATTTTAATGACTGCATTTAAAAAACCACTACATGCAATGTATAATTTTGTTGCTATCGTAATTAAAAGGTATTTACGAGAGCACACCAACCAGACAACAGAATCTGTTTCTCTTAAAATTCCTGTATGCTGCAAAGAAAATGAACTTGGTCTAAAGCCATAGCATTCGATCCTGTAAATTCTTTCTTACATAAGTAACTCATCTGAGAGAAATCGTGGGGATGATTCTGCATGAGAAAGGGTTACTCAGTTGAGTAAAGATTTCCAGACTCAGCCCCATTCTCTCTCAACACTGGTGAGAAGGTAAGAGAGAGCGGACTTTTGTGAAAAGCAACAGGAAATTTCTTGTTCAATGTTCCACTTTCATTTCAGTTGCTTTTTCCTCTAGCATTTTCTCAGTTCCTTGTACAAACTTTTTAATATAATGAAAACACAAAACATGGTTGATAAAAAGCAACTTTTTTTTAATTTTATCAAACTGATCTGTACAAAAGTTAGCATTAGTCCGAAGCTAGTGAACAGAACAGATAAGTAACAGCTGAAGTCTTTCAAACTTTATACAGAAAAATAGATTGCATAAAAATGAGTTTTTTGTAGCTTCCCGCACCCCCACAACCCCAAAAGGAAATATGCAAAAAATACTTTTAGAAAACGAGTAGGAAACATAGAAAAGGTAAAAACAAGATAACCTCTGAAATGTGTTTAGGATTTACAAAGTTTTTAAAGGCACAAGTTACCATAAAATAGATGGTTATCATATGCTCAGCATACAGTGGAAGGAATAGAAATATATCAATGAAATATTAGTCTAAAACTAAGTACCTAAAAAAATTTAGTGGAGAAGGTTTTAGTTTCACAGCTTGATGGATGACATCTGGTCCCTAGAAGCCAAAATTAAAGTGGAACTCCATCCATAATTTCTTATTAAATTACACTTTTCTATAAACTAGACTTGGTTCTGAAAGTGTATAAAAATTCAGTGATGCCTTCAAATCCAATTTAACACCTAAAGCGGTTGGGAAGGAAAATCCACACTGCCTTGCTCCTTTTTTCCAATTGTTTAGTCACTGAATTTAATTAGTAACTTTTGCACCAAGACCATAACTTTGCTCCCCTCTTCTTCCTTTTACTGTTTTGTGTGTCAATTTTACATTTGTGACCGGCTGTCTGTGACATCTGGAGTCTTTCAGCACTTCTCTCAAACACAACTGCTGCAGTGGTTAAAAAAATAGACTCGTAATACCATTTTATTGTACCATCTCCACTATTATTTTTATGTTTCCCTCTGCCCCATCTTTAAACTTTTTTTTAAAAAATTCTACTTTTTGCACAAAATTACATAATTAATTAAAAAACAAAATACAGAACATAAATACATATTAAACAGATTTTAAAAAAACACTTTTAAGCTTCCAAAAAACAAAAATGAATGTTAACTACAGCCAAACCTTGCTTAGAAGAACTCTTGACTAAAACACACACCTCAGACATTTAATTGGTTGGTCCTGGCAGACTCTGATATGTTCCCACAAGATAGTTAAATGGAATATCTGAAATTTTTTGTATATATTAATTGGTCCTAGTGAGTTCTTGCCCCCAAGGTTGGTCCGTATCTCACATTGCAATAGACCCTTAAAGTCTTGTACACCTTTTTTTTTTTCCCCATTTTTGCACTCAAGACCTTTGAAACTTGTCAGTTCACTTCAGTCCTCACAGAGGAGTCAAACAGTTTTGTCCTTCATTTATTCAAAAGGAATTTTCCATCTGTTATTTTTCATTTTCATTAAAGAAAAATAGAGCTCTGTCTTTGAACGTTTGGAAATTCGACGCAAGGGGACATCCGATCGCGATGAACAGAGTTCCCAGTGGCTCAGCAGGCACTTAGGAAATTGCCACAGCACTCCACTTCGTTCTTTTGTTTTTCTTCATTCCTTCATTTAGTGCATATAGTTTTAGGAAGACCTCTAAGACTCCTTCATCCCCTACGGCCTCGTCAGGGTGGTGTAGACCGGCTGGTCCCAGTTAGCAGAGGGACTGTGAGCGGGAGGGATGGACAAGCCATTCAGGATGGGTGTGGCGTAGGGACGCCGTGAGGAATGGAAATATGGATACTGGTAAATGCTGGATGGGTAGCCGGAGTATGGGTTGTAGTAATTAGAACTCTGCAGGTCTGTATAGTCGCACTGCGAGCTGGAGAAAGAGGCGGCAGCCGCGGCAGTAGACGCCGTCGTGGCACAGCCCTGTGCACTATAGGAGCCATAGTCGGAGTGGGTTGGAGATCCATGCGACTGGTCGCTGTAATGACTCGGGCTGAGTTGCTCCGTTTTGATGTGTGGTCTCTGCTGGCCGGCTTCATTTGAAGTAGGAGAAGTTGAAGATGGGCTTTTGTGAGTCCAAACTTGAGCTGTTCCACTCGTACCATTAGCAGAATGGGAGTAGGAAGGGCCATAAGACCCCGCCGAGGAGTTCTGCCCATGGTCAGCAGGCATGGCGGAGTGGCCGTTCAGTGGCAAATACTGGTCAAACTCATGCACGTCAAAGGTCTCCATGTTATTAATGACTTCACTGCTCAGTTCTGAGATGTCCACGTTGCTGAAGTCTATGTTTTGACGGCCGCTCTCCACTAGGCGGCGCCCCTCGTGTTTCAGCTCTTGCTTGCTCCCGTGATGAAGGTCCGTTTTAGGGGTAGTAGGAGGGGTGGGTGGTCCGTGAGTTTGCCCTAAAGACAAAACCAGAGTTTTTAACATTAAAGGACTTGATGGATATTTTGAGAAGAAAACCAGCAGTTTATCTTTTAGCTATTCATAGATTCAAACACCGGATCTTTAAATAAAACACTGCGTCCAACAGAACACGTTAAGGATGTTACGCAAGAAGTCCTGTGGCACTTAAAGACTAGCAAATTTATTCATCGCATTAGTCTTTAAGTGCCACAGGACTCCTGGCTTGTTTTGCTGAACTAGATTAACACGGCTGCCCCTTTGGAACGTCAAGGATGGGTAAATGATGCCACCATAGCGACCAAGCTGGTGAGACCGACCTGCAGCTGGTATAAACTGGCTTCAGTGACATCGTTAATTAATGCTAGCCGCAAATTACTTTTGCATTAGCCTCAGCAGCTACTGATCCAAGTTTCATACTTCTGTGGGGTTACTGCAAAAGCACTCCATGAAATGTCTGGAGAGGCAAACGACATCTAAAATGAATTCCTTGACCAGAAAATGCGACGGGATGTCACTTCAATGGAAATGGTTCCGATTTTCTTTACAAGGCAATAAGTGAAACTACTATTCTATATCTAAAAACCCATACTAGCGTAAACATAAAGAGAAGGGAGTGGGGGAGGAAAATCTTGCAAACCGGGTTTATAATAAGAGAGAACAAACACGACTGAAATTACAGGCCATTAGCAATGCTTTTGGAATATATCAGCTCAAAGAGTTTGCCAAAACAAAGCTCCACTTTAGACTCCAAAAGGACTGGAATGAGATTGCTTGATCTCTAGGACTTGTTCTGGAGACATCTTCAAAGTTACCAGTTAATAATTAAATCTGATCATATCTCAATTAGCTCTTTTCCCCAACCCTGCTGATAACATTAGTGACAGTTTGACAATACAGATTTGTTTATTTGCTAATAAACAGGATTCATCCCTAGCTCAGGAGGTTCTTGTATCACACGCATCACCAAGGTATCTGGGACCTTCCATCGCCCACAAGGGAGCTACTCAGAACATCAGACTGGAAGGTTCAGGTCCTGCCAACATTTACTTGTAGGATTTCAAGTGCTTCTTGCAGCGGTAAAGTTAAATGTGTGAGAAAGCGTTAGCAAGACTAGACATGAAGGCTGGAATTTTCCCTTTTGTGTATTACGGAAACTGACTGCTCTACTAGGATAATAAATCTTCACAAGTTTCAAGAAGGCACCGTAAGAATCCAGACTCCTTACCTGTGTGATCGTTGTGGTGGTGAGAATCCCCCACACCTCCTAGCCCAGCGTCTGCTTTGTAGATCTGGGTCCCTGCATGATGGCTGAGTTCAGCTCCCGAATCAGAATCGCTCTGGCCAGCTTTTACACTTTTCCTCCTCCGTGGCTGGTATTTATAATCCGGATGATCCTTCTTGTGCTGAACCCTGAGCCTCTCGGCTTCCTCCACAAAGGGACGTTTCTCGTTTTCACTCAACAAACTGTTTTGTATTATAAGAGAAAAAAACAGTAACGTTATTTTTACTTAAAAAGCAAAAATGTCTGCATCATGTTTTCAGATGTTTGTATCTCAAAATTAGACACTGACTCAACAAAGCAATAAATTGTCACAAAATGAATTTTAGAACTGTAACAACTACAATTTGTTTTACTTGTTGCATGTATTGCAAATAATCAGTTGAAGATGAGTTAAAGCATCTGCACTGTATTCTGCTAAGAGGGTACAACTTTTTTTTTTTAAATTTATAATGCAATTCCATATCCTGCTCCAAAATATTATTGCTGTATTTCATGTGTAAATCATGCTGCACCAATATGACTCAATCGTTTATGATCATCTTGAGTCCTTTTTAAATGATGGAGGCTTGCGAAAAAACCAATGAGATTCAAATATTTCATTTCAATTTCCCCCCCCCCGGGGGCCCTTATTTGAAAGCTTCCCACTGATACCGAAATCATAGTCTTTTAATGTAGAAATATTGTTCATGAAAACAAATGAAGGATTTTGCACTTTGTGTGTAGTCTTAAATAACTGATTTTTAAAAATATATAGCATAGGCATTTCAAAAAGTTTATGCGGTCTGATTTGCCAAAGGCAGCATTTGAAAAGCATGAAAATATTCTCAACTAGATGTTTCCCCAGTAAACTATTAGTGCTAGACAATTAAAGTTAAACATAAATATAAATACCTTTGGATTGAAAGGACCAACATAAAACCCTTACGAAAACAATAAAGCTCTATTAAAAATATAAAAAGGTATATTGCACGGCATAGTTCATTTTAAAGCTCATTAAACACACAAATGAGCAAGACAAATATCACTAAGAAAAGCCATGGTAAAGTTAACAGCTAAAAAAAAAAAACCCAAACATTTCTTTCTAGTAGGAATACAATCAGCAAATCCAGCCATCATAAAAGTTGGAGGAAAGGGAACAAGACAGAGAGAGGTCTCAGATGTATTTAATTATGATGCTGGGAGCCAGGAATCTGCACCCAGTTTCTTTCAACAGGCTTTCCAGCGTTAGGGATTGCAATGAATTCTGCCACGAAACGTCCAATTCATTCATTAGCCTCCCTTCTCCTAAACAGAGACTCCGTCTGGAAGTTCTGAGGTGTTACCGCACCGCAACCATCATAAACACGTCCTGGGGAATATTCTACCCCAGATTGGGCTACTGCTGCCAAAGAATGAACTCGGTTTATCAGTTCACATTGCAAGTCTCATCCACAAAACGGTCCGAACATCCGAGTCTGCTCCCTGAGGCTGCGGCAAAACTCTCACTGACTTTGGCAAACAGAGGATGGCAAAATTCTCGCTTATTTAAAGGAGCGGAATTGGGCCCGTGCTTTCTGCCTCCTCCTTCAAGCACAATCCCACTGGCACCTTTTGTTAGGGACGGCCCATAGCTGGAATGGTGTAGTTAGCATTTGGTCTTCACTGCCCGTTGACCGCGACCGCAGTCAGTTCATTTGAAACTCTCTAAAGCTTTTTGAAGCTTTTCTGAAGTTTTGGGCTGGGAAAGGAACTCGAAATAAAAGCCAGCTCAGTACAGCAACCCTTTTTCTCAAGGCTCCATCGTTTGAGGGGTCTGTCTCCGGCCCATCCTACCACCAGATCCAGCCGGAAAGATTCTGGAGGAATTTATTAACCCTCTGGATTTGTCTAAAACCCTAGAGCCGGCAAAACGGCTGTGGCCTTCTGTGAGGCTATTTCCTCCCACACGCTATTACTGAAGACAGCTAAGGGTCCAACTGCCCAGAAACAAGATAGCTGCAGGCAACTTCGGCCCCCTGAGCTATCCTGTCCTTGTTTTTATACATACAATCCTCCAGAGCTGCACAAAACAGGCACTAGCCCCTTACTCCAAAGAGCACTCACCGTAACCCAGACCCCTCAGCAGGCGGGAACAGTGGTACTAACACAGCCCAGGCCCTTGGCGACCTCCACCCTTTCTCTGGCCTTTTTCTAGCCCTGGAGCCCTAATTACACTGTCCAGGGCCATCCTGAGAAAGAACCAGGTAGAAGCCCCCAGTCTTTTGAGACCTTTGGAAAGAGTCTGGCCATGACCACTTGCAACCACAAGGAAACTCCTGCACCCTGCCTTAGAGACCATCTCCCGTGGCTCCTGCACATTAACTTTTTACTGCTCTACAGCAAAACCTCAATTTTGCTCACTAGTTTCCAAGACTTCGCCTGCCTGATCTCTTGTCTGGAAAATATTCCTGGAAAAAGCGCTGAGCAGGGCGGCTTTTCCTGGTGCAAACATGTACTGTGTGCAGGGTGGCCCTCCAGCATACAGCCGTGATGCATGTGGCATGTACAGCCAGGCGGTCCAAGCGCCCACTGTGTGCACAAGGTCTGGGTGGGGTTGCATGCGTGCTGGCCGTGTGCAGGCGCAAACTGTGTGTCTGTTGTGCCTGTGTGCCCGGTGCAAGTGGTGCATCACGTGCAGTACGCGTGATGCCTGGGTGCACTGTGCAAGTGGCATGGTGTGTGTGGCACACGGTGTACGATGCCTGGCTGCACGGTGCAAAACATGCATGGTGCAAACAGCGCAACATGCGGTGCTTGAGTGCATGCTGCGAAAAGTGCAGTGTACAGTGCAAAAAGCACATGGTGCAAGTGGTGCGTTGTGTGCCATGCCCGAGTGCACGCTGCAAGCAGCGCAGTGTGCGCGGTTCTTGAGTGCACGCACAAGAGGTGCATTGTGTACGGTGCAAAAAGCCCACGGTGCAAGCAGCGTGTTGCGTGCGCTGCCTGCTGTGAGATTCAAGCGGTGCATTGTCCATGGCGCAAAAAGCGCACGGTGCAAGCGGCCCGCTGTGTGCCGCGCGAGAAGCCTATTGTGTGCGGTGCAAAAAGCGCACGCTGCAAGCGGCGCGTTGTGTGCTGTGCACGCTGCGCGGTGCAAAAGGAGCGCGATGCACTGCGTGCGGTGCACGGTGCAAAAAGCGCACGCTGCAAGCGGCGCGTTGTGTGCGGTGCATGCTGCAAGCGGCGCGTTGTGTGCGGTGCACGCTGCGCGGTGCAAAAGGAGCGCGATGCACTGCGTGCGGTGCACGGTGCAAAAGGAGCGCGGTGCAGGATGCAAAAGGAGCGCGGTGCAATGCCTGCGGCGCACGGCGTAAAAGGAGCGCGGTGCATCGCGTGCGGGGCATTGCACCCTGCAAAAGGCGCACGGTGCAAGCCGCCTGCAGCCCCCCGGCCCCCCACTCACCGCCAGAGCTTGCCCAGGGTCTTGCTGAGCTCGGCGTTGTGCAGATGCGGGTACTGGTCGGCCAGCTTCCTGCGGGCGGCCTGAGCCCACACCATGAAGGCGTTCATGGGGCGCTTGACGTGGGGCTTGGCCTTGAGCGCTGCGCCCCCGCGCACGGGCATGGGCACCAGGCTCCAGTCGTAGCCCTTCAGCACCTGCGAGACGGCGTCGCGGATGCAGGCGGGGAAGCGCTCGTCCACCTCGGCCGCCTCGCCCTTGGCGCCCAGCGGCGGGCCGGGGGCCGGGGGCGGCCCCTCGGAGCCGGCGGGGGACGCGGGCGAGTCGGAGTCGGAGTCCACGTGCGACATGGAGCTGGCGGTGCCCGCGGGGCTGCAGGGCGGCTCCAGGGCTTTGTCGTGCTCCTCGGCCATGGCCAGCATGGGCGGCGGCGCCGGATTCCCCGCGGGAGCGGCTGCGCGGGCAGATGCGCGCCTTTTGCGCGCCTTTTGCGCGCCAGCTGTGCAGCCCCGCGCGCGCCGCGCCGCTCTGCCGCGCCCGGCCCCCGGGAAACAAGTTTCTTGAAGCCCCGCGCCGGCGGCCCCGCCCACCTGCCGCCGCGCCATTGGCCGGCGCGGGGCGCTCATTTGCATCGCCACGCCCCCTGCGGGCTTAAAGGGCCAGCGCCGCTCAGCAGGGGGAGGTTGGGGGGTTGTTCAATTTCGCCCCGCGGGGAGCTGGCTGCTCCCCGCCGCGGCAGGAGGGGCCCTGCAAAGCCAGCCGCGGGTTTGCTGCTCTCTGGCTGCAGCAGCAGGCGCAGCCGTGTGGACGGGAATGCGGAGTGACTCCGGTTTGGAGGGGGGAAGCGTCCGGCGGCATTTGCGCCTTGCACCCTGAGCCGCCTGGGAAAGCGGGGTGCCCTGCTGCTCCGCCTGGAGGGCGCCCCACAGGAGGAAGCCCCCAGCGCCTTTTCTTGTCAGGCATGAAGACGGGCTGGAAATCACCAGCTCCTGGATGCCTGCTGTGGCACGCTTGCGCGTTTCTGTGGGTTTGCGCGCAGGGCGGGTTGCCGGCTAAAGGGCCACTTTTCTTGTGAGTTTTAAAGCCTCCCGGCTCACACCCATCACACCTGCTTGCCCCCTAAAAAGAGCTGCGGGGGGGGGAAATGCAGAGGACTTGCAGTCTGCAGCTGGGACTGGAGGGCTGGGCAGCCAGGGGAAAGCGGTATTTTCAGTCCACTCCTGCCCTAGGACTAAACTGAAAATACAGGCTGGTTTGCTCGGAAGACTGGTCCCTTGGACAAACAAACGAGGGGTCCTGGGGCACTTTTAAAGACTCCCACATTTCTCTATAGCATCAGCTAAATCCCACTTCGCTTTCTCCCACGAAAGCTCATGCCATACATAAATTGGTTAGTCTTTAAAAGTGCCCCAGGACCCCTTCTTTGCTTTACTGAACCAGACTAGCGGGGCTGCCCCTCCGGAGCTGCCCTCCTTTGGGGTCAGGAGGAGGCATCTTTTCAAAGTAAAGCTGCAGCTGGGGGGAGAAATCGTGGCAAATGGGTGGGGGCCAAGGGGCTGTTTTGCACCAGCCTTGGCAGCAGGCTTGAGGGTTAAATTTTGCATTGGTGGTGATTGAAAAGCAGCATGTTAGGGGCCCCAGCAAACAGTCAGAGGTGGGGGGAGATAGGGGGTGCTAATGGGACCCGCAAAGAGGGGGGTCCCGGCCTGTCTTTGGGTGCAGGGGGACCAGGGGGGGCTTTTCTGGAAGTGGCAGCTGCAGAGCTTCAAAAACCAAACACATCTGGCTGGAAAAGCCCCAGTGAAAGTGTGGCGGTCAGTGCAGTGGTTGCTGTGAAGAAATCAAACCCAAGGAGTGAATTTGATCTCAACGAGGTTGCAAGGTGCGAGCCCTGTTTACACGGGGGCGGAGGGCTGAAATAATTCAACCCCTTCCCCTTGGCCAGGTTTGAACGGAAAGTGCATGAAAAAAGTGCAGAAAAGCCGGGCTCATTCCCATGCACCCCCAAATCTCCTTCCAAGGGCCCCTTTTGCCAAGAAAAGATGCAGCTGCCAGCAGATCTTGCATGTGGGCACAAGAAAAAAATCAAGCGGATCGTTTCTTTAAAGCTCCAGCAAATGTGAGCAGGGCTCCCCGGCCTGAATTGGGGACTAATTGCACCCCGGGGGCTGGTTCTCTGCAAAAAAAGCAAAGCAAGGAGTCTGTGGCACTTCAAGGTTTATTTTTTGCATGAGCTTTGGTGGGAGAAAATCCCACTTTGGCAGATGCTTTGCAGATGGGGGAACTGACAGAAAGGAAAGGAAAGAAATGCCGGGGGGTTAATGGGCGGGTAGGTGTAAACGCTGTCCACAGGCTTGGAATGAGGAGCGAATCCGGATTGCCAAACTGTGCCCGGATTTTCAAGGTCTATTTTGTGCCCCTCCAGGACTATGGCGCATCAAAGGCCCAGCTTGGTTCATTGCAGCTCCAAACAACATTTCTCTTTAGGACAAACTCATCCCGCTGACCGAGGAAATAACTCCCACTCCTGGGGAGACAGGAGGGAGGGTTTTCCCCAAAGGCAAAGGGCTGCTTCGGTTTCTGCATCTTCCGCAGTTGGGTGGTGGTGGGGTTTTGTCTCCTTGCTTTTTTTTCAAGTAAAGAAGCCAAATGATGCCTTTGAAAACATTCATTCCCCTTGAAAGGAATCTGTTTATTTCAAATCTTTCCGGACTTTGAAACGATTTCTGAAAGGCGGGGATTAGCTGTATTCCCATTGCACTCCTGGCTTTTTCTTTGCGCGCACCTTTTGCATTTTCAGTGCTCCTAAAATCGTTACACTCTGTATTCCGGTTTGGGTGGAAAACCGGCTCTTAAGAGAAAAAGCAAAGCAAAGCAAATTGCACTAAACTGTGAGACTCCAGATAACATCAAGGCAAGAATTATTCATTGGCTGTGAAACCGCTGGTGTGATGAAAAGAACAGGTCTCCAAGGTGTGTCTGCTCAAATATTCCTCTCTGCTCCCTTTTAAAATCACAAAGGGAAAGGGCACGGAGTAAATGTCATTGTGTTGTCATGTTTAAGGATTTTCAGCCTGTTTCTCTCTGTGGATACACAGTCTATCACGTCTGTGTGTGTTTGTGGGCACCCACAAACCTAGACACGTCCCCACACGTGAGATTCAGGCGCTGCGCATTTTATGGAGAAGAGCCCCAAAGACACCCCTGCAATCTCCTCCACGCCATGCCCCACAGGCCAGGTCCTGGGCATGTCTGGAAAGCGGGGACAGGAGCTTCAAGACTTTACAAGATCGCTCCTCCAACCATGTGCAGCATCCCCTGGTGCTAAACTCCAGCTTCGGGGTGTGAAACGTGCCCAAAATTGCGCCCTGGCGTCCCTGGTCTGGTTCGGAAGTGACCAGGCTCCAACAAAAGAGGCATGAACTATTCCTGGGGACAGGGAAATTGAGAAGGGAAATCTGGACCACTCCCTCTGCGCCCCCCAGACACACTCTGGTGCCTGTTTTCAGTGGGGCGGCACCGACAAGGGGCTTGATCCGGCTTTAGAAAGGGATTAAATCAATTGCCGCTTTTGGAGCAGCCAGAGGGGAAGCTATAAAGGCGAAGGAGCCAGGAACCTGTCCCTTCCCTCCTCCAATCTGCTCAGTTTCCCTCGGTGGGCAGAGTCCAAGGGATCCGGATTCACTTCGCCAGAATTCGTTGTTGCACCCGAAAGGACGAACCGTGTAAACCGGTGTGTGGGTGGGAGGCAGGCAATGTTGGCTGTCATTACTTGCTCTTGTTTTGTTCATCCCTTCAGATCAATTGATGCACCAGTGGTCCAGTCGCAAACCAGCCAACCCTTGCTCATTTTATTTATTTAAAATGGGTTTGGATTTTTTTTTTTTTGGCTGGGTGTGGGGGGTTATCTGGTTGGTTATTAGTTTGGCTGCTTTTTCCAAGCTTTCCAAGTTCTTATTTCGCAGAATAAAGTTGAAGCATTTGATTCTAATTAGGGCTGGGCACAGCCAACCTTATAATTATAAATCAGAAAGAGATCAAATGAAAAATTACATTTATGGCTGCTTCCTTCTTCCAGAAAGTAGAAGACAGAACAATTGAGATTTACAAGCAAAATGACAACATGTGTGAATGTTTCCAGTGTGACAAGGCTAAAAACCCCCAAACACAGTTACATGTTTTGCTAGTGTTCTTGTTTATTGACTGTGATGTACAGACATTTTGAAATTAAAAATATAAACTGCAGTAAATTTAATTGGAACCATGTATGTCTGTGCACACACATACACACGCTGTAGGGAATTGCACCATAGGTGCTGATCAAAATCCAGATTAATCATGGTTATCATTCCAAATGCTTGTATACTCTGATCCATCTGACATTTTAAAAAATTCTTGCTAAAAGTGACGCATTTGCTTATTTGTGTAATTTCTCCAGGAAGGCTGTAGTCCTTTTGCTTGCAGAAGAAAATTACCCTGTGGGCTGGGAAAAGGTACAAACTGTCAAATGTTACAAAAATACTACTTGGAGAGTTTAGCCTTGCATTTAATATAAAAAAATCCCTGTTTTATAGAAGCAATCTATGTTACGGATGTTAGAACTGAAGTGCAGGAATTCACAGAAATCCACTTTTAGGGCCTGATCCAAAAGTCGTTGAAGCGACTGGAAATATTGTTTGATTTCGGCAGGCTTTGTATCTGTCTTCTAGCTGTACTCTCTTCTTATCTCAAAAGAGCAAACTCCTTCTCTTTTGGCAATTTACTGATACGTTATAATAACACACATTGTCACTGTCATGTCCTGCCCTCAAAACATTTTCTTAACATTAATTAATTCACGCTCACAGCAGCCCGGAGAGGTAGGAAAATAGTACTACACCCATTGTAAGGATGGTTTAACTGAGGTTGTGAGATTCACTCTGCAGGGCATGTTGTACAAGACAGAGCTTCTCATGGACCAGCTGCCTCATAGTCTCGCAACCTCCTTTTTG
Organism: Podocnemis expansa; assembly: GCA_007922195.1. Lineage (NCBI taxonomy): Eukaryota > Metazoa > Chordata > Testudines > Podocnemididae > Podocnemis > Podocnemis expansa. Next base: position 1,271,351 of record ML682107.1, read on the forward strand.
CTCAGTTTGTACTGGCAAAAAAGTGCAATAGAGATAAGACCGTACTGGTGATGGGGCCTGTGAGTATTAGCAATGGTGAGGAAACCAGCTCTTTTAATTTATTATTGGTTATTGGACCATTAGGTATCATAGTTAATGATGAGAATCCAGAATAATCTCCTTTGTCAATAGGATAAATGAGATACTGGCAGCAACTGGTTTTTGTACCTGCCGGATTAGATGATTAGGTGTACTTACAATGCTCTCCTTATGGCGGCAAAGATTTGACAGTGTGAGGTGGGGCCTTATCTGGGAAAGGTGACTCCTTCTGCGCGGGAACATGGCCTCTTGCTAAATTCTCATAGATCATTTCTCAGAGCCCCATGTGTGGTATAAAAACTCCAGGGCCCAATGGCGGGGTGGGGTAGGACTCAGGGCTACAACCTCATGGGATGCATGGAGTTGGGGCTCTGAATATTTTCTGGAGCTCCACCCTGGACAGCTCCAGCTGAATTTAAACCCTGCTTCCTGCGAGTACAATGGTCACAGCCCTCCTTCCACACTCGTGCTCTAGCAAAGCATCTCTATGTTTAGCCGCCCAGGCCTCCTTGACTTGAACAAAAGGAGGGGGGCAACTGCGTCACCTCCCCCTTCCAAACATGCAGTAAAAGATCAAAGGCTGAGGGAAATGAGTAAGGGAGCAGAGAGTGAACCCCAAAACGAGAGGTGAAGATTCCTGGAAGCATGGGATGGGTTAAGGCTCACACCCTTCACATCACTGTTGGGGAAAATGGAGGGCTTTCCATCTTCGCTCCTGGGTGGAGCAAACAGGGTATGTCTCTTCCATGACCGCAGGACAGTTGTAGGGGACTTTGTGTTGGTGCTATTCCCTAAAGACCCTCATCCCGTATGGTGCAAAGCTTGTTTTTACAACCCCATTTCTGCCCCCAACTTAGATCTTGCAAGATCAGCCTCCTTTAATGTAGAAATCCCTACAGATTTGGAGAGAGGCTGGTGCTCCCAATTCTACCCCAACCCCACTGCCATCAGGACAAAAAGATGCACATTTCTGGAAGAGGCTTTCATGGAGGTGAACAGGAGAAGGTGCCGCTCGGGATTGATGCAGCTTGGCCCGTTTTAGCAAAGTTTCTGTTATTGCCAGCCTGCTTCATGGCACGCTCCCGAGCAAGCATAGATGAGGAATCCAAATGATGAGGTCTGCATTTCTGACTGGGGCTCAAAGGCCTGGAATAGTATACTCAAGTGAGCTTGTGAGAGCAACAAATGATCACCTAAGTTCAATACCTGTAACTGTTTTACCAGCAAAATGCAAAGGAAAAAAAGATGGACAATACATAGATTTCAAGGTCATAAAGTACCTGATAATCTAATCTGACCTTCTGCATGACCCAGGCCACTGGCCGTCACCCATTTATCCCTTTGATTAGAGCTAAACATAAAAGATTTTACCATTAATTGGTACAAAACAGTGAAACAAAACCACACCATTAACACCCTCACCCAATTTACATGCAAATGAAGTTCCCCCTTTCTAGAATCTCATCTCTATTTTTATGCAAGAGGTTTCCAAGCTAAAATTTCATTTACAATTTCTTGTGTTTGTTGGACATAAATGGACATTGAAGCTAACAAGGTGTTTTAGAGAAGATGCAAGAAGAAAAAACACATATTTCTTTGCAGCTGTTCTGCTAACTGACTGGATCGCTGGAGCACCCCATTGTTTTCAGACTGAACTGTGTCAGCTGTGAAGTTGACCACTTGTCAGAGGGAGCTGTGCTTCTTGACCAGGAGTTGGCCAGCTCCCTTAATTTCTAAGGTGTGCAGGTGCAGATCCGGGCAGGAGTCTCCCTTAATATGGTGCCTCCGTGTTTGGTTCCTTATATTGCTCCCTTTCATTTGTGCCCACTCAGACCTACCATGTAGCTAAATGAGCAAAGAGTCTGGTGGCCCTTTCAAAGACAAATTTATTTGTTGCATGAGCTTTCGTGGGAGAAATTCCCACTTTGTCAGACACTTGAAGATGGTCATTTCTAACTCATTCAAATGTTTTTGCTTCGTGCGAGCGTGCACATGTCCCTCCAGTGGCTGATGCACTTTGCTGAAAGGCCAGAGAACTACTCTTAGTGTTAGGCGGAGTGTGCTCCTTTAGCTCAAGGGGAGAAGTGATTTTGGAAGTGACGAAAGAGGGGTTTAGTCCTGACTCTCCAGGAGCGTGTCTCTGAGTTATGTAATGTCTGTTTTTTCTGCAACACACATACTGTGCCAAGATGCAGGGTGAGTTAAAATGTGTATAAATTAATACAAGGTGGCTGGTATTCACTATTGGGAGCCAACTTTCACCATCATTTTAAAAATCAAATAGACAGAGTGTCTCATATGATGAGATTCACAGAAAAACCACATTTGCCAGAGAAGAGTGATTCATGGGTTGCCCTAAAAAAGAGCAAAGCCTTGATAGTTGCAAGATTAAAATCTCTCTGTGGTGCCAACAGCACAGTAATTACTCTGGGAGTTTTGGGAAGTAAAGCACAATCCTTTGGGGAAAGTCAGCCTTTACTAGCTACATTGATAAAAAGGCCAGGGACAACTTTCTGCTTCTGTTCATTGCAATAAATTTGACTGCAAAGGACCGAAAGAAGTAAGGAGCTTCCTTGAAAACAACCAACCAACCAACCAACCAGAGTTAGCATTTTGGGCCCCAGTCCGACAGAGAACTCTGTGAACACAGGCCCGGCACTTGTGAGGAGTTCATCAGAGTCCCAGGGCTGATCTATACTATGGAGTTTGTGGGCGAAAGTCAGCTTTTATCGATAAAACACTGGAGGGCCATACACTGAAATGTCCCTCCCATCAATAACTCCCCTGCTATGCCAACATAATTAAAGCACCTCAACAAGAGCTATAGCAATTATGTCGGTGTATACGTTGCATTCCTTACATCAGCTGCTGACTGTCACGGCTACAGCTAACTGCCCCATTACCCTGGAGAGTTGAGCAGCCGGACCCCATTCCTCTCTGGGAGCAGGACAAGAGGCCCTGAGCAGCTTCTCTTGCCTCCCGGCAGGAAACCCCAAGTGAGGGGAGGCAGCCTGCTAGTGCCTTGGAAGCCTGTAGGGCAGCTGAGGTCCCATCAGGGAGCTGCAAAACTGGACTTTCAGCTCCCCACACCGCCCCTCTTAGGTCAGTGGAAGCGTTCCTGGTGCGGATGCAAACCACTTCCCCAAGGAGAGTAGTGTGTACATCAGCCACCCTGACAATTAAAGCAGTGGCTGTAAGTTGGCCTAATATTGGCCAACTTGTCTTTGTAGTGTAGACAAGGCCTCAATTACTGTTTAATGAGGGTGTGCCAAACTGTCTCGTCAGATCAATTTATCATATTTCAGTTCCATATCATCAAAATTATTGCTGCTTATACAGCTTTATTTACACAATTGAATAGCTTGGAAGCCATCCTTTTATGGCTGGATTCTGCCACCCTTGCTCACATGAGTGGTATGTTCCTCCTCCAAAACTCCTTCCGAAATCAATGGGACAATTCAAAAAGCAGGGTGGCGAACCCTGGCCCTTAACTTGAATGAACGCACTCCCTATTTTTTCTTAAGATCTAGGCATTTCTTTGCACACAGCAGCTTTGACCCCCAAATTCCTTGTATCACCTGCAAAACAGGAGTGCAAGGTTATTGTGGGATCCCCCCAATGTGAGGACCAGTATGCTTAAGCAGCCTGGGCCAAAACCAACAGAAGTCAATGGTAATATTCCTAGGACTGGAAGGCACTTAACTACATGTGAGGCTCTGGGCCCTGTGACTATAGCCAGGTTTGCGTCAGGTTCCTGGACTGAAACTTTACTTCACAGCAAGTAGAAATAAATCTGAAACACCAGACACAGCTCTTGCTTCATGCTGACAAGACCAGGACATGAGTGGATCCACAGGCTTAATTACAATCATTGTATTAATTGGACACATGCTCACCTTCCCTTTGGCCTTCCTTTTGCACATACCATAGGCAGGAATAACTTGGCAGCTGCAGGATAAACTTAATGCAGGAAGAAATCCTCCAGTGCTGTTTGACTTTCCACTATTACACGTAACTCTCCGCCTGTGTGTCAGGCAGGCTTATTCCTAATGGCTGAGCTGACTGTCCTCTGCTCACCTCTCCCTTGCTTAATAGAAAGACAGGCAGTAGCATATGAGATTCTTCAAATCCTTTTCCAGTTCAGTCATCTCAGGAGCTATTTTGTCAGGTGAAGAAAAGATATTTGCCTTTATAAATGTTTTATTTCAATTGCATGAGCAAGGAAGGTGGGCTTGGGTCTTCAGGAGACCCTTGCATGTAAATAGGCTCAATGTCTCGTGATGGGATATTAGATGAGGTAGGTTCTTTCTGGGTGTCTGTGAGTCTTGCCCACATGCTTAGGGTTTAACTGAGCAGAGTTGGAATCTGGAAGGAATTTTCCCCCAGACCAGATTGGCAGAGCCCCCCCAGATTATTTTTGCTTTCCTTTGCAGCAGGAGGTATGGGTCACTTGCTAGTGGAGTCTCTGTACCTTGAAATCTTTAAAACATTATTTTAGACGTTCAGTAATTCAGTCTTAGGTTAGGGGTCTATTGCAGGAGTGGGTCTGTGGCCTGCATCGTGCAGATCAGACTAGTCGATCATAATGGTACCTTGGGACCTGATGGTCCATGAGTCTGTTAAATTTGGTCCTAGGTGCTGGTTCTGTAAAGCTAAGGTTTTTACCAATACAAATGTTTGGAATTTTTTAAAACAACCCCAATAGAGCAAATTTATTTAAAAACCAAAACCAAAAGACTATTCCCTAACATCGTAGCCCAGCCATGGCAGTACTGGGGGGTGCCTGAGGTTAGACGGTAGAGGTGAAATTGATCATAAAAATGGAACTGACTATTTTCTTTGCTAAGGCTGGAAAGAAATAAGAAGAGAACAAAGAATAGAAATAACCTTTAAAGTAAATTCTTCCCTTTTTAATAATCTCTGAAATTAGCAACAGAGGAAAGAAAAACGTGTTGTGAATATACATGTGGACTTCAGGCAGGGGGCAACCATTACAACTGTCTAATAACCTCCTACTTAATTTGGGCCAGTGGATTTCACCCAGTAATTCATTCATCAGGCCTGATCACTTTTTTTTGAACTAGAGCACATCTTTGCTAAACAATATTTAACCTGACCATATTATTAATGACTATTTATGTTACTTTAGCACACAGGAGCCTGTTGTGCTAGCAGCTATTGGGAGTCTCTGCCTCAAGATCCTTTTGGCATGTAATCCTATTCCACTGACGGCAGTGACAAAATTCTCATTGGCTATGTCTACACTTAGAAGGTTATTCGAATTAACTTAATTCAAACTAATTAATTCAAACTAAATATGATTAGTTCAGATTAAGTTAATTTGAATTAACATGGCCACACTAGGAAAACCCATTTAAACTAGCATGTCCATGGATAGGACTTGCTAATTTGAATTAGGAGAGGGGCACCATGGGGTATGTGGCAAGATGGCCCCCAAGAAGAGTCATGCCCCCATCCAATATATAGAAAGAGGAAGGCACCCTGGGAGGAAGAAGGTAAAAAACGTTCATTTGAATTAATGACTAGTTTGAATTAACATGGCTACATTAGGTTAATTTGAACTAAGTAGTTTGAATTAACCCTTACTTGGAAGTTAAGCCAGGTTTTATAACTTCAAAGTAAGCTTTCATTAATCTGAACTAAGGAATTCCCTAGTTCGAATTAATGAAAGCCAGTGTAGACATGCATTAATTTAACTTGAATTAATCCTCATTAATTCAAATTAAATTGTAAGTGTAGAGATCCCCTTCGTCTATAATGGAGCAGGATCAAACCCTTAATGGAAGACAAATCGTTGCCATAAAATCTCTGTTAAACGGGGCTCATGTTTTCTGTGGGATCCTTATCTCTTGTTCATCCAAACTTGCTGCAGTATGAATATTTGGCAATGATTTAAAAATACACAATTGGATATATATTTAAGTTCCCCATAATTGTTTGTTGGTTTTTTCTACTAAGAGGTCATTTCCACACAAATTCACACATTTTTTTCCCATTTCAACTCAATCTCAGGTAGCAGGGAGAGTGAAAGTTTGCCCTGAATGAACACAGGGTAATCTAGGGTGCCAGGGACAGCTGCTGGGTGCTTTGACAGTAAATGCTTGTTTCTCTCTTGCCTTTTGCAGCTGTGTGTAGAACACAGCAAAATGGGGTGAGGGTTGAGTGGGGAGGGGGCAACTTGTGTTTTGTTGAATAGGGACCCACATGAATTATCTCAATGCTTGTCTACATGTTTTATGTTTATTAATTACGCTGAGATTTTAGGACTCGCAGCCAAACATTTTCTTTTATATTTTTGCACAAAAACTTTAATTTGAAAAGAATGAATAGGCAAACACCACAATGCACCATTTAAGAGAAGATCCTGCAAGGTAATAAATAAATGTGCAGAATATCACCAAACAGGATGATTCAAATTTACATTGCCACAAAGCTGTACTGCATGTGCACCATCATAAACCCAGACAATGAAGGGAGAATTAAATCGGACCTTTCAGTCTATCAATTCTTTAATTTACTCTATTAGGTGCTGGGAGTTTTTCTATTGATTCTAATGGGAGTTGGATCATGCCCTGAGAGCAATGACACTTTTATGCTGAGGAATGTACTTTAAAATACGCAGTGCATACTGTTGAAAGGTGATATTGATGCAAGAGACCCTCTAGGGTTGGTTTTGTTGTCTGATCACTTCTGCTTTCTGTCCAGATCCACTTACCTAATAGATTTTGGAGTGATCTTATGCAAAGAAAATTGATGGATTCAACACTCCACTATACACATACCTTCCCAGGCCCAGGCTCCCCCTTTTTTACTGAGTCCTGCAACTGGATCCCCCGCTTTTCCTCAGTAATTTCCTCAATTAGCCACTTCATTTTACAGACATTTAGATTTAATGTGGAATTTGCTGTAAAAGTTTCATAAAGACCTCACAAAGGAAATCATTAACTTCCATTTACTTAAATTTATCCAGCAAAACCCAGCGGCTACTCTAAAGGGAGAAAGAGCAACCATAATATACAGGGAGCCTTTAACAAATAGGTTATTTTTCCTTCCCTATACAATGCCCCATTATGTACTTTTTTCTAAGGAGAACAATGCGCGCAGCAGTGATGGGAAATAGCAAAAACAAAAGAGGCATTTATAAGGAACTGATTTGCAGGCTGAAAAGCACTGAATAATGTTACACCTGATAACAGATATTTTCTTGCTGGATGTTAGCTAATTTAACACCACAATATTTACTTAAATAGGATACAGAACAGGATTCTAAACACACAAATTAGGAGTTCTTAGCCTCAGACAGGTTTATTGAAAGTTTTCTTAAATATCGAAAAATATAGATTTGAACTGGAGTCAAGTGTTTTACTAGAACCAAAATGCTAAATTGAAATCATGTTGATTTTTATAAAATGCAAGTTTCAGGGAATTCCCACTATGAGATGTGGAGAGCAGTGGTTCTCAACTTTTTGCAGGTCATGACACAATCAGTTAATGACCTTATAGGACACACCAGCCCCCTGTCCCTGCTCCCCCAGGCTAAATCCAGTTACCTGCTACACACTTACTGCTGTGTGGCGACACAATAATGTGTTTGAGAACAACCGGTGTAGAGGAATTGCAAAGCGGTTAGTCCCGTTACTTGAATTCAGCAAAACAAGCAAGGAGTCCTGTGGCACTTAAGACTAACGAATTTATTTATTGCATGAGCTTTTGTGGGAGAAAATCCCATTTTGTCAGACTCTTTGGAGATGATCTGATGAAGGGGGATTTTCTCCCATGACAGCTCATTCCATAAATATATTGGTTAGTCTTTAAAACTGCCACATGACTCCTCATTTGGTGTAGAGAACGCAGTGGTCAAGCTAGATTGAATATTATAGCTATGTGGTATAAACACCCAGGGCCGGCCCAAGGGTTTTGGTGCTTTATGCAAACTCTGACTTGGGCACCTGCCTCCCTATTCGATATAGAGTAAAATTATATTAATATATATTTTTAAATAAAAAAAATCACTTCCACCTAATTTGGTGCCCTTAAAACTTGGCACCTTAGGTGACTGCACAGCTTGTATACATGGTGGAGTTGGCCCTGCAAATGCCCCTGCCCTGCAAAGGCACCCATGTGCTTCATTTTATTTCACAGACACTCCCTACCTGGGCACAGTTAAGCACAGGTGTGGGGGCCACTGTGGGGGGCACAGGGGTAACTTGCTCCAGGCCCCTATCTAGGAAGGGACCCTCTGTCCTGGCCTCTGCCTGAACTTCTGACTCTATATGACCTGGGAACACCAGGGCTGGGTAAACCAAGAAGCAGCTGGTATTTGGGAAGGTAGCTGGAGTGAGATGAGACAGGAGGGCAGAAGTGATATGAGTTGTATGTACGGGTCAGTGGGCCAGGGGAGCTCTCACATCAAATCTGCCCCAGGTTAGGGTTCCCAAATGTCAGGCAAAAGGAAGACATGTCCTCCTTTTTACCTTCATGTCCTCCATCTGGCAGGCATTTAAAAACATATGATTTTGTCTGGCTTTTCACTCACAGGGGTTAAAGTATGCTGGAACGCCCCCGGCACATCCTATTTTTAGGGGGAAGCTTTCCAGGGCCCCCTAAAAACAGAATATTACATTAACACTATATTTTCTCCATGTGTCCTCCAATCAAAATATTACATTAATACTCCAATACGATATCCAATTGTACCGTGATACAATTCCAATATTACATCAATACATTTTTCCATGTGCCTGCCAATCAAAGTATTACACGAATATTATAATACAGTATTCCAACTGTATTGTGACAGTTCCAATAGTACAAAAGATTACATTAATACATTTTCTCCATGTGTCCTCCAATCAAAATATTGCATTAATATTCCAATTGTATTGTGATACAATTCCATTACAAAATATTACATTAATGACATTTTCTCCGTGTCCTCCACTCAAAATATTGCATTAATATTACAATACAATATTCCAATTGTATTGTGATACAGTTCCAATATTAAAAAATATTACCTTAATACGACATTTTCTGCACGTGTCCTTCAATCAAAATATTACTTTATATTACAGTATCACAATACAATATTCCAATTGTCCTGTGATGCAATTCCAATATTACATCAATACATTTTTCCCATGTGCCTGCCAATCAAAATATTACATGAATATTATAATACAGTATTCCAATTGTATTGTGATATAGTTCCAATATCCAATAGTACAAAATATTACATTAATATTTTCTCCATGTGTCTTCCAATCAAAATACTCCATTAATATTCCAATTGTATTGTGATACAATTCCACTATTACAAAATATTACATTAATACGTTTTCTCCATGTGTCTTCCAATCAAAATACTGCATTAATATTCCAATTGTATTGTGATACAGTTCCACTATTACAAAATATTACATTAATACGTTTTCTCCATGTGTCCTCCAATCAAAATACTGCATTAATATTACAATATTCTAATGGTATTGTGATACAATTCCACTATTAAAAAATATTACATGAATATTATAATGCAATATTCCAATGGTATCGTGATACAATCCCAATATTACAAAATATGACATTAACACATTTTCTCCATGTGTCCTCCAATCAAAATACTGCCTTAATATTCCAGCTGTATTGTGATACAATTCCACTATTACAAACCATTACATGAATATTATAATACAATATTTCAATTGTATTGTGATATAGTTCCAATAGTACAAAATAGTACATTAATAAATTTTCTCCATGTGTCCTCCAATCAGAATATTGCATTAATATTCCAATCTTCCAGCTGTATTGTGATACAATTCCACTATTACAAACCATTACATGAATACAATATTCCAACGCTCTTGTGATACAGTTCCACTATTACAAAACATTACTTTAATACATTTTCTCCACGTGCCCTCCAATCAGAATATTGCATTAATATTCCAATCTTCCAGCTGTCTTGTGACACAATCCCACTATTACAAACCATTACATGAACATTATAATACAATATTCCGACGCTCTTGTGATCCAGTTCCCCTATTACAAAATAGTACATTAATACATTGTCTCCACGCGCCCTCCAATCAGAATGCCGCCCGAGTATTCCAAGAGCCTTGTGCTCCAACCCCAATGTTCCAAAGTATCAGACGGCCGCATTAGAATCCCCGGCGCATTGTGACCCAGTTCCGCTGTTCCAGACTAGCCCACGAGCCCATTTCCTCCACGCCCAGCCCCGCGCTCGTGCGCTACAGTTTCGCTCTTGGCAACAATGCCAGGCCGGCTTCATTGTCTCCAGGGCCCTGCCCCGTGCTCCCGCCGGGGTTTGGGGCCGGCGCCGGAGGCCCATTGGCCGAGGCGGCTCCTTGCAGCTCCTGCGGGCGGGCGGGCGGGCGCTGCGCGGGGCGGAGCCGGGGCATGGCCGCTGCAGGCGGGGAGAGGCTGCGGAAGAGGCGGCGGGGGGGGGAGGCGGCCCCGGGCCGGGGGCAGGAGGAGAGGGGGCCGCCGCCGCCCCCCAGCCGCCCCCCGCTGCGCCCCGGCACCTTCTGGCTGAGCCGGATCCTGCTGCTGCGCGGCCTGGCGCTGCTCTACTGTGAGTCTGCTGCGCCCGCGCAAATAGGGCGCAAGGCCCGGCCGCGCAAAGCTGGCACCCTGCTGGCAATGTGGGGGGAGGCCCCTAATCCCCAGGGGCCCCGGCCTGGGTGCATCCGGCTCCGTGGGAGCCCTGGCTGGGTGCAAGCGTGTCCTGCAAGAAGGGAAGGGCGCACTTGGGACCGCTGCTGCCTGGGTTTGTTGCAGGGCTGTGGTGTGTTTGTGCAGCACCTGGCACAATCGGGCCCCAGCTGCGCAGCGGGGAGGCCGCTTCAGAACGTAAAATCAGCCGTGCTGGGTGGGATCCATGGTCCATCGAGCCCAGCTTCCCATGGTGGCCTGCGTCAGGGGATGGACGCAGCCTGGCAATTGATGGAGCCATCCAGCCCCTGTGGCAGGGGTCTCAAACTCACTGCCTGCGGCCCCTGAAGTTATTCTTGCAGCCACAATGACACTGTCACTATCGGTGTTTGCAGCGCTGTTGTGTGGAAAGGTTTCAGCGGTGCAGCCCTTGAGCTAAGGTGTTGGTCCTCATGCGGCCCTCATGGGGATTTGAGTTTGAGACCCCTGCCCTATGGTCTGGCTCCAGCTTCAGGCATTCAGAGGTATGGGGGGGTGAAGGGGGAGTTTGGGGGTGCTCACTGAATTGGTCTAACACTGTTACTAGCTCACAACTGGGACGGGGTGTTGGGAAATTCAGGGGGGCAATGGGGGGCATTAGGGGAATGCCTGGAAGGGTTATTAAAGGCTTATTTACTAGAGGCCAGATGAGATGCAATGGTTGACTCAGCTAAACAGGATGCTGGTCTTGGCTGCCCGGCAGAGAGGCCACTTCAGAACATAAAATCAGCCATGCTGGGTTGGACCCCTGGTCCATCGAGCCCAGCATCCCGGCTTCTCATGGCAGCCTGCGTCAGAAGGGATGGACACAGCCTGGCCACTGATAGAGTGATCTAGCCCCTGTGGCAGGGGTCTCATTTGCGGCCTGCAGCCCGTGAAGTTATTTCTTGCAGCCACAATGACGCTGTCACTATCAGTATTTGCAATGCTGTTGTATGAAAAGGGTTTAGTGGTGTGGCCCTTGGGCTACTGTACTAGTTCTCGTGTGGCCCTCATGGTGATTTGAGTTTGAGACTCCTATGGTCTGGCGCCAGCTTCAGGCCTTCAGAGGCGTAGGGTGCTCAGAGCATGGGGTTGTGTGATTAATAGCCACTGAAGGCAGTGTTCTTCAGGGCTTCATCTAATTGTATATTGAACCATGCTGTGTTTTTTACCTTCATGATGTAATTAAGCGGTGAGTTCCACGGGTTGGCTGTGTATTTGTGCAGAGGCGCTTTAAATTGAACAGCTCTCTTTTTGAGTGGTTTTTTCCCCATCCAGTGACAAAACTTGACATGTTATTTTCCAGTTAGACAAACACCTGTCAGGGATGGTTTAGACGGTACTTGGTCCTGCCATGAGTGCAGGGGATTGGGCTCGAGGAGCTCTCCTGTCCCTTTCAGTTCTAGGATTTTGAAGACTGCACTGTCCTGCTCTGGGTGGCGTGACGCCAAACCAGTGGGAGTAGGGGCAGACCAGCAAAGGCAGCCTATGCAGTTTCTGGAATTACTGAGAGGTCTTGTATTTGGGGAGTGCGTAAGCAGCTAACTTTCTCCTAGGTGCCATGTGAATACAAATAAAAAAGAAGTAAATCATGGGGTGTTCATGGGGACAGGGAATCCATGTTGCAATCTCTCTCTGTCTGCTACTCCAGCCATAAATTTGGGTGGGCCTGTAATTTCAATCCACCTTTTCCATCAGGGTGTTGCAAGTCGCTGGATCAGTGGAGGGGAATTAGATTCTTAGGGAAAAAAAAAGTTTTGAATCTGATTTTAATACGTAGTTTTGTACAATGACTAAATTTAAAGATCCAAAGGGGCAGCTGTGTTATTCTAGTTCAGCAAAACAAACAAACAAGGAGTCCTGTGCCACTTAAAATTAAGTAAATAAATAAATGAATGTTACTGTTAAAGTGCCACAAGACTCTGTGTTTGTTTTTACTAAATTTAAAGAGTAGTTTCATACAATGATTAAATTTATACACTTTTAATAAACTCAGGTAAACAAACTCCCATTCCACACTTGTGTTTCTTCTATATTTATTTATTCACTACCTCGTTTTTGTAAGTCCTGCCAGTCCCTTGTTGTCTTTGCCTATGCTGTGTCATCACCGTACACCCTGCGGCCTGCCCTTGGCCCTGCTTCTTTTTATCAGGCTTCATCTTTATGGGTCTGTGCGGAGCTGGCACAAAGACCAGCTCAGTTAGGATATGTCTGCGTTACAGGTGCGACAGCAAGTCAGCTGTACTTACCTTGCTCTAGGGCGGACGCGTGCAGCCCTTAATAAATCCACCGCCTTGTGAGGTGGAGTGTAGGTCAATAGAAAAATTTGTCCATTGGCTGAGGAGTGTCTACGCTGGGGCTGAGGTTGGCTTAAATACACGCGCCCGAAGGACCCAGTTTTCTCACTACTGGCTGATGTAGCTAGGTTGGCCTGTTTTAGGAGGAGACCAGGCCTTAGGCCAGGGGTCTCAAACACGTGGCCCCTAAAGCTATTTCCTGCGGCCTACATCACTATTGTTCCCAATATTTGCAATATTGTTGTATGAAAAGGTTTCAATGGTGCTGCCCTTGGGCTAATGTACAGCTCCTCACGTGGCCCTGTACAAGTCCCCATGTGGCCCTCGTGGTGATTTGAGTTTAAGACTCCCTGCCTTAGGCTGTGGGGGATAAAGTCCTTCCCTTGGTAGAGAGATCTCTCATCAGCATAACAGCAATGGAGTCCTGTGGCACTTAAAGACTAAAATTTATTTATCGCATGAGCTTTTGTGGGAGAAAATCCCACCTTGTCAGATGCTGAAGCATCTGACAAAGTGGGATTTTCTCCCACGAAAGCTCAAGCAATAAATAAATTTGTCAGTCTTTAGAAGTGCCACAGGACTCCTTGCTTGTTTTGCTGAACTAGGCTAACACGGCTACTCCTTTGGAACCCATCAGCATAGTTGATCCACCTCCCCGAGGGGCGCTAACTTTGTTGGTGGGAAAAGCTCTCCTATCTATGTGAGGGTTAGGTGGATATAACCATGTCGCTCAGGAGTATGGATTTTTCACACTTTTGAGCAACATAGTCATGGTCATGTAGCTCTGTCACATAGACCAGGCCTCAGTGTCGAGGGAACTCTGACAGCTCTTCTGTGGTTCCCAGTCTCGGCCTGCCTTCAGATAAATGTTACCATCTATGCTCGATAAATACCCCACCAGAGCATGCATTTCACTCTGTTCATATATTGTGAATTTTTGCTGGGGATTGCATTATACATTGCCGTACATGCTGCTTGTCTTGCTCCAGGATCCCAAGACACATCTGAGGCTTTTCACCTGGACGCATTTTGTGAGTAGATCAATGAGAGATCTCTCTTTTGTGAGTCAGAGTGATGTGAACGTTTGCTGTTGTGAATCTCATTATTTTGTCTTGACTTGCGTTGATGGTTGCAGATGCCAGTAAGTGTTGAGTGGTTTGGGGTTTTTTGGTTCGTTTTGTGAACTTTGTCCTTCATCAAATGTCAGTCCATCTTGCCCTTTGATTTGCTTCTGGTGAACGAGGGCCTTTGCATTGCAAAATGCCATCCTCTGTCTGCTAAAACTTGCACATGTTCTTATGAACATGCACTAATCACAGAGGGCTGTGTTATTCTGGCTCTCAAAGTGAGGCCTGCGCATGCATCTTTTGTGGCTGGATGCATCTGGTTTTCTTTCGGCCTCCCCAAAGATGTTGTTAACTAGGGAAATTCTTATCACCGAGACGTATAGAATCACCTTCTTCACCTGGACAGTAAAAGAGCCAGCAGTCCCCAGGGAATCAATGGCATTAGGAATAGCCATCTGAGACCTACTGTTTCTTTCACTTAAAGCTGAAAATCATGTCTGGAGTAATCAGTTAGAGCTTGGCAGGTATCTTTTTGTTCTGACTGCAGCAAATAGCATGGAAAGCAGTGTACAGTGACCATTAATGCTGTACAAAATACTCACAGTGAAACCCATGCTCCTGAACACATTGTTATAAGTTCTAAGTTTGTTCAGATCTTTCCACAAGATCATGAAGATTTGCAGCCAGCCTGCTTCTGTGTAGTTCTTTTGGATTTTTTTTTTTTTGGCATTAAAACTAAGCAGAAGGTGAAGTTCTATATGATTTCAACATGCTCTGTTTCTGGTTTAGTTTGAACTAGCACTGAAAGACAGGGCTCTGAATCGCTGCTGGTGAGAATGAGAGAAGTGTTGACTTCTAACCTGTGGAAATACAGACTGCTGAATTTCTCACAGCTCAGTTTGCTTTTTCTGATGCAAAGTTGCTTAGTGTTCTTCTCTGCTTATGAAGGCTGTTGCTTTCCAGACATTAATAGGGAGCTTAAATACACCATGTTTGGCAGTAAAGTGTGTTTTATTTTTTATATTAAGGTTGACCTGGAGGCTTCAGAGGTACTGAACAGGCCTCATGAAAGCCAGCCCTTGCACTGGTCGAAGGCCTTGATTCTGCTTTGTGCAATCCACGGGCAGGCTCAAAGCCCCGTTTAGTTTGCACGGGTGTAGCAAGCTACACAATGTAGGATCAGAACCTATCGGACAAGATGAGCAAAAGGAGAGGGGAAACAGACCCAGGAAAGGGAGGTTATAGTTTTAGGTTTGAGATGGTGCTGTTACGTGGAAAGTCTGACTTTAAAAATCATGGTTTTAAATCCCAAATCCCCCACACTTTATTATACTAATAATGCCACATTTTTGGAGTGGAAATATTTCTAAAGACCTTTTGCATCTTGCTTTTGGCTTTAATTTGGTTTAATTCTTAGTCTCTCCCTTTGGTTCATACACGCTAGTAAGAACTATGCATTACCATTGAACTATTGCTCTTAGCCCTAGTCTACACTGAAGGCTTTTTTGGCAGCAGCTGACTGCTGTTTATGCAAGGAACATGTAATTCCTTGCGTAAATGGCAGTGACTTTCTAAGCTGCTGTTACATGTTAGGGGAAAGCGGACTGCAAATCGCTTGCAGTCGGCTTTCCCCTATGCCCTCTGATCCCCAGGACTTCTGGGGTTGGCTTCCAGGAGCAACGTGACGACTTCACACTTGTCACAATCCACTCCCAGAAGCCCAAACTTATGGTGGCGAATTTGCCGCCATCAGTATAGACATATCCTTAGTTGGGTGGTAGTATATGATAGAACTAGGAGCAGTGGTCTCAAGTTGCAGTGGGAGAGATCTAGGTTGGATTTAGGAAAATCTTTTTCCCTAGGAAGGTGGTAAAGTATCTTAACGGTCTAACTAGGGTTGTGTTGGAATCTCCATCCTTACAGGTTTTGAAGGCCCAGCTTGACAGAGCCCTCGATGGGTTGATTTATTTGGGGATGATCCTGCATGGAGTAGGGGGTTGGACTAGGTACCTCCAGAAGTTCCTTCTAACCCTTATCTTCTATGATTTTGTGATACTGCAATGGTGAAGTTTGTTTAAAAGGAAAGTCCTCTTTCATTAGAACTAGAGAGGGTATCAGTGGAGGCTTTTACTCTCCCTCTCTTTCTCGCAAGTTTTGTAAAAACATCATGTTCCCAAGACTTGAATTTTTGTGCTGGATTTGGTGTAGGGTAAATTTTGCATCCAGTTATTACTAGAAGTGTGTTTGCTGCTGGACTGTAAGCTGTGAGAAAGTGCCATGTCAGAGCTCTGCTAGCTGTTCTGCCAAGGGGAAGAGAAAACAAGGTGTCTCTGTAAGGGTGGGACGTTTTCAAGTGAGCCAATGCTGCCTTTTAATCTTGGTTGCAATCCTAGGTTAAAAGCAGCGGGAAACAATTTTACGCCTTTGGTTCAAGCAGATATTGTGACCTCGTTTCTGAAGATGGAACAGCGTACGTTGACAGACCCCCACCTTCTACCTACACTCAGTAAACCGTGAGGATTTCTTCACACTTATTGAGGAAATGGCCGATGCCATGATGATAAACTGACACTCCTCAGTGCTGGGATGTGTTCCTCTTCTTCCATCTGATAATGGTCAAACATACCCTTGTCATTTACACTGTGTTTGAAAAGTGCATCTCATGGGGGCTTGTATTAAACTGTGGTGGAAAATTGGTCATTCTCTGATGGTTATCAGGTCTTATATTCCAGCAAGGCTGTGCACCCCACTTTCTAGCAAGCTAGAGGGGAGGCCCTTGGGGTGGGCTGTGTGTTAGAAAGAGAAGGATAAAGGCCATGAAGTGAGGGGAGGGAGCATTATCCTTGGAAAGGATTTCCCTGTTTCCATGTGGAAGCAGGGTCTGGTTTCATCCCCCATTGAAGGGTCTAGGATCTGTGCTTGCGGAGTTGAAGGCGGGGAATGTGACTTGGGTTCATTGTTCTCTCTGCTGCTTTTTTCCTCTCCCTTTCCTGGTAATCCACAGGGAATCGATGTGACATGTAATCCACCACAGGTGCTGTAGATAACCTGCTGTTCTTTTAAAGGGGGTTTCCGGGCATGACCACAAACCGGGAAGTCCCTGGCAAAGTAACAGCTTTGGAGTTGTGTGGTCAGAGAAGCAGACTGGTGAGGGGAATGTGCAAGGGACCAGACTGCTGGGGAAAGGAGATGGCCCATTGACCTCCACAGATCCATTGAGGCCTTTGACGGTCTAAAATAAATGGTCCATTGTCTGTTTCACAATGTCTTTAGAAATCTTGAAGGTGCAGATCTGGTCATTAGGAGATGGAAAGTCTGTCTTCAGTGTTAGTGCTGTGAAACCTTTGCCTCTGGAGAAAGGATATGTTGGTGATGGGTCATGTGAGCATTGTGAGACTTTACTAGTGAATGTATGTGCGGCGCTTTGAGGTGCTGAGTTAGAAGACACTAGGTGGGCATGAGGAGTCTGGTTGCCAGCTGATCAAACTTTTGTGTCTTTGTTTGGCTCTAGGTTCCAGCCTCTTGCTTCCCTGGCGGGGAGATCTGGAAAGCACAGTGCAAGTAGCACAGAGGGTCCCAGGGATGGGACAAGGGGGACATGTTGCTGTTCAGGAATGTGGGTGGCCTGACAGTCCCACTTCCATCTGACTGAAGACAGGCGTGAACTTCGGTGTCGTACACCTCTATCCATTTGTATGTACATAATCCTCGGCCAAGCTGTGAGTTATATAGCTGCAGTGTAGAAATATGTACCTGCAGTTTGTAGTCTATTGATTGCCCTCTAGTGGTAGATCTAATTATAATATTACTTGGTGCAGAAAATGAATGTTGGAAGAACCTAGCTCCAAAGCTGTGATGGTCTAGTTCAGCAAAACAAACCAGGAACCTGGTGGCACTTTTAAAGACTAACAAATTTATTTATCATATGAGCTTTCATGGGAAGAGATCCCACTTCATCCGATGCTTGAAGATGGGGAACTTCAGAATGGGAGGAAAATAATAGCAGGGAGGTGTAAGTCGTAGGATCAGGTCAGACTGTTGCAGCAGATCATTTTAATATGACGATGAGTATAATTGTCTTTTGTGGGAAGAGCAAAGTCAGGTGGATTGCAAGCAGGAAACCTCAAGGTCTGTGTCTTTCCATATACGCCAGGATACTGTATGCCTGTGGGTGATATCCTGTAATAGTGGGGACGTGGATCTTGACAGTTTCGAAATGTAATGGAGTGTCGTTTAGAAGGAAATTTGAGGACTTATCAGGCTAAGATGAGTTTTTAACCAAATTTAAAGAATTGCTAATGCAGATTGGTTACAAAATAGTCAAATTCAAAGTTCCAGAAATACAAATGCTTGTTAAAACAAATAAAACCCTAAATTATTTTGTGAGAAACTCTGTTTTTGGCCCAAACTGTTTGACTTAGATGTGCAGTTCATGCCAACTTATAATAGGTCTTTGCTTCTTTTCAACTTAAATACCCTGTACAATATTCTGTCTATATAGTGTATACTTTTCTTCAATTGCTGCAGTGTATATTTTTCCTAATTTACCCTTTCTTTGTTTATCTTGCTTACAGTGCAGGGGTCTAATTTAGATTTTTCTAAACTGATTAGCAGTTATGGGCTGGGGCAACAATTTGTGTAGCAGTTAGAGGTAAATTTGATTAGCACTTCTTGAAAACTGCGGCAAATTGCAATTCTAATCAAGGTAAATTAAGCCATATAGGGTTTTTTTTTAAAGGCGGATTTTTTTTTTTTTTTACCACAGCAGAGGTATTAAATAATTTGATGCTGGGAAACATTATAATTCTGCTGGTTTTATGTATTGAATTTTTTAGTTTTACAGTTCTGAGCAGAGCTTTGCTTTTTATTTTTTTAAATACCTTAAAATATATCTTTTTAAATGTTAAGTTAGCTATTTGTCAGCAGAAACCAACTTGTCAGTGTATTCCTTCCCCCCCTTTTATTTTTCATCAATGAAATATTCTGCTCGGTTTTATCAGTATTTCTATAAATAGTTCAGTGTGTTTTTAAAAAAAAATCTGCCACCTTAGGGTTCTGATTCAAACCCAATTAAAGTGAATGGGAATCCTTCTGTTGGGTAGGTATTGGTTTGGGCCCGTCATGCTCGTTCATGGAACAGTAAGAAAATAAATGTGTATATCATGCCATAGTAATGGTTTTAAAGGGATTAACCAAAGGCCATTGGAAGTCCTTGTGTCTGTTTAGGGAAGATGGTGCAGTCTTTTGATCACTGTTTCTGGGAAGCATGTTTCTTTCTTCCCCAAAGAGGGACAGATTCAGACCCTGAGTGTAGACAGTAGTACATGTTGAGTCTGGTCCTGTGAGTTACTCAGTACTTGGACTGGCTGCCGCCCGCTGCCTACGGATTATTCCTACAATGGGATCTTCACGAGGCAAGAGATGGTAACATGCTGATCCCAACCTTCATCCTGGAGTGCTCCTTCCAGGGACGAGATCTGTGAGAAGCGAATCTGAAGCTCGCCTGACATGCTCGTCACCACCACAGCTCGCAGAGGTTCACAAAGGTTATAATTACCATTGTCCTCATTTAGGTGTCTGGGATGGGGTGAGGCGGTGTATTTGGCGCGCAGAGGGAAAGGATTTCAGAGCCGGGATTAGAACCCAGGACGCCAGAGTTTCAGCCTGTGGCCTTATCCCTTGCTTATGCTGCCTCCCGGGTCTGTTTTGTTTTGTCGTAGTTTGAAATAACCTATTCCCTCAGGTTTGCAGACTCTCGAGCCCACGGCCCACTATTCCAATATGCGGGACTATGTGAATGTTTGACTTCCATTCTCAGGGTAAAACAAACAAACAAGGAGTCCTGTGGCACTTAAAGACTAACACATTTATTTTTGTTAATCTTTAAGTGCCACGGGCCTTCTTGTTTGTTTGTTTTAGTGAACTAGACTAACACAGCTACCCCTTTGACTCTCAGGGGAGGGACTGGGCCCTGATTTTTATTGTTAATCAAACCTCCAGGGTCACAGTGTTTGCAGATTGTCGCAAAGATGGCTTCCATATCTTTTGGAAAAGTGCATGGTGAGCCTTTTTCCTAAATCCAGATTTATAAGTGCCTTATTTTTAGGTATGTCACTGTCTGTAAATGTAATATTTGTAGTCCATGCAACAGCATCCCTCAGTCTCGGATAAACCTGAGTGTTAGGTAGGAGGGGGGAAATAATCAACGTGGTAACATTTTGTAAAACTTCAGTGGTGCTGTTAAGTGATGTGGCTTGGGGTTGGATAATGCTTGAAACAGGCACAGGTTGGCTGCCGGGGTGCAGTGTATGGAGCCTAATCAGGGAATGTTGGTTGGCCCTCCTGATTTCTCTGACAGAGGAGATCATTGCAGTTACAAACTGCAAGCTGGTAACTGGAGGAGATTCCTAAAATATGAGATAATTCCTAGAAACTGACCGACTTGCGCTGTAGTACATCAAATTCTAGGTCTATGATCTGTAATTAAATTGCTTTTATATGTTTAAAAAAAGCCTTTGGCTGTTCTTAGATTGTCCAGCATAGGGATGTAGACGATATAAATGGGAGAGCTGCAGTGACATGTATAAGTAGCAATTTAGAGGAAAAGAAAATATTAAATCTATACATTTTAGACATGCCAGTGTGTGGGAGGATCCAGGAGTCCGTTACATTTTTGTGAGCATTAACTGTCAAATGGGCCTGGCCAAATTAGCTTTACTGGATACTGAATGTTGGCTCATGAGCTGTCACATTAAACGTATCAGGCCGTTTTAAAATATGTTCTGTGAAAGAAAAATGATAATGTTTGGGGTTTTATAGAGATGAGGATGTATACAAATGATTATACAGTGATTTCCAAAGCCAGACTAGAACACTGAAATTGAACCTCTTAGCTATATGCTGCAGGGTAGTGAGTCTCCCAAGCACTGGAAAATCTGCACAATAAATTGCAATCTGCCCCATCAGTGCTGATGATAAATATTGCTGGTGAATATTTACACTGGGTAGTATTTTGAATGGTGCCTTCAGATAATGAAAATACCTTGAGTTAAAGCAGGAGGAGAGAATGGTGGAGCAATCTTTGTCTGCTAAGAGCTTAGGGATGTTGTGCTTCCTTTACCTGGCTAGGACGAGTGGCCTTCCCCTACAGTTCCTCGTTCTAGTGCAATGAGATCTCTCTCTCGTCACCATCTCCACTGTTTCTATGGAGCAGTTTTCATTCAGGGCCCTGCAAGTGCTGTACAAAAATGAATGAGTTAGCTTCACAGCAGTGTTGTGAGACAGGCCAATACTGAATGCAGATGAGGAAACTAAATCTGTGTGAGATATCCAAAGTCATACATTGAATGAGTGATGGAACGGGTGAGAGAACCCAGGTGTCATCTGCTAAGGGACCTGGGGACTTTTGCTAGGTCCTCTGTTTGGACTTCAGTGCAATCTTTTTTAATTTAAAATACTTTATCCTGTAATTGAAGTAAATGCATGCAGGGAGCCGTGAAATGCCATTTGGGTGCTTGCATTTCCTACAGGACAGAAAAGACAATTCTGGCTTCGAAATTCCTTGAATCCTAGATACTGTAGGAGAGGCGCTTCATTGCAGTTCTTTTCAAAATGTACCATAAAGCCCCCCCTTTTGGTTCTCTTTCCCCGTAAAAGAGTGTTCATTGGAATTAGCACATGGCAAGTTTGGTACGAAGTGGCCCTGTTGAAATGATGCCTAAGAAATGAGGGTGGGCCAATTTTGCGTTAGGACCTGGCACTTTTATACCACCCAGACAGTGCGGAAAGAGATGAGTGCTTGGTGGTAGCTGGCTGGTTGAGAATTCCCCTGACTTGGGGGAGCTCTTGGTGGTGTCAGACTAGTGGGGCTGCCTCATTCATCAGTCCACGCTCTGGATATATTGGTGCATGGTCATCTGAGGTGCTTAGGACACTGTTGTCAGTTAAAGCATCCCCTAGGTTGCTCCACTCATGCTGGTACCAGCTTCGACAGATTCTCAGAATCAGGCAGCCGTGTCCTGGCACGTCTCTGTTCTCTGGTACTGAGTGGAACTTGGCTGCTGGGGAGAGTCTGTCTTGTGGTGTCTATGATATTGTCCCTTTGCTGACTTCTTCCCCCCAGGTACGCTGTTGTTAGCAGGACTTACCATCTTTTTGGTCTGGGTGGCAGCAGCAAATGGTACTCTCCGATTAGAGAGGGCTCAGACATGCTTAAAAGTCAGCAAAGGTCAGATTTGAGTTCGGTTATCCCTGCTTACCATGTGAGGCAGGGACGCCTAATGAATGGGGCCATTGCCTGAGTTCTGTTCCTAGCTCTGCTGTGCGTATGACCTTGGGCACGTTGCTTAATCTTGTTGCCTTACTCCCTGATGAAGTAAGGATGCTGCATATGGCCTTTGGGTCTCTGGATGGGATTAGCTGGTGTTGCATAAAATATTTCTTTTGAGACCCTCAGATGAAGAACACTGCACAAGTGTAAATGTCTAGCTGGCAGCCGGTAACAAGCAGCATGGCCAAGGGGCCGGAGATGGGGCCAGTTTTGTTCACCATCTTCATTAACGATCTGAGTCTGAGGTAGATGCACCCTCAACAAGTCTGCAGATGACACTGATGTGGGGGGAGTGATAGATACCCTGGAGGGCAGGGATGGGATACAGAGTGACTGAGACAAATTTAAGGATTGGACCCCCCCCAAAAAAGGTTGAAGTTCAGCAAGGACAAGTGCTGAGTCCTGCACTTAGGATGAAAGAATCCCGTGCACTGCTGCAAACTGGGGACCGACTGGCCAGGCAGCAATTCTGCAAAAAAGAACTTGGGGTTACAGTGGCCAAGAAGCTGGACAGGGGTCAGCTGTGTGCCCTGATTGCCGAGAAGGCTAATGGCGTTTTGGGCTGAATTAGTAGGAGCATGGCCAGCAGATTGAGGGATGTGATTCTTCCTTTCTATTTGGTAGTTGTGAGGCCACATTGGAGTATTGTGTTCAGTTTTAGGCCCCCAACTGCAGGAAGGATGTGGACAAATTGGAAGGAGTCCAGCGGAGGTCAAAGGAAATGATTAGGGGACTAGAGTGCATGAGTTATGAGGACAGGCTGAGGCAACTAGGTTTCTTTAGTCTGCAGCAGAGCAGAATGAGGAGGGATGTAAGACAGCTTTTAACTACCCATAAGGGGTGCAGGGAGGATGGAGCTATTCTCAGTGGCAGTAGATGGCAGAACAAGAAGCAATGCTTTCCGGTCACAGAGAGGGAGATCTTGATTGGATCTTAGGAAGAACTTTTTAACTAGGAGAGTGGTGAAACCCTGAATTGGGTTATTTAGTGAGGTGGTGGAATCTCTGTCTTTAAAAGTTTTTAGGATGTGACTTGACAAAGCTCTGGCTGGGATGTTCTCGTTGGGTTTGGTCTTCCTTAGATCAGGGGGTGGGACTAAATAAACCTCCTTGAGGTCCCTTCCAACCCTAATCTTCTGTGGTTCTATGAAAAGTAATATCTTTTACTTCCCATATCCATGTGTGGTGTTTCTGTGTTAGATTTAGCTAGGTCAGGGGCTGACGACTTCTTTAGTAATTTGTTGGTATTGCCGCTGAGGTTGCCAGCAAGCAAAGAAATATCCATCTGGTGAAAATTGTAGTTTCCCCAAAATAGACTCTGCATAAATCCCCTGAGCTAAGGGAAACAATGTTTATGGGATTCCCATGCCTTAGAGTTAAAACTTAATAGAAATGGCTGAGTTTCATGCTATTGGAGTGAAGGAGGCATCAGTGCATTCCTTCGTGGTGGCCAGATACGCCTCTACCATACTGGCCTTGAAAGATGCCTGTCTTTGATGGTTTTTAATGATATTTTCATTTTTTCCCCCTCCAGTTGTCGCTTTTTTGGTGGCTTACCATCAAAACAAACAGCTGATAGGGGAGAAGGGGTTGCTTCCGTGCAAGCTGTATTTGCAGAACGTCAAACGGTATTTCAAGGGGAAAATTAACCTGGATTCCTTGAGCTATGCCCCGACGATCATCTGGTTCCTGGACTGGTCTGATATGGACAGCATCCTGGACTACCTTGCTGGCCTTGGCTTGGGAGTTGCTGCTTACGTCTTGGTCACCGGATGCGCAAACATGATCCTTATGGCCGTTCTGTGGATTCTCTACCTCTCGTTGGTTAATGTTGGACAGATCTGGTAGGCTGACAAACATTTTCCTTTGATTTACTCTTTCTAATTTATCACCATGCACTGTACGGATATGCTTTCCATTTTCCTGACAGAGGGCCACACGGTAAGTCATTAGTTAGCCACAATGAGGAAGGAACATACCTTTCAGAAAGAAAAATATGGTTGAGCTGACTTCTTTTGGGCCTAATCATGATCAAGCCTGTCTCTTCCACTGGGGTAACACCATTCATTTTAACAAAGTGCCTCCTGGTTTGCATCATGGTGAATAACAACAGAATCCAGCTGATAACATATCTGTAGTACATATTATCCCTGCAGTCGAGTATGTTCCTACCTCACTGTAGCTGTGTAACACCCATTAACATTAATGCTGTGTTTTGAACAAGGTTATTCCTATGTATCCTGGCTGGGATAATTTAATGGGAGTTGTCCTGCTTTTTTGGCAGGGGGTTGGTCTGGATGACCTCATGAGGTCCCTTCCAACCCTATGATTCTATGATCTCAGGAGCAGATAACAGCGTATTATCTTTGCACCTGGTTAAGATGCAATTTGAAACCTCAATGTTTTAAACATAGGGCAGGAGGAAAGGATGGGTGTCCACTGCCTGTGCTCTTCAGTTATCTTCAGAGGTGTAACTACCAAATTCCATTACCTCTGTCCTGCATCTTAGCTTGAATTGCAAAGGAACATCATGGGGTGTTCTAATTAAAGGAGTGCAGGACAGAATTACAGTGTTAGTAAAAGTTGCAAAAAATGCAAAAAAATAAATCTGTTAGTCTTAAAGTGGCACACAACTCCTTGTTGTTTTTTTTAGTGGACTAGACTAACACAGCTATCCCTTTTGAAAGTAAAAGTTGAGATAACACAACAAATCTTGTCAATCATGATAAGGAATGATCACCAGGCAGATAAAGCTAAAACCAGTCACCTATAGTGACCATGCTGTAGCTGCTGGCTGTGACACATCTACCCTGATATCGAGCAATATCTTGTATATATGCTGCCTGCTTCCTTCCTCTAGCTTGCTGCCAAACTGTGTGCTTAATTCCTTCCTGTGCCCTGTCTGTGATATCACATCTTCTTTTATTTAAAGAAAGTGAAAAGAATGGCAGGTATGAATATCGTCTCACTTGGTCTTAGCCCACTTTAGACCCCTTCCATCACCTTGTGAGCCACAGGGACATTTGGGTACATCGGGGATCCCTATAATGAATTAAGTGGCCTCCATTCAGTTCTGAAAAGTCCGGAGTAAGGTCACCATGGCATGACAGGGAGTTTCATTTCATCTTTCCTTGCTTCTACGTTTGAGCAAGTACAACCTTTAGGCACTTTTATGCCCCCCCATGCTGTTAGTTTTTTCAGAAGAACTTGAAATGTCATCTGACCCCCCATTCTTGGCAGCCATGGGAATTTCTATGACTGTAGCAGCTAAAGCCAGATAGTTTGCTTAACCTCCTTGGGCCTCTTTTAACTCATCTGTAAAAAGGGCATCATAGTTAGAGCTGTGAAGCATTGAGGATTGGAATCTGGAACTGAACTTTCTCAAAATCCTGGTGGGCTGGGTCTTGTTTTGGCCTGTTTGAAGAGGAAGGGGCTAGAGGAGCTCCTTAGGATCCAAATCTGATTTGGATGGGTTTTGTGGTCTGGTGCTGGTGCATCACTAATGCTATTCCATTATCACGAGGAGTGTTGTGAGGCATAATTCATTAATGTCAGAAGAGCTTCAGAGCTCTGGACTAAGGTGCTACATAAGCAACAATGTCTTAACCTTGTTATCTTATTGATTTATAGGAATGAGCCTGTTTTGGTTTATTCCATCTCATGTAGCTACCTAGTTGTGTTTCTTTCTCATGTCCTTGCTCCAAACCATTTAGCCCCATAATAAATGTGCTCAGAGGAGCGGAGTGACCTCTTCTGGCAGGCATTCAAGGTAGTAGCATCTTTACAGAATTGCTAATCTTCTGCCAAAAATAAATCCTGCTGCAGTCTGGTCCAGTTGAACTGCTGCTGAATGGCTCTTGCTGGGATTGTCCAAACCTTTAAAGTCAAGAGATGGGGAGGTGTGTGGTTAGGTCGCTGGACATTCTTCCAGCAATGGATGAAACCACAACCATTGCCCAGCAGACCTAATCCAAATGTCTCTTCCTGAATGGGCGTATGGCTCTGCAGCTCATGACCATGCCTTTGGTCCCTTTGCACCTTGGAAAACAGCGAATCATCTCACGGGAATGTGGGTTGAACTCAGAGTTTGCATTCAGTGAATGCTGTGGTTCGAAGGCATTGCCACTTGATTTTTGCACTAGAGTTGTACTTTGCTTTGTTTTGCTAGTTCATCTGGCACTAGTCAGTTGCACTGTTGCACCCAGGTAATTTATGGCATGTGGTAGCACATACTGAGTTAAGGGGGGTGGGGAAGAAAATCGGTGTTGCCTCGATTTCATCTCAGTTTAGCTGTGGCATGAAATATATTCCACAGGAAATTGGGTTCATGTTGGAGAGGGGCGGGGGAAATCAAAGCGACCCAGTGCTGCAGCTCATTCAACTATGGTTACATTTTTCATTAGATTCTCTGCAATGGGTCACTGGGTGGTCAAGATCGTATTATCATTGTGCATACACTGTGACATTCAATTCAACAGAAAAGTAGATGCTGGGTGCAAAAGAGGATTGGGGAGGGAGGAATTAATGGATTTTCCTCCTTTGCCCCCCAAGACGCAAAGAATTCTTGTGATGTGAGTTGTAGACCTGAGCCTGTTGGAATTAAATGGATTTTGCCTTTGGTCTCAGTGGGAGCAGGATCAGGCCTTAAAGCTGTAGCTAGCCAATTGTGTTCAGATGGACTCTGTTTACAAATTAAAAAAAAGTTCACTTTTTATAGACTTGTGGAATCGCCGTTAACTCTTGCAGCCCTTTGTGACTTGGATGGGCCTTGCAATGGGCCTGCCTCAGTTCTCTCCTGTTGGACTTGGACCAATGGCTAAACCATTAGCAATGTCCACTCCTTCAGGGTAGATGACTGCAAAACGAAGGCTACACATAGAGTCTATGCCCCAGTCTCGAATCGGGCTCAACCTCTCCTTTCTGCGGGTCCACTTGCCTCCACTGGTTCCAGTGCTTTTTGCCCATCCTCTGAATTCAGCTTTGCCCTTCTAGGGCTTCCTTTCTTCTCTCTCCTCAGTCCATCCAGGGCTCTTTTGGATTGTTCCCTGCTCTTTCCTGAATAGCCACATCCAGGCCTTTTTATCTAGAGTCTTTCCTGGGCCTATGTGTGTCTAATGCTCTCGCTGTGCAGGTGGACTGCCTTCCCCTTCTGGGCAGCTCTGCACAGGTTGGGGTGGTGTGAGGTTAATGGAGTGGGATGACCAACCAGGTCCGTCGGCCTTTAGTGGGGTAGGTCATCCTGTTTCACAGACAAATAGTTAAATTCAGGGATTATTGTAGGGCTGAATGGGTACACGTAAGGCACTGGCATCTTGCATGTCTGGGGTGGCCTTTGGACACAAATGAGGAGGACAGAAATGCAGTCACTGGATGTTTTGTGTCTGGCTATTCCGTGCACATACAGTGCCCCTCATTTCTGTCCCAGTGTTACTCATGTGCCAGACATATGGTTTCCTCACTTGAAAGAACAAAAACATTCAGGAATACACCACCATGAAGTGGAGGTTATGGATGGTTATTTGAGATAGAGCGTGGAGTCTCACGACAGGTTTCCTGCATGGAGAATTTTTGTGCATTCCCCTCATTTGAGGTCTCGGTGAAATGTTGTGTCTCACTGGTGGGGGTTGGCAGGTTTGGGAGGCTGGGGAGATGCTTAGGGGTAGACTCCAGAGGTTCTAAGCAGAATCCTTCCATGAGTCTTTTCCCAAAATTTATGGCATGAGGCCCCCAATAGCAATTACATGACAATTCCTCAAATCGGCTTCTCAGAGTAGGAAGAGACATTTTTCCTGTGCACAGTTTATTCCATAATGGCCCATTGTAGAGTTTCTAAAGCATCTGCTTCTGACTGTTGTCAGGGATAGATACTGGGCTAAGACAGTCTGATGGTCTGATCTGATCTAGCAGTGGCTAGGTGATCGCTTAGCAGGAAGCCGTTTCAAGGGGGAGATGGGATTTTAAAGAAACATGCAATTTGCTCCTTCTTTATGCGAGCAAGGGACAATTTATTCTTTTTATGTCCTTTTTTTCTTTTTAAATTTTAAATGTGTCTATTTGTTTTGGGCTGAAGTATTCAGATACCAGACACTGTTGACTGAGTGACTCTTTCAACTGCCATCCAGCTGGCTTGAGCTCAGGAGAGAGAGGAAGCTTCAGCAGCGTAATGATCTCTTTGAAAAGCAGGAAAGCATCAACTGCACACACTAGGTTATTAGACTTCCACGTCTTTGAAATCCAGTGGCTGGAGAATAATGTGATGTTCCAGTGGACCTTTGCTGTGGTAACACATTGGAGAAAGTGTTAAATGCTTTTGCCTACAGTATAGAAAAATGGGAGAGCTTGGGAGAAATTGCTTATGCCAAAGAAGGAGGAGAGGAAGCCAAATTGGTGGTTCAGGAGGTCAGTAAGAACAGTAAAATATGGTGTTCATCCTCAAGGGGTGCAAAACTGTCCAATGTCTAGTGATCATCTCTGAAAACTGGTGGGTGGCTTGTGTGAAATGAATGATTGGGTTGCAGTCTAGTTCCTAGAGCAAGACTTGACAAAATTGCTGCCCAGTGAGGCACCAGCTTTAAAGTCAGGTGCCTGGTTGGGATGCCACTGTGGCTGAAAACCAACCACTGTCACTTTCGGTGGCAGCACATAGTTCGCCTGCCACCGGAAAGTTGTCGAATCTCCTGAGTGCCCCTGCAGGTGTCGTTGGCTCTAATTTTATGCACCAGGAGGCTCTCTGCTGCTGCACTTCCATGGCAGACCTAGGTGCCATGCTACAAACCCTGGGTCCTGTGGGGACCTGGCACCCAGGGTTTGAAGAGCCCTGTCCTAGAAGATGAGCTGCGTTGTCAGACAACTGGAGATCTGTTGGAGATCTAGGCAGAGAGGCTGGGGAGTGAGTAGGCTGTTGAGACTTGACTTCCCTTCTTCTAGGCCCTATGGATGCTCTCTCCAGCATGGAGTTTAGACATGTGGTGTGTCGGAGAAACTTGTTCTATCATGATCTGTTCTGTGCTGTGTCAATGAAACCAAGTGGTAACAGAGGTCCAGGGTTCAGAATCTGGCACGTTACCGGTACTGTGTCCACCTGAAATTAATATTTTTCTGGGTTCACCTGCAATACATGAAATCTATATGAATAAAATGAGTGAGACTGCAGATGGCAGGTTTAAGACTTAACCTGATTTCTGTTTTCTATTACTGCCTGGAAATCTGCCATTGGCCTAGTCTTAGCCTGAAGTTAGTGATGCTGAGGCTAAGGTGAGAGGAGGTTTGACTCCTGTTCTCCCTGTTAATTAAGCGACCTGTGACTGAATACCCAAGATAAGGATTGCTTTAATGAAGTTTGGAGGTTTTAAATCAGATGCTGGAACTAAGTACTTAATTTTATCAGCGTGTGCCAGGTGCAACTACGGTACTTGTATGCTCTTTACGATACAATGCACTTTGGTTGTTTAGTGGCCAGAAACAAATGTGTTAATTTCAGCAGTTGTCAAATGTGGGCCCAGAATTAATCCTGGCTGTACTTAAAAATGGAGCGTGGTTATGGTACCTTTATACTTGTAGTTGCATCGGTAACTTTGTATCTGGGTAATGTGCAAATTTTACTGCTGCCCTCAAGTAAATCAGGAGTAATTTTTTCATATCACAGGGTATAGTGGGAAAACAGGCAAGGAACCTGTGACAGTTTTAAAGACCAACAAATTTATTTATTGCATGAGCTTTCTTGGTGTAGCCCCACTTCATCAGATGCCTGGAATGGAAGCTGGAACATGTCAAGTGAATAAATGGAGAGAAGGATAAGTCACTAGATAAGTTCAGTCTTTTTCAGCAGACCAGTCAAACTGTTCCGATCAGACAGTGTGGAAAAACAGATGAGGAGGTGTAACTATTAAAAGAAGGGGAAATCACCTTTGGTAATCGGTGAGCCAGCCCAAATCTCTATTCAGACCTAAAGTAGTGGTGTCAAATTTGCATATGAAATCTAAGCCTTTAGTTTCACTTCAAAGTCTTGTTTTAAAGTGTTTCTGTTGAAATGCTGTATCTCTCGTGTCTTTCACAAAATGTTCAGGGAGATTGAAGTGTTCCCCTATTGGCTGATAGACGAGTCCCTTGCTGGGTGTAGTAGCACCCCCCATTTTATTTAATTGTGCAGCTTTTCTCTGGTTTCAGAGAGATGCTGCATGTTAGACCAACTAAAGAATCCAAAAAAGGTGTGTGTGCCTGGAGATCCCTCCTCATTTTCATTTCTTTCTTTGTGGCCTCCATAGGTCTCATCTCTCTAGATCACAGCGTGTGATCGTGTTCATTCAGCAGGCACATTCTCTCTGCCATCTCCATCCTCAATATTAGTCCTATAAAAATCTGTACTAGTTCCCCTCTTTTTTTTCCCAAGATCTAGTCGAAAATTGTCCTTGCCGTTCTTGTTATGGTACTGAGTATGAAACAAAATTGTGGATTTTTATATTCCCTTCCATGAAGGGATCTCTGAGTTCTCCAAGGCACTAACATAGCCTCATAACATTCCTGCATGGTAGCTAAATGTTATGTCCCTTTTCCTCAATGGGAGGCTTGAGGCACTGAGGGCAAATCATCATGGGACTGCACAGGAAAGTTGAGGAGTTAATTAAACGTGTGACGTCAAAGCGTGTTAATCCTGTGTGAATGCTCGTCCAGAAATGAAGTGGCCTTTGTTCACCGTTATTTAACCCTTTCCTGAATATGCGCCGTGAAGACAAGTATTGGGAGATGGTGAGCCGTATGGGAAGTCAGTGGTAGAAGTGGAAATAGAATTTGCACACCTTGACTTTTATGCTTGGACTCTATTACCCACTATTTAAATTGGGAAAAACACTGTTCCTACAAAGGCGGGAGGGCGTGTGTGTGTGTGTCCCCTGCTTGTGACCTTGGACAAGCCATTTTATCCATCTGTCCATCGGTTTACCCTTGTGCCAGATGAGGGTATGAATGTTTGCTTATTTCACAGGAATGTGAAGTGTCTTTTTATTGATAAAGCACTTTTCAGCCCTCAGACAAAATACTCTAGAAATGTAGATAATTAATACGGTCTGTAAATTTTATATGTGCTTTACAAAGTATATTTGCGCAGAGATTTTGCTGAATTTAAAAATTAATTTAATTAAAAGCAGGATGTTATTTTGACAACTGTGCTGTATTTGAAATTGGTTGAAACTTGTTAGGGTCTGTAGTTTTTTTTAAAGTAAGTTTTATTACAATTTGGCTCTGTCTGTTTTTCTAGCTCTCAAAAGTATCCCAGAAACAACAAGAAAAAGTTGAATCTTATTCTTTTATCTGCTCTTTGCTTTGGCAATAAATCTCAGGAATTTCTTTGTTATTAAGGATTGTTGCTTGACATCCCCCTTTCTCCTCTCCCCTAAAAAAGAAAAGATTATCTCTAGAAACTTAAACCAAAAGTTTAAGGATCTCAGGGGGTCATCCTTCCTGTAGAGGAAGCTGCTTTTGGCACTTCCTACTCATACAGAAAAGAGTGAGCGTATCAGTTTCAAAGAATGTTGTGAGCAGTTGATATGACATACTAATGAAACAAAGATTGTTACCATGTGACACTCTTGCTTTGCCATACAACTGGGAACTAATGAGGCTAATGAAAAACATATTTGCATTTAAAAGATAAAAATTTCACCATGGCTGATGTCAGTAATGAATCATTTAATATTTTCTCCCAAAAGTCAAGATTTCCGCTCCACACTTCTATCATTTTGGTATAATCAAAGGTTCTTTAAAAAGCAAATGGCTCTTATTTATGTTTGCATAGCACAAGGTGACTCCAATCCTGTTTGGTGCTCATGCCGTACAAATAAAAGTTAATTCCACAAATGTGTTTGTATTTTACACATTTAAGTGCTGGGAATTTCCAAATAAAGAGAATTGTTTCCCTCCCCCACGTTTTTTTTAAGAGATCCTAAGCAGCACTTAGCAGAATAAGACCACAAGATAGTTGTAAATTATTTAGATAGGGATTTTCGAAGGTACATGAAGGGGTAAGAGCCCAACTCTTATTGAAAGTCAGTGGGATTCAGGCACCCATCACCCTTCAGGTCTTTTGAAAGTCCTTTCTTATTTTATGATGTTGAAATGGTTTGAAAAACTAGGGTAGAAATGACATTTATTGACGGGACAAATTAGTCCATGGTGTGAGCTAGTCTATGAAGCTGCACCGGTATAGGCCAGGACTGAAAGAGCTTTTGTTGGAGGAGAAGGGTTATCGAATGTCATGCTGTATGATGAAAGCTGTTGGCCTCAGGGATCAAAGGGAATTTTACTCCCTTTTTTTGCCCAACTGTTGAGTGCCTTGTTGCTTTACGTGTAGCTATTGGCTACTACCGCGTACAAGACGATCGAGTCATAGACACATTATCAATCCATAACAAATCATTTACCTGTTTCAAAAAAAAAATTAAACGTTTGTCTTAGTGTTTCTCCTGTTATTGTGGGATACTCAAGGAAATTACAGTAATTCCGCTAGGGTCATTAGTTTCAGAGCAATTCATGCCTTTTTCAGAGAGCCAGGAGGTTAATACTGTATAGTATAAAACCATGAATGATCGTGTGATCTTGCATTTTTTAAATCTAAAAATGTCTTAAATAAAATTCTTCTCTTCCTTTGATTTATAGTATTGTTAGTCAAATAGATGGTTTAGGCTTTGCTTAAATTAAAATACCTTGTAAAATGTTGCACTGGTATGAGAGTAAGCAAAAATATACAAAAAATTGTTCATTCTTCAGATAGTTTGTGTTCCAGGTATCTTCTATTGTACAGCATTTATCGTTATATAAGGTACCAAGTCAGTGTCTATGCTAGAAAACTCTCATTTCCAGGGTGTGTTTAGCTGCCTCTAAATATATGCTGTGTTCATACATCAAACTGCTCCAGATGTTTCAGAGGTTTCTAGTACTGGCATGACGGCATCATCTACTGAGCGTCACTGCTGTGTTGCTGCAGTTGGTCCTTCCAGGGCATCCTATGATGCTCCTGACAACAGTGAATTCTAGCTATGTTATATGGACACTTTTTTGATCACCATTTTGAAGACTTGAGCATGTGACCATTTTTATCAAGCTTTTGTAATCCTGTTAACAATTTTTATCTAATTGTCAAAACTGTTGGCCGTTCCAGTGTTAAGAAGCTGTGTTATAGCTCTGTCAATCCCAGAATAGCAGACAGAAAAGGTGGATGAAGAAATATCTTTTATTGGACCAACATCTATTGGTACCTCACTCACCTTGTCTCTTCAATATCAAGAAACACATAGGAAGTTAGCTTCCTAACAAGCACAGGAAGATAAGTTCATGGGATTTAATTCACTGGTCTCAAAGGCAGTGTTAGTGAAAAACACATTCTTAAAAAGACCAAATCTAAAAAAAGAACAAGTCGAAAATCAACGTCGAGGAGATGGGGGTCACATAACAGGGAAAGAGTGGTTTTGTTTTATTTATATATTATTTTATATATTATTCTGAATTCCAAAGGGGGCAGCCATGTGAATCTAGTTCAGTAAAACAAACAAAGGAGGAGTCCAGTGGCACTGAAAGACTAACAAAAATTTTTATTGCATGAGCTTTTGTGGGAGAAAATCCCTGTGAGTGAGATTTTCTGTTGTGAAAGCTCATGCAGTAAATGTATTTGTTAGTCTTTAAGTGCCACAGGACTCCTTGTTTGTTTGTTTTAATGTTCTCGATGTTATGCACCCAAGTAAATATGTACACACGCACGCACACTCAATGTCTTTACAGCCAAAGAAATTCACCAGGAAATTACATGGTTTGGGGAGGACTGCACTCTCTCTCATGTTGGCGGAGCTCTGTAATACTACCAAGTGAATAGTGTTAATTGCTTATTATCCGCCACGTCTAATTTACAGCTGTATCCAGGGTGTAGATTTGGGTATTGATTCCACAGCTGAATGGTGTAGGAAAAGAATGAATCATGTTTTAAATGAATCCTTTTTAAAACTGTAACTTGCTCAATACTTTCAAGAAGCCAGTATGACCCAAAGCATGTTCACGTTGCTTAACTAATCTAATTTGTTGGAGCTGCTGGATGGCTCATAGTGGAGAGAAGGCTAATGCTCTGATTGGTACAGATTACAAGCCATCAGGGGTTGAGAAAGTGTTGGAGCCCTGTGTAAAATCTCTGTGTTAACAAATTTCTCTACCATCCTGATTCTGGGGATTCTTGATACTGAGAGTAAGCTCTTTTACTAGACTGGCTGTACATAGAAGAGTAAATAGCTTCAGGGTCAAGCTGTGTTATTTGATGGGAGCTGTGTAAATATTTAACCGAACGGAGTCTCTCTCTGGAGGAGAGTAAAGTCTTACCTCTGGGGCCGTGATCAATGGCAGAGGGGATATGGAGACTTACAGTACTTTCAGAATAAGGAATGGGGCTATTAAAGAACTTTAATGTGGAAGAAACAAGGAGAGGCCTATAGAAACTACTCTAAAACCTGCAGAATGTGATGATAAAATAATCATCTTTCTCTAGCGGGTTGGGCTAGCTGATCCATGTGTTCTCGTCTATCTTTGTGAATCTATAGGCTCGTATTGAATAGGAATTATGTTCCATCTGTAATATTTTTAGAAACAACGACAAAACTGTAGGAAGGCTCCTCTCTGTTAAATGCTAGGTGGCTTTTCATCAGTCCCGGAGCTTCCAGGAAGACTTCATTTAAGAATGAAGCAAGGCAGGCAACTGAATGAAACCGCAACTCAGGCAGGCAAAAGATGTCTGCCGAGCAGGGTGTCAACAGGTCGTGTATGAAACTTTCAGATGGCTATTTTCTCTGTGAAAGCTGAACTTCAATGTTCCTGTCATCTCTGTCTCCTCTGACGCTGTGTGTGTGAGCGTGCAAAGATGCATACAGCACCAATCTGATGGAAATGACTTTTTGTTTCAGGGCTTCGGCCTATTTAAACTGACACTTTTTGCCTTTTTCTGCTCAGATATCTGTTTTCACTTGCTTTGCACATGTTTGCGCTTTTGAGCTATTATGTCTCTTAATAAGCGCACTGATTTCTTTGAGTAGGGCAGCCTGATTCAGCTCCCATTGAAGTCATGTCGGCGTGAGTCAGATCCAACCCAGAATTGGGAAACATTTGCAGTTGTTTCTTTCATGTCCCTCTGCTTGCTGAGCAAGTGTCACATTTTGTGCTTTTGATTCATAGTCCAATTTAAGGAGCAGCTTAAAGTGGGATTCCACGGGCTGCCATTTCAGTGTTTGCCTTTGGCATTAGGATGGTTTAACCAAAGCAGACTTCATTTGAATCTGGCTACTTCAGCAGCTGCCTGAGCCAGGTCCCATAACAATTTTTATGTTTGGAAATGAGCGTAGACAGAAGCCTTGGCTTACACCAGCAGTCAGTTTGTTCAGTTTTTGGATGACTGTTAACCAAAACCCTGTTGCTTGTCTTGCAATGGGACCATAAAATAGTACATTGTCGCTTTAAATGATGACTAGAGGAACTGATGGTTGTTACGCCATGTAGAAAACTCTGTGAAAATGCCTTGTCATTTAGCAATTTTATGAGATTGGTTAAACAGCCTCTATTGCTCTATTAGGTGGCATTTCTCAGCTCGCCAGAAGGCTTTGTGGAGTCCTTCGTCTTTCCAGCCTCTTTTAACTTTCCCTCATCAGTATTTATTCCACCACCATGAGAAAGAGAGGAACAAACTTAATTTCCAAGCTCACTTTTTAAAATGTAACTCTCCATTTAAATGTGGATGTTGTAATTACAGAGCTCAGCGTCCCAGTTTTTGGAGATCTGCAACCACAATAAAATGAATCCAGAAACCAAGACAAGTGGTTTCACTTATTATCATTCTAGCTTATTTCCTCCCCCCACCTCCCATGACCACTGTGGAATAGGAAGGCTTGGCAACAACTGAAACCAGCTTTCAAAGATGTTGCTTACCCCACTCTTTTGACTTAATGATGCATCCTAAATGAATGAAGAACTGGGATGGTTCTGTTGTATCACTTTGATGGGCTGTCGGCTTTTGCAGCTTCCAGGTGTGTTGCTTGATGCTGATCGCTTACTTTTTTGCAATGATGCTTAGAAGCCCCACTAAGGGACTGGGACCCAATTGTGCTAGGTGCTGTACATGCACACACAGTGAAAAGAGAGCCCCTATCCCAAAGACCCGATGATCTGATTTTGACAAGCTACCATAGGTTAATGCAGTGCAGAGAGCTGAATAATTAGATTATGATCAACTATGCTTTTAAGATCCAAAGGGGTAGCCATGTTAGTCTGGTTCAGTAAAACAAACAAACAAGGAGTCCTGTGGCACATAAAGACTAACAAATCTATTTTTTCCATGAGCTTTTGTGGGAGAAAATCCCACTGCGTCAGACGCTTTGAAGATGGCAGAACTTCATTCTGTAAGTTCCTCCATCTTCAAAGCCTCTGATGCAGTGGGATTTTCTCCCACGAAAGCTCATGCAAAAAAATAAATTTGTTAGTCTTTATTATCAACCTGTTCATCATGCTTCAGGCCCTTGAGCTATTGCAATGGGAATGTCTGTCTGCTTGCAACTGGGGGGACAGAACCAGCCATCCGTCACTAGTGGTGGGGAACACTGCTTTAGTCTGCATTTTCAGTTGTTTCCCTGGTGCCAGGGAGCAGCCCCACTTTTCAGAAGGAAAATCCAGCCTTTTATTTCAAAGCTCTGACTCAAGTTTCTGCCAAGTCGTGTGCCGTCTTGTTCCCGGCTGGGTCCCAGGGCCACATTAGCCTTTTGGGGGGGACTGCGCTGAGGTCTGCTTCCCTGTTGGAGTGTTCACGGGATGCGAGGCCACGAACGGGAAGCTGAGGGAGAGGTCTGATTGAGTGTTTTGCTGGGATCTTGGCGATCTCTGTGGGCAGATTTCAGTCCCTCTGCACTTCTTCATCCCAGTTGGGTGGGGATTCCTTGGCCCTCCTCCACTGGGCAGGAAAGCAGCGAGCCAGGGTGGAGAAACTTCCCAGATGCGTGGGAAGGAGCCTCCAAAGCCCAGCTCCCCTCCGCTTTCTCTCCCCCTGCTGTCGTCTCTAACAGACCTTCCTGGCGAATCCCTGCTGGTGTCTAGGCTGGGACCTACCGGAGAAATGCAGCCTATGTGCAACTCGCGCAGTAATTCGGGGTAGATTTTCTGAGGAGCCCGTCTGTGGGCCCCAGGCCAGCTCCTTCTTTGAGATCCCAGAAGAGGCCCGTGCAGGGTGGAAGGGGGAAGCGATCGAGTTAGTGGAAATGTTTCTGGAGGAATCTGCATAGTAGAACCAGGGCATTAGACAGCAGAGTTACGAACAGACCTGTCAACCATGCACCTCATTTGGGAGTACGTAATCAGGCACCAGTGGAAACCAAAAAAAGAAAAAAAAACAGCCCCCGAATATGGCACAGTGCTGTGTTAAATGTAAACTACTAAAATAATAAAGGGAAAGAATGAGTGTGTGCTTGCCTAGATGTAAAAGTTGACAAGGGAACAGAATAGTCCATGTGCTTGTTTAGTTTAAATTAAAGTGGTTAAAAGCAGCATTTTTCTTTTGCATTGTAAAGATTCAAAGTCAGTTTTCAGTTGCAAACTTTTGAAAGAACCATAAGATTTTGTTCACAATTACGAACAAGCCCTGTTCCTGAGTGGTTTGTAACTCTGAGATTCTACTGTAACTGAGTTGACGTTCGCCTCAAAGCAGGATTATGGAGATGAACCTCTGCAGATAGAGTTGTCCTGCGTCCTGTCCAACAAAATAAACCTCCCCATAACTGCTGTCTTCAAACAGGCCCTTTTTTGAAGTTGGAGATTTTGCTAAGGAAACCCGGTGCTGCTATTTTTAATTCAGACACACCTGCACCCATTCTCAAAACAAATTCAAGTAAATATTCTTCCATTGAGCATCAGAGTTCAGTCCGTAGGAGCAGAGAACTAGTAGATGGCCATTATTCTTCATATTGGTGTTCCATGAGTCCTCTGCTTGGCTTTGTGCCTAAGCAAATGTATAAGATGTGTAATATACCTTGTTTTGGGTGACAGTATTTCAGGGATGATCTTGCTTTTCTCTCTGGAAAGAGACAGCTGTGGAAACCCCCGGGGATGTGTGATAACACTCTTTCCATTGTCTTAGTATTTCTAGAGGCTGTTAAAGAGAAGTTACTAAAGGTCAGCATTTTAAATGAGAAGGTTCAGATAACTTGCACCTAAGAGTTTTAAAAGAGCTGACGGAGGAGCTTGCTGGATTGTTAATACTCATTCGGAGCACTGGAGTGGTTCCAGAAGACTGGTGGAAAATTAATGTTGTACCAATTTTTAAAAAAGGCAAATGGCGTGACCAGAGCAACTGTAAGCCTATCAGCCTAACATCAATCCTAGGTGAGATAATGGAGCAGTTGATACACGGCTGGATCGATGAAGAACTATACAAGCGTAATGTACTGAAAATCAACATCGGTTTATGGAAAATATGTCAGGTTAATTTGACAGGGTTTTTTTGTTTGTTTGTTTGTTTGTTTGTTTTTGATGAGATTACAAATTTGGCTGAGCTTGCAAATCTTTCCAATTAAAGGCTTCAGGAACCTCAAATCCATTCCTGAAAGCATACCTTCTTTTACAAATATTAGCCTATGCTTCCATCACTGGAGTTCCTTAATATTGCTGGAGGGTAATCAATAGAGCCCCGCGCGGATACAGATAAGTGGATCCGTATCCAACCTGCATCCACAAGAAATGGTCTGTGGATATCCGTGTTGTATCCGCGGATGCGGATATAATACAGATATCCACAGATATCCACATATTTGCAGGGCTCTGTCTCTGTGCAGATAAAAATATGTGGATCCATATCTGATCTGCATCCACAAGAAATGGTCCACGGATATCCGTGTTGTATCCGTGGATGCGGATATAAGGCGGATATCTGCAGATATCCGTGGATTTGCAGGGCTCTAGTAATCAAGTTTATGTATTTAAACAGAAAAAAAAATCATTGAAAGACTGAGCAGTGTCCACTTAGCTTTCCAAATGTTGCATTTCCAAGTTCACTGAATTCTAATAGTAGAACATTTTTTTTCATTCATATTTTCAACTGAAGCAAATTTAATTCAAATCATGTTCAGTGCACTTTCATTTTTGCATCCATGAATATTCTAGCATGGTAGCTTAATTAGCACATTTTAGCTCAAGTATTTGCTTAAAACTGAATTTTGATTGCATATTAATTGTAAAAGTCACACTTTACCATTTTTCATTCAAATATGTAATTCACATTGTGTTGGCTAATGACATAATTCATCCAGTTAGGGAACAGAAATATAATGTGATTTATGTAATCCATACAGCATGAACTGAAAATAGTATGTTGAGTTTGTGAAATTCCCCATTCTGACAATCTGCAGACCCAAAATGATTCACTGTCGCAATTTGCAAAACCAAACCCCCACTTTTACTTAACTCTGTTTTGCTGTAATCTGTTTTTATTAAATGTTTCTGCCAAATTCTAAGGGAGGCTATTGAGAGCGAAAGCAAGATATTAAAAATAGGCCTATATGCTGTATATTGGTAAGGAGGAAAAGTTTTCTAAAGTATAAATGATGGTTAAACCCCTAACTCCTTTTCAAAGCCAAAAGGAGTTAGGCACTTTCCTGCCATTTGTGCCTTGAAAATTGCCGAAAGAAACCCTGCTGTGTTTATGTACTCACAGTCAACCATTTGGGTTGGGTTCCTTGGCATTTGAATCACAAGCTTCTTCAGAGAAATAAATTCACAAGTGTTTGCTTGTCATCACATGACAAGTTATGGAGCCGAGATTGATGTAATCAGCAACAGACACACGTCAGAAAACTTAATGTGGTTGAAAAGAATACAATTTTTTATTAATTCCTCATTGTGTGTTTTTTTGGAATGGGCCTCAGGGGATTCTTTATGTCTGCCAAGGCAAAAAGAATAATTTGGACAAGTTTATATTTAACTGCACCACAAATGTGGTGGAGAGCAGTGACGTGGAGGTATCCTGAGTGACAGATATCTTTTGTAAAGATCCACTTTTATTAAGAATGTTAAAACTTATTACACTGCTTAACATGATGAGTTCTGTATGACAGTAGTGCTGTGTGAAGTTGTTCAAAGTGCAATAAAATATTTGGGTTAATTGTTTTTATTGGAAGTGTGTGTGCACGCTCGCGCGTGTGCATGAAAGACACATTTGCACATCACAGTAGGATGAAGTCGTGTAGGACACTGAGTAGTTATTTTCAAAACTTTTCTTGTTTTATATCTCTTTGCCTTTAGAAAAAAAAAGTGGCACATGATACGTTAATTGTACTGCTACAGGATTGTAAACTACACTAGAAAGCATGTTTTGGGGCCTGATCTTAAAAGCAGAATTTGAGCAGACTACAATCTCGCAAACATTTAGTGACATTTTTAGTCCAATTGGGTAGGTATGCGCTGTAGTCAAGCACGTGCCTCCTAGTGACAGGAGATAGTCTTGTGCTGGTTTCACCTGAGCCACTCAGAAAGAGTTTTCTACTGGAAAATGAAATTTCATTGAAATAAAAAAGTTTCAGTGGAATATGTTGACTTTTGTGGAACTTTTTGATGGGGAAAAGTTGAAATAAACAACTGAGTTGTTTCAGCTTTTTTCTTTTCTTTTTTTTGGTTCTGTTCAGGTAATGACAGAATGCTTCATTTTGACTTTAATATATTAATTTTAATGTGTTGATGCTTAATGTATTATAAAATAAAAGTAAAAATGAAGCAAAATAAAATGTTTTGACTTCACCGAAACGAAATGTTTGAATGGTTCCAAATTGAAATTTGGATTTTTCATTCCATGGGAAATTTCTTTATTTTGGCTTTTGTCCCAATTTGAGTTGAATCCAGGTTTCAAAATGTTGCAATTTCCTATGGAATGGAAATTTCTGGTTTCCAATCAGCTCTCAATAGCATGAACCACGTCACGCATCCAATAGCAGCTGGAGTATTGGGTGGAATCCTGTAGCTTGTTTAAAGAAAAAATCAAATAAATGAATAAATAATCCACCTGTGAAAGACGGACATGGGGGTGGTTTTCAGCACTATAATAATGACCTTTCAGCTCTGACAGTGGTTGCTTAGTAAGATTTTTAAGACTGTTAATATAACTTGGCTGTGTTTTTGTCTGAAAAGTTCTTGGTATGGTTTGAAAGCCGTATCAGTAAATAACCAGCCGGTGTAACCTCATTCATCTGCTCTGGTGACTAGAATGCTCACTGCGGAAAGCTGAATTTTGCAAGTTAGACGCATTGAAGAGTGGCCCTTAACGAAAAAGAAGGCTAATGCAGTCTGTTGGCTTATTTTATCAGTTGAAGCTTGGTTTTCTGTTTTACCATGCTTTGGAATATGGTAGATGTGCGGTAAAGTTCTTTGTAGCAATCATAAAATTTCAGAAAGTAATATGTGCTTTCTTTACTAGCTAAACTTACTGAGTGTGGTGATTGTTGGGAAAGTGACCTGTTGGAGGTCACACGGGTGATAGATGGTGGAGTTCAGTGCCCTATCCGTTGGATCATGCTGTCTCCCGTTGGAAATGCTGTCCAGGACCTTCCTGAAGCATGTTGACTTGAAAGGCAGGAAGTAGTTTCTTGTGTGCATTGTTAAGGTTTTGCTGCAGGGCCTGTTTCTTGAGATTGAAAACCATTGCACTAGGCCTGCATGGCCCTATCCTCTTAAAAAACAGATTTCACTCGTTCAGCCCCTAAAACTCTCACTTGACATCAGTGGGAGTTTTGGGTGTTTAGTAGCAATGAACTCTTAGTGGTGTTATCAAATGGCAGGGAATTAAGTTAAAATAATGAGACTAGAGCAGGAATCGGCCACCCTAAAGATAAGAAGAGCCATTTTTAAAAATTCCTTCAATAACCGAGTGTTTTGAGAGCCAGAACGGGTGTACCTACTGG
This sequence comes from Podocnemis expansa, assembly GCA_007922195.1. Lineage (NCBI taxonomy): Eukaryota > Metazoa > Chordata > Testudines > Podocnemididae > Podocnemis > Podocnemis expansa. Next base: position 1,313,792 of record ML682107.1, read on the forward strand.
TGGAAGGTGGGGGGGATCTGGGCCCGGGGGCCTGCCGCAGCATCCCCTAGTGGGGGAACACAGACCCAGAAGAGGGCCCCCTGCAAGGTCCCCCAGTGGCGGAGGGGGGCAGCCTGGAGCCTGGCATGGGTCACTTGCACGGTCCTCCGGTAGTGATGGTGGGGGGCTAGATTCAGGAGCCTAGAGCCACAAAGAGGCAACCAAAGAGCTGCGTGGGGCTCCGGGGCCATAGAATTCAGGGCTCATGGACTAGAGCATTCAAGTCCCCTAGGCAGCTTTGAAAGTTGTGGTAAAAATTTTCAGTGGTGGCTCTTTCAGAAGTGTGAGAACCTTCAACATTTATTCACATTGGAAGGATTTGCTATAGGAGAGTGCACTTAGTCTTACACATCATAGAGTCAGCCCAGTCTAGCGGCCAGGGCATCGGACTAGGAATCAGGAGAAACTGGTTGTATTCTCGGCTTGACACTAACCTCATGTGTAGCCTTGGCAAGTCACCTCATATTCCGTGCCTCTGTCTCTCCTCTATTTAGTGTGTAAACCCTTTGTGGAGGGACCGTCCCTGAGTAAGGGATTCTAGAGTACCTAGTGCATCGGGAGCAGACATGTACTACCCTAATACAAATATCTTCTTCTGTCCCATAGCATCTTTGCAGGCGCAGGGAGCAGTACATTCATTCCTGTCCATGGCTTGTTCCTCCATTAAACCCAGTCCGAATAACAATCAATGGAATCTTTGTTTAGCTGCCAACCTTGATCAATTAGGTTTGACAGGACGTAGATGTGCCCCACTCATTAGGAAGACGCCACTTTTTAAAATTAAAATACTTAGCCGCACAGCACTTTAAGTGAGGTCATTAATAAATTAATTCACACGACAGGTAAGTGTTAGGGCTATTTTACATGCAGTGGCATTGAGGCATGGCGCACGCTCAGCGAAGGTCATTGAGGGAACCAGCATAGGAGCTGGGACTAGAATTCAGATGTCCCTGGCTTCCTGTCCTGTCGTCATTCCAACTAGTTCATGCACCTTCTCTTTTAAAATTCAAAATCATTAGCCCCAGGTGACCGGGGTTTCCTCTCTTCCTGTACCATAGTCAGCGTCATAGTCCGTATGGACCGTCAAGCTGGATTCCCCTTGTTACAAAAGAGGCGGAAACTGGCAGTGTGTCCTTTGTGATGGCTCTGAGACCCTTGAACCTGTCCATCCCCTGCACCGTCTAAAATAGATCAAATTTGGTGACTTTCAAGGTATGCTCCAAAGGACACTTGTTTGAAAGGGTCTCTGGAGAAGGTTGAGGGTGTGTTTCTTAGATCTGCGGTTTTCAAACTTCTTTTCTCAGCAGCCAGTTGAAAAAAATTGTTTATGCCCATGACCCAACAATTACATCTTTGAACAATGAATTCCACTCTTTTGGCCGCAGTAGCAGAGGGTACCAGGGACCCAGTACTGGGTCCCGACCCTAAGTTTGAAAAACGGTGTCTTAGATGATGGAGGGTAAGTGGCTGGCTAGCCAAATTTCAATAGGCCTGATTTCAAAACTGCTGAGGTTTAATTTAATGTATGTGTTGCTTGATTATTTTAGGGTGCTTACAGCCTTGGATAGCCAACTTTATTATTTCAAATCTACATAAACAACAAAATAGCTGATTAGGCTAATGTTTAGTATTTCTATATCTAGGCACTGTGAGTAGATAGTCACCATTTTGTTCCATTATGTATTAAATGTTTATATTACTACAGACCAGTTGGCAAATTGAAAATTAGAGTCCATGTATGAGAACGGTATTTTGAGACAAAAGTCAATAAGAATGATTTAGCCCATATTTTAATTCTTATTTTTTTCATTTTATTTTGCAGGTATTCCTTTGGTAAGTGAATGTAAATCAGAAAAAGTATCTGCAGTAATTATTTGTTGGTGCATTTTGTGGGTACGTAGCTGTTAATTTTTTTTTTCTCTCTCTCTCTCTCAAGAATATTATCGTTGCAATCATCTCTGTACTGTTTGGTCCTCTATCAAACTTAAAGAAATCATCTATAGAATTTGTCCCAATAACTTAAACAAGGGGAAACTCCTGTAATGACCAAGTTTAAAGTGACTTAGTAAGAGATTGTGTATTAGATAAAGAAAATATGTAGGTTGGTCTAACTGCAGCTTTTCGTGGGCATGACCTGAATTGTTGCGAGCTCACTTCTAGACAGTGACGGGGCAGAGAATTAAACCACGTGTAAGACTGGAAGTAAATATGTGAACTGGAGTAACGAACATGAGGCTGGGAATCCCAAGACCCTGCTCTGCCAGTGAATTGTGTGAATCGAGGGAAGCAATTTCACGTCTCTCTTTTCTCACTGGTGTGAAATGCAGATAATAGTTTTCCAAGGTAAGGGGGGTTAATTAGTGCCTATTCACAGCTTTGAACAAACATGTTTTTCCTTACCTAAATACATTCTTCCATGAACAAATTGGGCTGAGCTACTTTGGGCAGGCAATATGTGGAGAAACTTGTCCTGTCTCTGTCTCACTATACCAGTCCTGTAGATAAATAGAGAATTCCTGTTCCAGGGCTGGCAAACACCAATAAAATCTTCTGCAATACAGAAACGGTACATCTAGAATTTATTAAAACTATATAATATATGCAGTGGTTCTCAGCCTTTTGTGGGTCATGACACACTTGGCAGCATTTCGTGGTCCTGCAGGACACACCAGGCTACCTTCCCGAGGCCAAATCCAGCCATCTCCCCGGTACTCTGTGACACTTACAGCTCTGGGGCGACATTGTGTCCCGACACAGTGGTTGAGAACTGCTGATCTAGAGTAAAGGCCGTTCTTTTTATATGTGTTATCAATTACCTCTCCAAATTGACAGAAAGAGATTTTTTTAAACAAATTTCAATTAATCAGGTCCCCATTTACCTGATAATGATTTTGTTGGATTAGAAGAGGGAATGCAGCATGGAACTGGATAGAAGTAGAAACGGGCTACAGGATATATGCAGGATCATCAGCCATCATGCTTTGTGTTATGAAGAGCTGTTGAATAGAGAAGAAATATGATTTTCCACATCTGTTATGTAGTTGCTGGAGAGATTTACATACTTGTTTTAGATAATCTCTCTAGGTCTGGTTTGGATTTTTATGGCAACATCTCGTTTTATTATTTAGGATTTTTTAAAAACCTGATTACTTCCATAAAGTTATTAAAGACACCCTGAGTAGTTTTAGCTTGTATTTATCCATCTTTTATATTTTTTCCAATTTTCCTATTGGCCATAAAGGAAAGTCAGCTCTTCCAAAACCTTAACTGTGTCTGCATTATCTCCTGAATGGACAAACACCCTGCTATGGCCTAATCAAATCCTTTGTACGCAGTGGGATCTCTTTCTTTGTTTTTGGATAACTTGCTCTTTCTGAATAAGATGAATGAGATGTAAATCTTAAGCTACTTTTGTGAGAATACAGGAAAACCACAGTATTTTTGTTATAATGTAGCTGAAACAACACCACCATGATCCATTTCTGGTGCTTAAATATTGCTGAGCTTTGAAAGCCGTTACACTTTGGTAGCATCTACTTCAAAGAATTGTCTGAAAAATTCCTGGCGTGATCTTCGTAAATGCTGACTGTTGCAGTTCCCTTGCAGGAAGTGTGCTTTTTTTAATACATCTTAGGATGGATTTTGGTAGCCTCCTTGAAAACTGCAGGCTGTCCCCATGAATTTTAAAGAACTCCAGAGTCTGGCAATAGTTGGAAATAGCAACAAGCTGTTAGGCCAAATGGGATCAACTGGTATTGCCACAGGTTTTGCTCTTTGCTCTCTTTATTGCTGTCAGGTAACGGTTATTAAAAACACTCCTCACTTCAGGCAATGAACTGTGAAACAGACATGCAGCAGCTTTCTCAGCACGCAGTGCACAGGCTTGGATTTTGCAATTTATCTTTGAAAGGTGAAAGCAGTGAGTTACAATGCAAATCCTGTAGCTGCTAAGGGAAATTAGGCCGGTTCTGAAATTAGGGGAGTTGCAGTAATCCTGCTTTTTTTCCGGAGGGTAACTGTATTAGTGTGTATACAGCAAGAACAATGGGAGTCCCCTGGCACTTTAAAGACTAACAAATATCTTTGGGCATAAGCTTTCCTGGGCTCCAGCCCACTTCATCAGAGGCAGTGAAGATGCATCTGACAAAATGAGTCGCAGTCCACGAAAGTTTATGCCTGAAGAAATTTGTTAGTTTCTAAGGTGCCATGGGACTCTCACTGTTTTTGCTGATCTTTTTTTTTTAAATTCAGAAATAATGACTTCATATTTAAAATGACATGTTCTAGCAAGTCAGTGGTGGTGAAAGTGGCCAAACTGGTGTCCTTTGTTCATCCACCTGGAAGGTATGGCACTGGTGGAGGACGATTCTCCATATCTACCTGGAACTACTTTCTGAATAGCTTTAATTCTCAGTCTCCTCTGAGACTTTTAAGAAGGGTCTTTGAATGGGTGGAGTTGCCAAGCTCAGTGGCTTGCACATGGTCAGTCAGTGTTCAAACTTTCAGTTCCTTGAGGGCTGGGTTTTCATGGCCAGTAAGCAACTGAGACCCTTGCCTGAGTTTCTTTATTGTGCTTGTCTGCCCTTGGGGTCCCCCTTCATGACATCTTCAGTTCTAGTTCCCTAATGGCCTCTCCTCAGAAAGCCACTCCAACATTTTTAATATCCTAGTTGGAAGTTAATGGTCAGCACCTGTCACAGTCAGAAGAACATATGCAGCAGCTTGCATGACCCCCTCGCGGGTCAAGAAAGAGTCTCTCTAGCCAGTTACATGTCTAAATGGTGGTGCCAGTGGTTGTTTTCATAAGGACATCTCTCCTGCTAGTTTGAAATGAGATCAAAACCACCCTGTTAATTTTCATAGCTCACTGCCCAGTCTTGTGGTGGGTATGTTATGGATTCACTCTGAATAAGAAAAGATTATTTGAGGGTTCCCTGTTTGGGTGGTGGTAGGCTTTTGTGGACAAATTGGAGAACAACAAAAAGGATGAAAGCTCTAGAAAATACGACCTCTGAGGAAAGATTGAAAAAAAATAGAGCTTGTGTGGTCTGTAGAAAAGAAAACTGAAGGGGAGATGTAACAGTTTTCAAGCACATACAAAGCCGTTCTGAAGAGGAGGGTGGAAAATTCTCCTCTTGAACCACCGAGGATGCAACAGAAAATAATAGAAGTAAATTGCAGGGAGAGTCCTGTGGATTTGTAATAGATGTCTGCAGCTCCCCATCCTGTGGGTTGGTTCCCAGCCTTTTCAAGTGAAAGGACTACTAGTAAACACTCATTAAAACACACACCCTCACCGACCGTAAGCACATGTATCTCCTATAGCCAAGTTTCAAAGGGGCAGCTGTGTTAGCCTAGTGAAGCAAAAAAAAAAAAAAAGTAAGGAGTCTTGTGGCACTTAAAGACTAACAGATTTATTTACCTCATGAGTTTTCATGGGAGAATATCCCACTTCGTCAGACACTTTGAAGAGGGGGAACTTACAGAATTGGATGAAAATAAATGCAGGGGAGCACAAGACATGGGATCAGGTCATACTGCAACAGCAAATCAGAGCATTTGTAAGGATTCAAACTCCAGGAAACAACATAGAGAGGGAGGGTGAAGTCAAATGACCTGTTATGATGTGAAAAGAATCCATAGTCACGATTCAGCCCTGCTATCACACTATTTAAATTGCATATTAGTTCAATTTCGGCTGTTTCTCTTTGAAGTCTTGATGTCCCATTGATTTTCTTGGTAATGATCATGATAACAACACTGAATTATAAAAATAATAAAAATAAATTGCTATTACCCGAGTAAGAAGCTAAGCTTTCCTTGGCACAGCTGCCACCTCTTCTCATCCCTTGTGGACGGAGGGTAGCGGTGGAGGTAGATGGCCAGGGCTGCTCCACTTTCCCGCTGGCGTGAGGCTACTCTGCTCTGGCCAGACGCCCAGCTGGCTTGGGCCTGGATGGGGCTGGCTGTTCGTCTGCTCTAGCTGGAGCCGAACTTAGGGCTGCTCCTCCCTCTCGGGGGCTGTTTCTTTGCTCCATCAGGGTGCCCGAACAACGTGGAGTTTGGTGCAGCTGTGCCTGGCCAACATGAGGCTCAAGGGTGCTGCTCCTCTGCTCTGACCAGTGCAGAGCTCAGGGTGTGGGGTTTAAATTACCTTAATATTAGCGAAGTCTCATGGACCCCCTCCAATCTCTGGTAGCCCCCCAAGAGAGTCGTGCACCCCAGGTTGGGAACCGTTGCTGTAGAATGCAGATCCAGGTATGGTAGCGGGAAGAGGCCATTGTTTCGGTGGATCTAGATTCCTTGCTGTCATATTACATGGTGATAAATTACCTTTTGGAGTAGTGTTTTTGCGTCTCTGCAACTAACACTTGATGCTTTTCTTGCCATCCACAGCTCCACTGGTCTTTCTGAGAGTCGTGTGTAGTTATCAACATGACCCTTAAACTGAGTTTAGCTAATTTTGATTCCTGATAGTTAAAAGGGTTCATATTTAGGACAAAAATAAATGGTTCCTGGGGAAAGTTCAGAATCCAGTTTGCACAGGCCCCTACAGGTGACCTATCTAGATCAAGCTGGATGTGTGTTTTCCAAGGATGAATTTCCGGTCTTGCGAAGTTTGGTGAATTCTGGTGGGTTGGGAAGAAAATTAGAAACTTCACTGCATTTAATCTCCATCTTGTATTTCTTTTTACCTTATTTGCAAACACAATAACAAATAAATAACTCCCTGCATGTGCCTGCTCCAGATATTCTGTTGCATCTCAGCAGACCTATTATTTCATCGTCTCAGATGAAGTGTTTGATTAAAGGAGGAGGAATAAAATGTTGAGAGCCATAATTCACCATTACTTGTAAAACCCTCACTCATGCTAACTTCAATGCAAATTGTTCTGAGAGGAGGCTTTTCTTTTAAAAGGTCTTTGGGGATCTTGAATTTTAGATTTGCATTGACATAAAATGAAGTGTTAAAGTGCACAGTTAGTTTTGGATTTTACTGTACTGGATTGAGGCACTTTTCCTTTGGGATCGTTTCTGTGGAAGGGGTAGGAATACTCTGTGCCGAGGAGATCTATCAGTGTAAGAGAGCAGAGTTTTCTTATTTGTCCTCCCATATCAGCATCGTGGGAATGGAAGAAAAAATGTGATTAAATTACACAGGTTAAGGAGAAGTCGGAGCAGTCTTATCCCAAAGCCTGAAGTGAAATGCAGCGCAGATGTAAAACATTTTCATTAAAAGTGGAGGTGGGCTGGAGCTGGGATATTTGCATCTGGATCCCAGCTTGCCCAAAGTGAGGGGATTGTTCTTGTTTGGTTGTCCCATGATTAAACCAATATATTTTGGATGCTGTGTTTGAGGCAAGAGGCAATGCACCGAAGGAGGAGCTCAGTGTTTGTGGCAATAGCACATACGAATGACAGTAGCATTCAGTAGCACTTATTGCATCAGCGGTTCACAGTGACCCAGAGCTTATCTGAAGCGTGTTGTGGAAATGCTTTATGGTAGAGAGGAGATAAAAAGTGGGGAGAGATGATTTTTTATTATTGCTGTGGAATTTTCTTTCGGTTTATGGATCTGCTGAGTCTAGTTTGGTGACAGAATTCTACTTTTTGGGATGGGTGGGTGGCTCTGGACACTGATGATTCCTCTTCCTGGCTAACAGTGTGATCTGGCGTTCCTATGTCTCCTGTAAGAGTGGGAAACTTTTCCCTCTGCCTTATTAAATCTATTTTTCAAGCTGTCACTTAACCAGGTCTAGTGACAGAGTCGGATGTTTATGTGGCCCTGGACACTTGAACTCCGGTGTTTTCAATCACAACAGCACCTCTTGCCAGCCGTTGTGAATTAAATACTCCTCGTGACCTTTTACCCTCGCCGCTCTTAAATTCATGCTTTAAAAACAGCTTAATGAGGGGTTTACTGGCCCAATTGGAAGTTTTTATTAAAACCTATTAGTGCGCTAGAGTAGCCTGCCTGAAGGAAACGATTAGCCCAAAGCAACTAAACTCAAGCTGGCCCCTAGCCACACCAGGTTTTCTGTAAACCGTTTCCAGGTTTCACATTAACCCTCACACTGCAGCCTGCATGGAATTCATATCCTCTGCTTTAATTTATGGCTTGTCTGATTCATGCCCCCCCCTTATCTCCTCCCCCCGTGTTCACGAAAGCATTTTGTTTTAATTTAATTATGCTCTCAGTAAGGGGTGACATCACTTTATCCAGGTCTGAATTAGCTGAGAGCCTCAAATGTGCTGAGCTAACCTCCAAAATTCTCCATGGATCCTAGCAAGAGGCAAGTTTTTTTTGTAGGTTGGTCATTTTGGAGCCCAGATGGACAATTTCAGTGAAGTTCCAGCTCCTTGGTTCTGTGTAGTCTCGCACAAGGCCCTCTCTTCAGCGATTTCTACAAGCAGCAGTGCCACACGATGCTGATGAGGCGATAGCTTTGGCCAGGCATGGGCAATTTTTAAACCTAAGCTGTCTGTGCGCGATTTGTGTATGATCTGATGAAAAAGACACAGGCCAGGAAGCCAGAAGATCTGAGTTTTCATCCTGGCCATGCATCTGACTTGCTGTCTGACCTGTCGTGAGGCACTTAATCTCTGCACCTCATCTGCAAAATTGGAATCATGAAGCTTGCTCGCCTTGTGTCAAGTGTTTTAATGTCCCATGGCTAAAGGATGCTATTGAAGTCTCTACCATCAACTCAGCTAGTTAATGAAAGCCGGAAAGAAATTCTGCCTTGTCTCAGCTTTTAAGAAAGTTGCTGTTTTAGCCCCTGAGCTTGGAAGGTGCTGAATTAACTGTCACTTTTGTATGTATTTGTGACTAACTGCTCTGTAAATGTTTAACAATAAACCTGTGAAGTCTGTGTATTCAAGGTTTTTTTTGCATCCTATTGCAACTCGTACACTGATAAAATAACTCTTCAGTTGCTAAAAACTCTGTTCGACTACCTAGTGGATCACCTGACGGACAAGGCAGTGTTCTCATGCAACTTTTTAACCTTCCTTGTTAGCCTATAACCAGCGAAGAGAACATAAAGATCACACACACTCTGGTTTATAAGGCCATGTATTAAACTGGAAAGAATCCAGCTTCCCTTCTGAAATGTAAAAAACACCAGCAATCGTTCTGAGAATTAGGAGGCTGACATTGTGTCGTTTAGATTGTCGCTTAAATAGGGAAGCTTTGTGCTCTGAAATGCCATATTGAACGTTGACAGTGTTGTCCTTCATTGAGTTAAACAAACAAAACCATCCACTGTTCCTTTTTGACACCTGAAATTTCCAAGATGTAGCGTAGCCTTCTTTTGTTCTTGCAAACAAATGGGTGCACCAAACTTGCTGGGTACCTTTTAAAAAGAATACTCTGGAAAAATCTGCCATTAAAGTTATTACTGTAAAGTAGCGTCTTTGATTGCAGCAATTATGCAAATGACTGTGAGGGATAAAATACATCTTAGCAAGGGCTGATGTGGCTGATGATGCTGGAATGAGTGCATAACTCTTTGATACCAGATCTTTTTCTTCAAAGTAATTTTCTTCAGTGGTTTGCCAAGTCAACTGGATATCAATCTATGTAACCAGCGTTGGGCTTGAAGATGCTGTTTTATTTTCTCTCAGTGCAAGAATGTAAGAGTGTGGAGCAGCTCAGCTGATCTAGCAGAAAAATCTTTCTCTAAGCTTAAATATTTCTCTCTTGGCCTTGTGTTTTACTATGTCCGGGCTTTAATATTATAACCAAATGGTTTTCTCACACACAGATGTCTATAGATTACATCATCGCCCTGTAGCTACTGGGTGCGGGAGCTCTGCTTCTTCCAAGTCCATTGTTTGGATAGCTGCTCCTGTACCTGGCTTTTATTTTGAGTGTCTGAATGACCCTTCTACCCTCAGATCCAGTTTCTTTCTTCTTCCTGGAAATCTTTTAGAGCCGAGCACATTCACTGGAAATGAAACGTTATAATGGTAGCATCCATGATGTACTGAGGACTGCCTACACTGATAGTTCCTGCCCCAAAGAGCTCACAGTCTATGGAAATTTGGTATTATAAGACCTCTCCATTACTCTTATATTAGTTTAGGAAAGGATTCTAGCTTCATTGACTATGGGGTAATAAAGGCTGTGTATTAGCATGGTAATCGTCAAAATGCTGGGCAGTTATCAGCTTCTCTGGTGAAGTATTTTTACTTCCATGTTAGAGTGATAAAGTGAGGCAGAGAAGTTAAATGACTTTCCCTAATTTCATGCAAATTATTGTCCGTGTTTAGAATGAAGAGCTCCATTGTGTTTAGTTAAATGTCTACATCCTTCTACAGAGATGGTTGGCTTCCCATTTTTCTTGAAAAAAATCTGTCTTCGTGTCTCACCTTCTTCAGAGGGGCTCTAAACCTTGGTTGATGCACCATTTTGAGAGCCTGTGATATAGAGCTGCCTTAGAAATGCAGAATATCTCTTGGTGATATTTCACTATGATGGCTGGTTAGTATGACTGGAAAGTAATGCAAATAAACAAACAAAACCAACCTGAAAAATGCAAGTTCTGCCAGAAAATACTTCCTGACAGATCCTGAAACTTCTGGGACTAGGAGAGCTTGATATGCATTTCTGGTGAGGGAGCACTGATAATGCTGTGAAACAAAAAAGGAGTCTATTGGAATTTTGGAAGACTACCAAATTTATTTATTGCATGAGTGATAAATAAATTTGTTAGGCTCTTAAAGTGCCACCAGACTCCTTTTTTGTTTTGTTGAACTGGACTAGCACAGCTGCCTCTTTGGAACCTGGTATGCTGTGGACTGTTTTGATCACCAGCTCATTCAATGCTGAACTACAAGAATGCGCCAGCATGTGAGTGGAGCAAACCGTAATTTTTGCCAACAGCAGCAAAAGGAAGACGTCATTGTTAAATCAGTATTGGCATTACAGATATGTGCAACCTTACTATTCTAAAATGATTCCAGCTAGAAAGCCCTATTCTGCTACAACAGGTATGAAAGCTTGCCATTGTCATCTCTGTGTTCATTTTGTGAGTAGATATGCCGATAGCATGTTTCCCCATTCAAAGCATCACACTTGAATTTTCTTGTGTACAGTACATTTTTCCCCAAAATACTTCTCTCCTTTTCCTCAGGAGTTTTCTGCCTTCGTTTCTTTTTTAAAAGAAGGCTTTATTCATTGCCATGGTATTCATGTTTTCCTGGGGGTGTGTGCTCCTGAGGGCTGGAGGACGCTGGCATTTTTTTAATTTGTATGGCTTCTTTTCCAAATCCGAGTCTCTCTCTCTTAGCCAAAGTTTACTAAGCAGATAAAATTTGGATAACCTAAGGTGAAATAAAAAGATTTCAGCTCTTATCACACAGACACTAACAGTTTGGTGTCAGCGGTGGGTGCTCTTGCATGCTTTGTAAAGTTAGCATTTGCACGTCTTTGGCAATTTGAAATCCATGGCTCAGAATTGCAGACTTCTCTTTAGCACTCGCCTGTGTATTGTAGTGTCCTTGCAGATCCCACCCTGCTTTCTGTGTGTTCCTGGGACTCTGCCTGTTTTTTTTTTTTTTTTTAGCATTTGCGGGTGTGTACCTGCCAAAGAGTAGGTATACCCTAGTTTTTAAAAGTACGAACCAGGCATGTTCCACGGACCCAGTCGTACCCTCTAACAAAAGAATCTGTTCCACTAAAGGCATAAGAAGGACACTCCAAAAAGCTAACTAGGACTTCAGTTGACTGACACGTCTCGAGACATTACTGTTTAAATTCATTGTGATGTTCCTAGGTGTTTTGATGGAAGGAGGAAGGAAGATGAGAGGGGGCGGGGATGTCTTCCTGCCACACTTGGATTGAATGTTCAACTTTCTCCTGGCAGAGTGACTTTTTTGTTTTTAAAGTAAAATAAGCCTTGACATGCAGAATAACCTCTGAAGACTAAAAAATCGGAGTGACATCCAAGGAACTGCTGGCATTTTTATTCTCCCATTAATCTATCCTTTCTGATGGGCTTCTGATTTGTCCATCCCTGGTAAACTATTTACATATTTTTCTTTTAATGTGATAGAACCCTACCCAAAAGTTTTACTGAAGTAATTTTTGGAGGCTGAGTAGAATCTGAGCATTGTTCTAAATATAAATATTGAGAAGACCAGCTTTTGTGGCGGTTAGCATTTGTTCATGGTTGACTGTCCCTCAATAAATTTCAGGAATAGTGACTAATGAGGCTAATGTCTTAGGCTTAACAAATGAGGAGTCCTGTGGCACTTTAAAGACTAACACATTTATTTGGGCATAAGCTTTCGCAGTTAGCATTGACTTGTTCAGATGCCAAGTGAGCTTTAGCCCACAAAAACTTAGGCTGAAATAAATTTGTTAGTCTTTAAGGTGCCACAGGACTCCTTATTTGCTTTGCCAAAAGATGGCTACCCCTCTGGAACTTGTCTTAGGTTGAATTTTCAAAGAGGCCAAAGGAAGTTAGGTGCCAACGCCTACTGAAACTCAATTAATTTCTCTACGCTTCCCTTGCATTGAATTTAATGTGGAGGTTTTGAGATATTGAGGACCAAAGTTGCTATTGCTTAGTTCTGATGTTTTCACCCTAGAAGTGTTGAATGCACCAAAAAGGTACCACATTTGTGCCAAATTAAGACAGCGGCATAGATCTTGGCTTATCTTTTAATTGTTCATAGGATCCAAAGAGCTCTCTCTGTGGAAGGAAATTAATACAACTCAGCGTACCAATGCAAACTACCACCCAAGCAAACACAAACGTGGAAGGACTGCTGTGACATTAACACTCTCAAAATGGCATCTCTATGAAAGGAAGATTCTGTGTTGAGTATTCCTGGCCGTTTCGGTTTGCAGTTAGCTTCAACAGCACAGTCATCTAGCTAAACTCTGTAAATCAGGAATATTAGCATAGTGACTGAATTGTTAAATGTTAAGTCCTTGTTCAAGGGACACACTCCAGGAATGAAGTGACTGAGCTATTCTTTGTCCCCTTCCCTGGCTGTGCAAAAAATAGACTGAAATAGAAGGTAAAAACTGTGATGCAAGTGGCGAAAAGGGAGTTAGTTTAAAAGCCTTTTGCTGACACTGGTCTAAACTGTTGAGAAGTAAAGAGATGTTGCTCTTGTAGTGTGAGTTTTATCCTGGCAGTTTCCTTTTAAAAGCACTGATGTTTCTTTAAAAATCTTTAGAGTTTCCTTTAGGTATTCTGCATGAGGAGGCTGCAATACTTTGTTTTACTTGTCTGTTGATGGAGCCTTCATATATTGACTGACATCAGAGTGTCTGCTTTCTGCGGGACTCTGCAGGTTTTAGCATCATTCTCAGCAAGGATTTGCAAAAGAGCCTACTTTTCTAAGACCCCCCCCCTTTTAAAATCCCAGTACCAATTTCTGCTTTTATATATGATGACAGTTGTGCATGAAAGAGCGTGCTGCATTCTCCAGTACCACTTTCAGAAAATTACTAGCAGAAGCCTCCATGTTCTTAATTTTTTTAGAAGTATGGATTTTAGTCTGGGAAACGAATTGTCTCATAGAGTTCTCTTCCTTTTTTAAACTGAGTGAAACCATAGTATGAAACCAGTCTCTTCTTAGTAACAAAAAGGAAATATAGGTAGTAGCCAAGGTACATATTTCACGTTAGTCAAAAGAGATGTCAGAATTTCCAAGTAAATACCATTATGCAATTTCCAGTGCACAAATTGTTTCTTTTCTAGCTTGACTCCCGTACTTTGATTCAAAACAGTTGGTGCTTTAAGTTCTTTTGTACTGAGTGTGTAGATCATCCGTCCCTGTCACAATTTGCAAATGAAAACTGCAGTGTCAGGGGAAATGGAGTTAACTAATATCCAATCATTGCAGGTTTTCAAACAGGTGTGATGGCACAGGGTAACACATGAGATTGTGAAAGGAAAGTAATAGAATAAAGATAAAACAAACGAGTCCTGTGGCGCTTTTAAAGACTAACAAATTTATTTATCTCATGAGCTTTCGTGGGAGAAGGAGCCATAGCCCACAGAAGCTCATTATGTGCCACAAGCAAGGAATAGGAGGGACTGAGGGGCACCTGTGCTCGAGGCCCGTGCAGAGAAGTGATTATATGGGGCACACTCAAATGATCTCAGTAAATGACTGTCACTCCATACTACAGAGGAGGGTGAAGAGTCCCCGGGGTCACTGTCAGTCTGACCTGGCGGAAAATTCCTGGCCCTGCCTGACCTTACCCAAGGTGGTCAGGTAAAAACTGAGCACATGGGCACAATAGCATGCTCCGTGCCACCTTGGACTCCTTGTCCCCAACCCTTACATCCCATCTCCAGCCTCAGCATTGGACAGATGCAGAGCAAAAAGATAGTAATCAGCAAACTGTGGGGAGGACAGGAGGTTATATAGTTAAGAGCCAGGTAAGCTTGGGGTCTGATGGGAATCTTGCTCTGCCATATCTTCCCGCTGCAAGGAGCAAACCCTGTTGCCTGACTCGCCTGGTGTATGATCTGTGTCTTTACTTCGTCTAACCTCCTGTCCTCAATTTTCCCTTATAAAATGGGCATAACACCTGCCTTATAATGTGATTCTAGACCCACACGGAGTATATTCCATTATTACTATTAAGACAAGGTAGCGTGCCTAAAATAATGGCACTGTAGCAATGGAGTTTCAATTCTTTCTGTGGTGCTGAGATGTAAAGGAATCAAACCATCTTTGAAACAGCACTTAGTAGCCTGTTTTAATGGGGCTGGTAGTGGAGAATGTGGGTTCATTTTAAATGAGGAATTAAAGTAAGCATGTAAGTATTGTTGGAGAGGGGTTTTGGAATAGCCTTTTACATGGTTTTCCTCCAGCATGTCTCAGACTTTGTGTGTCTGTAGTGCCTATTGCCTGATCCAGCGACTGAGTTGCACTTGGAAATCACGGTGAGAATAATTGTACGATTGGACCTTTAATTTACAAAGGCATAATGGCCAGAGAGTCTGGCGTGAAAAGTTAGGCAGCAGTGCAAGCTATTTATGGCCAGATTTTTTTAAAGGTGTTTAGGTGCCTACCTCATACCAGTTCTTTCCTTTAAACACATGGACCTTAAATCACTGGCCATGTCTTTGCTTAAGTGGGTTCAGCCTTCAAAGGTTTTGATACTAATTTAGTAGAAGCAGCTGTTGTTTTAGATAGCACTTCAGAGCTCTTGGGGTGTTGTACAACAGATGAAAACAAATCCAATCTAATAAGGACATGATAGACCACTAGGTATATTCATAAATATCAGCAAAACATATGGTAATAACATAATTTCTGGGAAACACACACATGCTATGATGAGAAACACTGTAGTTTTTAAGCATACATATTTGTCTTTGTACAGGGGGGAACCATTAAAGAATTGCCTTGCTTATGTACCTGCAGAAACTGTTATGTCTTCCTACATGGTGCTGTGGATAGAGTTATTGATGACATCTGTGATCACAGTGACTTCTGCAGTGTAGACTAGGAATATTTCAGCATGAAAAGGAATCCAGCCATGTTAGTGGTCAGTAAAGCATTATTCTATGGCCTCACTTCACTGTGTAGTGACCAGTTTCTCCCGAGGGCAATGGGCAGATTTTCTTGCATTGCCCTCAGTTGCAGGAGGACAGAAGAAACACAGGTTACTCTGGAAGAAGGTCCTGACACATCTGGTCTCCTGCATTGATTTTTCTTTGCATTGCTATTCCCCAATCAATAATTAAAATGTTGATTTTACTGTGTGAAATATACAGACCTAGGGCCTGTAGCCATCTTAGTATGGGCCTGGCAATTACCGTCTGAGTTGTTTGCAAACTGTGTGTTTGTGTTTTTACACCCCCCGGAATCTGGGGAATAGCGATAGTAAAATGGGGCTAAAGCACAGAGCTTGCCCAAAGTTTACACAGGTAGGGACACAGCAGGGATTTGAATCCAGGTCCCCCAGGCCTGTGCCGTAGCTATTGGCCCATCTTACGGTCCTGTATCTTGGCTTCTGACACGTCTTCCTAAAACACCACGGTGGTGGGCACATGGGGAGTGCATTCTGGGTGCCAGCACAGGACGTCCGGCTTTATACGTGAAGCAGAGAGGGGATGGACAGGGAGTCTGAAAGGGAATAGATGTTATGTTTTATGCGGGATGGACAAAAGGAAATTCAAAGCACTGTGTCTCCTCCTTTGTAACAGGAAGCGGAAGGAAAAAAAACAATTACAGTTAAAAGTCAAATGAACTGTAGAGTGTGTGAAGGGGTAAGAGGAAGGGAAGTGCTAGGGGTAAGGGGATAGAGTGTAAGAAGACGTTTTATTTTTGGAGGGAGCGAAGCAATAAGAAAGGTGAATGATAAAGGGCCAGAAACTGATGGGAAAACAGTTCTTGGGCTATGATGTCTGCGGTAATCCTGTTATTTTAGAATATAAAGTTTAAGCACATGGCAGAGATCAGTTCCCCAGTGTGATGGCTCTGTTTTGCTTCACAGCTGCAGAAGAAACACTGTCAGAGGTGGGAGTTTTTTATTAGAAAGCAGTGCAGCCCTATGTTTTTGCCCATTGTCATTTGGGCTGAGAAGTGGTAGTGCTGCAGTATTTTACTGTACTGTGTGGTAAACATGAGGGCCTGATTCTGCTCTGTTACACTAGCTTCAGCTCTGCCAGCAAAGATTTACCCTGCTGTACTGGAGAGTGTCGTCAAGCCCTATATAATCCTGGGTAAGCCAGTTGGCATATGAAAAGTCTAGGAGGCCATTGAATTCTCTTCCTCCAAACTGGGGGCAATGCATGTGCTGAAGGGATTGGAAGGACACGTGGCAGGAGGAAAAGCAGCCACTGAGGAGGTATAAGAAGAGGCAAGACAAAGCTGACTTGGTCCTCTTCATTGCTCCTCCTGCCTTTAAGTCAGTGGCTTTCAAACTTTTTTTCCTTAGGACGCAGTTTCAAAATATCTTTTATACCTGTGAAGCTGCCCTGTGCCAGGGGTTGGCAGCTTTGCTGACTCCATTTTGGCCCTTTCTCCTTAACCCCTCAGCCATGCCGGTGGCCCCCTCTGCCAAAAAAAGTGGCCACTACCTGAAAATTCAGGGGTGACCACAATGGGAGCTCCAGGCGCTCCGCCGAAAGAAGCTTGAAGCGGCTTCTTTCTGCAGCATCCCTGGGGACGCTGCCCTAGCCCCAGTGAAAGGAGCTTTCACATGCGGCTTCTTTCAGCTGGGGCAGGGGTCCCCAAGTGCACCACAGAGAGGGGCTCCTTGGAGTGGTTTCTTTTCAAAGCATAATAAAATCAAATCTGGGAGCAAAATCAAATCTCAAAGCCCTGCAGATGCTGTCTAATCCTAGTACCACCCATCAGAGAGAAGCTGTCTTCCCTTATTTGGCAGATGGGGGCACTAAGAAAGAAGTTGCCCACGGCTGCTCAGCAATAAAAGGAGGAAGTTCTTATTCTTGCGCTCTAAGCCAGGCCTCGACAAATGTATGTTTCCGGTCACCATGGTGGCCAGTTTTAGCAGCCTGTCATCTAGCCCCACTGCAGAAATGTGTTAGAGGAGTGCCCTCTGGCCATCAAAAGTAAAATTGCTGACACCTACTTGTGAGTCAATTTTCTCTAGCCTTGCTCTAAACACATAATCAATAATTATAGCCTATCACAAAATAACAGAGGACATTGTACATTGCTCCTCACTCCCCCCAGACTGTGTCTAGAGTAGTGGTTCTCAAATGTATTTGACCACGCCCCCTTCTTTGTGTCTGCAATAATTTGTCTTTGTCCCCCTCCCCACACCGCCATAAGCAGCAGCGATGCGTCACTTGAATCAGTTTCTGCTGCTTTGTTTTTCACTTGAGTTGTTTTTGTTTTTCTGCTCCATGAACAAACCAATGATCTGTTGTAATAAGGGCAAAAGCAAAACTGTGATTGTGGTTCACGCTTTCAAGTAAACGTGCACAGCGTGTCATGGCAAACAGATTAACGTACAGATGCTGATGATTGTGAGTAACACTGGGTAAGTTTAACAGAAATCTGTCAAACCGTGCAGCGCCATCTGAGGTCCTGATATGTCTGGAGGAATCAGCTTTGCTAGTTATTCATCACTGTGTGTAAAATGTGTGCAGCAGAATTTTTTCTCACCCTAAAGCTTCTCGCAGCTCCTATACGTCCCCCCCCCCAATTTGAGAACCTTTGGTTCAGGAGGCAGATCAGAAAAATGTGGTGGTCTTTTTTTTTTTAAAGAAAACGAGCTTGATATTTGTTTACTATGCCTCCAGGGATGTTGAATCCTTGATATCCATAATGAAAATGGCACTTAGTTTGTTAAATAGGGGAGTTTGGCTAAAGCTTCCTGGCACACAGCTTGGACAGTTATAATTTATTATATCATTTCCCCATCTGTTTATTATTAAATATGAAATACTTAAGTTTCACAATCTTACCTCTTTGATTTATGTCCAAAAGAAAATGGTGTACATTTTTACTGAATACTCTTTAGCTCCAACCTATGATTATGAGGAACATTTTGAACTTTTCCTTGAACAGTTTAAAGACAAAATAAAATTAAAAAAACAAAACCTGATGTACATCACTGTAGGGGTCAGTGATTTTTTCCCTCTGTTTTGAAAAGTACCCTGGATACAGATACTTTGTGAGTGTTTTGTTTCACTTTTAAGTCATGGGTTGCAATCAAGCTTCTCTTCATGCTTGGATAGGATATAAAAGTCTGTAGACCTTCCCGTTTGCAGAGCAGGATGCATGCTTGAGGTTGCTGAAATAGTTCCTGGGTTTCTAGAGCTGTAAACTAAAACGTTCACTTTTTTGCCATGCAGGTAAAGTCGACCAGACCTCTTTCCTGGGATTCCTGTAACTGCCTGCCTCTCTTTAAACTGTTCTGTGTAGGTTTTTATAGTGCATTATGCAACTCAGTCTGTACATGAGGTTCATCCAGGGCCAACTGTGCAGTAATAAATGTTAGTGCTGTTTAATGTGTGCAGTTTTTCACTAAGCACGCTCTAGAAAGGAGCTCTGTGTTTTTAAAAGCATACCTGGCACTGTTTTGTAGTTCCTAGAAGGACTGACAGGCTGGGACTGCAGCTTGGGTGTCCTTTTGCAAAGAAATTGCATTGGGCATCCTTTGTTTCGCACAGAAGTGCCATATCCTTTGCCTGTGACTGTTGGAGCTGGGACAATGGTGAAATGACTCTGGGTTTCTTTCCCCTCCTTTGAATGACTTAAAGCTATAGCCCCATAGCTCTCAAAAACAGAGGAAGATCTAGAGTTATGCATTCAGAATCGTAGACTCCTAGACCATTAGGCTCAGAAGGACGCCCAGGAGGACATTTGGTCCAACCGTCTGCTCAAAGCAGGACCAACCCCAAGTAAATTATCCAGGGCCATACATTAAAAACCTTAAGGATGGAGATTCTGCCACCTCCCTATGTATCCCATTCCAGTGCTTCCCTGCCAGCTGTGTGAAAAAGGTTTTCCTAATCCAACCTAGTCCTCCTCCGTTGCAGGCCTGCCATGCTCTGTCTCCACCTGGCACTTTGAAACAAGTGTGAAATCACGTGTCCTAGATGCTTTTATGCGTCAGTTTTTTCAGAAGCATAACTCATTGGATGGGCAGGGGAAGGGAAATCTATGGTATGCCCCATTGTAACATGAAATCTGGCAGGTTTTCACAGACGCTTTACTTTTCTGATGTGCTTCACTGCATTGTTTCCCATCTAAAACACAGTATCAGTTCACTCCCTTAGTGGACCAGATCAACTCTAGATGCAAAACTATGGCATTTTACCATGTAAACTTACCATGATTAACTGCTGTTTATGTTGTCACTTCTAGCTAAAATGTGTTTAGACTCAACAGTTTCTCCTTGCATCCATAGGCTTGATAGTGGTTTGAAATATCTTCCAGGGGCAAGTGTAACTTCCCAGTGAAGAAAACGAGGTATGGCATGGAAATGAGATGAGGGAGACAAAGGGGTGAGATGTTTAAGGTTGTTTAGCTCTTCCTCATCCTTGAGCCACCTTTGTCATCTTGAGCCAAAGAGGTTGTCAAAGAAGGCCCTAATCCTTCATTGAGACTTGCATGGTAGCTTTCCATTGAATCCAGTGGACAGTCTCAAGGGTCCACATGCAGAAAAATGGTTGCACTCATCCATTATTAGATCTAAGTATATATTCCATCCCTTTCTGGCTGTTTTCAGCTTGCATTATGGGGAAAATATGAGCAATTCATTTTGGTTACAGATAGTCCATAAATTAAACCATGACACAGGAGCTCTTGCAAGCTATTTTATTTCTCACTTAAGAAATAACTCCATATTCTAGATGTAAAATGTTTAATCTCTCACAGATGTAGAGGGTGTGGGTGTGGTTTTTTTTTTTTTTTTTTTTTTTTTTAAAGAGCTGATTTACTTCTTAGTGTTTTTCTTTTATTTCCACAACTCTGGAACTTTTCCTACTTCAATATTTTATCTTAAATCTCTATACCAATTCAGTCAGTCAGCGAAGCGTTAAAACATGTTGCATTAAGATCTCAATCTCTCTTTTAAGTGGGTTTTCAGACAAAGTAAGTAGCAGAAGATTTTTTTTTTATTGGAAAGAGGAGCAATTTCTTAGATCAAATTTACTATATATTGAACATGGTTTAAAATATTAACTGTTTTGTGGAGTGGTTATTTTGGCAAATACGGATTCTTCAGAATTGCTCTGATTTCCATGAGTGCATTTCAAATTTTTAAATAAAACATCTTTTTCTTTACCTTCAGAGATTATTGTTGTAAGTGTACTGGAGTCTCAGATGTATGATAAATCTTTAGAGTAAGTTTTGTTCATGTTCAGTCTACCTTCACAGATGTTTTCAGTTACACATTTCAGCCCTGAGCTTCACTGACAACCTTTCTGTTAATTATTGAAAGTTCAAATCAAAGTCTGGGCAATTATTTTTATTAATAAAAAGGATACTTTCTCTGAGTGACAATTTTAGAGGTATTTCCGTTTCTTTACTATTTCAGCTTTAAGACTTACATCACAAGATATAGATGTTTTTTGCTACTTTGCCAGAATAATAATGCCCTATTAGTGGTAAGAGCTACAGAATAACAGCTACTATTTTTGCATTTCCACGATGCCTTTTGCTGCCAAACACTTCAAGAGCTATATGTTCTACTTATTTATTGCAGTAGTAGCTATGAACAAATGTATTTTCAGTCTGAATGATTTACATTTTAGATTGACGGAGAGAAGTAGAAAGAACCAAAATAAAATCTATATGAGAGCAGACAACATTTCTTCCTGTTGTAAGAAGGCCTGTCTACACTGGTGGTATCTGCTGCTATTTGCTGAGAGTCAGGTGAAGTGCATTACTCAAATTGCACTAATAACATGCACAGTTTCTGTCAGTGTGCATGGTGCTGTACACACAGTGGTTTGCCCTAAACTAAGGACGTGGCCTTTCTGGAGGGTATCTCATGCTCCTTTGCATTGCAGCTGAGCAGTCTGAATTCTAGGATTTTTCTTGCTGTGCATTGTGGGGTGTGTAATGGAAGCCAAGTGAGATTTTCTTTTTAAATCCCGTGATTCATTTGTCCCCATCTTATACCTCCTCCCCTGGTAGACTAGCACTGTTTTTGAATTGCTTTTGGCCAGCGTAGCTGTTCTGTGCTTCTATGCTGGCAGCCTGGAATATGCAGCTGCTGCTTGGGCTGTATTTCGGCCCTCAAAGCTGGGCGAAGTTGACTTTGGATTTCCCTAGCCACGCCACCAAGAGATGATATGGCAGCCACTCCACCAGCTGCAGGGCAGCCTTCAGTGTCAGAGAGACAGGGAAGTGAAAAGGGGTACTCTAAGTCAGTGGTTTTCAAGCTTAGGGTCGGGACCCAGTATGGGGTTGCAGACCCTCAGGTGCTGGGTCACGGCACTGCCTGCTGCAGTCACCAAAAGACGAATGCATTGCTTAAATATGTAATTGTTGGGTCGCGGGCACAAATGATTTTTTTTCAATTGGGTCCTGAGGAAAAATGTTTGAAAACCACTGCTTTAAGCAACTGAGAGTCGCCTACTGGCTCTGCGAGCAGCTTCACAATGTTTTGTGCCGTTTCTGGACTTGGGAAAGCAGTACAGCTTGGTGGGACAGGGCTGTTCTACAGCGTGGGGGTGATCAGCAGTGAATGCACCATGTTTGTAGGAGTGAAGGCAGAGAAACCTTTGTGATGGGTAAAAGGATGAGGTGCACAGATAGGCTCAGCAGCCAACTGGCCTGCAAACAGCTGGGGCTATGTGGTCAGAGATGCCTGTTGCTCTTGTTGGAGTTTCTGGCGTGAAATTCTGCAGCTGTACCTCCAGCCGTTAGCAAGTGGGGGTGTGGGAGGGCTGGAATTATTTTTATTCTTAAGTGTTGTTTGTGTGGTGGACATATCATGTTGTGATAGGCCCTGTTGCACTGTACCTCTTTGCCTACATGTGTTTGTAAAAACCTTATGGATTCGTGCAGATGTGGCTATGTACAGTGTAAAATGAATAGTGGACTCCATTTCCCTTATTTCCAAAATGATTCACCTCCTCCAACTGTGCTATGTATGGTTTAACATTTTAGAGCTCAGACTACTGGTGTAGTCTTGTTTTCAAACTGACTTGTGATTTGATTTTTATCTGATCATCTGCTTTTTATTCTTTTTCCACTGTTCATTGTCACCGGTTGAGCTGGCCCTTTAAGGGGGCTGGGGCACAGCTGTGCCTGTGCAAGGCTTAGTCCATTTCACCAGATGACGTTAGAGAATTTGGGGGTCACAAGAAGAGAGCAAATGCCTAGATCCTGGACCTCCTGGGGAATGTAAGAGCAGTCTTCGTAGGACTGCCGCCTGCCCAGGTTTCTCCAGGTTCGTCCCTTTGAACATCTGTACAAGTGCTCAGGATACACAGATAGCGCTCCAGTTTCATAAGCTCAGGATCACCCCATGCCTCCCGGGGTTTTGCCCCTCAGCAATTTCAGTCCTATCAACCTGAGGCTAATCAGAAAGGGTTTGCAAAAGAGGGGAGGTGGCAGCTCGCAAAAGCTCCATCTAATGAAGTGGGTTGGAGTCCACAAAAGCTTATGCCTGAAGAAATGTGTTAGGTTTGAAGGTGCCACAGAGTTCTCATTTTTTTTAGCTGGTAAGGAGCTTGAGTTCATCTAACATTCAGTGAAACTCCTGTTCTTGGTTACACTCAGGAAGGCTAAAATGGATTAACTAAAGGTGACGTTTGTATTCAGAAGTAAAGTGGACTTGGTTTAAGATACAAAGGCTTTACTTCTGAATGAGAAGGTCCAGACAGTAGCTCAGTGCATTTAACTTCTACACTTTAACCTCATGCTCCCTAGTTAATTCGTATTAACAGTCCTGAGTGCACTCCCCTCCACCCTGTGGAGACAAGCTCTCTGGCTCCTAAGTCACTTATTCAGTTTACTCACTGCCTTCCATGGCAGTATTGGTGGCAACCTGCCTATCTTGTCTAGGTGTCTGTGGGAAAGGACAGTTAAAACAGCATAGAAAGGAGAATTAAAAAAAATCTTTAAAAGTAATAACAATAATATGAAAAGAGAAAACAACAAGCAAGTATAATGTTGCACTGGAAATGCTCCAGGACCACTCAATTAGCAGGAATGCAAGAGTTCACCTACTGTAGCTTTTAAAAGGCATGTGGTGGACCCTGTGTGCACATGAGTAACCACAGGCTGAAGGTTCATGTCTTTGTTTGGTACCTTGTCCCAAATTAGCAGCCTGTGTGGTCAAAGTTATGACTGCTGACCTACTTTCTGTTGGCCGAAGGTGATGCAAAGCGATAGGGAATTGCCAAAGAGCAAAAAGTCCCCAAGGTACTGAATTTACTAGATCAGACCTGATTCCTCACTCCCATGTACCTGTAATCATCCTGTAACCTCTTGCAAAGCAGATGTAAAATGCTATCCCCAGTGCAAATGAGTGGGGAATTTTGATTTAATAGTGTGTCATACTCACTTTGCACAGGTGTGAATGACAACACAACATTGAAGGCAGAGGAGAATCTAGTCTCTTCATTTAAAAAACAAAACACTTGTTAGCCATATGGGCGTAAGGCTCTAGCATTCATTTCCAAGATTAATTGTCATTAGTATTGGAAAGCCAATCACAGCAGTCCATTTTCCTGTCGATGGTAACGGGAGAAAGCAGTTGAGTCCGATTAAGTAGCTCTGTTTGTCCTACCAGGGAAATGCTCTGGGGAGAAATTTATTTTTGCATTTTATTAGCACATTGTGGAATTGGCTGTTGAACTACACTCAGTAATGCTGGTGTGCATTTCAAAAACAAAGAAAACACTGGGCAGTTCAGGCAAGTAGAATGTACTTCATCTACACTGGAGTTTACAATGGTGTCTCTAACACCTTACTCTTCTAAAAAGTGGCATGACAGTAACCCACAAGTGGCTGGGAACTTGGTTTCACATCTTATCTGACAACCTATACAATGTGTTTCATTAAAAAAAGAAAATTCTAGCCTCCATTTATCTTGTTTATAATCATTGTTAATAACATACATTCACAATATGACTTGTTCTCAAGTTTTATTAAATACAGTTAACACGGCAACTGTCGAACCATATGACACACAAATACCAAGATCAGATATAGCACAGCTTTATGGAAAAAAAAAACAAAAAAAAACAACCTATATACTCACCCCTGCATGGTGCGACCTTTTATACTTTTCCCATGGTGTCAGTGATTGAAAATGTTGTTGAATGTTTTCTGTGCAAGCGGAAATTCCTGATTTAGTCTCTAAGTGCAGATGGTACGTTAAATACACTGGAGACAGTTCCTGACAGGAAGGAAGTTTGAAAATCCCCATCAGACTGGGAGTCATGAGATGGGGCCGAAGCCTGCTCTGGTGAAGACTTCCTGTGTGATATTGGGCAATTTGCTCGGACAGTTTGTGCCTCAGTTTTCCTGTCTGTAAAACGGGCTGAGTGACTTTTTGATTATGCAGGGTAAATGACCATGCTCCGTCCCCCAACAGAAGTATATAGCCTTATGAAGTCCTTACTTCTGCCTCTGCTTAGTCAGGATGTAGATCCGGGATCTCAAACACATGGCCCACGGGCTGCATGCGGCCTCTAAAGCTATTTCCTGCGGCCCTCAATGACACTATTGTTACCAATATTTGCAATATTGTTGTATGAAAAGGTTTCAGTGGTGCGGCCCTCGGGCTAATGTTCTAGCCCCCATGCGGCCCTCTGCTGGTCCTCACGTGACCCTCGTGGTGATCTGAGTTTGAGACCCCTGATGTAGACTGACTAAAGTAGCGCACAGGCGATGGGAAGACATTTCCTGTCGACTCAGAGCACTGAAGACACCACAGTATGTAGGTGTTAGGCAGGGAAAGGGAGAGATGCGAGTTATTTGTGTGTCTTCGTTTGCCTGCAGCTGAAATCACCCTGGAGTGTCGACCAGGGCTCAGTTCCCATGGAAGGAAATTCAACTTAGAAAACATTTCCCTGAAGATATAGACCCCTACATGAGCTTGAAAAACTGGGTTGGCATATGTGGAGGGGTGTGTGGGTGTGGGTGATAATATAGAGAGATGAATACACAATCCCATAGTGTATGTATGTATTAAATCATATATATGAAATGTGTGTACATATGTAGTGAGATATTTTATTTGTGTGTTTTATACATATGTACAGGTTATCCAACTGCATGCTTGCACGCGTGCAGTGAGATTGTCAAGAATGCTTCTTGTTGCAGGAACTCTCCATCGAAGTCCATTATAAAACTCCCATTTACATTAGTTTCAATGTAGGCAACATTAGTCTGACCCTGGGAGCTGCTAAAAAGGCTGCCCGTATGATAGCTGTATAAAATAACATAAACAGGAGGTTTTTAACCATATGTAAAAGTCTTGCAATAGCGGGAATCTTACTAAAGGGTCTTGTAGATCATTCCCCCCCGCCCAATAAAAACAACAGGTATGGAATCAATTTTGGATATTTGAGGTTTGGGAAGTTGGGGTTTATTTGTACCATTTTTTTTCACTTCATTAGAAAGTTTCTCCGCACCCGTGTTCCTTGGCTTTGTGCCCACTTTTTCACTTTTCACTGTATCCTTTGATTGGCGCCTGTCATTCCTTGTCCTCGTTTTGGGTTTCCCTTATGCAAGATGAGACCTTAATACTGTTTTGAGTGGGAGTTGGTCTTTGAAACCCGTGATGCTGGAATAGCTGTGGAAGTGGGTAGGCTAAGTCTGTCCGTCCTTAATTACAAAGGTTATTAGGTATACTGGGCTTTTGGCAAGTAGTTTGGAGGGGTATCAAGGTATAACCCATTTTCAGGCCCAGGAAATAAAAGGCCTGAATGGTAATTTATTGTGCCCTTCAGCTGTATGCAGGTTAAGTATTTGGAATATATTAATGCTAAATAGTCTGTGTTGCTAGCTCTAATTTCCGCTGAAGGGAAGCATGTTGATATTTATTTTAAATGAATAAAGCTAACCAAGGTCATTACTATGGATATTTTTCTCAGGCCGGGCCACTGACACCTGTATGGATTTAAGCAATAGAAGCCATCTGTGAGTAGGAGTCTGATTGCCATGGAAATGAAGCAGTAACAAGTACCATGACAAAAGTTGTATGGACTAAGGGGTCGTTGGTGTGGGTGTCCAGGTCCTGCAGGTCACTTCCTAATTCCCTCCAATGCTCAGTGAGGGGTTTTTGTGGCAGGAGTGGGGGCATATCCTATTGAACACTTCATAATGAAGTGCATGAGGTTTTGGAAAAGTCATTTGAGTAATGTATATAGGCCCAAATACTGGTTTAAACCCTCAGGAAGTCCTGAGATGTCGTGGAGGGTTTGGAACTTTATATATGTTTACACTGGAATAACTGATCCAGATATAACCGGGTCTGCTTTTTCTTTGATTAGGTCATGAGTATTGGCAGCACATACATCTTTTACCACTTCAGGTATTGATCGATTTGAATGTGACTTTCAGTCAGACTACAGCAGATCCTCACTCGTGCTTTTATATTTTGGGTAGCAGTTGGCGGCTATCAGTCAGAAGTCAGAATCCGTTTGTGCCACGCAATGCACCCATGTAACGCAAAAGATTGTTCCTGTCCTGAAGCATTTATAAGTTAAGTAGATCCTGGCATACTGGACAATAAGTGATCTCTATTCACAGCTCAGGCAACTTTTCATAGCAGAATGCAAAAGCCTGGACTTGTCATACTTAAGGCTCTGTTATTTTTGTAAAATAGGCCTCAGTGCTTTTTCTTTCTTTCTTTTTTTTTTTTGTGTTGCCATAAATAGTCAAAAGTAGACCACAGCTGTCAAAATAAAATACACATTGTGTTTTTTTGTTGTTATGATTCTGAAACTTGCTTCTTCTTAAAGCTAATATTCCACAGTGAGTCTCTCAGCCACTGATGCAAATTAATGAGGGTCTAATAAACGTTCTGGCAAAATCCTCGAATTTTAAAATTGATGAGGGTCCGCGGTACATCCAAATGTTCCATAAGAAACCAAGTGGATGGAAGAATAATACTAAAGAGTAATGCTTAATGAATTCCATGGCTTTTGGCTCTTTTATTTTGACATAGATGTTGAATGCAAGTCAGCTTGCTCAATTTTCGTCAAAGTTCAGAATATTTAAAATACATTTTTAAGTCTGTATTTAACCCAGATTAATTGGCCAAGATTGTTGTACACCTGTGTACACCATTAACGAGATCCTTGGTGGAACTCTGCAATCAGTTCCGGTGTCCACACTTCAAAATGGGTCTTGAAAAACTCAGAAAGGTTCAGGAAAGAGCTACAATAACAAGTCAAAGTCTGGGTAACCTGCCTTGTAATAAGGGTTTTAAGAACCTCAGACTACTTAGTTGATTCAAGAAAAGGCTAACGGTAACTTGATCACGATCGTGAACCACAAGTATCTACATAGGAGAGAGATTTCTGATAGTAGACAGCTCTTTAATCCAGCAGAAAAAGGCATAATGAGGTCCAGTGGTTGGAATTTGAGGCTAGACGTATTCAGACGAGACAGAATCTGCAAATTTCAACAATGATGGTAATTAACCATTGGAACAACTTTGTCAGCGTATGCTGGTCTTTGGTTGGTTCAGTCCTGGCTACATTTGATTGGCTTGTTCCCACATGGGCCCCAGCCACTTTTCCTTTTGTATTTGTGATTCGTGCAGTGTGCTGTCAATCAAATTAGCATGGCTTATTTAAAAGAGACAGTATAGCTTAAACTGATCCTATGGGCGTGGTTCAAGGTTTATTGGCAGAGCTTTAGTCACCTGTGTTACGCAGGAGTGTCTCTGTGCAGACCATGTTACGCAAATTTGAAAGCACTGATTGCATGTATCTCTAGGAAGCCAGAATAAGTAATATCGCTAATTACTCCATTGGAATAAATGCCAAGAATCATAGCAAACTTGCAGTGGAATACTAAAAGCTGCTCGTCTTATCTTCCCTCCTGAAGTGCCAAGTGTCTAGTTCAGCAAAACATGCAAGGAGTCTTGTGGCACTTGAAGATGAACAAATGTATTTATTGCATGAGTTTTCAAAGCATCTTGCAAAGTGAGATTTTTCTCCTGTGAAATCTCATGAGATAAATAAATTTCTTCATCTTTAAGTGTCACAGGATGCCTCGTTTGTTTTACCTTCCGAAGTTAAATCATCATAAGGGCCTCTTTGGCTTTGATATCTGTGCGCTGTTTGGCTTTAAAGTGGTTCCAGATAAATTTTTGCAAGTCATTCAAATTAGTAGTGGATTACAAACTCCTTCCACGATGTAGGGTACTCCTTGGGTCTTTGGGGTAAATGATGTTGTTGCAGAAGCAGATTTATGTCGTATAAGCCTAGCTGGAATAGGTCTGTCACAGGGAAGATTTGCTGTTTCATGTGGGTTGAAAATAGTCAGTTACAGGCTAGGAGTCGAGGGTTTTGTTCTAGAAAACTGTTCTGGTGAGAGTTTTACAGAGGATTATGCTCGTTTTGTGTTCATTAGCTTCCTAAGTGTTTTATCTTCTAAGCTGAATTTTCCAGCACTGGATTAAGTGAGTGTTTACATTCATTTAATTTTAGTTTGTATCAGCAGTGAAATCACAGGGCTAATGACAGTAATTAACATACAGTGCGGCTTTCTTAACATCAGAATTTCTGCTTGTTTGTGTTCGTTCATGTCTTCATGTTGTGTAGGGACAGAACAACTTCCTGACACAGTTGACTTTCTCACACTTTTCTTGTAATTGCCAGAAAGCTGCTGCTCCCTCCTACAGATCCATTAGATCTGTTCAAATCAGATGGGTTTTGAAAGCTGCTTTTTGATTTCCTGCAATTTGTGTTTGGTCTTCCTTCCTCCTGTTCCCTCTTTCTTCCTTTGTTCTTTGAGGTTAAAGCCGTGGGTGTTGAGGTCCCATTAGTCATTTTGGCTAATCTTAAACTCTTCATGTTGAAAACTAGAGGGGGCCAAATTAGTCTCACAGTTTCACTCGATTTACACCACTACAGCTTCGTTAACTTTATTTGAGTTACTCCAGATTTACGCTGATGTAGCTGAATCAAGAATCCAGTTTACTAATCGGGTCAGAGAACTCTGTATCCTAAAGAGCACAGAAAAATCCAGTCTTCTTATCTAACTTAAATATTGGAAAAATCGACTTAATTTCAGACAAAGCAAATCCCTTCTTTAGAATCAGCAGGCGCTCACATGATACAAGACAGTATGTAACTAATTAGTCAGAAGCTGTAATTACTTTAGTATGCCATCTTGTTTAAACAGAGCACCCAAAAGACTTTTGTTTTGGAATTTTTGTGTTTTGTGTATGTGAAAGGTAGGTGTGTGGGAGGAGGGGAAGGAGGGGTCGGGAAGCTAAAAACCCAAAACGTGGGTTAAAGTAGGTTACTAGAGTTTAAATGCCACTAAAGGAAATAGACTCCACTGTACTTCGCTCTCGTGATGAGTTGTTGGCTCAGCTATTCTTGCTATTTTATTATTTGCTGAGCAGAGTCAGTGGGATCCAGGCTGTGTAAACACAGAATCTCTCCGGGCATCAGTTCCCCACCTGTTAAATAGGGATGATGTGTCCTTTCTCCTTGCCTGTGGCTGTTTCGATCCCTTTGGGGCAGGGATGAACTGTTCCTCTCTCGGTGCAGAGCGCCCAGAACAATGATCATGGCTGGGGCCAGGCCAGGTCGAGAGAAATTTGGGCCCCAGCATGTTGTGTTCACAGGGGTCCTGTCCTTCCCATTTTACTTTATTTGCCCAGAAGTCTCGGAGCTTGGGGCCCCTAGTATAATTGCCCCCTGCCCATCAGCCCTGTTTAGGGCCCTAGATACTATAACAATAATAGCGGAGGAGACTGTTGGCATGGACCGTGCAGTCCAGTGATTGTCTCAGTTTCATTCAGAGCTCCAGCTACCTCTGACTTTTGTCTGCTCTCTTCTGGCTGGGGGTTTTAAGGCTTCACAGTTTCCTGCCTTAAATTGTGCTGTCCCCAGCAAGCCAGATTGCCTGACGGCCAGCGCCTGTGCTCTCTTTGAGGCCCATGAGCAGTGTATTGGTGGGTTTTCGTAAAGGGGAGGGGACAAAACTTATAAATAAAATCTCTGCAGTGACATTTTGGGTCAATATTGTCACCACCTGAAAGCAGTTCTGTTTGTTCGTCTGGGTAGGTTTTAGGAAGGTTTAGTCTCTAGTTATTCTATTAGGACGGAGAATTATTTCACTCTAACAATGACTTTATGGTGCTTTAAACATAGCATAGTTATGCTATCTGGTCAGAGGTCTGATGTGACTTTTATTTTGCTATACATAATTTATTCTCTTTGGGCTGATCATACCATCACAATGCTCACAGTGAAGAGTCTTTCCCTTAATTTTTGCAGTGTTAGTTTTTATACCGAACATCTCTGGGATGAAGAATAAGACACTTTATGCTGAGCTGTGAATCTTGAGAGTTTCCAGTGTGCCCTTTGTATCTGATGAAATTAATCCCTTCTCCATCAAACTCACATTTGTGGTATTTTTTTAATTCTTAGTTAATCTTGTCTCGTGTCAGATGGTATGAATTTGCACAGTTGGAAACTATTGAGTTTTGTGTTAACTGATTAGGACCAAAACCTAAGTGAAGGAAGAAACACTTGAATTGACAAAACCCGATATGTCTGTTTCTAAAATGCTGTTCCCCGCACTACCTGGGCACTGTTGCCTAAATTTAGAAATACATCAGTTTCCTCCAGGATGAACATCATTTTGGTTTACAGCCTGAATCTACTCACTTGAGACATATCAAGTCCACAGTGGGTGGGTTTTTTCTTAGAACACACACAGTCTTGTCTTTTTTTTTTCTTCTTTTTGCCCTAATATGTCCTGGTTATGACTCATCCAGATCTCCCTGCAGTAAAGAATTGAATAGCAGAGGGCTGATGTTGATACAGAATGGCTTGTCCTTGTGGCCCCTGAGGTCCAAGCCTGAGCTGTTGTTTGAAAGTCATCACCGTAGTGGGCTGGGGAGTAAGAGGTGGGTTCATAGGTAGCCAGAACCTAGCCCATTTAGTGGCTTTGAAGTGACTATTAGCCAGCCAGCCACTGTAGGGTAGAGCATGTTTGTGCTCCCATCAGCCGACCCTCCAGTGGGTGAACAATTACATGCTGAACTGGCTGTAATCTGGGTGGTTTTTGCAATCAGCCAGTGTGTTGTTATGCATCAGTCTTGAGGGCTAACAAATCTGTGTAACTTTTAAAAACTATTTTCTTTTATTGTTTGTTAAATCTCTTTGATAATAGATCAGTTATTTTCCTAAGTATTTATAATTGCTTGAGTCGGGAGCGGCAGACGTTTGGATCAGCCGTCTCAAAAATGGTCTGGTTTCACAGGGGTGCCTTCAAATATCCTTTGCTGAAATGCTTGTTGTAACTTCTAACGGTAATGCTTCTGAGTCACAATGCATGCTCCTGTGTGTGTGCCATGTCTAATGTGCCGCCTCCTGGTTTTGCTGATGAGAGGGGAATCCAGTCCTTTGTATTCTTGATCCCTGCAGTATGCTAAATTTCTGAGCCTTATTGGGCTGCAGTGCTGGATCCTTCCTTGGCCTCTCTGGTACTTCTGAGGCACTCACTTCATTTTCTACCCCATCTTGGAAATGAGGTTTCTCCACCCCTCTGCCCAAAGCCTCAGGACCAGTGCTGGTTCCCCCCTCCTCCCGTGGTACCCTTGTGATTTAAACATTCGCCCTCCCAGAGGTTTAAATCTTCTGGTTTACAGGTTGACAGTCTGGAGGGCGTGCAGTTGCTGTGAAGCAGTTAACAAACGGCGACCCCTTGCTCAGAGTCTAACACCTTTATGCTGTCTGGTTTCTGTACTTTAGCGCTTTCTTTCTCCTCTCTTCCTATTCCTGTCTGGCCCCTCTTCCTTTGTGTTTCCTTTTTAAAACCCTGCTGATCAGCTGGTCACCCTGGGTAAGTTTCCTCTCTTCCTGTTTTCCTCC
Organism: Podocnemis expansa; assembly: GCA_007922195.1. Lineage (NCBI taxonomy): Eukaryota > Metazoa > Chordata > Testudines > Podocnemididae > Podocnemis > Podocnemis expansa. Next base: position 1,346,323 of record ML682107.1, read on the forward strand.
CTGTAACACTGTGGCTTGCCGGTCTCCTGGGGAGACTTTGAACGTCTTGGGTCTAGAGGGGCAGTGTATATCAGAGAACTAGACAAATGGGACCCTACTGGGAGTTGATTGAATCACCTTTGAACTGTGACTTCTTAAAGGACTCCGAAAAGGGTGAAACAGAGGATGTAGACTCACCCCTGGCCATGGAGGGGTGTTTGGTTGGCAGATGCATCGTGTTACTTGCGTCACCAGAGGGGTGGCCATGCTAAACTGGATTGTCAGAGCTTGAGTGGGTTTATTGCATAAGTTTTGTGAGGTTTAAGTGTCGTGACCTTACCTTATCATAACCTTAACTATTTCCGTTGTACCTGTCTGGTGTGTAGCTGCAACAGGCCCCTCTGCGGAATGGTGGTGTCCATATACAGAGAGGAAGTCACAATGTAGTGTTTTTTCGTAAGATAACTTCACAACATGAATCAGAATTCGTAAGTTGTAGAGAGATAGCTCCAGTTCATAACAGTGGGTACTTTGCGGCAACCAGGATTTTCCCTTTTCCTCTCAGCCATAGAAGAACAGCCATCATCCACTTCCCAGTTTGATCAGACCTCTGGTTTTTTATTTTATTCTTTTCCGTGGCTTGATTCCAAGGTCTTATAATGTGGCACTCTGTAAAATGAATCACAAAAGAGTGGGTCTCCAATCGTCATAGGAGAGTAGAAGGTGAAACTTGGAAGGGATCTCAGGGAGGTCATCTAGTCCAGTCTCCCACTTGAGCAGGACCAACCCCAGCTAAATCATTCCAGCCAGGACTTTGGCAAGTTGCACTTTAAAATGTCTAAGGATGGAGATTCCACATGTCCGTAGGCAACCCATTCCAGAGCTTCACTACCCTCTTAGGGAAAAAGTTTTTCCTAATAGCCAACCTAGATCTCCCCGATTGCAGCTTGAGACCATTGCTCCTTGTTCTGTCATCTGCCGTGATTGAGAATGCCTAGCTCCATCCTCCCCGAAACTCCTTGACTCTTAATGACCTTGTGTCAAATGCATACTCTGGCCAATCCAACAATGATATTTTTGTTAATTGCCAAACCTTGTGAACTCAGCCTGAGATCTGAAAGCCTAGCTGTATTCTAATTTGTCATCAGTAATAATAAATATTCCATAGGCCACGCAGTGCCCTCACCGATTCAGACAATTCACGTCTGTTCTACAGGTTGCTCAGAAGACTGGAACTAGATGGCTTTCTAATTTTATGTTAGGGTCTCCTTGTTTGAGGACGGAGGCGATGCACACAGTGAGAGTGAACTTAGTACAGAAGAGCTATTACATTGAACATTTCAATATTTAAAACACAAACTCTCTCCAGGAGCCTTAGGCCTCTTTACCTCCATCACATCACCCCCTACCCTTTCCATAGCACCTTCTGTGGGAGGTTCTCCTATTGCTTCACTAGCACAAATGAGCTTTTCTTCTGTAAAGTGGTGGGAACCACCACGGGCAGCAGCTGTGAAGTAAAAAGCCCAGGAAGCGTAGAGCCCAGTGGGGCAGGACTCAGGTTTTCTTATTCCCAGGCCCATTATTAGCCACAAGGTCATCCTTTGCATCTCCATATAAAGTCGTAGAATATTAGGGCTGGAAGGGACCTCCTGAGGTCATCTAGTCCAACCTCTGCTCAAAGCAGGACTGCTCCATATGTTGGGTCATTGTATTTTCTTGCCCTTTCAGGGGTATGTATTTGTTGGAATTCACAGTGATGAAATATCTATCAGTTACATCAAACAGCACTTTCTTCCAGGCCTATCCATCGGTTTCCTGTCTTTCTTCTCTTTAGTGGCCCTGATAGTATCTCTCCTGACGCTATGTCACCTCCAGCTGAAGCCAAGGCAGAATGTCATGGATCTGCATCCACGCCTACTGCCGATGGCTTTAGGAGTGTGCATGGTTTGCATTCGGGTGGGACTGGGAAGATTGCTTGCTCCATATGCTTGCTCAGCTTTGCTTCAAGGGCTGGAGCCAGGGAGCCTGCCTCATAAACCTAATCATGGAGCAGAAGGGAGATTGATGCGTCATAGGGATGATGGCTTGGGGCCCAGTCCTGTTTCCAGGACATCAGTGGGAACAGGATTGTGCTCTTACTGGGAGAAATTAATTAAAATGAGGAGGAAAGGAAGCACCTTGTTTAAAATGGTGATGTTTTGCTACATCCAGGGCAGGTTTAGTGCAAAAATACACAAGACTTCTTTCTGCCTGAAGAGCGCCAGATAAATATTAGAGGAAGTCCCGAGTACTAGGCACAACGGACAGCTAGGAGTTGGGAATTCAGCTGAGCCTGAATTTTTCTTGGAACCCTACCGCAAATGGCTAATTAGTAACTGGCCCGCCTGTTCGTTGTGCCATCTGTGTGTTCATTTTGTGTAATCAGGGTGCACTTCTAGATACAAAACTTACCGGGGTACTTTGTTATCTGGCTCTTGGTTGTATAATTATGAGTTCAGAGAGATCAGCGTGGAAAGGGTAATGGCAAATTAATTCCCTTCCAGACTGTAATAATGTGTCCCAGCAGCCCTAGTGCCTTGGGATTTTTAGCAATGATGACTGCTCATGGCCTGCACTTTTTTTTTTCCTGTGCTATGAGGAATCCAGCTATGAATGCTTTCTGCCTGTATGTACACGTGTGCTCTGTAGACATGCATATGTGAACCTTAACTTAGGAGAGCAAAGCAATTGGCAAACCGGACCAGATCAGTGATCCATCTAGTTTTGTCTGACAGTGGCTGCTTCAGGAGTAAAGGACAAGGAATCCTGCAGTGGGTAGGGTATTGACTTCACGGGGGATGTTTCTTCTTGACCCCCATCAATTAGAGTTAGGCTAGTACCCTGAATCAGGAGGGTTTGTAGCCCATCAAACATTTTTTCTTCATTGTTTGCTTTTCAGCCCTTACTTTAATTTTTTTTCCTTAGAAAGAAGTGGCAGAGATGCAGGGATTCAGGGGCTTCTGTCCACACCTGTTCCTGCGAGCTCTGCTCTGAATTTAACATTACCTGATTCACTGGTACACTCTTCTTTCTTGGTCCTTCCCATGGTCTCTTGTATCAGGCTCCAGCTTCTCTTTCAGCCAGCTTGTGTGTTCCCATGCCTTCTATCACCTCTCTAGACATTTCCTGTCTTTATATTCTCTTCTGCGTGGAAGATGCCCCATGCTCTTCTCATTCAAACCTACCTTTCTGCTAGCACTTGTCTAATCTATGCATGGCAAAACTGTGAATCACCTTGATGCCAAAGTTATATAAATGTAACTAGTGCATCGTTCCTTCTATTGGGGAGGGAAATGGCTCAAAACCCCTTCTCACTTTGTTTCCTGTCCCCTGTGGCCTCCTTGGTTGGAGGCTTTCAAGGATGCCCTTGCCATGTTAAACAGTCCTTGTGTTGGTAAGGAAAGTGCTGTGCAAACATCTGCATGGTGGAAGTGGCAAGACTCCTTGCCCTCCATTGGGGTGTTACAAAGTCAACAGCATCCGTCTCTGCTCAGGACTGTCAGAGGCAGTGACCCCAGAGACAGTGCCGGCTTGACTAGAGGGAGGGTCAGTCACGGGGTGACTTTTTTATAGCCAGACAAAAGCTCTGAAGCTAGGAGCAGCACTTTGGTCTGGACTGAGAACTGGATCAGGAGTTAGGTTTTAGATGTCTTTGTTAATAACTGTGGTTTGTTTGTACCTATAAAACACCAGCAAGTTATGCACTCTTTGCACTGAAATGTTTCCGGTCTCAGACTGTAAACTCTACGGAGCAAAGACTGTGCCTTCTGCTGCTTCCCAGTTGTCTGGGAGAACGTCTGAGTTGTGTCCTGGAAGTATTATCCTTGTTTTACATCGGGAACTGAGGCCTAGAGTAGTTTAAATGACTGGCTTACAGTCAGAATCTGTGGCCAAGCAGGGGATTGAACCTGGATTTTCCAGATTTCAGTCCAGAGCGCTATCCACTGGTACATTCTTCTCCTCTAATTAGGAAGCAATATTAGGAAGTGCTGTGGATCATAGGGAAAGCATTTGTTTAAATGGAACCTACTCTACTAAAAGGTATAACATTTTAACTTTGGCCACACTAGACAGGCACTGTGGAGATCATACTAACATAGATGAAATTATTTTAGTTTCTTTAAGATGGAGTAATTAAATACAGTATATACTGATCCCTCACAATGACAGCCGCCCACAGAGCTAAAAACAGGAAATCCATTAACTTCACTATTTAAAAAATAAAATAAAAAAATTCTTCCCAACTAATTCCTCTGTCACTTAAAGTTCTACATAAGAGGGCTAATTTAATGCTGCATTAACTCGGTGATATCGCCCTCTTGTTACCTAAGTAGTTTCTAATGACTACCCTGGAGAGCACTTGGAAGCTTTTAAAAGTTTTTATGCTAAAATTTTTTTCCATGTGGTTTATACTTTAAGAACTAAAGTTATTGATAACATTCTAAAATCTTTCAACAACATCAAGAACTATTCTCTTGGCTACAGAAATGTTAAATATCACCGGGCTGTTATCTCTTCTGTGCAAACAAGAGAAATCAAGAACATGTTAACTTTGTGTTGGACCCATTTCTTATTTAGGATGGGAAGTGGACGCTTGTGTTAGATAGAATTAAAGCCAGAATCCATATTCTCTCTCTCTCTCTGGATATATTTTATTTGAGGAGGCTCTACAAACATAACTTTCATGAGGAAGTGCCATGGGACCATTAATGTGAATAAAATGAGCGTGTGCATAAGTATTTGCATGATCAGGCCTCTAGATTTAGGTAGTGATGACTATAAATGAGAAGTAGTAGAGCAACTGTTAGGCCTGTCAACTTGTATTCTAGTTGCTAGAGCAGAGGAAAGGGGGTTCGAAAACGTGTGTTTTTAGTATTGATTTTTCCCCTGAATTTCTAGTCTTGGGCAAGTCCGTTCTTAACCATTCTGGGGGTCAGTTTTTGTACCTGTGGAATGAGAATAACCATTCATCTCCCTTTGGGGAGAGACCTAACTCATTAATATTAATGAACGGCAGAGTCTTAGATGAAAGACACTATGAAATTGCAAAGTATTAACTACAGCTGCTTCTGACCCCCATTTCCACCACCTCTGCTGTTGCCCTTTTGCAGAATTGTAGCTGTCTTCCTTATTTCTCCTGGTATCAGATTAAAGGTTTGCCTCTGGGTTTATGCGCACTAGTGCATTTCTGTGCAATGCTTACACGTCAGAAAATAAAAAGCAGGTCTCTTGCGGCTTCATAGTTCTTGCTGTTCTTTTAATGTTTTTAGAGTCTTAAAGTTGAGACCTTCTCCCTTTCAGTATTATTGCTGAGGCTTAGCACTTTTGAACACTTATAAAAGTCTATCAGACTTGAAAGAATAACTTGTCTTTATTGTGTAGCGGAAATACAGTACACTAGATGCATAGAGAAGTAAGGTTAACTGTCTCTGAACTGGAGCTATAGTTTAAACCATGTGTGGCCGTCTGTTGTTGTTTCTAGCTATAATATGCAGTTTACATGGGTAAGAGGCTCCAATAAACTTCAAAGAAAAAAATGCACAAGAGTGTCTGAGATTGACAGCAAGGTGATTTTCTCACAGCTCAGTGCTTCAAGCAATGGTTTGGAAAAATGTATTTGAATAACATTTTGGGGAATACTGCTGCATTGGACTTATTTTTTTAAATCAGAAGCTCATGATCTGAAGTTTCCTCTTGTAAATCAGACTTCAAATTCATAGTAGAGCATTGCTGTGACTATTTGAGGAGGAAGAGAAGGAGGGCTGAGGATGAATCTGTAGCATTTTTATCAGGCTTTTTCATCTAATTTCATCATGATTCAGAATTACGACCAGAAATTGCAAGGAATACTGTCCATAAGGAGCGCTAGAAGCCTTTTAAACTGCCACAGTAACTTGACAGTCAGAGTTTTGCTTGGCTTTTTTCTGTGTGTTGTGGATATTTGTCAACGGTGATTGGAAGAGTTGCAGAGCGAGTCTTTATCCCCGTTATCGATCCCTTGATGATTTGGAAGAGAAGAAGAAAGGGTTATACTCCAATCACTTTGTGTGTCAAGATGCAGTGAGAAAGCTGAGCTGTTTGTTGCTGTAACTTAGGAGAGTACAAACTCTTCATGCATTTGGAAACTATACTTGTTCTATAAGCAAAGTTGAGCTAGACATGGTGGTCAAGCAATTCATTCAATACATCGCAGGTATTTATGCCTCATCTGATACTGACCATTGCCATATTGATCTAAACTTTGCTTGCTTTCTTTTTGAAATTATTTAGTAGTGGAATGATCCTGTAATTCTTGATATTTGTGATCCCCCTCTCTGTAACTCTTTTTCGCCTTTCTGTTCTCTATTGTGCTGCAAGGAAATCTTCCCACTACGGACAATAATATCCATCTTGATTTTGTTTTCACTAGAAGATAGTGTTGCCGTTGACTTCAGTGGAGCCAGGATTTCAGCACGAGTGTAGGCCAAGACCATTTTTACTGTCAACAACTGTTAGCTCTTCGAGAGTCCCCTTCGGATTTGCCTCAACCGACTAAGACACACAAAAATTACAGTTGACTTATCTACATGAGGATTTTATCATTTCTGTTAATAGCTAACACATGTTTAAGAAACACCCTTTTCTACCATGGACATGGACTTCACCATCTTCAGACAAAGATTTTGCTTTGAATGAGTGAAATGATGATGGATTTATGCAAACGTTAAAATTAGATAATGAGGAGTAGGCTTTTTTGTTTGTTTTTTAATAGCAATTTCAGGTTGTCTTTTTTCAGTTTTAATGGAAACACTTCTGTTGATTTTAGATTTTTTTCAAATGTATCTTTATGTAATCTAAAGTTAGGGTGAAAATGGACCCCACTGTGCTTCTTTTTATTAAGTATTAAACTGTATGTAAAGTTTTCTGCATCTTTTCACTTTTTTCATATTTGCACAAGCTTACAGTCTGAACAGCCAAGATAGATAAAAGGTGAGAAGAGAAAGGGAGGTCAGAGATGTGATATGACTTGCCAGAAGCCACAGAGCCGATGAGTGTAGAAATCAGGTCTCCTATCCCTCCACTGGGACGTGCTACCTACCACTAACACAAATGCTTTCTGTCAGGCTTTTTGCTTACTGTTGAGGTGAATCCATTGATTTCAATGAAACTACTCACTGTCGTAAGCCATAGATGTTTGCTGTCTGGGGCCCTTATTCATAATATATCGTAATTACTAGCGCAATACATTTTGTTTTTGACAGCTGTCAAAAATATATAATGTAAAGCATGTCATAATAAATTTTCAGGGAGAATGGCGGAGAGCTCAGAATCGCTTCATTTAATTCCATGATGAGTAAATCCATGCTGAATATCTTTACTTTGACTGCTAGCAGCTGTGACACATAGGGCTTGGCTGAGGCTATGAAATTAGTCTGATGTAATATGCCTCATGTTGAACTAATTGTGCATGTGTATACATTTAAATTTGCTTCCTTTAGATGCAAGCACCCCATTACGGTGCCACAGCTAACACTGCCTCCCCAAACAGCATTGAGCCACGATCATTGTGCTGTGATCGACACAGTGCCAGTGTAGACAACTAGTGCATCATGTTGACCCTAAGAGTCCTCCACAATGATCTCCACTCGCTGCATTGGTCACAGATGTGAACTGCACTGCCCAGAAGCTTCCCCTGACGTGTAAAACCCCTGAGTATCTCCGAAATGCGCTTTCCTGATTCCCCAGCTTGGCAAGCACATCTAGCAGCTCTCCACTGTTAAGTGCAACTCCCCGACCTACTGTGTGAGTTACATGCCCCAGACTCGGAACACGGGTGGCATTATGGGATGGAGAAAGTTGCATGATGGGAACTTGATTCGTTGCTTGCAGTCAACCCTGCACAAACCTAAAAAGTTTTGCCCCACCATCCATTTCTGAAGTTTCCTAAAAGACCATGCACCTGACTTTGAGACGTTGCACACTGGGACACCTATCCATTGTGCACTGTACTGCTCATCACCACTATGGTGAGTATGCATGATGGTAATAGAAGGAGGCAGTTATGCACAGATGATGTACTAACTACGGTGGCTTTATGCTGATGTAATTTTCATAGACCAAGGTCTGTGGTATAGACGTGATCTAATGTTCATACGAAGATGGCTGCTCTATGTGTTTCACAGCTCTTGTGTCTGCTGTTTGAAAAGGAGAAATCTTTAAGATATTTTTTGTGCTATATATGCACATGTGTGCAGATGTATATGGCATATATACATACCTTGTGTGTAAAAACAGATAATAGTTTACCAGTATACCTTGTCTCCTAATAATAGGAAGGAAAATGAGAAAATTCAAATAAACTCTTCTGACCTTTCTTGCGGTTACAAGTGGTTGAAATTTTTTTTGTCTGAAAAGTTTTCCCACAAAAAAAGGGGTTCTTTTGACAAGGGAAATTTCCTTTCATTTCAACTTGAGGTTTTCATTTCTGTTTTCAAAAAATGGAAATACAAATTTTAATTTGAATTGAAATTTTTTGTTTCATTTTAGAACAAAATATTTTAACCAAGAATTTTTTGTGTGGAGAAAAGCCATGTGTTTGACTCTCTATTGTTTTTATGGTGGCATCCGAAGGACCCACCAAGGATTTGGGGGGTGAGAGTTCCCTTGTACAGCAGTCTGTGCAAACGAAAAGGAAGGGATATTTCCTCCTTTAATTTAATTGTTCTATATAGGTTCTAGGCTCACGTTATGGATAAGTCTCTTTAAAAATAGCCTCCTTGTTTATAATATAATTAGATCTTTGTCATTCATCTGTCTGCCTGCAAAACTGAATCCAAAGAGATCTCCCTCCCTTAAGATAAGTAAATAGAGGATGTAAATAAGGGCTTAATGCAGTGCTCATTGAAGTAGTGGAAATCTTTCTGCAGTCATTTTTGGGCTTTGGATCAGACTGTAATTTTCTCAGCTGTTGTTTGTGAGTGTCAGTGTCTTCTCTTAGCCCCCGCACTGGCCGTGCCATGCCACGGAGCCTATGTTGTGCTTTATAACTTGGGTGAGGTGTAAAAGGAAGCTGAACATATGGATTCCAGGGTTGCATGGGAAATTTTCAGAATGGCCTGGCTCTGTATCCACTGGCCTCTGTTTTAGGTTTGTCGTTGCTGATAATTCAGCTGTTTTTCTCATCAGTCGTTTATTGGTAAATAACAATATAAAGCCGAAAATAGGAAGCCTGAATGATATAACACTATATAATTTATATTCCATTAGAAATAATACCCTCTGCAGGGAGCCTTAATGACATTGCTTCAGACCATTCCGGAGACTATTCATCCCAAACTGACATTTTATACCCTAAGTACCTGTAATGTTTTCTACAGTGCGTCAGATGTTCCTGCCAAAGTATATGGTCTTTCATGAAAAATTGCATGTGTCCGGACACTAAGTGGTTCTCATTTCAAGCAGCAAATGTTTTTAGCTCTGGAGATCTGTTAAAGCAAGCTAGATTTCCTACCAGAAAGCTTATGCTTGTGGACAAGCAGTTCTATGTAATTTTGGAAAAGAAAAATCCCTTAAAAAAACAGAGAAGCCAAAAGTGGGGAGGGGGCACTGCACTTTTCCCTAAAGAGATCTTTCAGAAAGCACACAGCTACTTACTTGGTTGCATTGAGCTGGGAATGTTTAACAGACATTTTCAACGCGTGCGAGGCAAGTGCAGTCGCTGAAGTCCATGGCACTGGCAGCTCAGTTGATATTATTTTTTTTCAATTTGGATCCATCCCCGCCGTGCTGAGGAGATAACAATGACGTTCACTGTGCTAACTATGCAGCTGCTGAAATTTGACTAGATCCAACCGAAGCAAACAGGAGCAGGTGGGTCAACAATGCAACCCTTTCGTTCCCAGAAGTATCGGGATGCACTGGGGGCCTGAGGGATCGCTGTGCTGAGGTGAGCCTGAAGTTTTAGCCCTAAAGTGGAACACAAGACAGCAAGGATATGTTGGCACACAATTTGGGGACTTGGCTTTCATGTGCACGAGACCTTGAATGTTTCTAAATATTGTGGGATTAGTGGTATTTGTTGGCACTTGTTTAAAATTGAACTGACTTAAGGAGGCCCAAATTTCTTTGCTAAAACACTAGGATTGGAGAGTATTAATTTATGTGATAAATTAGTGTTACTAATGGCTGACAACTTCATTTTATTGCTCCCCATTTGCTGCTGGTGTTTAGATCAGTGTCTTGTTTCTAGTTCCTTTTTCTTTAGTTTGCCAGGCAAATATCACCTTTTTCTCTTTTTTAAAAAGAAAGTATTTATCACGTATGTCAGTTAGCTATAAATTTGACAAAGGGAAGAGAGAATTATTTTTTCCAGAAATGGCAAGGTTTGTAATGATTACTGATTACTTGTATACACAGGTGCCTTCAATGTGTTAACACTATCTGAACAAATGCTCAGGCTTGGATTTTCAAAGAGGCAGTAAGAGTTAGGTAGCTAACTTCTGTTATAATTTAATGAGAACTGAGCACTTAACTGCCTTAGGACTGGTTTACACTGAAAAGTTATATTCCTGTAGCTCAGGGGTGGACAAAAATGGTTCACAGCTAGGCACCAGCAATTTTACTTTTGCCAGAAGGCACTCCTCCATTACATTTCTACAGTGGAGCCAGGCAACAGGCTACTAAAACTGGCCACCATGGCAACCAGAAACAAAGATTTGTCAAGGCCTGATATAGCTACATCTTTCAGAGGTGAAAAATCTGCTCTCCCTGAGATACACAGCTAAACTGTCCTCATCTCCAGCATAGACCATGCCGTGCCGATGGAAGAATTCTTCCACTCACCCAGCTATCGCCTCATAGGATGGTGAATTAACTATAGTAATAGGAGAACTCTTCTCATCTCTGTAACCAATGTCTATGCGGAAGCACTGCGGTGGTGGCTGCAGCATTTGAAATGTAGACAGAGCCTTAGATGCTTTTGTGCATACTGCCCCGGCTCTTGCTTCGAAGAACTCAACATCTGACAAGAAATAAATGAAGGATGGTGGAGAAGGATATCATTTAAAAAATCATTTTAGAGATCAGTTATTCCTAACAGGCCCTCTGCTTTAGACTTGATTAATTAACTGATTTCTTGTAGGCATCACAGGATGTCTGGACCATGTAGGTCAGGGAAGGTACATTGGAAAGGATGGGTAATCACAAAACAGCAGCAACAAAACTAAGCAGCGTAACTCAGTGGGCATTCGGTAGCTGCCTTGTGTCCTTTTTAAGATGGAAAGTGGTCGTTTGACTGAGGGAGGCTTTTCAGACGTAGATGTGAACAACTGCTCAGAAAGTCAGCAGTTCGGAAAAATGGAAGTCATTTGTGAGGGCTCTGTTGTTGGTGACTCTCATAATCTTGCTTTGCGCTATCCCTTTAGAGAAGCTGAGTCTGAGAGAGAGCAGAACTTCCCCCCTTTGTAGTCTATTGTATTTATAGCTTTCGGTGTGAGCTTGGAAAGAGCATGTTGATTGTATTCATCATCTGCATGGCTTAACTGCTGGTTTCTAAAGTGTTTAGGTCTTTGCTGACCCTACCATACAGCATCATTTTTGATGTCACTCTGGACATAACAATGGGGAGTCCTATAGTACCTTAGAGACTAATAAAAAAATTTTTAGGGCATAAACTTTTGTGGGCTGGAACCGGCTTTATCAGATCATGAAGTGGAAACATGAAGTGGGTTCCAACCCACAACAGCTTAGGCCCCACCAAATTTTTTTGTTAGTCTCTAAGGTTTCACAGGACTCCTCATCATTTGCTGAAAATAGACTAGCGAGGCTACCTCTCTGAACTCTATACATAATTAAATGTGTTATGGGTAAAATGAAGCATACCCTAAAGAGGTAGGGCAGATTGTAAGAAGTGAGCCCAAGTCTTACAGCTCAAATTTGGATCTGTCCTTTCCCTAAGCATATGGGTGGTTCAGTCTGGGTTTTTAGGGTCAGAACTTTCTTTAGTTTTAAGCTGAAATTTAGACAGAATAAGTGACGTACTGGCGCGGAGAGTGTCCCCTTCCCCATAGTGAGCAATTTAAAGCTGGTGAAGGGGGTTTGAATGGATGTTGGCAGGATTGGAACAGTGAAAGCTGCTGATGTTGAACAGAGAGACTGGAGATCGGTGGGGTTGTGTGTGACAGTCAAGAAAATTGATTTCTGTGCCCGGGTGACCAAGCTGTAGATATCCAGTGTGTCAGGAAGGCGGTAGTTAATAAATCAGTGCATGTGGGTATCTAGATTATAGTCATGACTCCTTCCTGTGCCAGTGCGACTGGCCTTGCTATCAGATCACAGCAAGTACAGAGTGACACAAAAGTTCTGTTTGCACCAGCAAAATTATCCCTTGCTATACATAGGTGCAGGTCCACTGGAGCTTGAACTCAGTTTAACATTATACGGAGCAGGTTTTAACAAAAGCTTCTGAAATGGTGCTGACCGCTGTTTGTCCTTGGGTGCACTTGTTCCTAAACCGTGTTCAGCACTGGCTCAACTGCTCCTGTTGGCAACACCCGTTGTCAGCAATGGGTAATTTAAGAGTTTTCTAACAACAGCTGTGGGGTGGAGGGGGGAGTGTTGTTTACTCGGCTCTTGTTCATCAATAAGATCTCTCTGCCTCCCGTTACATTGGTGAGCTATCTCCTTTTCTGGCACGTTTCAGACCAGATTATACTGTTGGAATTGTACTAAGATAGTGGTGCCAGGATTCAAACTTGTAGCTTTGGAACAAGAAACACAGGTGCAGGGTGTATTGAAAAACTTTTGGGGCTAACTGCACACCAAGATGACTTCTGTCTTTGTATGCATCACCAAATGCGTAATAGATAAAAAATATATAACACTGAATTTTTATTTGATTGAGTGATGCTTCCCCTACCACTTAGTGACTGGAATTGTGTGTGATCTGCCTTTTTGCTCTGTCTAGTAAAATGTTACATTACTACATGAAGGAAAAGTGCATACTGAAAAATCTAAAAGCCATTAGAAATGTGAAGTCTTATGCGCTCTTACCCACAGATCCAACAAGTATAGTGTATGTCTGCAAGAGAGCGTGGTGATTAACATATGAAAACACTGATAACAGTGGGATTCTTGTGCAGGCTGAAACTACTGAGATATACTACCATTTTGCTGCCAGTTAGCCCCATAACTGCTATTTGTTGCTGGGTTTCATAACAATTAACCTTTCACATTCTGTGTTAGCTGGTGCTTTTCTGTTGCAGCTGTTTTTAAAACAATATACTCCACTTTTCCCCACAGAAGCGCTTAATTTGGCAGTTCAGTACCTCTCCAAGAAACCACAGGATATATGGAAGTAGAAAGGGATTTTTAGGATAACCATTCGTCACTAAATTATTATATGATAGGAACAAAAAGCGGTTTCTGTGATTGCGATGATTATTTTGTAGGGAATTCAGTGCAAGTCTTTGCTCTTTTGCCAAGTGCTGACTTCTAATCACCTCCACCTGATCTGCAGTGTGGTACCTCGCCAGAGCTAGAAGTAATGGGCTTATTTTCAACATCAGATGCCTTATTTACCTGTAAAATCAAAGGTGAAGGAAAGAAGCCGGGTTAATCTTATGCACCAATTTCTGCTCCGAAGGGTATGAATCTAGAACATCACTGTCTTTAAGGGAGTTACAGCAGATTCACGTTGATGGGGCTATATTTACTTTTTTTAAATGCTTCCCTCTATTATGAAACGCTAACAAAGCCTATAGTTGTGTGTGTGTGTGTGTGGTGGGGGGAAGAACTGTTGTTGTGTCACAGAATTAATAATGTTTTTCCTGGCATAGCCACTCCAGTCTGCATGATGGAATTTCCATAGCGTTTCTCTTGCTGTACCCCGTAATAAACTCTTGTGGGATCGCCCGCACTGGCAGCTGCATCACCTAGGTCTCCCCTTGTACTCGCTGGGTAATTAGTCAGGTTACGCCTGTTCCTACCCCGGGCATCCAGTGTCGTCTGCGGTGTAGCCACAGTTTAACACTAAATGAGTTTTCCTCATGAGTCTTGTAAAGCTGTTGCTCCCATTGACTTACCCTGTTAGCTCATTCGTATTCTGTTATGTCAGAGGTGGAAATACAAAATTATATAAAATCCTCAATCGCTAACCATTGGCATGGGTAGATTTAAAACTGGCAAGCCCATCTTCTGTTTGCAGTGAACAGCAGGACTCTCAGCTCTGGTGAACCATTGGTGCCTAAATGTTCAATAACAGGGATTCTCAGGTTTGCCACCAGTACAACGAAGCAGCCTCTATTCTTGTTCACTCATGGACGCACTCCTCATTTTAAAGATGGGGAAACCAAGGCACATAGGCATTGTCTAGACGTGATTTAAATCCCCACTGATTGCATTAAGATGCAGCCTAAATTGATACCTTGCTTTTAATTTGATGATTGATTTTCATGAGTTTTACGAGTTGTAATTTTGGTTGGATAGAATATTGCTTAAGATGACACAGTGTTTTTCTTACATTGATTTTCATTGGCTTTGTACAAACTTTCATGGCACACCTGGACAGTTCACATGGCACACCAGTTTGCCTGACGTGCTGGTTGAAAACCACTCATATTGATCCTTAAATCTTTGTGATCTAAAAAGATGAGCATTGTTTTATCATGCATAGCAAGGCATGCATTCAAGATAAACCATAAATGAATGTGGACCTTTATTTCAACAACACCATGGTTTGTTTACCTACAACAGTTTTATATTCACAATTTAAGGTACACTGGCACAAGAAAAAGTTGCTTTGGTTCAATTATTTAGACTGCTGTGCAGTCTTAAGGTAGATCTGTATCACACTAGAAAAGCTTTTAAATAAAAATATATTTTTTATTTAGGATAAAACTAGTGGACAGACTTTACTTTTGGGCTTGCTTTGGTATTTTGCTGCCTAATTGTCCTTTGCTCCCTGACATAAAAGCCAGTAAAATGTGACTTCATCTTTCAAAATGTAACGGCTGTGTTATTCCTGCTCTTTCCAAATAAGTATTTCTATATTTATACTAGGTACCTTGCAAAAACAAAATGCAAAATCCAGTTTTGCATAAAGGAGGCCATGCGTGAATGTCTCCAATGTATAAAATAACTTAGGTAAGAGGTTCACAGTGTGGTTATAAGGGTGGATATGCTGGTGTAAATCCAGGATTGTTGTCAGTAGAAGAAAACAGGCTGGAGGGAAGATTGGACCCTTCAGAATTTATTCATAGACCTGTGGTTAAGGAAGGCTTTTCCTTACGGCTCAGAAACGCAACCTTGAAAGTTTTAGACTGAACTTGATGATGCCTACGCCTTAATGGGATTTTTGAACATATTCTCTTGAAGATAGAGGGCTGGGTACTCTGTGGGTGTCAACTGGCGTAGCTCCACTAAAGTCAGTGGGAACTCGGCCATCTGTGCCTGCTAAGGATAATGTGGCTCATGATGTCAGGGGCCTAGCATTCAGTAAGAAAAGTCTTCTACGTGCATTTAGCAGACTTTGTGGCTTTTAAGCAATAGCAGAGTGTGAGCAAGACGCAGATTTCTGGCCAGACTTTCAGATGAGTTTCTAAAAAACCAAAGTCCTTAATTGGACACCAGAGGAAGAAATTTGCTCATGCAGGCTTCTCCTCAGGCCCAATTTTCAGATGAGGTCTTTGGGGCCTTATCAAAAGTCTAAAGATGACCTCTGTCTGCTCCATCCAGTTGAGGGTGGTGGGAATAAAAGCATTCTCCTTTTGTTGGTATGTCGCATTAACAGGGGCCTTCACTATATATGTGGGGAGGGGAAAGGTGGGCTCCTTTGTTCCAACCTAATTAGTCAGCTAGACGCTGCAGACCTTTGGATGAGCTGTTGCTAGGATAATGCTGAGAAGCCTGTCTGATTCTTGAATCAGAATTTATCTGAATGTAGCCACCTAAAGTATTACAAATAAAGCAAATTTTGATATGCGCAGAATCCCTGGGAGCTCAACTTCTTTGAAACAAAGCATGCAGGACATAATTTGCTAAATGGTTATCAATTCTGAAACTAAGGTAGTTTCCCAGAGTACTGCGCTCTAGAATGGACTTTTTTCCAGCTGTTAGCTACTACAGTATCCTCGGCATACGGCTTTCCCTCTTGCTTTTCCTCCCCAAATAAATTAGAACTATGGCATTTCTCTGTGAATTCATATTTTAAAGGGGCACCGCCAATTTGAAATCTAAAGAGATAAGTTATGGCAGGGATTACTGTTGTTTTTGGGTCTTCCTGCCAGTTCCTATGGTTTTGTAATCGTATTTTCGTATGTTTTTAAAAAACTATTTTTCTGTCACTTGTGGAAAAACCCACATAAAAGGCGACTTTTTTTTTTTTTTGACAGACTTGGCTACAAAGGGAAAAGAGCAAAGCTAAATACCCACAAAATGTACATGGGGCTGTAATAGAAACAAATGGAAAAAAATAGAGAATGGAGGTTTTTCTCCAGTCCCTTTCAGTTACAGTCCTTGATGGCATAGATAAAGTTAAGTCAGTAACACTGTCAGCAGGAAGTGTGATTTGATCGCTTTTAAGTTTGCATGGCCTTTGGAACAATTTTAATTGTATGTAACTTCAGTTCCATCTGCCGTGGCCTATGTTCAGAGAGAGTTGAATAACTAAGGATCATCAAGTTAAAATGAAAAATAAGCAGGGAGTCCTGTGGTACTTAAAGACCGGGGCCATGTCTACACTACAAAAGTTAGTTTGAATTAACAAAGTCAGACTAATAAGTTTGACCTTAATTTGAATTAAACCTGACCTTAGTAAGTCAATTTAACAAAGTGCACTATTCAACTGAAACATAAAGTCGAATTAGGGCACTTTGTTAATTTGAACTAACTGTCCTAATTTGAATTTATTTAGCTCGAAGTAAGGTTTAATCCTGGTCTACACTGCCTTTAGTTTGAACTAAGAACTGAACTAAATGCTGCTTAGTTTGAACTAAATGTAGGTGTTACTAATTCGAACTAAGCTTTCATTAGTTCAAATTAAGGAATTCCTTAATTTGAACTAGTGAAAGTCTATGGTGGACGGGGACCAAGTTAGTTTGAATTAAGGCTCCTTAATTCAAACTAACCTGCCAGTGTGAATGCACCCTGACAAATTTATTTATCGCATGCAATAAATAAATTTGTTAGCCTTTAAGTGCCACAGGACTCCTTACTTATTTTGCAGAACTAGAGTAAAATGGCTACCCCTTTGGAACAGATTAAATTGCTAATTTTATAGGATTTTTATATTCTGCATCTCATACGCTTAAAATTCCTTGATGAGTAATTAACAGCAAACTATTTCTTTTATCTCCTGTGTGTTGTGGCTCTTTAGGATGGGAATCTCAGCTTCTGGAAATGGGGTTCTTAGGAATATTCCTGTGCCCACTCTGGACTCTCTCCCGGTTACCTACCTACACTCCGCCTTCTCGAATTGTCATCTGGGGGTTTCGATGGCTCATTTTCAGAATCATGCTGGGAGCGGTAAGTGAACTATTGACTTTTATACTTGCGCAGACTTCTGAGATCATATTAGCCAAGGAAGATGATCTCTTTATATTTCATTAGAGAAGCTAATTCTAAAGGTTTTATCCTGGCAGAAGCCCACTTATTTCGTATAACTGGTATAATTATTTTTGTGTTGTGTAGCTTAGGATGATGTCTGGTTATAACCAAGGAAAATGCAGGAGGAAATATTTGGTGTTCTGTTTCATTGAATCTTTCAGCTTGTTACTGGTGTCTGCCTTTAATGAGATGAACCGATACAGGACTAAGAATGTGTGTTAACATTTTAGCATTACTATTACGATTTTAAAGTGGGGCAGGGGAGGAGAGAGAGGGAAGCCATTAGCTTTGAAAAAGTTTGTCGCTTAAAAATATTTTGTAAAGTGAAATGGAAGATTCCAAGGCATGGTTTTCAGCACTTTGCCGGAGAATCCCAGTGTGAAATCTCGAAGCAGGAGCTGTACCCCGGAGCCTATGCATACTTTATTGAAATGTTACTCGTGAGGTCTTGCACTGTCAAACACTAAACCACTGTTCTCTCCCAGTGAAAATTCCCAAGAGTCTTGAAGGCAAAAGAACTAATCTGTAACTGATGTTTCTTTTATTAAAATTAAAGGTTGGGCATGGGACAACATTTGGAGAAACAAAATTTTGGACACCCCTGAGTTCTTGGATATTTGCCCAAGAATGAGTCTGGGGCCAAGTCAGATGTTCTGGGGCCCCATTTGTGCTCAGCTTCTGAAAAATCTCTCTCTTGCCGTAGAGTTTGGGGGCTCCTGAAACTGATATCAAAATGTAGGCAATGTGATGTTGTTACGCTCGTCACTTTCTGACTTAAAGAACCCAAGGCCAACTGTGTTTGCTTTAGTCATGATGACTTGAAGGAAGAAAATTCTGCAGATGTGATATTGTGTTGAGAAATACACTCTGTCTGTTTGTTGCAGCTAGATGAGACTTTCCAGCTCAACACAAATCAGCAAATTTAGTTTTTAAAAGTTTTGTGTTTTGTTAGAATCCCACTGGACACTGATATCGTGCTAATTTCTTTCCCTAACATATTATGCGGCATCATTGGCTTTTGTTGTTGGGCAAATTGATTCCTATGCACAGAGGACTGATTCTGGAAACCTTTACTCACATGAGTAATCCTATGGACATTAATGCAACTGGGGATGGAGAATGGACTGCTCAGCTGAGGAAGAGTTTAGAGGATTGCCTCTCAAATTCCTGGAAACCCTTATGGCTGAAATATGCTAAACAAACATAAATGATGTCATTGTTAGGTTTTGAGCATGTAAGATAATCTCCATTTTGAGAAATCATTTTCTCTTTTTGTATATAGCAGTATATAAATAAATAAAAAGATGGATAAGCATAGACGTTGGCACAAAGAGCAACCTCAACACCTTTGAAGATCACCTTATCTCCATGTTAAGGCTATTTGATGCATGTGTAATCTCAACTATACTTTAAAGGATGGAAATTTGGTTTCTTCAGACAGTTGGCTTTTGTAGACAGAAAAGCTTTGATGTCTCATTTGGCAGTGGCCGAGATCAGATGGGAAGACAAAGCGAATGTAAAGTTCTCTGTGCTGGGATGAACAACGATTCAGTACATATGTGATAAAGAGGAGACTCTGGCTTGGTCATACCTAAGTAGATAGATGAAAACATGACAGCAATTTTGCAAAATTCGTTCCACAGAGTCTCTGCCCACTGTTGACAGATGGGAGACCTGCTATCAGAAAAATGCCTGGAATGATGATCTGCAAGATCTCCGATAGATAAGCAAGAGGGTGAAAAGGATCTGGTGGTTTTCCTCCTGGCTGTAGAAAACTGGCATTAAAAATGAAGTCTGAAATCCAAGCAGAAGTTAGTACGCTGTCTCTCAGATTGTGAAAGGGAGCAGGAAAGAGCACCTATAAATTACCTACCCACAACTAGCAGGGAATTTGTAACTCATTGTGCGTATGTCAGATCCTGCAAAGCAAGGTGCTCGGAGCTGCTGGTGGGGACTGTAACAGGTCATCACAGCACAGAGGTCGCATCTGATCAGGGCCAGGCTACTGTCGTGTTTACTGTCCAGCTTTTGCTGCATCCGGCGACCTATGAGCTACCTTGTACGGTACTTGCAGCTCTGGAGTGGCGATAACTTAAGTCCCTGGGGGACTCATAAAGTCTCCCCTCTTTCCCATGGCTCATTGCATGTTTTCATAAATTCCCTTTTCTCTACCTCTGTTCGAGAGATGCTCTCAGCTCTTAGCTCCCTCCATGTATGTGCACGAGTTCTGGGCAAATGACCTGTACTCCTCCAAGAAATGCACCCTTCTGTTCTCTCCATGAAGCTCCCACCTGACATGAAACTGGGGCAGGTTGTGGGAAAAGAGGCTTAGTGATTCGTAGCCGTTGACGTGCAAAGGGGCACCTTGGTAACAATGGCACTGCGTAGAGGCTTTGGATTTGCTTGAACAGACCCTGGTGACTCTTGAATGTCAGATGTGGTGACCTTTGCTGCAGATATCGTGGTTTGTGCCATTGAGCTTTCCCCCATCCTTTTGTGATTTAGGAACTCATAACAAGATGCAAAATGAAATGGCACTGTATCTGTTTGTTTCCCTCCAAAACCTACTTCGGTTCAGACTTGTACAAATCAATGATTTTTTTTTTTTTTGAGTCGGGAGGGTCTGAGCAAAGTGGGACATGGGATTGGAAGTTTCTTATGTGGATGGCATTTTTGCTTTAATCGGGTTTAATAATGGGTAGGGGTTTTTTGTTTTTGTTTTTGTTTTCTGCATTTTTGCCTCTATCTTCAAAAGCTTGTAACAAAACTTCTCTCTGCCCTAAGTTTCTTCTGTGCCTTCCTGCTGAGAAAATTCCCGTGTAAAGAAAGCTTTGAAATGAATCAAGAGGGGGGTGGTTCACAGGTCAGCCAGTTGGTGCAAATAGGTTTGAGTTTGGGAGCAGAGACTAAAGTTAGTTGTTAAATTTCCCTCAACCCGCATATGGACCTTGAGAAATTTATTTTTCTCATAAAACTAAAATGATCCAGAATGGTTATTTTCTGTCGCCAGCATCCAAGACTCCAAGAAACACACGGATGGCTGTCAAATCAGTTAAAGATGTGAAGAAAACTTGGAGTCATTTGTCTGTATAATGAGATGCTAGACATTTGGGGAAGAGGGGGAGTAACCAGAGAGCAAACCAAAAAAACACACATGTGCACATGTGTTTGCCAATTCGGAACTTTAAATCAAGTTTGGTGTTTTCTTTCCAAGATCTGGACATTTTTTTCTTTTTTTGCTGGACCTGGTCTGGTGTTCACTCTCCAACCCCCTATAGGAAGCAAGTGTAAAAACAATTACCACTTTTTAAATTCTGCACCATGCAACAGCTTTCCTGTGCCATATTAGGTGGGGCAAATCTGTTCAGATAAAACTGTGGCCATCTAGTACCTTTATCCAAACTAAAGTCAAAAGAAGGCTCTTTGGGATTAGGAAAGGAAAAATAAATTCTGTTAATTGATCTGTCCATGGCTGTTTTCCACTCGTAGGTACCACTGAACTTTATTGTTCCAGCAGACAGTGTCAGTAAACTACTACATGTAAATTTTATTCAGGTCATAGTCCTTGGGAGAGATCACTGGCTGCATATTTTCACAGGATTTCTAGGCACCAGAATCCTCATTGGTTTGAGAAACTGCCATTATTTATTTAACTCTTTCCCCAGTTATCTTTTCAGATGCTTTTCTGTATCACTCTTCTCCCCCCCCCTCCCCCGGAGATAATGTGCTAAGGCTGCAAGTATCCTCCACTGTCTTCCGTTTTGCAACCCTCACCTCAAAAAATCTTCCACTTGACAACCTTCCTTTTGGCAAGGAGGAGATTGGGGCCCATGTAAAGAAAAATCTGAACATAATTAATTTCCAGGAAAAACTATTTTTAAAAAAATGTTTAAAGTTGTAGCTTAGAATACCAATGAGGGGAACCCCTTTTGCAAGCATCTTCTAGCCACAGCTGCTCAGTCCTAGGAGTTTAGCCAGAAAAAGGGCTGCAGAACCAAGACCATTGCTGGGCAAATGCTATCCACAATTAATGAAGATCAAGGGAAAGTGAGTTTTGAACCCTCTGCTGTTAAAAACTAGGCGTGGATTTAGAAAATTCCATTCTATCCATTACATTGGTATTACTTTATTGTAAATTGGCTGAGCTTAAGATTTTCAAAAACTGATGAGCATCACCAGTGGGGGCTTTTTGTTTGATTGTTTTTTGGTTTGGAGGTGGTTCCCTGCTCTTCCCCCAAGGATCCTCAGGAAGCCCAACCTCATTTACTTGGAACATCCCTGCTGCCATTTTCCATTAATTTGAGAGGGCGTCGTGTCCCCTAGTCTCTTAGATGACCTGGAAAATATAAGATCCTCCGGGTTAGCGGGTGTCCAGATAGTGGAGGGTTTGAACAGGTTCAAAGCGAGACTGAAGATGAAATCCAGTTTCCAGCACTCGAGTGTGATTTTATTTAGAAGAGTTTCAGGTATGTTAAGCAACCATTTGGGAAACAGGGAAGAAGGCTCCCAACCTGCTATAAATATCCGCCCAAGTTCTATTACAAATTAAATTTCCTGTGTTCTCCTTTCTAAACATAGGACGATAACTACTTAGTAGCTGACCAGCATGGTTTACTCATCAATCTGGTGCAGGCAGCCACAGTCTAAGTTATTAAAGTTTAGTAAGTGCAATAACATGGGGCTGACCTTTAATGAAATTCTTGGGTGCTGCATATCTGTCCCATGACCTCAAAAGCTCCAGTCTCTTGATGTGCTGAGTGTCTCCTGCAGGGTGAATGATAGCAGCTGAAAGCATTTAGCATCTAGCAGGATTGGGCCTTCTTGCTTAAACTTCTTGTCCTTTAATTCGTCAAATGTAGCCTATATGTTTCATGACTCTGTGGCTGTGTTGTGAGAGGTTTTTTTTTTTTTACTGCAGAGAGCTTCAGTGAGATTAGTATGGTATACAGGGCCCTCCAGCCATTACTCTGTAGCAGCCAATAATGTCTTCCTTATGTTGGAGGGAGGCTATTGGAAAATCAAAATACTTCTGAGGAAACATCGTGTTTCCATCGCAGCATGAAGGAATTGAGGATCTGCTGTCAGAGGCCAAATCTACTTTAGGACTTGACAAGGTGCAATTCTGTAAAGCGGTCTGTCAAGTCCTACCCAGTATTGCTGTAAACCCTGGTGGTCAAATTAGCAGCCAAAATAGGATGATTGCCTTCCCATGTGCCTTTTTCCCTAGCCAGATGTCTTCCAAGATCTAGGATGAAGATGGGGCGATTTCAGTGGGTCTGTGACATTGGAGGGCTCGTCTATGTGGAACGTATTCTCGAGTGGTTAGGTTAAGATGGTTTGGGGGCTGTAATATATCTTGTCCAATACATTCATTGCAGCTGTGTCACTGACGTGTATGGGAGACTAGAACAACAAAAAAACAAATGAAAAGGAAATGCCAAGAAGTGTTTTTTAGCAGAGCCTTTGCTATCTCTCTGTGGCTACCTGAAAAAGGTTCATCAGCTAGCATTTAGCTACACTAAAGACCTGAAAAGAACATATTTGTCAGCGTTTTTATTTACTGCCTAAGTAAGCGGGCTGCATGAAGTAAACTGATTGTAAACCAAGGATTACTGAAGACTTAGTAAAACTGTTAGATGGAAGCCCCCAGAAAGATTGATAGCAGAGGCGCAGAGCCTGGCATGAAGGTTCATTAAAAAAAAAAAAAATTCAGAGCTTACAATTTTCATATTCTCCACAACAGTTCACAGCTCCCTTCCAGATTTGTACTAATATTATGGTATTTCACAAGGGAGATGCTACAGCTTGTACTTGGAACAGGCCCTGAGAAATAATGCTTTATCTCTAGGCTCGGACAGAATAGAGGTGGGTTTTTTTTGTTCGTTTGTTTGTTTTTTTATCTTTAAATGTGGATTTTGCTATACGCACACAAACCAATGATAAAATATTTTCATAAATTATAATCAGAATTTACAGATAATTCAAACAGGAGAAATGCTCCTTGAAAACTCAATTGAAATCCAGTGATTTAGGCTTCTGAACCAGGCTTGTTACAAATGGACTAGGGACTGAATAGTAAAAAGAGGTATGATATGTTGATTTAAGGATATTCCTGCGGTATATTTTGACACATGATATTAACAGTTTATGTTTTAATTCTCATAACGCTTTCACTTTTTAAATCTCAATGTCTGTCAATAATAACATGGCCACCCATAATTTCCCACAGCTGTTGAAATATAAATTGATAAGTTAAAAAAAGCAAAAAACCTTAAAAAATAACTGTTACTATTATCCATTGAAGTTATTCTTAAAAAATTGAATTTGCTAATCCTGTTCCTCTTTCTGTTGAGACCTAAGATACATGCATTGCAGCTGTGTCACTTATTTGTTTAAGATAACTTAAGCAAATGCTTCAGTCTGCAAGTGGGGGCTGGTTTGCGTGAACGGTAGCAAACTCACTGCTATGAGATTGAACTTCCTGATCAACTGAGCAGGTCTTTGAAGACCTCCTCAGTTGATCAGGAAGTCAATCCCTGAAGACCACCCCTTGAGTGGGATGGCGCTGAGTTGACGGGAGGCCATTTCCCATTGACTCAGTGCACTAAAGACACCGTGGTTAAGTAGGCAGTTGAAAGCTGAAAGCAGATGCACAAGGTATTTCAAGTAACTTCTGCATCTCTCTTCCACTGCCACTGAAAACCACTTGCAGTGTAGACCAGGGCAGAGATTCTTCTTGAAGACGCTCATTGAGACTTGTAATAGTTCAGAGGCCAAGCTCGTGATCTTGAACTAATTCTTAGAGCAGCAATCTTTGAATAAAATGATAGGGGAAGTGGAGCAGGAGTATTTGCTTAATGCCAGTTGTATGCATGGCATCCTGCAGTGCATGAAAGTAAATAGTGGATGTAACCCCTACATGGTCCATTTAAAGGATAGATGCTCTCTTCTGTTTTGTCTGGCCCTTTTTAATCTGTATAGAATTTTAAAGCTCTTTTCTGGGTCTTTATTGTAACCCCTTTTTGCAGGCCTTAATCCTTCCAACCTCTCAAATTCCTGATACCTGGCCTTAAACAAAGCTTGACAGAGTCAGTGGCATGGGAATTGCAGGCAAATTGTATCTTATCACAAGGTTGTTTCCCATTTTTCTTTTAAAATGGATGTCTGGTGCTGCTAATGCTCTGCTCCTTTCTTATGAGCCGTATAACGTCTTTTGCATTATTTGACACATTTGATGTAATGCATCATATACGTTCTCTTTGATATCACTGAGTTATCTCAGTGCTGTTTCTGACTGCGAGAAAGTAATAACTCTCCAGTTAGTTTTAAAGAGAGCATAGAGCAAAATAGAGGTTGCCCTGGGAGTGACTTTGTATGTCTTGCTCGTTGATATATAAGTAGCAGACGTCTTAAAGGAAAAGATGGAAAGGTCATTAAAAGAAGGGCCTAATCCAAGCAAGTGGAAATCAGTGATTGATGATACCTTTAATGTCACAGTGCCCCAGCCATATGTACATTTCCTTCTGGACAGGGTTAATGAGGCTGACAGGCACTGGAAAGCAAGTTTAACACATGAAACCAAAGTTTCCCCTCAGACCACATGTGCACCTGTTCCAGTGCAATCTTCAATTTCTGCTCTAATCCAGGCAGGAGCTGAAACATATGCACAAACATGGCTTGAAGGAAGGTTTCCCATGGGTGGGATTGGAGAAGATTATAGGTTACAAAAAATTCAAGTTCAAATTTCCTCTTTTGGTTATTCACCTATTCCTCTAGCTGGCAAGGATAAAACTTCCTAGCGAAACTTCTTCTAAGCAAGTGGCGTCCCCTTGGGCCATATTCATAGTAATTCTCTTGTGACTGACTTTTGATAACTAACACAAAGCCCCATTTTTAAAGAATGACCTTAAGTGGGCAAGTCTTTTCTCAGTAGCAAGTGTGCTGAATCCTCGCCAAGAGCGTTTCTTTGTTAATGGCTTTATGCTGTGGGTTTGTGACTGTCTCTCCATGGTATGAGGGAAATGCATAAAGACTTGGATGGTCAGGATCAGACCTGGAATATTCCTGATATTTACAGGAGGGCTAGTCAGGTCCAGAATGTATGAATGAGCGACTCTACGGCTGTACGCAGAATGGGAAGATATAGTACTGAAAGTGGCTGATTTGCCTTGGCCCGAACGTGCAGTGAGTCCCCTGGGAAGCAAAGCTGTGCCATGGGGAGTGTAAGGTGGAGGTGGGTGTGAGTTGGCGAGGGGGCAGATCCCACCCCCCCATTTTATCCCTATGACGGCTCATCGAAGACTGACTTTGTTGCCAATAGGGAGAACTTCAGAGGGCTAGGTGTAGGTGCAGGGGACACCAGAGAGGTGTACAGTTATCCCTGGTCTTCAGTGGGCGCTCATGGAGATCAGCACAATGTGGGAGTCCAAACCTCTGCCTGTTCCTTTGTCCTCCCCAGTGGAAACTCATGGAGTTTTCGTCCCTGTTTTGCAGTCCTGGCAGAAACTTTCATTTGGGGAGTAAGGCAGATGGGGTCCTCAGCCGCCAGAGTCTTCATCTGTGAAATTCTCCCAGGGATTAATCCCTTCCCTATTCAATTTCCATTTTAAGGGACTTTGCAAACAGTCATCGATCAGACACCGGTGAAACCCAGCTCCACATCAGAGCACAGTGCCACCATCTCCGAACACTTGGCTCAGTTCAGCCAGTTGATGCAGCACATCTGGCTGAATCAGAATGAGGGGGAGGTTGACATCCTATGTCGGTGGACAGAGAAAGAGGGGTTGCTTTCACAGAATCACTCTCTGGCAAGGAGACAGCAGTGGTGGCTAAAGTAGTCTGCTGCTCTGGTGTCTGCTTCAGCTTCTCTTTGCTTCTTGAAAACCCAGAGAGTCACACAAAAAATACACTGGTGGCTGGTAGGAGTATGAGTCTGATATTGGTTTGATCCATGCATCCTTGCTCTCCAGGCTTGATCACTGTTGCCCACAGTATGAATTTAGATGCCTAAGTAGAAAAGCTCTTTGCCTCTGAAAATCAGATCACTTCTATTTGGACACCTCAGTATGGATTTAGGAGATTAATTTTTGACAACCAATGTTGGAGATTTTAAGCCTCAAACACTCCAGTGATGCACTAAGTACAAGTGCTTAGATGCAACATCTCTCTGTGTTTATCACATTCTGGAGGCTGAAACCAGATGGTTAGCTTTTGTTGAAAGTCTTCCAGCTTGCAATATGGCTTACTTCTTTTGCGGTTTTGTTCTTTTGCTTTATCTAGCTCTAGCACCATTTTCTTCCCTCAAAGGATGGTCTGTCTTCGTAATGTGAGGGATGTTTGGTGATCTTTGTAAATAGTATGTTTTCTACTTGGTCATTTTTCTTTTTTTGAAATAGGGAGTGTGAGACTGATTCCTAAATTGTTCAAGGAGCAAGGGTGTGAATTGCGTTTCCAAGGGTTTTTTTCCTCCAGTGTATTCTATTTACCTATTTTTTCCATATGCTATTTCAGAACAGGGCTCAGGAAACCACACATAATTCATCCACTGCACTTCAAGTGCCCGCACACATGTAAACACTTAAAAACTTTGTGCCAAAGCAAATGTTGGTGCCCTTAAATCCATGGCAACCTTTCTGTATCAGTCACTTCAAAAAGCAGATAGGCATCTTGGTCCCTGGGTCCTATGGGATGCTGAATAGCAAAAAAGAAAGGTAGGGCGAAAGTTTTGTAATTGGCTAACCCTGAATTTGCATGTTCGTTGTTGTTGATCTTGTCAGAAAGTATTAACCACATGCTTGAGTGCTTCCCATAACCACTTGCCCCCTCTAATGACTTCCTGAAGGAGAGCTGCCAGTTCTCCAGCATGATTGACTAATGGTAAAGAAAACCGAAGAAGATAATTTTCTGCTTTAAAGCAAAACTCAGTGATGTGTTGTAAAGCCCAGCTAGGTTAGCTTGCACTACATCGTATTTTTTATCTCTTAAATCTGAAGTGTCTTATTAGGAAAATTAATTTTTTTAAACTCCAAAACCTCAAAATGCTGAAAGCTTCTGAATCTCAGAAATGTTAGCGTATGGAAGAGGCTACACCTCAACTGATGTCCCATTTCATTGGTACGTAGGCCACAAGCATGAAGCTCTTTTTAAATAGCAGAAATCATAACAGGCCTGTCTATTACCATAGTATATCATGGTTTAGCTAAGCACATATTTATTATTTACATTATAGATGCACTTACAGTCAGATCTCACTGAGATCAGAGACCAGCTGTGGCCGATGTTATATGCACATATAATAAGAACAGTCCCTGTCTTGAAGAGCTTTCAGTAGAGAGGGCGTACAAATGGAGAAAACAGAGGAGCAAAAGATAGTGTGACCAGGTCAGGGTCATGGAGCTGGTGAGCACGTGATCTGGGAATTGAGCCTGGGTCTCCCAAGTCTCGGTCAGTGGGTCTCTAGAAGTTCAGTAGATCATGCTATCTCCCCTACTTCTCCAACATCTCCAAGAAACACAGGTTGGTATTTTACAGGTTGATTGGTTGTTTCTTAATCAGCTAATAACATATTTTAGAAGGTTGTGTGGTTTCAAAGTGGTACTTGGGGATATGAATCAGTTGCAGTTGCATCCTGTTGTTCAACTTCCAGAATTTGATTTTCAATTCACACAACAGATGTGTTTTGGAGAACTGGACACTTGGGTATTTAAAAGTGACGTATTCTTTTGGTCTCTGTTACATTTTTAAAAGACATTTAAGATAGCTGCTCTAGGGTCATCTTTCATTCCATCTTCAACATCTTTGGTGATGAGGTTGAAAAAAGGGGTAAGTGTTGGAGAACTAGACCTACGTTTCTCAGTGTTTTCCGTGTACTCTAACTTCAGTTTCAATCCCTGTACTCTGCTGCCATCTTGGTGGTCCTCATTTAGCAGTAAGAGAGGAAAAGGTTCTTCACAAGTCTCCTTGCAGCCTCCTGGTTGAGCATCCCTGGAGCAGTCTGTTATATTTAATCTGTCTAACTATATGGTTCATACACTCAGAAACCTGCTGGGTAGAAGGAAGACTTCTAAGTGCTTTATGTTAGGGAGCATTTTGGGTTCAGTAATACAGTGCAGGAACTTTTTGCCTTGCCTTCTTCTGTGCCTTCCTGTGAATAACAGCAGATTTTGTAATTTCTAGGTGCTTCACTAATGTTGGACCTGGTTCTCCTTTCACTTATATTGGTCTCAAGGAATAGTTTAACTCCAGATTTAAGCCAGTGTAAATGAGAGGGGGATCTGGCCAAGTTCCTAAGAAATCCTCCCACCAACCCTGTGAAGTGTGCAGTGTCATCCCCATCTAAAATGTTAGGCACGCCAGTCCTTTGTCTCTGGTAACAGTGCATGCTAGCAAGCGATCATCCCTGGAGTGTGGGCATGAGTGGAAACGTCTCTTTACTCCTGCAGGATGAATCTGTATGGAGATTGGGCTCTGTAGGAAGCCGTGTCCAGACTCTCCTGACCTGATCATCACATCACGGCCTGAGATGATTGGGGAGTCAAAACAAAAACCAATGTAGTTAAGAGCACCCTCCGCTGGGAGGCAGTGCAGAAAAACTGACATTTAGTATAAATCTTGCCACGTGCTCCAAGAGGCAAGAGTTTGCTGGCTGTGCTGTGCAGTCCACCTTCTTGTGCTCATGAATTGGTGTCTGGCTCCAGCTGGTCCTGTAAGAAGGATCTCTGTGGTGCATTTATCCCACAACTTCATTTTAAATCCGTTCCTCCAGTGGCTGCCAACAAATTTATGCACAAGCTGTGAACTCTTCCGATGAAGATCCTAAGACAGGCATTTGCGGAGCAGACCTTATTTTGTACGGCATGCCTAGGCTGGGAGAAGAAAGAGGATGTTAAGGCTTTTTTGTTTCTTGCCGCCCCCCCCCCCAAGATAGAACATTGAAGAAACTTGAAGTAAAATTTAAAAAATAAACCCAAACTTTTTTTTTTTTTTAAAGAACGCCTCCTACATAATTTTGAAAGGCATTAGCACTTTCTCACTACGCTTATTGGAGTTTGATTGGCAGCAAATGCTAGCCTGATATCAAATATTGCTGGCTGTTTAAAAGCATAATTACTTGATTCACTCTACATGTTTTATGCTCCTAATATTCCATTAGCGCGGGGCGTAAAGATGGATGCTTCTTAGGAAGATGCGGTGGCAACAGAATTTCAGTCCCTTTGTGTGAGCGAGGAGGTTATTAGGAAACAAGTAATAAAAACAGACATTTATGCAATTGATTTGCTTAAGATGTGCACTGTGACTTGAAATTTGCAACGTTTTAACTAAAGCTGTCGGTTGCTTTAGCTGCTAAAGCCAAGGAACATAGAAAACGTTACACTTTTCGTTACTAAGACTAAATGGGTGGTCTGCAGAGGTGTTTGCCTCTATGTTGTTGAGGCCTGCAAAAGTTTACCAAAAATGCTAATGGTCTGCCAAAGGAAGAAGCCTTTACTCTGCAGTGCATCCCATTGCTGTGTCACTGCCATGTGGTTTTGTAAGCACAGTGGTACTCAGTCCAATAGGGGGAATTTTTAGGGCTTGATAAAACATATTGAGCCCTGTGCTCTGACAGATCCAGCACTCATTGCAAATCATTATTGGTCCTGCCTTGTGTACACGTCTCCCCAAATGCATTCGACTGACCTGGCTTTCCAGCTCTCCTGTTCCCCACAGAGCCCTTGGGCTCTGTATATGATCAGTTTGGAGCATGGCTAGCTTCATCCCATCCCTGATTGCCCTAGCTACCCTAAATGTGACATAACTTTAAAACTTGACCTCTTCAGACTTCATGCTTTCCTCCTGCTGCTGACAGGAGACCTGTTTGTAGCTTCATCAAGTCCACGATAACACCTGAGTTGTAAATAAGGCCAAATACTTAATTGCTGATCTAAGAGCTACCGCTTTTTTGAGAGAGAAGCAATATACCTTGTGAGCCACTGAGAAAATACTTTGCAGCTAAGAATTTATTCAGGAAACTTTAGCTCCTTTCTTCTTCATGATGCATCTGAGGGCAGATAGCAATTTCCTCTAATTTGTGTGTTTTGTGAAACCATTGAACGTCTTTTGGGTGGGGAATTGAGTAGAGTTCGGTGAATTGCAATGCAAGCAGTTATCTGCCACAGCTTAGTTTGTTGTTCAAATGCTGTGATGACTTGTGATTTGCTAGATAAGTTGCATGGTATTCTTTTTGCTCCTTCATTAGATGAATGTATAAGAATGTTGTGGGCAGATTCATCGATTCCCAGAGATCACAGCCAGAAGGAATCTGTGTATTACAGGCCCTTACATTTTATCCTTTTATCCTTATATAGAATTCAGTGGCTTAACACATGCAAAATTGCATGTGCAAACATAAAATTCAGTTTTCACAAATATTTCTCACAACTGTTGAAAATCTTTTCCCGAGTTCGGTCATAATAATAAAGCTCAGTATCCATAAAAAGTTAATACAAAAGGGTAGCACGTCTGGTTAACAAATGAATACAACAATTTAAATAGATACTTGCAGAAAACCATAACTAGCGTTCACCCTGTTCAGCTCTTCACAATAGCCTTGGTTGATAAATCAGAAGAGCTTTGAAATGTCGGAGGCACTTTTTTGATTTTTCTGTGTGATTTTCCTGTATTGCATTACCCATAATGCTTTCCCATTTGGTTTCCACTGTGTTGCCACAGCCACGCTGCTAAGGGAGCTTGGTTTGGATGAAGCTAAACCTTGACTCTTGAAGGCTGATTCGTACATCTGTAGACAGAACTTTGATGATTTGCTCAATGATTATTCTTGCGGCTTGCTTCTGCACGTTACATACTCAACACTGTTCTTCAGGCAAGACGCAGACTAGGGCTTTACCACTGGCCATCCAGGTAGAATATTTAGACGTTTCTCTGGACCTGTTTTGACAGTGTAAGCATGTGAGTGTGTCGTTTCCATCACGTCCCCTTGACAAAAAGGCTTCCAGGATTGTTTGAACTCTCTGTGTGTAATGGGCACAGACTTAACCTACGTCAGTGAGAAGTTGCCTCTCCTATAAGGACTTGCTACTGCATTTGTGAGCAGCCAGATTTGCATAGACCTGGAGCTCCTTTGATATAAATGAAAAACGAACTGACAAGATGTTCTCTGTACAGCGCTGCTGACTTAGGACTGTTTCATTTTTCTTCCAGGTTTGGTAACCTCCTGGGCATATTATAAATCCCATCTTCTCTTTTGCAAGACATTGTAGGAATGGTAGAGGTTGATAAATGAAAGAACCATAGATTTCAGGAAGATTTTGGTGGGATCTCATGTTAGTGTGTAGGTCACTCATTGACTGGGTAGGGATACAGGTAAGAAACTAAGCTTCAGTTGTTGCGAGAAGATTTGCTAATCAGAAAACTTGCAGCTGGAGTGAACTAAACATCGGGTTTGGAAATGTTAGTCTTCTAACAGTTCATTTTAAATTTTGGATGTCCCTTAGGGCTTGGGATGGCCATGAGAGATGTCAGAAAAATTAATTAACTCAGTAATTAGTGCCTTATGAAATGTCTCCGTAGGTTACTTATTTCTGCATACACCTGGAATAAAAGTGCAGTTATTAGTCTGCTAGCCCTTTGGGGGTGGGAACTGGGCATTCCTTTTAGACTGGACTTAGCAGGGGGTGAGTGATACCAGCTGAAAATTAATCATTCAGGAGCATAGGGAATCAAATTGATAGATCTGCATATGATTCATTTAGTTTTTTATGCAGTGTCTAGCATTGTAATGTCAAGAGTGCGTTTTGCTGCATGGGAGCCCCTGTGTCTAGCAGGGGTCTTCCTATAATTGGGGTGTTACTCTGTCTGTGGAGCATTAACTTAGTTCTAGACCTAACATCAGAAACATCAAAGCTGGCACATATCCTTGCAACAAACCCCGTTGCCAGCTTTGCCCACATATCTGCACAAAAGACACCATCACAGGACCTAATCAAACCAGCTACTCCATCCAGGGCTCATTCACCTGCTCGTCTGCTAATGCAATTTATTTCATCATGTGCCAGAATTCCCCCCCCACACACCTTCAACATTGGGCAAACAAGACAGTCTTTGTGCAAAATAACAAATGGACAGAAATCTGACATTAGAAATAAAAACATGCAAAAACCAGGAGGGTAACACTTTAGTCTCTGCCCACTCCATTGATGATCTGTTAACAGCCATTCTTAGGCACATGGATTACAAATCAAAGCTTCAAAGAGAAACTGCTGAAATGGAATTCATATGCAGATTTGACACAGTTTATTTAGATTTAAATAGGAACTATGAGGTCTTTTCTAAACACAGCAGGTAATTTTGCTTTCCTTTCCTCTCAGCTCCTGTGCTGT
Organism: Podocnemis expansa; assembly: GCA_007922195.1. Classification (NCBI taxonomy): domain Eukaryota; kingdom Metazoa; phylum Chordata; order Testudines; family Podocnemididae; genus Podocnemis; species Podocnemis expansa. Next base: position 1,379,298 of record ML682107.1, read on the forward strand.
TCTCCACTGTTTGACTCTAATCAACTGCATTGATTTGCTGTAGCAGCTTGACCTGATTTTACACTTCCCTGCATTTATTTTCCTCCCATTCTGTAAGTTCTCCATCTTCAAGCATCTGACGAAGTGGGATTTTCTCCATTTAAAGCTCATGCCGTAAATAAGTTTGTTAGTCTTTAAAAGTGCCAAGGGACTCCTTGTTAGTTCTAGTATGTCTTTCACCCAGGTTTATAGTTAAACTTGTAACATCTTTCGTTCACCTCTTCGGAATAGTAAGTATGGCCCGTTTTTAGAATGAAGAAAATTTGATATTTGTGTGTGTGAGAAAGAAAGAAATTGAGGAGGAGAGAGAGGAGGAGAAATATTATCTCTCTTTCCAGGTCATTTGAGGTTTGGAGCTATTCAAAGCATGCATGTAACTTTTTTATGACTTTGTCAACATTGTGTGAGCTGGATCTTTGCTGCAGGAAAAATTAACAGAGTGTAGAAGCTAAGAAGCCATGCCTGGAAGCATAAGCTGGTGCCATTTTATTGCATCATTGTAAAGCTGTAACCATACAACTGGCTTTCTGAGGATTGGTGCTAAAAGCAGCATGGAAATTTATTATTCCTTTATGGTTTGCATTCATTCTATAAAAATATGGGGCAGGCTTGAAGGCCTGAAGGCACAAAAGGAGTTAGAGCTGTAGAAAATCCCTGCTTTGCACAAAGCCAGAATTAGGCACGTAGCTTGCTATACACTGCCTGGAGGGAGAGATTTGCAAAAGCTAGCCTGTGATATACGGAGCCAGTGGGAGATGCCACTGACAGAATGTGTGTTAAGCCCTGCCCCTTTCTTGGTGGTAGGTACCTGAGCTATGTTTCCTCTAAGCTGTGTGCATGTGCACGTGCACACGGGTCATGAAATCCATGCACACAACAAAACAAAGCATGCACAAAAAAATTCAACAGTGCTAATATTTTTATACTACTTTAAGAAGGCAGTTTCAATTAGCATGTTTCAAATAAGGTTTTGTAATTTATAAAGTCATTTCCATCACCATATAAAAATAAAATTTAGATATTATTTGCGTCATACACACTTGCTTCGTTGTGCTCACAAGTTTGACCACACTCACTGGAGGGCACACAAATTTGGACACTGGTTCCAAAAATTTGCACAAAAGAAATTTTTTGCGCACACAGCCTATTAAAAATTAGAGGGAACATTGAATCTAAGTGCGAAGGCGACTCTGTCTGCCTGGGATTCTCCTCTGCAAACCCTGTCTTGGTGTTATGTGCCTACGCTGTTGACAAGGAGCCACTTTCAGGCTTGTTCATCTCTTCTTTCATTCTCTTTCTTTGAGTCATTTGGGCCAGAGGAAGAGTGCACACAGTGCAGAGATTGACTTGGCAGGCTGGTGGTTCGAGCATGCCTCTGGGAGGTGGGAGACCCGGTATCCAGTTCCCTCCCCACCATCTCTTTAGTGTGAATTCACCCAAGGAGCCTGACTGTGTAGGTGCCATTTACACATTTGGATCGAGTACCGCCTGGGGCTTAGGCAGCTGGATGCTCATCTTCCCTAGTTTGAAAATCTCTTTGGGGCAGAAGTAGAAAGTAGGCACCCTGTGGCTAGGAGAGGAAGGATGCCTCACGCACATATCTGGAGGTGCCTTGGGAACTTTTACTGCAAAAACTTGGATGAAGAGCGAGTTTGGGCACCAGCTGTCTTGTTCTGAAATGGAGATTTAGGCCCCTAAAAGAGGAACCTATGTGCCTAGCTCCTCTTGTGCCTTCAGACCTCAGTGCCTTTCTCTTGCTGGAATATGGACTAACAGCCCTCAAAGCTATGAGGTGCAGCCACTCAAACTGAGTTTCTGTGATCCAAAAGTTTGCCGCTTACATATGTCCATGCCACTGTCAGCTATTAGCAAACAGACGGTCCCTTTGGAATTGCACAGAAATGAATTGTTCAGCTCAATGTTCTGCTTTAATGCATATTGATTTCTGTCATGTCCAACTAAAGATGTCTTCCCTGCTGACCTTTTTTGGGGGCAATGTGTGCACAGCCTGGCAGGATGGGTTCACTGTGTTAAATGCAATAGGATTCTTTTAATTGCTGTATTTTAAACTCCCCTCCTTGCTGAGCACGGGGCTCTGTAGAGCAAGAAGGGTGTCAGTGTGAATATCTGTCAGAAACTGTGATCAAGGAGAAGGTTAAATGCCTATGGATTCCTGCCTCCTTTGTTTTTGCAAGCCTGCTGAGTTCCTGTTTAATGGCAGCGGGGCACGGTTCCACAAGCAACTCTCCTGGGCCAGAGCGGTTGCTTACCAGTTTTGAACTATAATGGGCTAAAGTATTGAGGATTTTGGGCCAGATCTCTTGACTGCTAAATTTCTGGGAGCTGAGCCAAAAGCACTGTTTCAATGTGTGTTTTCAGACCAGGCCAATTCCAAAGGAGCAGATCATTTTTAGAATGCATCCCAAAGGGAAGCGGAGAACTGACACGCTGTCTGCTTTATGCCCCTGTTGCTGGCCTGTGCAATCCTTCGGGTTGGTTATCAACCTTGACAGGCAGCCGGCGTGTGAATGTTGGTTGCTGGTCTTGTCATTGTCCCCCAGCAGAAGTTGCATTAGGGGAGAGGAGGGAAGAAGCTATCTCAAAAATGATATTCTGGGCCAATGACAGGGTGCGGGAAACACAACCATGTTAACCTACAAAATATCAAGTATGTGTGTTGTGGGGAAGTGGAGCCCAAGTATAAAAATGGGGGTAAAAGCCCCTCTGAAAAGGCACTCTTGTATCCTTTAACAATGATTAGGTGGTTACGTGGTCAAGATGCCCTGCAATTTATTTTAGGTGTGTTTATTATTACGGTGGAGTTAATTCATTGCTGTTGCAGTATGACCTGATCCCATGTCTTACACTCCCCTGCATTTATTTTCATCCCATTCTGGAAGTTCCCCCTCTTCAAAGCTTCTGACGAAGTGGGTTTTTCTCCCAGGAAAGCTCATGTGATAAATAAATGTGTTAGTCTTTAAGTGCCACGAGACTCCTTGCTTTCATTGCTCTTGTGCCTGGTCCCCAGCATGGGCTGATGTGCCATCCCTCTGCAGTTCTCCTCATCAAAGAGACTTCTGTAAATATTACTTCTCCCACTGTGCAACAGATCGAGAAAATGACAGTGGCACCTGCTGGAGATCCACTTTGCTTCTCTCACACCACTTCTGTTGTGTCCCAAACATACCATGATTGTTTATTTTTATAGTACACGCAATACTTTACATACTTATACATCAGAAACCTGTTTATACAAAACAAACTAAAGGAGTCCTGTGGCATTTTTAAAGACTAACACGTTTGTTTGTTTGTTTGTTTATGAGCTTTTATTTGGCAAAGTGGGATTTTCTGCCATGAAAGCTCATGCAACAAATAAATTTGTTAGTCTTTAAAAGTGCCACAGGACTCCTTGTTTGTTTTGCTGAGCTAGACTAACATACCCACCCCTTTGCAACCTGTTTATACAAATAAATCATAGTAAATAATAAATCATCTGTTTGGGCTGTTACTGGATGCACTGGCATTTTTCAAATGTCAGTCTAACTTGGCCATTTTGTCCATGTTGTGATTAGCTTGAAACACCTCACTTGCCCAGGGCGTATTTGAAGTGCGGCAATGCTTACAGTATGTGGAGAGGGTTGGATGGATTTAATTAGGTAATGTTTGCAAAGATTATTGAAGAGGTAGAGTGCTATAAAGGTGCACAGTATTGTCATTATTGCAGATATTATCATGCTGGGGGAAGGGTTCATGAAGCAAGGGATGGATGTAAGCTACCGATCAGAAAACTATGAGTAAATAGTATTAAGGCTGAACCGTGTCTTGTGAAGGATTGTAGATGTATGCAGTAAGTAGAGAGTGCAAGTGAGTTTGAGGCAACACCTTGATTGGTTTCTGGAGGAAGTGACAGAGGAGCACAATGAAAGGCAGGAAAATGAGATTTAAAGCCCATTACCACCTTAAATTGAAGAGCCCAAAACAAGGAAATTCAGGTTTCAGGCTCCCAATCTGTCACTTACTCACACAGGTATCCCTGTTTCAAGAACTGTCCTGTAGTACCTATACGTGACTCAATTGATGCCTAGTGCCTTACAAAATCTGGATCTTTTTAGTTTCCAAACGTGAGTCCCTGAAAACCAGAGGTTCTAGCCTTTGTATTACTAATAACTCAGGTGGTGAAAGTCTGGGCTGTGTTTGCAGCTCCATCAGAAGCTTCATCGCCAAAAAATAATTGGCAGGATACCAATCACAGACATAGGCAATGGTTAGATCATACAATGATTGCAGGTTTGTGGGAGCTTTTTGGGTCATTCTGAAAGCTTTTGCCAACATTGGAAGGAAATTTGGGAAGGGTGAGTGAAGGAAGGGGTGAGTAGAGGGCATAAGAAGTGTAAATGGAAGAAAAGTGATGAGGCAGATGAGGGACGGCAAAGTGGGCAGCCAATCACATTGGTCTCCCAAGGAGTGTGGTGTCATATGCCTTAACATGAAACCTTTAAAACAAGGCTGGGCAAGGTGTTGGGAAATGTAATACATGGAACAGTCCTGCACTGACTGAGGCGTTGAGTAGGTGCCCTGTTAGGTCTTTCCCACTTCTTCCCTTTCTGATTTTGGTGGCTTTGTAGTGAGCTGATTTCTCAATCTCTTTTTCATGCAATGCATGTAAAATCCTCACGAGGGACTTAAAAAAATCAACTGAAAAAAAACCCCTCATGTCTGTCTCACAAATATTCTATATACTGTTGTTACAAAGGTCATGTAAGAAGACTAATTGGAGAAGAGATCAGGAAAAGATAGTGTTCTTTTTTTCCCCTTTTTTATTGTATGCATTTAACAGTTGTTTGCGTAGAGTCCCTTTCATTCTTTCACCTTGTAAAGGAGATGCTGGTGTAAAGGCAAGGGGCCTCCTATGGTGCATGAATGAGATGAACAAGATTTAGTATAGCTCAGGCACCTCTCTCTGTAGAAATAAAGGGACCCCTCTTGCCTGCATGTCTAGCAATGCAAAGAGGTGACTGCAAATATTTGCAGGAAAACCTGGTTAGTCCTCCTTCTGTCTTCTAGATCAGTGATTCTCAACCTTTTGCAGGTTATTATACACTTGGTGGCATATTGCTACCTTACAGGACACACCAACCCTCTCCACTCCCTCCTGCCCTAGGCCGAATCTAGCCATCTCCGTGCAACACACTTAGCACTGCGTGTGACACAGTAATGTGTCTCGACGCAATGGTTGAGTACCATCGCTCTAGACAATGACCTACTATGGTAACTCCATCTCATATCATACCCAAGGATAAAAATTCTCCCCTAGCAATCTTGTTGGAACTTTTGCTGTTGAAGTCTGAATATCTTTTTCCCTGCTGCTACCAATACACTCTGTCTGATCCTGTGTTTCCTAGGTCCTGCATTTATGAGCAGAAGATGGTCTTGTGGTTAAAGTGCTAGACTTGGATGCTGGGCAAGCCAACAAAGCTCTACAGTTCTCAGTTTCCTCTCTGTCAAACGTAGATATTTCCTTCGTTTGTCACATCTGTTTAGGTAGCAAACTCCTTCACACAGGGAATGACTATGTACATATGGGCCCAAAACAGTGGGGCTCAATCTTGGCTGGAGCCTCTGGGTACCACAGTTGTACAACTAAGAGTAATGCACTGTCACCATGTCTTCTTCTGGCTTAGTGGTCCAGACCTAATCATCGCAGTTCTTCACAAGTAGCGAGGATCTTTGAGAGATGAAGATATGCGTCTCTCAGGAGCTGAAGGCTCTCCATCTTTGGGGCTATGCCTTCTCTCCAGTTGCCTTCTGCTGTGCACTCTGCAACCTGACAGTTCCCTCTGCCTTTGGCTTGATGCTCCCTCTGGCTGCCTCCTGTGGGACGGTTGTGAACATTGGTGCAGCCCTGTTGGTGGAAGAAATGATGTGAACACTAATGGTGACAGGGCTCTGGGCCGCCATAGCTTGAAGCACTATGTTGGCTAAGTCAGAGCAAGGTTTGCTCTACACTCTAAAAGTTAGACATAAATTCATTGGCCAAGGATGTGAAGAAATCACACCCTTGGCCCACGCAGCGGTGGTGACCTGCCTCCATTGTAGCTGCAGCTATGTGGTTAGAAGAATGCTTCCGTCAACACAGTATTCGTTCTTCAGGAAGGTTGTTTTCCTGCACTGACAGAAAGCCCCCTTTCATGGGTGTTGTTTGTCTGTCACAGTGGAGTTAAGGAGGCATTGCTGTGGTGGTGTAGCTATGATGGTGTAATTTCTCAGTGTAGATGTATTAAGTGTCTCTGTGACACAGTGGTAAAAACCCCAGCAAACTGGAAATTGTTCTATCCTAGCTCTCTCCCCATTTGATATCCCTGGTTGAGCTATGCTGGTGTTAGTATTGGTCAGAAACCTTTTCCAAGAGAGGCTTGAATAGATGAGATCTCTTTCTCCTTCCCCACCACAAACTGTGCTTTTTTTTCCTGCCCTCCATCTCCACTTTTCCTTTGAATACCTTGTGCAGCTTTGAACCTCCTTCCCTACACATCCCTCCACAAAGCTGCTGACTTCAGTCTGGCCCTTCATCCCTTATCTTATCTATAAATGAAATTGAGATCAAAAGACCAAAAGAAAGCCTCGAGCCCACCAGAATAATCTGAGCTGTATGTGCACACACAAATGAATGCACTCAGTTTCATGTGCCCGGCTTGGAAAACCTGGCTCTTTACCTATCAGTGTTTCGTTTTAGAACAGCCATTGGATTCGTATATAGTAAAGGCACTTGAATAGGGGAGGCCACGGCCAAGTGCAAGCCGTATAATTCAGGCACACAATCTTGATAGTAAACACAGCTCCCCCCCCCCCCTTCTGAATCTCGCATGCGGTATGCATGTACAGGCTGAAAATCCAAGGCCATTAACTTGGGAGCGGTGTAAGCGAAACTCTTCAAAGGGACGTCCGCTACAATGGATTACAGAGCAGTGAAGTCCCTTCAAAATTTTTGGCAGATGAAGACTTACAACATAATTAAAGTCCTCTGGCATTTGAGGTATATGAGAGAAACATTTTTTTTTTGGTGATTGTTTCAAAAAACAGAGCCCATTTAATGCAGTAATCTATAAAACCAAGATTGCAAAAGAACTTGGAGTAATTAGCAGTAAATGCTTCCACCAAGTTCTCACCATTTCTTCTAGTGCTGCCCTCTCTTATAGAATGAGGTGCATTTTTATTGAAATTATTCCTCTTTCCCAGATTCTGCCTTTGCTAATTGTGGGCTTTCATCATTACCTTTCTCAGATAGATTAAACCTCCTTTAGCTAAAAGTTACTCAATTATTTTAAAAGCATGATTGTGCTAAACTCTTCAGATTTTTTTCTTGGATTTCTGAGGAAAGTGTCATAACGTGGGTGGTACTTTAAAGGTTACTGGAAAAGGGTGGGGATGTGATTAGCTAATAAGGGAGATGAGGTATCTGGCAAAAATAATGAAGACTTTGAAGCGAATGGAATCTGAGTGCCTGTAGTAAAATTGTATTAGACATAATGAAATAAATGTTGGAATGCAACAGATCCTTGTATATAAATAATAATAGAGAAAAAATCAGACGGATGCAGTTGTCAGTTCATTGATGAGCATGCCCTGATCCTGGGCATTATAGCTCTGAAATGGAGAGTAATTATTCTAATTTGTTTTATTACATTAGCGTGGGTAGAAGGGAAGAAAGGGGGCTTTATTTTATGGCTTTCTCATTATTCATAGAAGAACTCAGAAGGGACAGACATCTGATTCTGGCACTGGGGCTTCATGGGAATTTTTGGAAAATGATGTCTACAATGTTCTGACCTTTGACCTTCCAGCTGCAGCCCTCCTCCTCTCTATAGGGATCCCACACTTGACTCCTTAGCAACCTCCTTTGTGCCTCTGATCTCTCTCCATTTGTCTAGTAATAGCCCTTGGCAGGAAGACTTGTTGTTCCGTCAGTAGCTTAAAAAGGCATGGAGCCGTTAATGCCAAGTACTTTTCAAAATCCCTTTCACCCACTCCTTACAGCGAGTCTTCAAAGTCAATCAAATACTGATGCAGTCATGGTAGTTTTTCAAAGGATCTTTCTGGTAGCAGGGAAAAAAGAACAACAAATACAACAAAACGAAAAGCAACATGAGTGACTTATCTTTCACAAACGCTCTTTTCAGCCCATCTGAATTGTACATAAATGGTTGCGATGCTCTTCTTTTGTGTTTCCTGGTGACTTTGTTTTCCGTCTGCATGCTCATGGTGAAACTAAGCAAAACGAAGAGCAAATTTCATAAAGCAGGGATTAGCTGCTTACCTAGATAGCTAGGCATTTATTTGCTTGTTCTTATGATATCTGACCAACGTATGCTGCTGCAACAGTGCCCGGTCATTGATCACTTCTTCCATTCCCATCCACCTGTAGCCCTCCCCCTACCTTGTAATCAGTGGTTTAGACTCTATCCTGGGAAAAGTCTTAAGTCCTGCAATGACTCGTGCTCCTGGAAGTGTGTGAGATGAGATTTCAAAATCATCTCCGTCTGATTGCTGTCTTTCGTTCTGATACTACAAGTTGGACTTATTTTACAGCCACTCTTTGGAGAACAGATAGGGTGACAATGTCTAGGATGCCTGCATTCAAGTGGCGTAATGAAACACAGGTCTCTGTCTCTGCGAGCCTTTGAGAGAGGTGCTAAAACCATGCAGGTGAGTTGTGAATGGTTGGAAATTGGAGAATTCCAACTTTCTGGACAGTCGTCTGAATCCGAATAAGGTTTAGGATTTCCCATGAACCAGTGTCATTTGAATTCTTGATAGTCCAGTTCCTGTTACGAAGCAGAGTTATTTAGATGTTGGGACCAGCAGATGACAGTTATGTTAAACAAGTCTGTGCAGAATTGTATTCAAAGTCCATTTTCCTGGTAGATTAAAAGCTACATGAAAGTAGCAGACTGGTTATTATATAATCAGCTGTTAATGTAATGCCGTGTTTGTAAAATAGCAAAGATGTCTCCTGCTTATGAAACAAGGCGCTGTTAGAGCTAGAGGAAAAAGTTTGATGAAGTCTAACATCTGTTCAGTGTTTTCCTGTTTTCTTATTTTATAAATCTCAGTCAAAGCCTTTTTAAAAATAACCCTCTGCAGTGTTCGTGATGCGAGCAGTGCATAAATCATTGTGCTGTGCCTTCAAACCAGAAACTGAAATGGCTAGACTCCGAAATGAAACTCATTTAGGCCACGGCTATTCGCACAGTGTTGCGGCGCTGTTGCTCTACCAGTGCGGCCGGGCTGCATCTAGTGAAGAAGCTCTATGCCAGCGGTTCCCAACCTTCTTCTTTATGCGGACACTACATCATCATCAAAAACTTTTGCGGAAGACCACGTAAGCAAGCCATTTTTAACATAGCCTCTGGCTGCCGGGACTCAAATTTATATCTTTGGGGTATTAAAAATGCAGCTGTTTGTAATAATTTATTATGCTCACTCACAAACATTGCACTTATCACAATACATTTACCCGCAGTAGGTCGATCAGTGGGAAAAAGATAACACCTAATGAGAAGGCTGATGTTTCATAGACATCAAGAATATTTTAGTACTCATGGATGTTCCTGAAGCAAATTATATTGTGAATAATAATGTAACATCAGATATTATTACATAAGAGGTACACGAGATTATATTATTATCACATTATCTTTCCCCTCCCACCCACAAACCATGCGCAATACCCTTGTGGACAGCCCGTGGACTATTGCTGTATGCCAGCAGGAGAGCACTCTACAGTTGGCATAAAAAGTCACTTCTCTGAGCAGCAGAGAAATTGCATTGGCAGGAGAAGGTCTGCTGCTGACACAGAGTTCTGCAAACGAGTCATTATGTTAGTGTAATTTATGTCATTTAGTGGGCTGGGCTTATTCACACCCCAGAGTGACATAAATTATGCCGCTAGAGGCTGTTGCATAGATATAGCGTAAGTCTGCATTTGGTATCTCAATTAGAATGAACAGCAAAAGATAAACAGAGTATAAATGGCAAAAAGTAAACATAGGTGTTTAAATGCTCTGTTTTCAACTGCTAGTATTGTAATCTCTCGGGATGGCTGCAGTAACCTATGCAGGCTCGATCGCGGCAGGTGCTGAGTTTTCTGTCCTCAGTCCAGCAAAGGAGGCTATTGGGACAGCTGATGTGCATTCAGGCTTTGCTCAGTCAGGATCAGAGGGCTCAGAGCCTTTCAAAATTGAGCCCATAAATGTTACAAAAACAAGGGATTCCAGTAACCCTGTTGTAGTCTTAAAACCAGTAAAATAATAAACTATTCAATGGAATTTGGAAGAAGAGATGCACAGACTTCTGGCCGAATGTTATAGAGCATTATGTTACGTCATAACATCATTACTTATTTCTGAGGCAACCTTTCTTGATGCTTTAAACTGAGCACACTAGGACTGTGTGTGAACATAAATATGAATCAAGCTGCACAAATTCACTATAGTGAAAGGGTGAAGAATTTTGCGCTCTACACCAGGCTTTATTAGTTATTAGCCAGGCATAAGTAATAAACTTTAAAATGTGTATCAAAGGACTTTTGCACAGCTACTTTTGTGTGGAGTAAATCTTATTTGTGTTAGCAGTGTTGTGAGTTAACCCCAAGCATTCATAAATTTAGTCAGAACCTTAAAAGTTGTAAGTTTGCTTTAAAAAATTGCAAGACTTTTAGGGGGAAAAAATTGGTCTTCCAGTCTGTGGGGTTATAAGATTCACATTTCAAGCCTTTCTCTGCAACCTTATAGGTTAGTAAACTTTTGTTTTAAATGGCAGCTGAGATTATCATTTTTTCCCATGTCTCCAGGAGGTGGGGCTTGAAGAATAGCAAACATCTTGAAACAAATGATAAAATTGTGAGAGTTAGTGACAGTTTTATGGCAGTGCCTTGCACCCCTCACTGAGATTTGAGGACCTGTTGTCCTCTACATTAAGATATAATACGAGGCAATCTCCCTTTCAGAGGGCTCCCTTTCTGTATGAACAAAATAGGTAAAGGGTAGAGGAAGTAAAGGAACAGAAACATGAAGTGACTTTCCAATCTCAGTCCCTCAGCCAGGAGGAGTCCACTTTCCTGTCCATTAGACCTCACTGCCTTTCTTTGGGATCTTCTGTACTTTCCCATGCATGTATCATCTCCACATTTCACAGGGTGATTCATACTGCCCATAAAATAGCAAACTGCTTCCTTGCAACATCACTGATCTCTTTTCCCAATACCCACTCCTTCTGTTTTAGACCAAATCTGAATGGGGCTGTTGTGCTGCATGGCATTGTAGCATTACTTGTTGTTCACAACGTAGCCTCATTAAATTAGTGAGCAGACTGCATGGATGAACTTACCACCGAGAAGTATGGACTCTGTAAAGTGTAGTTAACTAGACCGTTTCCATTTTTCATGGATTTCTGTGTAGAACGTGAAGTGGTTTTGCCCCATCCACCAAGCAGCCATCATGTTCTTCAGTTGCTGATTCCACTCAGAAAAGCGTAGGCCGTGATTTGGAAAACGTGGAGTAAGGGTCCCCAGTGACAGTCATAGTGGGGTATACCCATAAAGCTAAGGTACAGCTTAGCTCACTAGAGATTCGGATATCTAGCCTTCTGTAACCAACTGGGCTTTGGATGCCTGAGGGACCACCTCTTCTTTCCATGCATTACAGTGATATTGGAGGTCAACTTATAGTGGGTCCTATGTCTGGCTGTCTGGGGACTGCTTACAGAAGGCATCTTCTAAAGTCCAGTGAAATCAATGGTGTGGTATACTGACATAACCTGTAGTGTAGATAAGCCATAAGATACAAGAAACATTTATTTCCAAATAATAAAATGGTTTTCATTGCATTTGAGTTAAAAATACCCCAGTCTCTAGCATTCCTGTTCATGTTAGATTTGTGAAGCCATCCTGTCTCTGCCAGCGTAAATTTTGGGCCTGAAGCTAGGTTCCCTTAAAATATATTTGTATAGGCTTTTATAAGTTGTTGAAATCATTTTTCTCTCAGGTGGAACATGGTGGGGGAATACCATACGATAGCAGTTAATCTGTTTGTTGCACTGCCACGCGTCAGTAAACAGCTGAATTTCAGACGTGTGAGACTTCATTGTATGCTTTGAGTATGTTAACATCCCTGGAACAATTTTAGATCTAGAAGTGTTGCCCTGCTTTGAATCTTCTTTTTCCTTCTCTCCTCTCTCTCCTTCCCCAACCCCTTTACTCTTCATATTGTTTAGAGAGACACAAAAAATGTCTTTTGGATTGATTCTCAATTTTTAACCATCGTGCCATGCCCACCCTACCCCTTCCAAAGCAGATATCAATAGAATTTTTCAGACATAGCTTTGAGTCACCAGGCTTTCTTTCAGCTTGCCATGCCATTGGTCTGTCTGTACCATTTTTTCAGAATTAATTTTGGGCTGAAAAAGTCTCAAAGACGGCTTTGTTCCTCTTTGACACTCGCTCTTAAAAAAAAAAAAAAAAGCCCGTGGAAAATCTGACATCTGCATTGTAGAGAAAAATCAATAGATGGGGAGGAATATAATTATCCCCCACTCCAAAAAGAATTTTTTGGATTTTTTTTTTTAGCGTGACTCATATCAGCTTAGAATTTGAATGACATTTTAATTATTTAGGCTTTTTCATTTTGAATCACCAAAGTGCATCAGTCTGAAAGGGGTACAATCAAATGGAATAATCTGTGCAAGAGAAGAGAAAGATTTCATGTGCCAAAGTTCAGCTTCTTTTTTTCCCCTTTTTGGTTAAATCAAAATGGTACATTTTATATGAGTCAGAGGGGTAAAAAACAAGTGACTGCGTACACCTTTCCATCTCAGCCCTCCAGATGACTTCGTAGTACCAGATGATTAATCATCTAATGGATTATGAATCATTTTGCCTGACATCAAATAAATAAAGAAACAGTTGATCTTTAGAGATGTTTTCCTCCATACCCAAAGCATAAAAATGTGAAGGATTTGTATAAAACAATGATTCTTTAGTCGTTCTTCCACTAATAATTTTGCTTGGATGTGCCCCTTTATAGAGATGGATCAGGTGCAAATGCCAGGGCATTCTGCACAGACGTTTGCTTTGTGCTGTGAACATTAGAACAGCGTTAGCATGCTTGGTGGGGGGCATAAATTTTCTTATTTGTATGTTGAGTGCTTGCCACAATGGGAGTGCTGATTCTGCTGTGGGTCTGTAAGTGCTGCTTCAATATAAATAATAAGTTGTGGTGGCTGTGTATTTCAACCAGTGGAAGCTCTTTATTTTTGAGCTTAACTTTGTGTGCATAGTTAGGGTCTTAACAGTGAAGTTTTGTTTCCCATAGAAATGATTCACCCTGCATGGAGGTTGCAGTTTGTGCATGGAACAGTTGGTATTTTTCATGCTAATTGTCTGATAACAGGTCCGTTATATCAGACCACATCACGTCTAGGAACCTCAGAAGGGGATGTGAATAACAGGAACCTAGTAGAAAGGTGAGATGATTTGGGATCAACTTGTGTTGGCAAAAGAGACGAACTTTTGAGTTTCAGATGCTCTTCTGTCTGCATAGAGCATCTTCACCAGACATTGTATTGGTATAGCTGTAGGGCTGCAGCATGGTATGGATGGGCCTGGGTTTACTGAGCAGCAGCCCTGTTGTACGAGGAGTTAGAGAACTAGGGATGGATCATGAGGTTGGCTGCAGGTTCAATTCTAACCTTAGTCGATTTTATTTTTAAAAAGCTTTGTTGACAAATCAAATCCCAGAACTGGAAAAAAAAGTTTAGTGTTTCTGTTGGAAAACTCCTTCAATAAAGGAGGACGTATGATTAAAAGTGCATGAAACAGAGGTGAGCTGAGCAAAGCAATACTTGGAAGGAAATCAGTTAAACTACCCCCCCCCCAAAAAAAAGCAGGTTAGCAGAGGAATGAAAGAAGAGTTGTGCTTACGGTACAAGAGAGAATCCCAATGCAGCATCATGATAGGCCTTGGAGAGAGTGGCTAGAAGAGGCAGTGGAAACGATAATCCAGTAAAACGTATAGGACCAGATTCTAACTGACACACATGATCACTCAGTGGCATTTTCATCTGCTTTATTCAGAGTAGAGCTGAGCCTTTTGGAGTGAAGAAGTGACCCTGCTTATGACTTACACTTCCCTGCATTCATTTTCCTCTCATTCTGTAAGTTCGCCTGTCTTCAAAGCGTCTGACGAAGTGCGATGTTTTTCCCACAATAACTCATGTGATAAATAAATTGGTTAGTCTTCAAAAGTGCCCCAGGTTTCCTTGTTTGTTTTCCTCATTAGAAGATGAAGAAATATGAAAGAAGCATCACTGGGTAGCAACTTTTTCATTCACTAATGTCCCACCACTCACATTGGTACTTGGGTCTGCCTTACAGAAACCAGGGGTACATTTCCTGGGCGGCTGCCTGCTGTAGCTTTCGGTTTGGGATTTGTGCCATGATTTAATCAAACTCCAAAAATGTAGAAACTGAAAGCTGTTGGTAGATTTCCTCTTTGTGGCTTCATTTCCACTGAAATCTCCTTTGTTGGATCCTCTTACAATGTGGGGAAGGGAGGTTATTTAATCAAGCAAAACTGGAATTGCTTCATATGACAATAACTGCACTTATTTTCCCTTGGCAAACTTTTGCAAATCTATTTGACAGTCTGTTTGCATTTGAGGTGGTTTATTATTTATAAATAGCAAGTCTTCAGTTGAGATAGTTGCCATTACACAACTGTTAGTTGTGGGGAGACAAATTAGTAATGCTTAAGGACTGGTCTCTGACCCATGCACTAACCACAGTGCGTGTACTGTTGCAGGCAAGTGAGCAGATGAGTTTAACTCTGGCGAGTTTTCCTCCACGTTTCTGCTGGGCGGGATTTTCTTCTTAAATTTTCAGTATAATCCAAGTGACAGAAAGAATACTTCCTGCTCATGTGACACTTTGCTTAAAAGTAGTGCTAGGCCAGAATCAAAGACCAAAAGGGTGAGCAACCCCAAAAATTGGATATGCATTGAGTCCAGGTCTGAGATGTACAGTTAGACCTTGACCTAGATGTGTGAGTGGAAGTACTCCAATTAGCATTGGGATACAAGAGATCAGAATCAGAATCTATGTGTAACATTGTCCCTTTCCTAATGTACCAGGTGCCTTCTCTCTTTTCTTTTTTATTACACCTAAATGTGTCCAGTGATCCCATCTTCTCCTGAACTGTTAGTCTGAAAACCATCTTTGCCTTATCTTATTCATTTTGTTGTTTTCAATACAATTGCACAGATGTCACCAAATGCAAAACTTGGCCCTGCAACAGGAATTTAGCTAGCAATTCTGTCGCTGAGGTATGAACCAGAATGTAATCCAGCTCCCTGTCCTGCCGCTGTGTTGGCTCTTCAGCAAAAAATAGTAAGAACTTATTTTTGTCACTAACTTTTATAGCTGGGTCCCGGAAAGCACCCAAAAAGCAGAAGCGTTGAATTGGAAAACACCATATTTATGTGTTCTTGCATTAACAGTACTTTGAAAAAGCAGGCTGGGGAGGACTGTGAATCTAGTTATTAAAAACAGGCAATTTATTGAATGCTGTAAAAAGGCAGCTTTACATGTCATTTTTCTCCACCGGTGCAAAATGCTGGTGAATTTAATACTGCTTAATTTTAAGGGGCCGAGAGCTTTTGAAGTGTAAGCAGGTGCTGCTATACCATCCTCCCTTGTCCTCTTCAGTGTGCCCTAAAGGGACCAAACTTAGTAGGGGACAAGGTATTTAGTTCTCAATACTAATTCAATCCAGGGTTAACATTTGTAGTCATCCAGACAGCAGCATTGCGAGGTTTCGGAGTGCATGGAATGGCCTAGAGACGTAGTCAGCTGTAAACGAATATGACAGAGAGCTTGCCGTTTCCAGGGGCAGCCTTTCTTATTATTCCAAAGGGCTTATTTTACATTCTGGTTGCCATGAGCTCAGCTGAAATGATCAACCCCCTGTTTCTTTGTAGCCACCATCTGATCAGTATGAATTTAATAATTCTGGCTGGAGCTGGATTCAAAGCAAGGCCATGGAGGTGAAAGGCCAATTGCTGGTTCATGTAGCCACCTGTTTCCTTCCCTTTAGCTTGTATTTAATTTTTGTTGCAGAGCACCTTCCCTTCTCAGTGCTTTGAAAGTCCCTCCCTCCTCTTACAAATAGAGCTAATTGCTTTATTTGCCTTGTTCGCTGTGTGAGGATTAGAGGGGAGTGTGGGGGTTAGAGGGGGCTTTCAATATTGTCATTGGGAAAGGAATGTGGGCTCCGAAGGCCAAATTGATCATTTTCCCACTTAGTTTTGTATAATGATTAAAGTTGATTGGCGGCCTGGGGGGAGGGGGAATGCTTTCCTCCCATGAATCTACCTCAGCCCTCTCTTTGTTTTAATCTCTAGATTTGGAAAGTCAGATTTTTAACCATCTCCATACTTGGTGAGAAATGAATCGATTTAAAAAAACATCCTTATACCGTTTTTAAATAGATTTTGGAACGTCATTTTCATTAAAACCAAAATGTCTCATTAAGCTTTCTGTATGGCATTTCTTCCTGTGGTGTTCCTGATATTCCCTCTTCTTTATCCCCCCCCCCCCCAAGTGTTTCAAAACTATGGACTGTATAAATATTCCTAGAGGTGCTGGCAGACCTTTTCTTTTGGACTTTTAAGTTTGAATCATGTTTAGGTTTCTCTGTTAAAGCACAGGACACCACTCTTGGGACCCTCAAAACAATAACGGATGGGATAGAGATAGAAAGAATCTGGGAACATATGGGTGAAATGCTCATCTTTGGAGTGGGGACTATCCCCTTGTTCTGAATTTGTCCAGCACCTAGCACAGTGGGGGTTTTGCTCCGTGATTGGTGGCCTATGTGCACCAGCAGAGGAATAATATGATATTACCATATTCATTATTATTAGTTAGTTTCAAAGTGGCTTGAAAATTTGGGATTTCTTCCTTATTTCAGGCATACTATATGGATTTGAGTAATTTAATGCGTCTGAAGAATATTCATATGTATGGCCAGTTGGCAGCTAATGAATAGCAGCATTACTGTTTGGCAAGCAATCACCATGATGCACATGCACCCTAAACTCAAATTTTAATTTAAAAAACCGTAGAGAAAATGTTTGACGGAGAGTTGAAAATAGGGCCACAGAGCCTTTAAAAATACTTATGGAGATTATGGAACCTCTGTCCTTGGAGACTTTTAAGAACAGGTTAGACAAACACTTGTCTGAGGTGGTCTAAATAATATTCATCCTGCTTTAGTGGGGGTGACTAGGTTAGATGAACTGTTGTGGTCTTGTCTAGTCTTACATTTCTGTGATTCAGTGATTCTGCAGGACGGTGCTGTATAGTTAGACCATCAAGATGTTTCAAAAGGGTCATAAAAACTGGGATGGTTTAATATCGTTAGGCGTGTTGCACTGTGCAAAGTGAAATATGTCAGGTAAACATTTGCCTGTCATTTTATCCCCTAGCAACTGGAACGAGTTCTTCAGTAAACAGAAGCTGATAAGGAACTGGAACATGTTAGTCTATTCATTTATCAGGTGCAAACAGTAGATAGACTTGGTAATGTTTCTTTGCTTGAAGAGTGGTTAGGATATTGCGCCTTCAAAGAACGTTTACTAGCTCTGGGATAACTATCAATAAATCAATCGATCTATCCTGTTTCTATAAACACGTCACCTTGAGCTATTGAAGCGTCACTTGGGAAAGAAAGTTGGGGTTGGGGGAATGCCACCAACCAAAAGTGATCAGAGATCATGAGATTGGTTTAAAAATCATGAAAATTTTTAAATTTAATGTGTTTCTTTAAATTTGCCTTCTAGTTTCTGTGCCTTTAGGATTCAGTTATTCCATATGTTCAAATTTTTCTCTGCAGCCATGAGTGCTAGAAGTTAAATGTTTGTGTTTTGCTGCATATGGATGAACTGCTGAATCTGGGCCTAAGATGAACAATCTTTTTTTCTCTTTGTTTCATTAAAACAAACAAAATTACCAGGAAACATCCTACCCAAGAGAGAGCCTACTCTTTGCTGTAGATCTCATAGATCTCATTCCCTACATGAACAGGGAAACTGAGTCATAGTTAAAAACACAAAGTACATTTTCACTTAGAAGGAAGTCAAATTGAAGCCGTAACTCTGTATTTCTTCATTTTTTTGTTGTCGAGACACATTTTCATCGGTGCTGTTAAAAGAAGTGTTGATATATTTTAACATTACATCTCTCCAAGGCTGTGTTCTAGATGATTTAAGTTTTTGTTTTGTCATTCTGTTGTAGCCAGTGTTTGTCTCTCTTAAAGGCTGCCTAATTTTTACTCTGCATATACTCACCTCTCTCCTTTTGGCCCCTGGCTAAACGAGAGAAGAGTGGTTTCCATTCTGGTGGGGTCTAATGATGTTCTCCCATGGACTCCTTTTCATGCCTGTTGTTTGCCTCTTTTCACCATTTTCCTAGAAGAGCATGATCAGGTTATGTCAGTGGCACCCCGATCTTTGCACGCTTGGGATCTGGGGATGAGAATTTGTTCCCATGCTTTGAGCTGCATTATGGCAGCATAAGCTATGGCGTATAAGCTAGTTCAATATAAGCAGAGAAGTTCTGAAAATCAATTGGGAAAGAAATCCAACAATCCTGAAACTCCAGCAGATCAGTGTTTCCTCCCTCCCACCAATTAAAATAGTGAGATGCTCATTCTCTTCTGAACCCAGTTTTTTCCTGGCTTTCCCCCATTTTAATCACTGGTCGGTATTGTGGAGATTGATTTGGGTGTTAATGTAAAGGGTATAAACATAGTTGTAAGTAGACCTTTCTGCCAGCAGTGCTTGAGGGTCATCGTGTCCACTCTGAGTTGCTCTCACATTAGTGAGAGCTTCTAATCAAGGATGAATCTTCCTCTCTGGCCGTATCCATCTGTCCTCTCAGCTCTATAAGTCAGAGCTTTTGCCATGGTTATGGCTGAATACGTGTGCATGCCTAGAGCAGGAAATCAAACCGACCGACCAGAAAAAGGCTATAAACACCAGCTAAGGTTTTGGGCTGCACCTCCTGATAGCGGGGCACAAAAAGGCCCAGCCCAGGAGAGGTGGGGACAAAGGACACTTTTTCACCTGTCTGGCTCTGGGTTCTTGCAGCTCTCTGGCTGCTGAAGGGGCTCCCTGCAGCTGATCCACATGGGGATTTGCTTCCTGCCTCTGGCATGCCTGCTTCACCAGACATTGCAAGCAGGTCTGCGTAAGGCAAGCTGTTAGCCAGCCAGTACAGTGCCTGCTCTGGAGGAATTGTCTCCTAGCTGGATATTTTAAGACCTCTGGATAGAACGAGGGCCACATACAGAGGTGGGCGTGGGAGTGAAAATCATAGTGCAAATTGTGGACCTTGTGTCAGGGTGAAAATAAAACATCCCATGAACCCGAATGGTCTTGGTTGAATATTATTAGTTGATAAACGACAAGTAGAGGATCAAAAAGGGAAAGGGAGGTGTCACTACATTTCCATGCTTGTTAGGGCTCGAGGAGAAGGCTATGAAACTTTGTCCCCCTGCTGCGTGATACGATGCTATGTTTCCATTCAGCACTGTGAAGTTTGGTGCTGTGTGATGATTTTGTCACATTGCAGCGTTCTCATGGATTGTCACGTTGGCACGTGAGCTTCATCATCGCAACTATTTAGTGAAACAGCTCTTGCATGCCATTATAGTCAAGATACTCGCCTGCAGAGTGAATGTTGATGGCTCACTGTACCCGTTAATTAAGCTGAATAACTCTTATGAAACACCAGCTGAATTCACTGTAGTAGTAAAGAGTAACTATTTTTAATGAGCACTGATGTAATGCTATGGCAATTTACACTTGTAGAAAGAAACATGTTCTCTGCCCCTGAAGATCTTACACTTGAAGAGTGGCACAAGGCTCCTTGTTTGTTTTGAAGACCCAGATTTCTCTTACGTGGAGAGCTGCATGGCCCAGAAATTGGCACTTGACTATTGGGATGGTTTATGGCCCCCTTGATTCACGGGGGTGAGCTGTGCCACCATGGGTCCACAGTGGAGCGGTCTCTCTCCCAACATGCTTCCAACCAAACACGAAAATTAAGCTTAACTTGCTGTGCTTAGACTTTTGTTAGTGCCACTGGGTCTGTTATTAACTGGTTCATGTGCAATCTGATTTGCACATTTAGTTCATCTTGCTGAGCAATTTGAATGCAAAGGCATAAAACTGCCCCCACACCTGTAGTAAAGAGTTCCTTTGTTTTGCTTTCTTTGCATACAGTCACTGACACGTGGTAGCAACATGAGAAACAGGACAGTCATGTCCTGCAGATAGCCACCTGAAGTGGATACAAAGCCATGCATGCAAATGCACTAACAGCGTTTCACATTTCTGTTTTGTGTGGCCTCCTAAATGTGCAGGCAAGTGATCAGTGTAAAAACCTTGCTCTTCTTTTTATGGACTACCTTTGGTTTTTGTAGAAGGCCAGATAGCCCTTACTGCCTCTGTATAGGAACTCTGAGCCATGCGAAACCTCCATGAGAAAAGTTGTACAAAACTCACTGGGTTCCTGCTTTGGTTACAGACTTACAACTCAGCCTAAAATTGTTGCGTGAGTCATAGGAAGAGAGGTATTGCCATTAAAGTGGATCCCACCTGAAGTCCATCTATCCCAGGATCCTCTCTCCAACCGTGGCTAGTGCCAGCTATGTCAGTGGAAGGTGGCAGAACCACCAGAACAGCAGATTTGGGATTATCTACCCCATGTCAAGTCATTGCAACCTCTAATGGCTAGAGATTAGTTTAAGCTCGGAAGCATAAGCTTCCAATTTTTTTTTTTTTTACTAACTATGATAATGGAATGTTTTTGTCATCCATGTTAGTATCTGGGTCGTTTTGGGACCCTTCAAATATCTTGTCCTCTGTGACTTTACTGTGGCTATGAGTTCCATAGTCTAATAACACATCACATGTGAAAGTATTTCCTTTTATTGGCTTTGAATGTTGCTCCATTTTCATTTCTGTGAATGTCCCCTAATTTTTTTGTTAGAACGACCTCTCATATGCAGGTGGGTCTGAGCCAGAAGCTAAGATCCAAATGCTCCCCTTTCCCATTTTAGCCCAGTAACCAGATCAGAATTTTGCAACTAGCCCAGTCTCCTAGGATGGCCAAATCTAAATCCAAGCTTTACGGATCCCTGCATGGGATCAGACTTGCAACCCAGGCCTCTTTCTGTTCTCCAGTCAGTCTAGGGTAGGGTTACCAGATGTCAGGCAAAAGAAGGACATGTCGTCCTTTTTACCTTCATGTCCTCCGTCCAACAGGCATTTTAAAAATACATGATTCTGTCTGGCTTTTTACTTACAGGGGTTAAAGTATGCGGGAATGCCCTGGAACACCCTAATTTTAGGGAGACGTGTTCCAGGGCCCCTAAAAACAGAAGACTGTTACATGAATACCACATTTTCTCCATGTGTCCTCCAACATCCTCCTTTTCATACTTCCCTGCCCACCTTTCCATGCTTTGGTATCTGGTAACCCTAGTCTAGGGCCCCAACCAAGCATGGGCCAGTTTCAGCACAGGTGAGGGACACTTAGAAGTTTTATGTTAGAAAAGTATTTATTTCAGACTCTGATATGATCCCGTTATCTCAAGGGTTCCTAAGAGTTCACGACAATATAAACAGCCAAACCAAAAAGCAGGGAAGTGCAAGCTAGAAAACTAATCCAGCCGATAATCCTCATGTTGGATAAAGTGATGCGATTCCACAGACAATGGGACTGACTGATGCAGCGTGGTCCATTGACTTGCCTTCTGTTCCCAGCTCAGACACTCAGCTGCTGTAGCATGTTTCTCGTCTGCTCCATGAGTCTTCCTGCACTTGCTTTTTGTCACTCCTTGGCTACGCTCGCGGCAGTGTGTAGGGTTTGCAGCGGAGAGCTTCCAGGCCCTTTCTTTGTTGCTCCTCCTGTGGTGGAACCTTACACCTTTCCCCGCAGCCTCTCCACGATTCCTGGTATGGAAAAGCTGTAGCACTGGATCACAATGCTGCTGGCAACAGGAGGGTAGATAGGCAAGGCGAGGCTTAGTTCAATGGTTTTCAAACCATAGGGTCGCGTCACGTGCTGGGTTGCATCCCCTCTCTGTGGCACGCTTGGGGACCTGTTCCCAGCACTCTTGGAAAGAAGATGCCCAGAACAGCCCCTCTCTGCGGCATGCTTGGGAATCTGTTCCCAGGCACGCCCCGGAGAGGGACTGCTCTGGGTGACTTCTTTCCAGAGCATGCCTGGGGACCTGTGCTTGGGCATGCTGCAGAAAGAAGTTGCCCAGAGCTGCTCCTTTCCACGGCGTGCCTGGGGACACCTGCTTCAACCAAAAGAAGCCGCGTGGAGTAGCTCCTCTCAGCAGTGGGCGAGGTCCCCAGCAATGCAGCAGAAACAAGCACCCTGGGCTTCTTTTGGCCCCATGGCTGGGATGCTCCACCCCTTGCCCTCAGCTGTGGCCACTGCCAAATTTTCAGGTGGTGGCCTTTTTTTTGATGGAGGTAGCCACGATATGGCTGGGGGGTCAGGGAGGAGTGGCCGGCATGGGGATCAGCAAAGGTTGCTCACCCCTAGCCAAGGCATAAATGATTTTTTTCCAGCTGGATCCCAAGAAAAAAGTTTAAAAACAACTGGCTTAGATGCAGAGAGCTATAGTGGGTGCATACAGTAGAGTTCTGGTGTGTCTTTGCTCACCTACCCAGTATCTCATTGTCTACGCTGCTGTTTGTAGCATGGCTATGTGGCCAGGCCAGGTAGGTGCTTCACACACCTCTGTAAGACTAGACGTAGCCTTAGACTGTAAGCTGTCTTGGGCAGAGCCTGTCTGTATATCACTTGTTCTTATTTAGTCATATGTCTTGAATGGAGAAATTAATTTGGGGATCAGTTAGGACGTTTTACATAGAGGTACATTTTTCAGGCTATTCTGCTCCTGGCGCCTAACCCTGCCCCCGTTAAAATCAACAGAAAGCTCACGTGGACTGATGTGTCTGATCCTTACAAGCTATCTTTCCACTGACAACTGGTAGCTCTTCTGAACTAAAATAGTTGGGATTTTCACATATCTGAAAATGGGATATGACACTGGCTTCTTTAAGTGACCCCTTTTTGTACTCTCCAACTTCAGGCTTTACGTCAATGTTTAATTCAACTCTATTTTGTTCAATAATTTATTACAGGAGGGATTCTGATTTTGGCATGTTTATGTTCTTGTAATATACATGTTATAATTCTCTGTGCTGGATAATAAAGCTTGATAACAACCTAGACAAGGTAGGAGAACAGGTCATCAAGTTTTTTTTTTTAAATATTGCAGCATTCTTGGAGTCTTTTTAACATCCTTTCTCCACCACTGAAAGCTGTCGGCCCGTTGGACATCCTGTGAGATGGTATCAACATATCCTGTAATTTTAGTAAAGATTCCAGAGTGCAGCAAACAGCAGATAATATATAAGGAGATGAAGCCCTGTTTGTTGACAGGCGATCTGTTGTTCGTCCCCGTCCCCCCCCGGACCCTCTGGAAAAATAATGGAGAAGAAAGTGACAAACTGTCCTAATTTATAATCTACCTGAGTGTAAAATCACAAAGCAACAATCCTAGCAAGGACCTTCACCAAATCAGCACCAGCTGCTCTTTCCCACCCTATCTCTCTGATCCAACTTTGTGGTTTTCAGGGTTTATCCTCCTCTTTTGTCTGACTTTTTGTAATGAGCCTGAGCTGTAATAGCTTTGGCCAAGGTGTTTCTGGGATTCCCATCTCTGCACCAAGAGAACTAGAGCAGCTCCCTTTCTTCTTGCTCTCCCCTTCCTAGTGGAGAATAAAATAAGAAGCAACATTTGTTAATTTTTATCATTATTATTATGAACTTTGAGCAGCTAATGAAAGAGGGGTTTTAAGTCCCTGCATGTCGTAGTCTGTTGGAATGGAGTATTAGTCTTATGCCCACTAAACCCATAAATGCAATCTCTTCTGCTACCAGTGAAAATAAAAGCCAGTAAAAACCAAAACCAAAACTAATGCAATGGGCCACATTGTCAATTGGAATAAGCTGTGTGGCACCATCAGCTTCAGCTGTCAATCTTATGCTGTTTGAAAAGCTGGCCGTTATAACTAGAGCCTTAATTTCTCAAGCTATTTAAAATATATCAGACTTCATTTCCTTCCAGATTTCTTGATCTTTTTCTTAAAATATATCAACCCGCTTGGAAAGGTTTCCTATTTCCTTTCCTGTCTCATCACAGAGCTGATTCTCCAGAACCTATGCTGCACTTGACTTGTGCCTTGTGATGGTGTGAACTCATCAATGTTCTGATGTGATAACATTTTACATCAGGGTATCTCCTGCCATGGTTGAAGGAAAATAACAAACTAGCAGAATGATTCTAGTTTTTCTAGTGGAACTTTTCCCTGTCTTGAAACAAGCATGAAAACAGAGCGAGAGCCCACTTACATGTGTGTTAATGTTGTCGTCCTCTCATTGTGAAGAGAATGGCCAGTATAGCGATGAGCCTTGACTTAAATTTTAAATATTAAATATGAGCTTTAAAATAATTCTGCTGTGTTAAGACTTATAAAATAGATTATTTTAATTGCCTTTTTTGGTAAAAGAATGAAAGGGCCAAAAGGTGATAATGAAGTATGTCAGAAATCTGAATATATATTTATTTTGCTGATGGGTGAATGTTTAAACAACTGTTACAAGGTATTTTTTCATTTTTTATTAAATTGTTATGGGCTTTGAAAGCTGGAGATCTAATGACTTTTTCCTTACCTGGAGAATATCACATCCGCTTCCTTAAGAATGATTTTGTTTGTGTGGCTCTTTAATAATTTTGCCAGAGTTACTGGACAAACAGTATCCATGATGTAAAACAGGTAATATTTTTTCTAAAATGCTGTTCCAGTCCCCACAGGGAGGCTATTCCGAGGTGCCAGAGAGGTAGCTGTCTTAGTTTAGTTCAGCAAAGACTAACCAATTTATTTATTGCATGAGCTTGCATGGGAGAAAATCCCCACTTCATCAGATGCTTGAAGATGAAGAGTCCAAAGTTGATGCTCACTAAGTTCATATGCATTTATAAAACTGGTGAGGAGAAGGATCCAGAAAGGTTCTGCCTGTTTTGCTGTCCCCTGAATTCAGATTTCTAGCCTAACTGTAGCATGAATGGACTTAAATATATCTGCCTCTCAAATTGTATTTCTATAAATGTCCACCAGGAAGTTGCAAGCACTTTAGATGGACCATAATGCAAGTTAGTTTGTACCTGGTGAAATTACTTAGGCAAGGTGATTTTAGGTGCCTCCGTTTTTTGGCAGCTCAGATTGAGATGCCTTGAAGGTGCCCAACTTTTAGAAAAACAAGCAAGGAGTTCTGTGGCACTTAAAGACTAACAAATTTATCTATCACATGAGCTTTCCTGGAAGAAAGTTCCTCCATCTTCAAAGCATCTGATGAAGTAGGATATTCTCCCACAAAAGTTCATGCAATAAATAAATTTGTTAGTCTTTAAGTGCCACAGGACTTCTTGCTTCTTTTGCTGAACTAGACTAACACGTCTGCCCCTTTGGAAGTTGACTTTTAGAAAATGTTGAGCACCCACGCCTGGGAAATCAGGTCCCTTTTAGGTGTCTAAAATTGGGTACCAAAAATCATTAGGCAGTTGTGGAAAACTTTGGCCTTAATTGTTTTCTATTGCAAGGGCAAAAACTGTAGCATGTCCTAGCTCTGTCATCCCTGAACACAAGTTGGTAGAGGAGATAAATGTATTTTTCAACTAAAGGAAGAGGGAATTGTATAATTTAGGTAACATAGTAAGGTAGGCAAATCTCCCTTAATTGTATACAGACCATAGAGCTTGTCTCAGCCTTTTGACTAGTGAAGCTTTCCTCAATTTGGGATATTGTGATCCTAATCAGAGACCTTTAACCATACATCAAAGCAGCCTCTCCTAGTTTGCATACCTTCAGGCTGGCATCGCTTGATTGCATGGTTTCCTGCTAACAGATGCATCTGTGGCCAGGTGTCTTTCCTGCTGTGGACGACTGATTCCTTTTTAGCCTTCATCGCTGAGGCAAAGAAATTTAATCCTAATATTATAGCCAGCCATGCAATGGACCCGCTGATTTAGAAATGTCACCGTGTTGTGGCCCTGAAGTATCAATGCACAGCAACCTCTGATACCTGCTTATTTCACTGCCAACCTCTAACCTAAGGTAGAGCAGACCTGTCATTAGTGCATCCACCTGCATTTAAGCCTGCCGGTTTCCTTTCCCTTCTTTTGTGTTTCTAATTACATTGACTGCATGAGCATCTCCGGCCCACATCCGACATTTGGTTCCTAAGTCAGCGTGTGGATTGTTTGCTTGGTCTTCTTTAATGTTAGAGGCCGAGGTGGGCCTCGGCCTTAGAGAGAGAGTGAGTTAGTTCTGAGTCCGAAAGCCCAAAATCAGAGTATGTTCTGGTTTGGAGGTAGGTCTTCAGCTCCTTACAGAGAGGCCCTAACTGCAGAAGTGTATTTCAGACCCTTCTCACTGCTTCATGGATGCTCTGCTCTTCCCCCGTCCTTTGTACCCGCTGCTGCAGGGCTTGTTGGGGACAGAGGGCTGTGCCAGCCACATAGGAGTCATTCAGCAGCTTTCTTATCCCAGCCCTCGCAGGGTATTTCTGTGGCTCATGCCATTTGACGTGGGTTTGGGCCAAGGGGCTGCTTAATTGCAGCCCGAGAACAAATGTCCATGCTACCGTCTGATTTCTGCAACCTGCCTGCTGCAGAGCCAGCCACTGGCTTTTAACTTCAGTGTCACGCTGCCCACAGAGATGCCTGGCCTGTTCCCTGAGTTAAGTGCTGGGTCCCCTAGCTCTGGCTCTTCTCATTGCTGTCACAGCTCTTGTTGTGTTGGAAAGTCCCTAACCAAGGGTATGAGCACCGTGGTGCACAATGAAATGTGGGTCCTTGTCATAAGTAGCTTACAGTTGGTCTTAAAACAAACAACTCAGGAGTCCTCTCCCATGAAAGCGCATGCAAAAAATAAATTTCTTAGTTTTTAAGTGCCACAGGACTCCTTGTTGCTTTGTTTTACTGAGCTAGATTAACATGGCTGCCCCTTTGGAAGTTGGTCTTAACAAGTCACCAGCTAGATCAAGGGTCTCAAACTCAAATCACCACGAGGGCCGCATGAGGACTAGTATGCTAGCCTAAGGTCCGCACCAATGAAACCTTTTCATACAATGATATTTCAAATGTTGGTAACGATAGCATCATTGCGGGCAATAGAAAATAACTTTAGGGGCTGCATGCCACCCACGGGCCACAGTTAGATGATAAGAGCTTTTTGCAGCCCGGCTTTTCCTGTCTCAAACTCCATCCTCCTCTGCTGGCTTTGACCTCAGAGACGAGTGTACATATTCCTCTTTGTAGCTATTGATAAGCCATTGTTGCCAGTTATCAGATGCGCTTGGTGGCGTGCCCCCACTTTTCCCCCAGTGTAGGTGCTCTGGGGGCATGATACCTGCATTTTGTGTGTGTGTGTGTGTGTGTGTGTGTGTGTGTGTGTGTGTGTGTGTAGATATATATATATATAACATTATCAGCTCTGGGCCCTTCATGAACCAGCAAGGTGCTAGACATCCTGAGCTCAACAGGAGGATCAAATGCAGGAAGAGTCCCTCATTTTGGTCGCAGATAATAAGAGTATGTTTCCTTGGCAAATTGCATGCTTTTATCTAGCCATCCAGGCATCCATCACCATGGTATCTTCTGCCACCTTATCTGTCATACTTTCAGCAAAGTGTCACATTCCAGTGAGATTTAGACGTCAAATTATTTTAAATAAACAGAAAATGGAAAGGATCTGTTGCCTAGAAACTATTTTTCTGAGTACTTTGGCATTTGCTGTATTCTCTAAAGTATAATAAATGAAGCTTTGGCGCAGAAGTAAAGTGGCTTTTAAATGAAGTTATTCATTGAAATCTGTGTTGTTTCCTCCTGCTAATGTGTGGTTCTCTCCCTGTGGCTTAACTGTACCATGACTATTGAGGTACTGTCTTGAAGTGTAAAGGAAAGGCAACCTGTTTTATTTTTCTTACAGGGGCTGATTAAAATCCGAGGTGATCGCTGCTGGAGAGAGTTGACCTGTATGGATTATCATTATGAGGTGAGCATTATCGCCTCTCCACTTTACCTTGTTACTAAATCTTTTTGCCTACATTTTTTCCCACTTTTTCTCCAGTGGAGTGCAGTTTTTGACCCTCTCCTCAACCCCAGAGCTGTAGTCTGATGAGCTCTTGATATACTCAGCAATATTAATGTGCTGTGCAACTTTTTTCCATCAAATAAACCCATGAGACCTCTTCTTCCTAGCCCTCTCTTACTGCTAGGAGTCAGTGCTAGTGTCACTGGAACCAGTCAAGTTACTACTCTGTGTAAAAACAGTGCAAGAAGAGACATTTGCCCTTAAGATGTAAGTAAGCCCTCTCAGTTTCTGACTTTTTCTAGGTTATTTGTTTGTTTGTTTTCATCAGAACTTGCTTTAGAGAAAAAAACACAATTTTCTTGCCCTGTGATGCTGTGATGGTGTTGGCAAGCGTTTATAATGAATGAGCAAAAATTTATTATGCAGGGCAGGACCGATCAATGAGCCTGCTTTGGGTTTGGGGAAAGTTGCAGTCTTACCACATAATTGACTGATGTACCCAAGCAGCGCTAGACAAATGGCGTTTGTAACTTGGTAGTCCACGTCAGGTAGATACAATGCTGGGTAGTTTGCTCATCTTTTACCATTCCAAGTCGATGCTCCTATCACGTTCTTCCAGGGCTAAGACTTTAAAAAATTACTAGTGATGGTTGATGCCTCAAACGTGGGTGTTCAAGTTGAGGCCCCTTATATAGTTTGATTTTCAGAAGATGGGTGCTTGCTTAGCACTGTCTGTTTACTCTTCCAAAAACACAGGCATTTTTGGGCAGAAATCAGGCATAGAAAGCAAGTGTTATCAAAGATGCAGAGCACAAATCACTATGTTCTTGCTCTCTATGCTTTTCTTTTGCCTTTTGAAATCCATCTCAGTGATTTGGTTTCAAATTGGTAATAAATTGCTGTTTGTGTGCTGGCTCTGGGCATCATCACACTTTAGATTGCAGAGATGTAGCAATAACACCCTGCTTTCTTGTGGGCATGGTTTGAACTTTGAATTTGATATGGGCCTGGGGTTAGAAAAGGAGAAACCCGTGACAGTAAGATGGTCAAACCACCTTGGTTCGTTGGCTGTATAATCAAGGAAACAATAATGGGGCAGTGTTCCTTTCTTCACTGTATCTAATAAATCTTTGGAAATATCTCTTGGATCTGTTGTTTATAATACATGTTTGCACTTGCTTAGCAGCAGAGCACATTTACACCTGTTTTCTCCACTTTGCAATGACTCTCATTTGCTTTCCTGGTGCACTTTTTGATGTTGGTTTTGCCGCATCTTGTCTAAAGAATTGTAGACATCTGCGTCTTTGCCCTGTAACCCAACAACTGAGCTTGGGTGAGATGCTTGAGATTGACAATCCCTACATCCAGGGACATACATTTTCAGTGACCCATCATCTCTGAAATCATGTCCGCTTCCATTTATGCTCTGATAAAACTTTACAAGGAGTCCTACGGCACTTTTAAAAACTAATAAATTTACTCATCGCTTGAGCTTTCGTGGCAGAAAATCCCACTTCATCAGATGCTTGAAACAAAATGAGATTTTCTCCCACGAAAGCTCATGCAATAAATAAATTTGTTAGTCTTTAAAAGTGCCGCAGGACTCCTTGTTGGTTTTGCTGATGTAGACTAACACGGCTACCCCTTTGGAACCTGCTAAAACCTTAGTTTTCTGACCTTCAGAATGTGTTACAAGGTATACAAAAGCCCTCATTATTTCTTTCTGGAGTGATGAGTTAAATACGGAAAGTAATAATAAATTGGAAAGTTCTTCCCCAGCCGTTTAAGACAGGGGCTTCACATAATAACAGGGGTCCATCTGCCCACTCCAATTCTGTAGCCTGTCTTCCAACAGTGGCGTATGCCAGGTGCTTCAGACAGAATTGCCAGAACAGATCATCGTGTAGTGATCTATCCCATTACCCACTCTCTGTAAATTGACTGCAGTGGAAGTAGGCGTATGACAGGGAGAAAGCAACTCGCAGAGTGCAGTACAGGAAAGTAAATCAGAATCCATCTGAATGGTGCGAGGAAAAGAGGAGGAGAAATAGGCTGTTGTTGAAGATGTCTCTGGAAGAGAGGAAATGATTCAGAAGGCTGCTTGTAATTAAAATGATAAAACTGGGTATCAGACCAACTTTTAAATGGACACAGGCCAAATTTAGTCAGCAGTGATGTATGTTGGCCACCCCAGCTCTCCTATTCCAGTCCGCGACTCCAGTCCAAAATCTACATGTGCGCACTTGCCAAGAGAATTAATGAAACCACATGGCCCCCATCTCTCGCACATTGAGCGTATGCTGTACTATTTATTTGTAGTTGAACCAGCAGCTATGCTTGTGGAAAATAACATTTCCACTTTGGTCGGAAATCATGTATAAAATAACAACATGTTGTTATGGCTTTGGTAATTAAACAGAGAGCATATTTTTATCCCTCTTTGCCCCTCTTGGGCCTTAACCCAAGACTTTATGGAAATCTGTTCCTCAACTTAAGGTTCTTTGTTTGGAAGGCTTATGACACTTGCATTTATGTAATTTAGAGAGGGAAATGGCAGAATGCATAGTTTGTATGGACATGGTATTTTCCAGCCTTCACTTTTTGCTATACGATCTCATGAGAAGGTAGGGTAGGGGTATATTTACTTGAATAGGTGTAGGAGATGATGTAAAAGGAAGATGAGCTATTTAGACTTCCCTTGCAGCTGTAACGTACTGTTAGGTACCAGGAATCATAAATTCTAATCCCTGCTCATCCACTGACTTACTGTGTCACCTTGAGCGAGTTGGTTAACCAGTTTCTGCTTTGGTTTCTTCTTCCACAGAAGGATAGGTAATTGGATTCCAAAAGGGGATCTGCGACTGCACATGAGAATCCCAGGGGAATTGTGATGGTTAATTGGAAAAGGTCAGAATACCAATGGGAGGCACATACATTTGCACACCTGTGCATGCCCAAAGGCAGCGTGTACAGATATTAGTACACATAAATTGGCCTGTGAAAATGTATGCACATGATTGTGTTAGCAGACCTAGCTTTCAAAGTCTACTCCTGCTTTGTAGTTGTTCATTCATGTAGCAGTTTGAGCACTGACTGCTGTGGTTAGATTAATTTTGCATTGTATTGCTAAGATATTTTCTCCCCTAAGAAATTCTTTTGCCACTTTTAAAATTGGTTGCTTTCGAGTTGTGTTCAGTTAAACATATTTGCTTTGCACTTAACACGGTTGGAGGCTGAGTCTTAGTTTATTACTGTTCATTTTTTTTAACCACTTATCTACTGTGGATGCAATTATATACAAAAGAGAGCTAGATTCTGCTCCCACTGCAGTCCATGG
This sequence comes from Podocnemis expansa, assembly GCA_007922195.1. Lineage (NCBI taxonomy): Eukaryota > Metazoa > Chordata > Testudines > Podocnemididae > Podocnemis > Podocnemis expansa. The sequence goes on from ML682107.1 coordinate 1,410,970, forward strand.
AATCATTCTCCTCAATCCAGCTGACGCAGAAGCACACCCACGAAGCTAGGCCCCGGGGGCAGATTCTCACCCTGCTGTGGTCCTTTTGTACTGCTTAGAAGCAGAGGCTGGCCGTATCCCTCCAGGATGAAATTCCCCTGGGTCCTGGGACTGGGTAGTCCCGAAGTGTGGAGCCAAGATAGCTGCTTCCAGCGCCACACTTCCTGCACTCTGGGGAAGGACGGGGATATGGGCAGCTGGGAGGATTGCTGGTGTGCGCTCAGCTGGAATGCATCCAGTTTAGGGACTGCTGTTAGATGGCACAGGTCAGACCATCCTTTTCGACAGCTCTAACGTGCCCCGGGATAGAGGGTCAGGCAGAGAATCCTGGAGCCTTAATGAGCTCCTCCAACGATTCCTTCCAGTCGCTAGATCCACCAGACTTATACTCAACAAAAACACAGGATCTGGGCCATGGTCTGCTGAGCTTGTGCACGCTGAAGAGTTGGCATAAATGCAGTGTCTTTACACGTGCTGTAAGAGTAAATCAACGTACGGTATCCATATTTGAGATCTTCATTCAAAGATGCAGATGTCCACTGCATGCTCTCGTTTTGCAGAATATTTTGTAGCCATGTGTCTTGGCCTGTGAAAGGTTTGATTGGCTTGTGTGTATGTGGTGGGGAGGTTTGCATATGGAAGCTTGAAACGAGTCAAGATAGAGCCTGGGTTTCCGGTTTCCTGAGTTGATCTCGGTGTAATAAATAATGAATCAATCTTAGAAATGGAGAAGTCCTATTTGATCCCATTTCTCCTGTCTCTTGGGGTCCAGTGCAAGATGGCTCCCTTTGGACCAGGGGTCTCAAACTCAAATCACCACAAGGGCCACATGAGGAATAGCACATTAGCCCAAGGGCTGCGCCACTGAAACTTTTCATACAATGATATTGCAAATATTGGTAACAAGAGTGTCGTTGCAGGCTGCAGACAATGGCTTTAGGGGCCACATGTAGCCCACAGGCCACATGTTGGAGACCCTTGCTTTGGACCGTCTTCCAGTGGTATTTTGCAGTGATTGTCAGTGCCTTGTTGTTTTTTTGATTACACTGTCATTTGCTGCAATTTAACAGAAGATGATACCACGCAAAATTACCTGTTTTAAAAATTGTCTTTATTTAATGTAACCGTCCTCCCCCTTACTGACTCGTGACTGTCATTGCAAGTCTACAGAGCTATTCAAATGATATTTGGCATTTGACTTATGCTTAGAGAAATGAGTGGTTTGTTTCTCCAAGTACGATGCACAGCTCCCTCTAGGTTGTATTTCTGTAACCGGTTAAACCATCTTGTGTCTTACAAATACAAATTCCTAAATTGAAAAGAGACTGGAAAATGAAGGAGGAATCACAATCACCGTCAAAAAAAGGAAGGGAAGTTCATAACTTTCACAGCTCTAAAACAGCAATGTTGTCTTTGTTGTCACGCGGTAAAACATGAGTAACAACTGCAGTGACTATAACCTTGATCGTGTGTGTGTGTGTCTAAGCACAGAGAGTGACATTTACAAAGCATCATCCCAAGATCTGCGTAGCACTTTAAGTACCATTTGAGGATCTTATAGTGGGATTTAAGTCCCACTGTATACTGCCCATCTAGACAAGAGTGAATTTTGCCCATAGTACAGAAGAAAGACATCTGTCAGCTGTGTGAAGAAATCTTTTTTGTTTCAAAGTGTTTCAACATTTAAGCATAAAATCTCCAAGATGCTATTTGTGGTGTCCATAGCTATGTGATAGCAGTATCAAAGTTTCTGTGCAGAATACAGGGGTGTAAAGAATAAATTTGTTTCCTTCCATAAAGGTTTCCTCATAAATACACAGAAAATAATCATCTAATAATATAATATTTTTCCCTTCTCTGGTATCTTCCATCCAAGAATTGAAGTGCTTTACATCCATTGCTGAATTAAGCATCAAGATTCCTTGTGAAGTAGGCAGGTTACATATGGAGCCACTGAGATGTTAAAAGACTTGCCTAAGGACACAGAAAGCCTGTGGCCACAAAATCCTGAGATCCTGTTCCCTTTCCAGAAGACTACCTTTCTATCATGGCATATTGCCATTGTCTCATAAATACTCAGCAAGCCTTAATTATTTTTTAAACAGGAAATGTGAGGAACATTTTGTTTTAAGAAGTCTAAAGAGTCTCATTAACTCTGCCAAGCAGGTATTGGAAGAGAAATAATTGAGTCACGTTTTAGACCTTCTAAGTTTGCCAGTGCTCCTGGGAAAAGCTTTGTTGTTCCTTATACTAGATACTGCACAGAACATATGAGGTCATTTTTTTTCCAATTTCTACAAATTGTTGCTAATTATTCTATGGCCATTTTTCTAAAAGAGGTCCCATCAGTCAGCACTTTAACCTTTCACATGCAGCAGATCTCCTTTATACAAAAGCCCCATCGAGAGCACAATGTCTTTTGTTCCTAATTATATGCTTGCTGAGTGATAGCCTTGCTGATAAAGATGAAAAGGAAGTTCGCTGGTTAGTTCCAGTTTGTTTCTCTAACTACCTCTTGATTTCTTTTTTTCCTAGAGAAGTCATCATTAAACTTTTGTCTACCTTCATCAAACTTGTTGTGAACTAGTAATTAAAAACTCATTGGCCTCAATTGGTTTTGGCAGGACAGAAAATTATCTGTCTGTCATCACTAGTATCTTGGAGTAGGTGATACTCCAAGCAGCTCTCTTCTTTTGGCAATTCTGATGTTTATGATGTGTAGGTAAACGACAAATCAGATCTCCCATCCAAAGCGTCTTTTTCAGTAATGGACTGATGGGAATTAAGAACAGCTGGAGCAGAGTGAAAATGAGAAAGTGGAACATTTAAAATACATTTCTGAATATGGTGCAGTGCCAGGTGTCGATGGGAGGGCTTCACCTTCCTCAACCGTGGGATGCTTTTCCAGGAAGAAGGATTGTTGAGAAGACATGGGGTTTGCCAACCAAAAACTAGCCAGCCTAGTGAGGAGTCTGTAATCAAGATTCAAAGATGGTAGGTGATAAAAGCCTACAGGTAAAAGTTGAAAGAAAGAAAGAAAAAGAAAGAAATGGTAAACTTAACAGAGCACTGGATGTTGATGGAAAAGATAGACAATTAGAGTAAAGTCATAGTAGCAACCAAAGGGAGGTCAATGAGGGCATCTGCTCAACATCTTTAGATGTCTATACACAAATATATAGTATGGGGAGTAACAAAGAAGAACTGGAAGTATTAGGACGTGAGCTACCTTATGACTTAATTGATGTCACAGAAACTTGCTGAGATCAATCTCAGGACTGGATATAGATGCAGAGCAGTATAGATAGTTTAGGCAAGAAGAAAAGGGAGGAGGTGTATATACATGTTTTATGGTTCACAAGCAGATGGGAGGCACACCAGTTGAAAGCCGTGAGGAAAAGTTAAAAGGGAAAAATAGGAATGATGTCATGAGAGCCGAATGAAGTATTTTTAGGATGAATAACATAAATATTCAAAACACGAGACCTGGTGATAATGGAGGACTTTACCTGAACATCTGTTGGGCAAACATGGAAAAACACAAAATCTTCTATAAATTCATTAGAGGTATTGGGGTCAACTTTTTATGTGAGAAAGTGGAGGAAATAAGTAGGGAGCCAGCTATTTTAGACTCGATTCTGACCCATAGGGGTGGAGTTGGTTGTGAATCTGAAGGAGGAAGTCAGTTTAGTTGAAAGTGATCATGGAAATGATGGATTTCATGATCCTAAGGGAAGGAAGGAGTGAGAGCAGCAGAATAAGGGTAATGGATTTAAAAAGGCTCAAGGGACCTGGTAAGTAAGTTCCCACAGGAAGAAAATGTAAGGGAAGAAGAGAAGGACTTTGGGAGAGCTTGCAGTTTCTCAAAGTGACAATGTTAAGGCAAAACTGCAAACTATCCCACTGTAAAGGAAAGTCAGGAAGAATACTAAGAGGCCAGTATGGTATATCAGCAGCTCTTTAAGGACCAGAAACTCAAGAAGGAATCTTTCAAAAAGTGGAAACATGTCTGAAATGCTAAGGAGGACCAGACAAGAATAGCACAAGCAGAAAAGGACAAAATGAACATAGGGACAAAAAAAGAATAGCACAGGCACATAGGGACAAAAATCAGAAAGGAGAAGAGACAAACTTAGTTACACCTGCCAAGGGACATAAATAGCAATAAAATCAAGTTCTCTAACTACGTTAGGAGCAAGAGAAAGATAAAGGAAAGTGTAGTTATTAGGGGGAAAGAGAGCTTATTGACTTACAGTGTGAAGAAAGCTGATGTCTTTAATGCCTATTTTAATTCAGTTTTCACTAAGATGGTTACTAGTGAGTAGATACTCAACACAACGAATATTGACAACCAGGAGTAGGAATGCAGGCCAAAAAAGGGAAAACTGAGGTTAAAGCTATATAGATAAGTTAAATATATTCAAGTTGGCAGCTCCTGATGAAGTTCATCGTACCACAGTTAAGGAACTAGCTGGAACAGTTCACAATTATCTTCGAGAACTCAAAGCATTGATGAGGTACCAGGGGACTGGAGAAAGGCAAAGATGCCACCTCCATTCAAAAAGGGGAGCAAAGAGAACACGGAGGGGTTACAGACTAGTCGTCCTAACTTTAATACCTGGAAAGGCACCAGGAGAACTCATTAAACAATCAATTTATACGCACTTTATAAGGAGTAGCTAGAATGGATTTGTCAAGAATACGTCATGTCAAACCAACCTAATTTCCTTCTTTGACAGTATTAGTTACTTAGTGGGTAGACATGATGTATCTTGATTTTAATAAGGCTTTTGACACCATCTCACATCAGCAAACTAGTTCCAAAGGGGTAGCCATGTTAGTCTAGTTCAGCAAAACAAACAAGGAGTCCTGTGGCACTGAAAGTCTAACAAATTTATTTATTGCATGAGCTTTCATGGGAGAAAATCCTACTTCATCAGAGACTTTGAAGCATCTTCAAAGCATCTGACAAAGTAGGATTTTCTCCCATGAAAGCTCATGTGGTAAATAAATTTGTTAGTCTTTAAAAGTGCCCCAGAATTCCTTGTTTGATAGGCAAACTAGAGATGTGCAAGTTGAGGAAGTACTTGTCAGGTGGGTGCACCGCTGACTGAAAGCAAAAGCTCAGAGCATTTTTATCAATGGTTCAGTGTCAAATTGGCTGGACACACCTAATGGGATTCCAGATGGGGGTCAGTCTTGAGTCCAGTGTTATTTAGTATTTGCATTAATGACTTGGATAATGGAGTGATGGTAGTTTCTAAATTTGCAGATGACACCAACTTGGCAGGGGTTGCAAGTCCTCTGGCAAGCAGAACTAGAATTCAAAATGACCTTGACAGATTGGAGAATTGATCAGAAACCAGTAAGATAGAATTCAATAAAGACAAGTGCAAGGTATTACACTAATCCAGGGGCGTCACTAGCACTGGGCACATGGGGCTTGTGCCCCAAATCCCAGTGCCAGTGCCCCGAGTCCTGGTGTTCAGCCCCTGCCTCTTTCAGTCTTCGGTGGGAGATCCGGGGCCCGGCCGCCCGAGGTGGTGGCGGCCGCTTCCAGCCCTGTCCTAGGCCGGGCACCCGCTGCGGCAGCTGATGCTCCCTGCCCTGTCCCTGGCCAGGGATCTGGGGCCAGGTTGGTGGCAGCAGGTGCCCGAGGCCAGTTTGGTCCAAGCACAGAATCTGGGCCAGGGTGTGGCCCGTGCCACGGCATTGATCCGTCGTCTATACTTGCTGCACTTTTTGGCAGCAGATGATGGGAGATACATAAGGTACGTCAAATACCTTGCATATCTCTCGATGACTTACTAATTACTTGCTACACACTAGGCTAAGCCGACCAGAAATGCCTTCTGCTCGGTTTACCGATACTCCAGTTCCGGGGCTGGAGTTGCTATGGTGATTTCTGGATTGATTGAGCATGTTTACCCAAACTGCTCAATCAAACCCAGAAGATCACACTGATTTTGCCGCCTTCAGTATAGCTGTAGCCTTAGGAAGGAAAAATCAAATGCACAATTACAAAATGGGAATAACTGGCCAAGTGGTAATATTGCTGAAAAAGATTGAGGAGTAATACAATCATAGAAACTGTAAAGCACCATGAGAGGCCATCAAATCCAATCCGCTGCACTCATGGCAGGGCAAAGGACAATCTTAAATCATCCCTGACAGGTGTTTGTCTAACCTGTTCTTAAAACCTTCCAATGATGGAGATTCCACAACCTGCCTAGCAACTGATTCCTAGTCACCCTGATTATTAGGAGTTTTTTCCTACTGTCTAATCTAAATCTCCCTTGCCATTATTTAAGTGAATGGGGGACTGCAAAGGGGGGAGTTTGAGAGGAGGCAAAGGAGAAGGGGAGCAGGACTTTTTTTTGATGATCTCTTGAGGTACCTTCCAATCCTGTACTTCTGTGATTCTAATGAGTCTTGAAGAATTTTTTCATATATTCTGTTTACATATTACATGTTACAAACATGGCACTTACAGACATCTCTACTTTGAAGACCCAATTCAGTTCAGGTAGGATTGATGATCAAGTCAGTAAATTATTAAAATTCATAAGCAGCATTCTCAAGCTCTTACTTCAGTTTGAAGGATAATGTCCTGGGAAGAAAATGACTTTATGTCAGTGAAAAAGTAATGTAAGCAAAGCTTTCTGGGCATAACTTATTCCAGATCAGCTCCAAAGGGGTAGTTGGGTAGTCCGGTTCATCAAAACAAACAAGGAGTGTTGTGGCACTTTGAAAGACTAACGAATTTACTTCTCCTGTGAAAGTTCATGTGATAAATAAATTTGTTAGTCTTTCAAAGTGCCACATTGTTTTTTCGATTCCGGGTACAGGTCTTCAGTTTAGGCTAGACATAGTACTGAAAACAGCCAAGGACCCCTAAAACGTTGATAGAAATTGCTGCTTAGTATAGGTGCTGCAACCTTCCTTGATTATGGTTAGGGAAAATGTTTTTCTTAATGGGTAGATTCCCTTCACATACAGAGTTGGTGATGACATACAGCTCTCCTGGAACAGGTTTTATCAAAGGGAAATGGGAAAAATTATTTAGAGCAGCATGATAAAATATTAACAGTCTGTTAATAACCAATCACTCACACACCCACAGCACTTTACAAAATGATTACATTAAAATAGGTTGACTGAGGATAATATATCTGTGTCTTTATACTTCTTTAGGATCTCAGTTAAGTGAAATAACACCCAATCCATGACAGAAAAGAGGCAGGTGGGCATTTTAGGTAATTGTAAAGGAAAGAACTAGTTCAGGGAATGGATGACATATCAGATGAATGAAATGAAATGCCACTAGATTCTTAGACTTGTGGCTGAAAAAGCAGGCACCATAAATGAAGAGGTTTAGAAAACCCAGTGCAGCATATGTTTGAAGTATTTGTGACATGATCACATGAAGGAGAGCAAATCAAAACACGTGTCTCTTGCCTTCAGTTCTGATTGTGGGACATGGAACTGAATTGCAGTAATTGGATGTTATGAGGGTCAGGGCTGTTTCAGAAGTGAAATGCGGGAGTAGACAGATTCTTAGTTAATGTTAAAATTGGGATACCAGGAAAATGTGATGGTCTGATGATAACAGAGGATCCAGATCCAAACCAAAGCTACTGATGTGAGGCTTTTTGGTCACAATTTATTGCTATCTAACTCAAGGGATGCCAAACCAAAAGGTATTTGGAAGTCTTTGAAATCATCACCATCACTCACGTCTCCTCGGAATTGACATGTAAATTGTGTGTACAGATTTTTCCCAGGGAAACAATGTTATGACACTTGCAGCAGAAATCAGAGGTGATCTTTATATTGGGGTATAAATTGTTGCATTGTTTGAGGGTGGTTTTGAAGGGCTACTGATACATAAAGTAAATTTGGAAATGCGTTCTTTAAGGGGTAGCATGCAGAACGAAAGAAAAATTGTTTGGATGGGAGGGTGTATGCCGGTAGACAGGGCTGGTGATCTAACAATCTAAGTGCATTAAAAAAAAAATACATTGGGATTTCAAATGTATCATTCCAAGAGAAGACAAACTTCCTAAAATTTTAGTATCCAGTTAAGGAATCCTCTCTCAGGTGGATGGCACATAGCAGACCTGAGTCCTCGCTCTTTTTCCCTTTATATTAACTCATCCTTGGGGTGGTCAATGCCCTGTCCCAGTCATACCTCCAGACCTCAGTTTAGGAGAGCATTTAATTATGTGTTTCCTGTTAGTGTATGCTCAAGTTCTGCTGATTTCAACAGGATATGAGCACATGCTTAAACATTGCCCTCAATGGGGATGTTTTCCTTAGGTCCACAGCAGGAACACCTGAAGAAGTGGACTGGAGCCCACGAAAGCTTATGCCCAAAGAAATCTGTTAGTCTTTAAGGTGTCACAGGATTCTCATTATTGCTTTAAACAGACTAACATGGCGACCCCCTCTGGAACTTATTCCTACTGTATTTACTCACTAAAAATATAGAAAACACCCAAGTTTTGTCTGCTTCCCCTCCCCCCCGCCCAGTTTGAAGAAATTCTTTATAAATCTGCGTTTTAAAGCAGAGGGAATCTCATGTCACTGCCAACATGCACCTGAAAGATCTCAGCCTAGCTTTGGCCCAGATTCAGGAAAGTGCTGACGTGCTATTCAAGTATATAAGGCTTAAGCATATGCTAGAGGTTAAGCATGTGCTTCAGTTTTTTTTCTGATTCAGGACCTTGAAAGTGGAAAGGAAGGAAAGTAGCAGAAGGAAAGGGTCCCTAGAGTTCCAGGTGTAGCAAATGTTGTTCAAATGCCTTCCAATTTATCAAGTTTTTAAATTCCAATTTATTTTTTCCTAAGCTTTTCAGCTCAGCTTTGAGAAAGCTGCATTCACATGCCCTTGTTCCTCCACTGAATTTATATACTAACTTAAACCTCAGCTGTTTCAATCTAACTTTTGTCTCTGATTTGTATACTGTCCTTGGGGGGACAGTAGATAGGGTTGCCTAACATTTTTCATTAGAAACCCGTTTTCAGTTGGTTCCATTTTTTTTTTTTCTGGCATAACGAAAATAAAATGGGGGAAGCTCGCAAAACTTTGGTATGATGGTCCACAGGGAACTTACTTTACAAGTCTATTGAGGTTTGCAGGGTAGGAAGGAATTTTCTCCCTTTGCTGCGGGGATCAGAAATGTATCTGTCAGTCACACAGTATAAATGCATTGGTAATATGCCAATACCGTTTTCAGCAGTAATACAACTCCTCTTCCTGGATTCTTTTCTGTTTTCTTAAGGATTTGTTTTAAGCCTTGTGAAAGCTTCCTGTACAACTATTGGATTTCATCTTTTCATTACACTCTCCCTCTGTCTCGGACTGGTTTACGGACCACCCAGGACCCTAATCACTTGTCTTGAATATTTTTTCTCCTCTTCTCCCACATCTCAGTCTTCTTTTTGCTACTAATCATGTTAATCCTTACAACCCACTTCATAGCCACTTAATCAGCTCTCCATGTTGACCCTTTAAGTGGATTTTATCATGTTGGCCCGCTTGTTAAATAGGCGCAAAAAAAGAGAGACTATCTCATCCTTGTCGCTGTTGGCGACTGTTAAAATAAGATACTTCTCATGAAATGGTCAAGGGCTCATAAGGTTTGCCATCCTTGCAGATGGAAGGGGAAGTTTTCAGAAAATTATGTAAATCAGGGGTCTCAAACTTGTGGCCTATGGGCTGCATGTGGCCCCTAAAGTTATTTCCTGCAGCCCACAATGATGCTATCATTATTGATATTTGCAATATCATTGTATGAGAAGGTTTCAGTCGTATAGCCCTGGAGCTAACATATTAGTCCTCATGTGGTCTTGGTGGTGATTTGAGTTTGAGACCCCAATTTACATTGTAAATTGTAGTTTATGACTCTGTTAGTGATGTGTATTGAGGGACAAGGAGGGAAGGGAGAAAAGATGACAAATTCCAGTGCCATCAAGACAGAAGTGAGGGGAGAGGGAAATTGATAAAGAAGAATTTAAGAACTGTCCAGTCTTCTTTGGCAGGTGTCCTAAAATCTGCGCTAATGAAAGAGTTAGTCATCCAAATTTCTATCAGTTCTACTTGCCAAGCAGTTTTTCCCCTCAGGGAGTGAAGTATCCTTACATCATATGGATATAAAATCTAGTTTTGGATAACTCTTCTGTATTGATTATAGAGTAAAATAAACTCAAACCAACAATATATTGGTTTTCTTCATGTTTTCTTCATATTTATTTCTCTTCTTTTGGGTTTTGCAAATGGTAGCACTGTTTTAATTTGTGAAAAGATTCAAAGCATAGTCTGTATTGGTCATAGCTTTTGGAAGCACACATAATTAAACTAGTGTGCGCTATAAATGTACATTCAAATGGCTTCTCATCAGCCCATTGTAAAAATTTATAAAACAAAAGTATAGGCTGCCTGAACTTTGTAATGAACGCACAGAATTAGACTTTATTATTAGGGCCTGGTATTTCCCAAGCCAAAGTAATATAGATATTAAGAATGACCCAACCAGATGCCTCACAAGCAAAGTCCATGGTGCTATCTTATTAGAAATTAATAAACAGAATTAGCAAAAGCATGGAATAAAATATGAATATTCAAAATCCTTCGATATTCCTTTTTCCTTCGGAGTCTTCATGAGCATAAGAGAATAAATAATTGGAGCTATGCATAAATAGGAAGAAAACTGGTATTAAAAATAGCATCTAGCTACTGAAAACATTTATTACGGCATTGAACTATTTTATTCAATTTAATATAGTGGTTAAATAGGCCAAGCCACTTACCTCTTCTTTCAAACCACTTACAAAAACTCATCTTTTTTGTTATGCCCACAATATTAAAATATATGTTAATTCAGGTCTTGCATACACACTTATACCAATTTACTTAAAAAACTTCAGTTAAAACCATGCAAATCCCTGGGCAAACTCTCTTTACAATTTGTGTGGCTTTCTTCAGTTAACTTAGATCCATTCCTAATAAATTTACATCAAAATAGGCCTGATTTAAACTGTGCCCAGACGGCCTTTTGCACTGACGTAACTAGATTGCTTTAAAACCACACATGAACTTAAATGGCCTCAACTCTACTTTACACAAGCCCTAAAATTGTAAATTCACTGGGGGCGTGTGTCTCTGTCTTATATATTTGTAGAGTGCGTAGCAAAATTAGACCCTGGCGTCTGGATGCTACTGCAGTGCAAATAGTAGTGAATGAATCAATCAGAATCTCTGACGTAGTTCCCATTTCATGTACTAAAATACAAATTCATAAGCATGTCTGTCTGTCTAATTCATACACTTCAGTTCATTAATCCACTCACCAAATAGGAAGCACATCTGTACGAACCCTAATCCTCACCTGACGGGTGCATCGTCCTTTGTAATGTCATGTCTGAAACTCAAGTCCTGACTCAGCAAGCTGTGCCATACAGTCTCGGAGGTTTACCTGCACGCGTCAGCTGGGAGGAATGGAGAACAGGTTGTAAAATCTTCCAGGCAGGAACCCTGTATGAGTCTGTAGGAGGCACCCACCTCGCACCCTCTGGGGGACTTGGCAAACCAAACGGCTATGGCAGAGGAAGCTTAGATAGTGAATGGGTTCATAGAGCATGTGCTCAGTGCCTGAGAGCCGCACTTACATTATGTACAAATGTACACTGTCTTAAGATCCTGGTAACAACCAGGTTAACAATGGTACTTAGATCTGGCAGAATTTAGTCCCTGCAGCAGCTGCAGCCATGGAAATACAGTTTAACTGATCCCTTGAAGGGCAGGGGGAAAGAAGTACCTGGGAAAAGGGACCAGATGGGAAGCGGGCACGAGGTGGAAGAGAGCAGGTGACAGCTGGCTAAGGAGCTCCCTGAGGTGGAGAAACCTGCCAGCAAGCGGCAACTCTCATAAGACGGGACAGTCTGCCTGCCTTCCTGGGCTCTGATGGTTCCTTCATGTTTGGGAAGGATGAGATAGAAAGGTACATGTCTGTGGGGTTTTCTATCATCTGTAGTCTCCGGTGCTTTACCTGATTAAGTATTAAAAAGCTTAAAGATGTACAGTGTGTGTGCATTGACCGCTTTACACCTGCTGTGTGCTCCTGACAGAGTTGCACTGTAAACCTGAAGTTTCACACCTGTTGGGGTGGCGTTCTGGGAGAGGAGTGTGTTTAAATAACTGGATATCTCGGGGGCCAGTGCTGGTCCTGGAGACCTAGTACAGGTGGGCTGAGTGAGGAGCCCCATTTTGAAGGAGAAGCAGATGGGCTTTTAGTGCCCGGGAAAGATGCCTGGGAGTCAAAAAAAGCATATGGCACAGCAGCTTATTGAGGCTGAAAAGTTGAACACGCCCCAGGAGCCGGGAGCATAAAGGACCAGCTTCCCCTCATAGCAATCCTAGTGGATGGCCAGGAGAAGGTGCTTTCTAGGATTCAAGACACCTTTATACCTGTAAGGTGAAGTGGAATCTGCTTTAACGGGTTGGTAAACAAATAAAACGGGCAGTGAGCAATTGTAACAACTTTGCTATGTTTGAGATACCTGTTACAAACAAAGAAATACTGACTTTTCGAGTTTGCTTTGTGGCAAGGTAATTTATCAGGCACTTCAAAGGTGCCTCAGAATGCTAGGTAATGAAATTGGGAGCTAGATTAACTCCCTCTCTGATCACTGCTGCTTTCTGTGCCACACTCCTATTTGCAAACTCTTCCAAGGTTGTTCCATTAAAAAGTGTATGTCTAATGGAGGAGGCCAAAATTCCTGAAGTGGATGGGTGAGGAGGGCGGAAAAAGAGAAAAATTTTAATGTCTGGGCTAGGTCCTGAAGCTGCAGAGGTTTCTGTACGTGCTTGCCAGTGTATGTTATGAATAGTCTCATCTGAAGCGTGCAAAAATTTGCACAACATGGGCCCTTGTAACTCTATCTTACTGACCATCATGGTAGCATCCAGCAGCAGCCCTGTCGGTGCCACCGGATCAGTTCTGTGGGTTCGACTGAGCAACAGTGGAGACTCCGTTTATTGAGCCCAAAGTTGACGCCGCTAATCCACTCCTGCCAAAAAGGGAAAAGCTGCATTGATGAGAGGGCATTTCCTGTTGGCGAAGCGTAGTGGGGAATGTCTTGCTAGGTAGAAGTAAGAAAGCTGATGGGAGATACGCAATCTATTCTGTGAACCTTGCAGATCTCCTGTCAACTGCCACTGAATTTCACCAGCAGCGTAGGCATAGATTCAGTGTCTTTGTGGTTGAGAAACTTTTATCAAAGAGGAATATCTTCCAATGGAAGCTAACATTTTTCCATTTTTTCCCTTAAAATGTAAGAGCACTTCAGTTGACACTTTCCATCCAACCCCAATGTACATCTCCTAGCAGTAGCATTGGAGAATTCACGAAAACCAGGTGCATTATTAAAACAAACAAGGGAGTCCTGTGGCACTTTTAGAGACCAACCAATTTATTTATTGCATGAGCTTTCATGGGAGAAGATCCTACTTTGTCAGACGCTTTGAGGGTTCTTCAGTGCAGTGTTCCAGCCTTGCCTCCTTTATTTTTATATAGAATGAGTTTGTCACTTGGGATGTTATCACCATTTTGCTGAAAGGACATGTGATTATTTTAAGTGGCTATGTTGCTCTTGCTCTGTGCATTGATGTGGCAGAAATATAAAGGGGGACGTGGATTTTACGTACGGATCACTGTGTATAGAAAAGGCCCCTTTCCCAGAGCAGAATTCTCCTCTCTTTAGTCCGGCCTGCAGCGCCCGTATTCATGTTGAATACTACTTTCTTACACCACAAGTAATCTGACTGAAGTCATTGTGGCCACTTTTGGATTAAGGATATCATGATCTGACCCATTAAATTTAATTTAAGAGTTCCATTGACTTTAATGAGTGTGTGAGTAGGTCCATAGGGAATTTCAATTGTATGTTATCTATACCCAGAATTTCACTGTGTTCCACTTTTTCTAATATGTGGGTTCTGCACTCTATAATTTCTAGCAAATTGTGCTCATATTCTCTAATGAAAGTGTATGTCTCTCTCTCTGTCTCAATTTGTATATGCACCTTTCTGTGTAGGGTGATTTTTGATGATGCAGAATTATCCAGCCCTTTACCATAAGCATTCCTTCAACCTATGTAAAATTGTTTTTTATAGTCTACTATGTCACATTTTATTGAAGTTATTATAATGTAGCATCTCCAGTACCTTTCAAATTCTCATGAGCTCTTATTAAGACATTCTGTTGGCCATGAAGAAAAGCCTATCTAAGTGTAGTGTTACCTACAGGTTTACAATAGTAACTACACTGACTGTTTATCACCTTGCACAGAATTTAATTTCTGTACATCCCTTTCCTGCCCCCCAGCATTTATTCAGAGTAAGAGGACGATAAGGGAAAGATCTTCCCCTTCCTATCCAAAAGAATGGTCTCTGGCATAAACTGTCAGATTCAGGACCTACCTTTCTATGTGCTCTTCTGCTCTGTCAGATTCCTTGGCCACCCAAATAAAGCTTTTTGCCCTTAACCTACCAGTTGTGTTCCAGAAAGTCCCCCGTTCCTGTGCTCCTACAAGAATAAAAGAGGGCTATGAAATCTCTTGGTTTTTCTGCTCCAAAAGTGCTTGAAAGGTAAACTCCTTTCCAGCCTCCCCATCAGCTGTGATCTGAACAGGATACATTTTTTGGAACTGGTAACCATTCCAATCCCTTTATTTGGAAGACTCCTTGGATGCAAAACTGCCAGTCTGCCAAAGATTACAGAGATCATCAGTTTTCTTTGCTCATGTCCAGAAAGAGGTGTGTAACTACCGCTGAAATTGTTAGCAAAATACTTGCCACTTAATGCACATCAGCTGCCAAACTGGGTATGATAGCTCCAATGAGCACATGCAGTTTAATTGTGCTTAAAATATTTGACATCTGGCCTTACTGTGGAAAAGGAATTGTGGACTTGACCTTTTATTACAGCTATAATTTAAGCAGTTAATGAATTTTATTTGCAGACCAGCGCATTCTCCTGCTTTGAATATCAGATGATGTTTGGCACACAGCTTATGGAAAATGTGTGAGCATTACATCTTTTTCTTTGCATATTAATGCGTTCATTTGTTTGCTGAATTTTCATGCAACAGAGATATGATAAGAGATATGGTAACTTAGAAAATCAAATGTCAACATTTTTACCAAAGACGTAATGTACATAAAGTTTTATTTAACAAACTAGGTTCCAGGAATGGTATCTGAATTTTTTTTTTTTTTAATTCTTTGACGCTATGATAATTGTACAGGAATAACCATAACGTGTTTTCAAGAGAGAGAGAGAGAAGGTGACTGTGTGTGTGTGACTCACGCTCTCTCTCCTTTATGGTTTTACATTTGATTTCATTTCCTCAAAAATATGCTAATAGTTACATGAAAAAAAATGCTCTCAGCAGCATTTTCCATTGATAAACTGCTCCTTGTTTGCTATTATAAAGTCAAGATTTAATCTTTTGCAGTGGATTATGTGATTACATTCCTGCTGTTTTGTATTTTCTTTGTAACTGGCATGTTATGTATACAAAGATCTAAATAACAGGTCATTCAAAACTTCACACTTTAATCATTAGATTTGAATTGTAATATACAGTTCCCATTAACTAGATGGAAAAGTTTTCTGTAATACGCAGTACATATCTTTTACTCCTCAAGGAATAACTGGACATATTCCACTTATTTTTTCAGTGTAGTTTTTTGCTTTGCAAGTAGCATGTTGCTTGTAACAAACTCTCATAACTTACTGATGCCTATAAAGAACAAAAAAATGGGGCATAAAGATTTTGCATGAATGAGTTAATAGAAGTCTGTGCTGTGTTGTTTTGCTCCACAGTCGTGTGCGCAAAACTGACCTTTAATCGGGGAATATAAATCACATTCCAGTACTATTATTTGTAAAATCCTACAGGCTTGCGAATGCACAAAAGAAGCCTTTGTCTCTTATTAATTTAATTTATAGGTTAAAGTTTCAAATCAGTGGCAAGCAAAAGCTGATTTACAGTTCACCTCGAGAATTGTCAATCTGGAAAGTGTTGCATTTGCTAGGCAGCCTAAAAGCAATGGTGTGTCATTAGAAACTTTTGTAATTGTAAATAATGTAATATAATTCATTTATCTTTTCAGTATATGCATATAGTTATAAAAATAAAAATCATCCTGGAGGAGCAGCTCAGACTGATTTAGTCCTTTCAACCCCCAAAACTTGACAGATGGGGAAGATGGATTATTGTTGCCTCCTCTCATTAATATTGAGACAAGAGCAATGCTTTCAAGGTTTGAAGATATTTCCTCTGTCTTTGTGTGGAATTATGCCATCCTCTTTTGGGTACCTTCATTCTGCAATGAGAAAATAACTGCCCTTTAATGGTAAGTTACAACTGCTAGAATAAGTAGAGCTTTTATCCCTCTTAAAAGTTAATTTTATATTTTTAATTTATAGGCCTGAGACTTGAAATTCCTCCTTGGAAATGGATACACATCCAATATTTTCATTCCCAAATTTGGAAGTGTTCTGCCCCAGCATTTTGGTTCAGGCCCATTTCCTACCTTAAACATGTCCTGATCTCTAATTAAGGTACCTAGGGGTAAGGGCCCAATAAAGTCAGTGGGAGTTTTCCCATTGCCAGGATTTGTCTTGAAATGCCTTGAGAGGCAAAGAGCTAAAACATTTAATAGCTGTGCAGTCTTTTCACGTTCATTATTTTAAAGAACTCCAAGGTGTTTTTAATATCACCCAGCAGCTTTTTTTATTTGATTTTGTGGGCAAAATATGAATTGATAATTGTGGACTTGTTTTATGAGCAAATGCTATGAGAATCTATGTACTAAAATGGCGTTTCTCTTGATCATATCCGTGTACTGCTTTATTGGTAGTTTCCCAAGGATCGTATTATGCTTTATGCCTCTCAGCCAGGCTGCAAGGGTTTTTTTTTTTTTTTTAACTGCTGCCTTTAGCATTAATTAAGACTTTGGCAAGGCTGAACTGGATTCACTGTATTAGACAAGGACACTACTGAATTTCAGTCCCTCATATTGGATCTGTTTGCATATAACTCAAGATTTGCAATTTCTGCGATCAGCATATGGACTTGATAATCGAGTCCCAAGGTGAATGAGGAGCTATCTTTCCCCCTGTGTCTATATAAGATATCTGAGGTTAACCAAGTTGCACTTGCTCTGCATACTAGGTTTCCCTCCAAATCAATGAGGACTGTTGTTTAAAACAAAAACCATTGATGGGTAAATAGTGAGTTAGGAGGGACTTTTCTATCTGTGTGTTGCCATCTTCCAAAGGGGTAGCTGTGTTAATCTAGTTCAGTAAAACAAACAAGGAAGTCCTATGGCACTTAAGACTAACAAATTTCATCAGATGATTTTCTGCAATGAAAGCTCATTCAGTGAATAAATTTGTTAGGCTGGGTTCACACGTAAACTGTTATTTCAAAATGAGTTATTTCGAAATAAAGTCCTTATTTCAAAATAAGTTAATTTGAATTAAGAAAATGTTCGTTCGAATTAAGGGAAAGCCTGCTATCGAAACAGCTGTTATTTCGAAATGGTTATTTCAAAATAAGGCCGTTTGGACACGTTGTTTCAAAACAGTTACTTCGAAACAATGGTGTTGTTTTGAAACAACGTGTCCGAACGCCGTTTTTTCGAAACACCTGTTTCGAAGCAACGACTATTTCGATTTCAAGCGAGGTTTTACTGTTTTGAAATAACGGCCGTTATTTTGAAACAAAGGGGCCTGTTGTTTTGAAATAACGAAACGTTGTGTGGACATAAGAAATTTTATTTTGAAACAACGGCTGTTTGTTTCTAAATAAAACTCTCGTCTGAACACAGCCTTAGTCTTCAAGGGGAGAAGGACATCTATTGACCTCTGGGGGTCTTCTGTTGCCTTTTTCCTGGTGTGGTACGTGGGATCTTTTGTCCTTTTTCTTTAGCTTCAGCTGCTTTTTAAAAAATAACTGCCTTCCCCTTTTAGCATTTTTACTCAGTACTGCTTGTACCCATTTTACTCAGTATCGCTTGTGTTCCTTTTTTCAGTTAATTTTTGTCTGTAGTCTCACAACTGCAATAGCTAGCCCCATATCATGTATGACCTAGGAAGAGTTCAGCTGATGGTTGTTAGAACTGGGTGAATGCATTGAAAAGGGGAGAGGGGAAAGATAGAAGTCCTGGAGTATTAGCCATGATGGTGCTCTTTTTTTCTGCTTTCCTCAAATATTCATGTATTTACTTTTATTGTTGGTACCAGAAGATTTTTAAAAAGCTCCCGTAATGTGATTCGGGAGTAGAAATCGCATCACGTGACTGAGGTGACCCACTACACTGTGAAATGTGAATTACAGTCAACGAGTGTTGTGCATCAGTTGCAATGGGTAGTTTGCAGGCAACCCAAGGTGGAAATCAGTCGGCACGTGGCTCTCTACTTCCTGAGGAGTGAGTCGATAGGTGAAATATTTCGATGTTAAGAGTTATTTTCTCTCAATATCTAATCTGGCAGATACTATGAGAACATTGTCCTGTGCTGCTTTAGGCCAACGGGAGTGGGAACTGCTGAGTGTCTTTTGCTGCCAAATGAAAAGAAATGCAGGCTGCATTTTGGGGGGGGTTAGAGTCTCTGTAAAGAAACATTCCATTGCACATAGATTATAGCTGCAGTCCAACTATTATAGGCAGGCGCTATGGTCTCTGCCAATTAATTACCAGTCCACAGTCCTTTTTATCATCTTTCTAACCTAACTGGATGGTTCTACTGGTAAATAAACTGATGGAAATTTTGCAGTCTTTCCTTACTTTTGAACACTGAACCTGAACTATCTCACTGCAAGTGAGGTTGATAGGGGAGAACAGGAGCCAAAGAAAACCGCAAGAGCTTATTTTTCTTGCCAAGAAGAGGTGAAAGAATAATGTAGTGTGTTGTTATCAAAGGGCAGTTTTGTCCAAGTCAGCCAAACCTGACGGTCCACACTGAAGTTTGATTTTGTTACATGCAAGACAGCTATTTTTTGCAATTTACTGAGATTTTTCTCTACTCTTTTATCCTGAGGACCTGCCCTGTTCCTTTTGGGTGTTCTTGGCTCAGACAACTGCTTCTTCTGAGCTGAGCTACCTAATTCCTTTGGTGGTGTAATCCCTCTGGCATGTCTCATGCCAACCTGTAATGTGCTATTGTTTACTTCCAGGATTTTCCTTTTGATTCTTAAAGTAAAGCTCATGATGTCTCTGAGTACACCTTCCTGACGTTAAGATCCCATCCCTTAAATAGCTGCTACTCTGTGTCTTAGTTCAAGAGAAAGGAATTTAAAAGAACCATTAAATCATTGCCAAGTTCCAAAGGGGTAGCCGTGTTAGTCTAGTTCTGCAAAAGAAATAAGGAGTCCTGTGGCACTTAAAGACTAACAAATTTATTTATCACATGTTTTCATGGGAGAAAATCCCGCTTTGTCAGGTGCTTTGAAGATGGAGAAACCTACAGAAAAGAGGAAAATAAATGCAGGGATATGCTGTTACCCAGTGTTTGAATCTTAACTGCTTTGATTTGCTGTTAGTGTGTGACCTAATCCTATGACTTACACTTCCCTGCATTTATTTTCCTCCCATTCTGTAAGTTCTCCATCTTCAAAGCATCTGACGAAGTGGGATTTTTCTCCCACAAAAGCTCATGCAATAAATAAATATGTTAGTCTTTAAGTGTCACTGGACTCTTTGCTTGTTAAGTCATTGCAGATATGGAAATCATGTTTAATTGGTGCTGCTGCTGGGGTAAGATTCTGTGGGGATTCTCAGCAGAGCCTGAAACATGTTGGGCCCCAGTAATGGGTTGAGCCTTTTGTTTCTCAGAAATCTACACTCACAAAGTTTTAACAGAGTAATTTTTAAAATACTGAGCTGAATTTTACCATTGGTTTATGAGTGTTGTAATTAAGAATTTCCTTTGAGAGAAATGTAAGAAATAATTCAAGCTGGCTGCCATGGTGTTGCTTTGAAAGTTGATTTCCTCCCTTAATTAGTCCCTTCATATCAGGGCATTTGCTTGTCATGGTGTATATTTTTTCTTTATAATGCTAATCCTGCTGTACATGTTGCTAACCACCAGCAGAGTCTAGCACACTTTTTATAACTCCCTTTTGCAGTTATCTGTGCCAAATACACAGTAGTAAACACCACATGACATGACTGTGCTAACAGAAGACGATCATTAGCTGATTACCTTAGGGAAGTGTAAAGGTCAGCAGAGGTTAGCAAACATGGTATTTCATTTTTTTTAAATATTGGGAACTTACTTTCTATTACTTTATTGCTTCTTTTATACCCTGTAGTATAAGTAACATAGAAAACCTAATTTTCTTCATAATTGCTGTAGAGAAGTTGGGAAGGGGAGAGGAGGGACTTCCTGACACTGCAATAACTGAAAGTCATATGTGTTGTATTAGGTAAGGATATGCAAATTTTTTTTGCAAATGCCAAGTGTCTGTTAGTGTGGCAGCGCATATGTTTTCTTGCTTGTGAGATGTTGAAACTAGATGTGAGACATAGGTGAAGGAAGAAAAACTACAGGAGGGAGGCTAAATGTGCTATCTCCCACATTCCCCCTTAATTTGAATTTGCTTTTGAAAGCAGTTCTTCACTAGCGAAAAGTATAGTTATTTTCAGAAAGATAAAAATTGTGCACTTCTAGATCAGATTTTCAAAAGTGCTTAAACATCTATGCCTGTTAACACCTAAAACTTCGGGTAACCAAACTGCTTTGCTCAGGGTCATGACAAATTTCACACCCTGTGCAGCAGAGTTGGTTTGATGTAACCTGCACTGTTGGCACACCTTGGTCAAAGGCAGAATTCTTCCATCAGCTTAGCTACCATCTCTTAAATGGGTGAATTTAGTACACAGCAGTGGGAGAAAATGCTCTGCTGAAAATTTTGACTGATGTCCTTTTACTGTTGTCTATATGTTTGCAGTTCAGGTAAACTATATGAATCTAGTTCTTCTGTCACAATTTCTCCATCCCTGGAAGTTTTTAAGAACAGGTTAGACAAACACCTGTCAGGGATGGTTTAATAGGTACTTGGTCCTGCCATGAGTTCAGGGGACTGAACTCAATGGTCTTTCATGGTCCCTTCCAGTTTCTGTTATTCTATTCTACAGTAAATTAAAAGTGGTTTCAGTGAAGACAAGAGGGTTGCACCAGTGTCCCTCTGGGGTAAATGGGAGGAAAGACAGAACCTATAACATCTGAAATTTGTAGAGGTAAAAGCTGGAGGTAGGTGAAGTGACTGTGAACATTATTAAGTTTTATAGGTTTGACTTACTGCACTTCTTGCTAAATAATCTCTTCTCAGCTTTCTGCTACACGCAGGGATGAGTCGTAGTTTTATACCATGATTTACCTTCAGCGAATCTCAGGAAAGCTTATGCCAGGTTTTGAGATTGGGTCCCTCTGAGAGTACTTTCCTGGGGCATTGCAGTAATACGGGTTTTTAGCAGACTTGCCTCTCCTGACGTCCAGTGTGGTATGGGTTTAATTTACTAGTTAAGATGTTACTGACTTCTCTTCGATTTCTAATGTTTCCCCTCTTCAGAAATCCTATATGTCGCCTATAACAGAGCCGTTATGGCTGGGGGAGTTAAGAGAATGCTTTGGAATTTCTTATTATTCCTCTGGCACTTTTAGTTCAATTTACACTGTATACTAAAGAAACAGTTTCCCTTAGGTTAGGCTGGGTTACACTCCCTCCTGTATGGAAGAACAAAGGACTGGCTGTTACAGGGTATGAATTTATAAGTTAGTAGGTGATGTTGCAGACAGTGAGGATGTAATATAGATTTCCCCCTCTACTTTTAACATTAAAGAGAGAGTGACAGGCAATAAGACTCTTTTATGGTAATTCAAAGAAGTCTGGATTTTAGATTTGGGATTTGCTTGTTTCTAACTGTACCACCTTAATGTTAATACTTTTAAAAATAAAATATACTTTTCCTCTCCTCCCTCCCCAAGTCTCTTGGGATGCTCTGCCAACAGATCTAGTAAGTGGCGAGACAATCATCGGTGCATCACACACAGCCTAACAAAATAACTAAATACAATGACAAAATCTGATGATTAAAAAACTTGACAGGAAAGATTCCTGTTGGATCTGCTGGGCAGTTTACCTGAGTACTGGTTGTGGGATGGGTCTCTGAAATCTTGATATTAATTGTATGAGTTAGAATGCATAGGAATGAACTTGGGAAATTTCAAGTTTACCCCAAAGGTCATATGTTGCTATGCTGATTGGCTAGTCTCTCTCTTTCTTTCTCTCTCAACTTGCTCCGGGCTTGAGGACAGAAGTGCAATAAAGATTTTCTGAATTTTATAGCCCCTTAGGACAGTGGCAGTAATATGTTCAGAATTCTACGACTTAGTCATGCCTGGTGCTAAAAGCTCTCAGTTCCTGTTAAAAGTCAGGCTTGGAGCCATGGGCTGGGTCAGTTGCACAACGTGGCTTGAGCTAAAACTGTTTAGCACACTTCAAAGTACCTTCCGGCCATTTATCATAGATGAAATAGAAAAAGTTGATGAAAATATTGAAGCAAATAAAGGCTGTCATCTTGATAACATCTCCCCTGAATTCCTGAAGAACTTGGAGAAAAAATTAGCAGGCAGTGGCCACCCATTATTCTATCTAGAGTCATCCAAGAGAATAAAAAAACCTAAGGTCTGGTGCAGATCAAAAATAATAACGTTGCCAAAACCAAAGCGAGACTACTGACTTGCAGTAATTTACCACTCCATCTCTTTGCTAGGCCCTTTGCTCAAACTCACTGAAAAGTTTATCATTCAAAGACCTGTGTAGATCAAGCAAGTTTCAAACCAAACCACAGGACCTGTGGTTGAGCGTTGTCACTCAACACGTGCATCTAGAATGGCTTCCAAAGCAGGCAAAAGACGGGTACAGAATTACTGTTGCGTACGACACAGCTAACTTGTAGGCTTACTTGCCAGGCTGTAATTGGTCCCACTGGAGTGGGTTGTCATGGTTGTGGATCTCTTGCCGAGATGCTGCCAGTTCCAAATTTCACCTGGACAAAGCACCAGATCCTGGAGGTCCTAAAACTACATTCTGTAGCTCCAGCACTTTTCAATCTTTTCACAAATGGTCACTCCCATACTGCTACACAGATAACATCTGTCTCGTAGTACAGCATCTGGATTTCAGTCAGCTAGAAGTCCTGAATGCTTTTAGGAAAGAGATGGCCTGCTGTCACAAAAGATGGAAATGTAAATCGAGGGCCAAAAAGACTGTTTCTAGCTCCTTTCATCTAAACCACACAAAGGCCAGCAAACTGCTAAACAACCTTCTGAGAGGATGTGAGCTGTATCACAACACGAAGCCTGCGTATCTGGGTATTACGCTGGACCAAACCTTGACTTTCAAGGAGCACCATACCAAGACTGTGCTGACAACCAATAAAAGAAAGAACCTCATCAATAAGCGAGGGGTTTCTACCTGCAGCTCTAATGAGAAACTCTGGGCTTGTGTATTGTTCATGAGCACAGCATTGCTTCCTATGAAACTCAGCTCTTTACACACAGGATGAGGAACATCTGTTCATTGGCCTTACTCACAGGTTGTATTGCTGTGATGAGAGCTCTCTTAGATTTGCCTTCCTTCAAAATCAAAGCTCATTTAAAATAAAATCAGAGCCATTGACTATAGAAGAAACCCATGTATTTAAGGATCCCCCTATCCTCCCACTTGCCTCCCTCCCTCATTCATTAGTTGATGACCTGGCACAGGAGCCACCCCGCTTTCATTAGGAGTGATTCCCAATAGATATTTTGTTGTCTTGTTTCTCTTCACAAAGGCCCAAATTCTTCTCCCATCCTATGCAGCCAAGGAGGGCCTCTGCCACAAGGGTACTTCAGCCCCCTGTCTATATGGCAGGCTTGTCCAACATGCGGCCTGGTTGCCAGAATCAGGCCCACCAAGGGCTTTTATCCGGCCCTCCAAGTGCTGCCAAAAGAGCCTGGGAGCCGGGACTGGCTGGGGCTATCTGGAGTCCTCTGTATTGCTACGTCAAGTGTGCAGGCACATATTGACAATTCATGTAAGCAAAGGCAATGCCAAATATCACACTAATCATTATTTTACTAAAGTTTATTAATAAAGATCAATTCGTATGTCTTATCTATCAAATTGTCTCAGCAGCCACCTGACTGAGGAAAGAATTGCAATGTGGCTCCTCACCCGAAAAGATTGGGCACCCCTGCTATATGGGATCAGGAACTTCCCCATGAGCCACCGGCCCCGCTTGCTGCATAGCCCATCTCTGCAGGGTCTTACACAGCAGTTGTGCGTGTCAGCTCTTTGTGGCTTGGGAAGGATGGAGACTAGGTCTGTGGTCTTCATCTGCTGTGAGGGGTTGCTAGGATCATGGAGCTTAATCTTGCCCTTAGGTTTGACAGCTCAACTCTTTTCTTGAGGATGTTTATCAGCGAAGGGCAGATTGCTCTCACCTTGGCCTCATGGAGTCGCTTAGCGCTGAGCTGACGCGGCTGGGTGCCGGGGTTGGGCCGTCATGCTTCTAATGCCTTGCAAGATGTGATGGAGACTCCATCAGCCACCGATTGTTTCAGATGCCACTGCCAATTGTTCTTCCGAAAGGTGGCCTCTGGAAGTTGCTTCTTCTTTCTGTGCGTTCACCTCAGTGTCTTGGCCAGATCCTTGCATGGGTAATAAAATTCTGTCGTCTCTAAAGTCCTGAAGCTTCAACTTGGTACCCTGTTCCTCACTTCTTGTCCTAAACTGTGCAGAGTCAGCAGGCTCTCTGACAGAGTTGCTGGACCATGCCAGGCTATTCTGTCTTTCAGTGATGGAGGGGCCATGTGTTGTGTCTGCAAAGTGTTTTGAGCCCTTCTGGGTTGCAGGACATGGCATAAATATAATATTTCAATTGTTGTGATTCTATTTCATTGGGTTTCTCATTCCCTCTTCTTTTAGAGCCTTTCTGAGAGGTGCTCCATGGCCCCAGGCTCATGTTGATCTTGCAGTTGCAGACACATACACAGTAGCATACCTTGGGCCTCTTTTCCAGGGTTTTTCACACTGGCAAAAATGAATCCTTAAGGACCCTTAATAGGTGTTTTCATGTTTGGTTTAAGTAGGCTGCAGAATATGTTGCTTTTATGGGTACTGGACCTGCATGCTCCAAATCGGGATTTAGAGTCCAACTGGGACAGATGGCCCAGCTGCTCTTTGCCCTCCCTTTCTTCTGCCAGTAATGCTATTCTGAGGGAAAGCGGCCATAAAATTGTATGATCTCCATCCTGCCGCCAGACGCTGACGCTGCAGTGTGGGATTAAAGGCCAACAGGCTGAACGATGGCATGCAAGCAGTCTCTTCTGCTGCAGGGACACTGGTTGGCATGAAGGTTGGAAATTCTGGTGTAGTCTCCTCCTGCACCCCAGGGTTTGCACCCTACAGGAGGGAGGGAGCTGTTTTTCTTACAGTTTATATTAACAGTGCCTCCTGTCCCAAGGAACGCACTGTGTAAACTTAGGTTGGCATTTTCAGAAAAGCCTAGGAGATTTGTATGCCTAGTTCCCATCTACTTCCAGTGGGAGCTAGGCACAGGAGTCACCTCATGTCTTTGAAAAGCACAGGCCCTGATCCTGTAACTGACTGGGCATCGACAAACCCCAGCACCCTCATGGATCTTATGCCTAGGATCAGAGGTCTGCCCCTATAGAGCTGTTTGTCGGTTACATCCTAACCAAGGAACATTTCCCTTCCCACTGAAATGCCGCCATTTATAGTAAGAGGCAGGCGTGGTTTATAAGTCACAGTCATCCTAGGCAGTAGGATAAGCAGAGACAAATACTCTTCAGTCCAGGATTCAAAAATTTAAGGAGCCTGAAATAGTTGTCAATACTGCAGCAGCTGCAAGGACAAGCATGCTAACCAGTAGCACCCTTTCTCATCTCCGTTTTGCAAGAGGGGAAACTGAGGCACAGAATGAGTCCTCCATGATCACATGCCACATCAATGGCAGAACCAGAAAGAGAACCCGTGTCTTTTGGCCTAGCTGATAATATCATGGCACAAGAGGATGTGGCTGTTTCCTGTATGAGAAGCTATATCATCTCACTAACCATGTGTGATATGGTACACAGTTTGTATAATGAAAACAGTTCTGGCATTAGAGACTCTAGCCAGTTAAACCCATGCTGGGCTAGCTAGAAAACTGCCCTCTAAAAAGAGCATAGGAAGGATGTGTTCCCTGGCAGGATGTAAATGTATATGTTGCTTTTAAAGTGTAATTATGTGAAACTGGGAGTAGATTAAATTTTGGAACCAGAAGTGGTGAAAGGGATGAGCATGTGGGGGCCAAAAGTAAGCTTAACATGTGAATGTTCTTTTCAACCGAAGTATTCTCTTTGTTAAATGGATCGTTGTGTGAGGCTGGACTTGTAGTGCTTGTGTGTATATATCATCTCTGGCATGGCTGGAGCCATCAGCCATCTATCAACCATGCAGCTGAACCATTGCCGACTTGAAGTTTCCAATGTGCAAGGCCCTCCGGAATACATTTAAAATCTTGCAAATCTTTTTGGGATCATGCTAGTGATGTTAAACATCCCGCCTTCTATCTTGAAGCAGGCTTGAAAGAATTCATGGAATTTACTCTAATAACCCAAGCAAACACTTGATTGCCAACCCTGCAAAAGTACTTCCAAGCTTCCCCTACTCCTGAACCAGTGGTCCACTTTGAGCAGTTTTAGAGCACCACATGGCAGTTACTGGCCCCTCTTACACTTCTAAAAGATGAGAGACAACTCACAATGTGCCTGTGGATACCACGCACAACCTGTGGAGTACATTGTAAATTAGTGCCACCTTTGAACGTTAGCTGTTAACATCTCAGAATTACACCCAGCCACTTCCAAAACTACCCAATGGCTCACCAATCTGGACTTGGTTATTTGAACGTTGCTAATCTGCCTTGCCTCCAACCACAACAGAAAAGATGATCTTGTGCATACCTCTGTATCTAAAATTAATATGCATAACCTATCTGGACTCAGTCACATTTTACAGTGAAATAGTACATCTCAGGATAGGTGACTTACATACTGCTTGCACTCTTGTTTGAAATACTGACAACATTTAATACATTTATGGGTTTTTAGTCTTTTTTTTTTTTGTCTTGCGGGTGAGAGTGACACTTATAATAGTATTTGTTCATTGTTCTCCATGGGGGGGGGGAATCTCTCCAGAATTCAGTGCTACTTGCTGAAAATATTTATTATAGAAGATGTTGAGAGTGTTGTCTTCCTTCACTATCAGATGTAATAAAGTAAATCTTGTCTATGTTTTTGTGCACGCGTGTGTGGGCATAATACCAGCTTGTTTTGATACAAAATAAAAGATCCTGTCTCAAGTAAATCAAACACAAGTTTTACAAAACAGTTATGCATCAGGCTTTCTTTTCCCCCCTCAAAGTTTGAATTTAATTTTATTGCTAGAGATTTGGAGGACATTTAATACTCTATCTTCTGGGTCTGAAGAATGAAATAACTCTAACGCCAGCATTTTTCCGATTGTATGGAGTAGCTTACAACTTGCCAAGTGTCAGTTACTTCTGTATCCAGGCTTCTCAAGCTCAGAGGCTGGTTAAAACTTTTGAAGTTCGGTCAAGAATGCACTTCACGTTCTGTTGTATGGCAGAAAACATCTATCCTTTCTAATGTTTCATTTAAAGAAATCTTTGGTCAAAATGCCAGCAGTGATGGACAAGTCATAAGTCACTAATCTTTAAAGATGTCTGGTTTAGGGCTGCAGAGGTATCTACTTTTTCAGTAAGGGGCCAGGGCTTATCTTATTGAATAAAAATAATCGAGAGCTACCTTACAGCACTTAGGCATGTGGTTGTTAGATTAGCACCTAATATACAATACAATTTAGGGTTGCAAACCAGCAACCCTTTCCCATGAATGTAGTCTGATTAAAGACCATGGGACTAGTGGGGTAATAACTGCTCCCATACGTATAGGTTTGCAACTTCAAGACTCAGGTTTTCTGTTGTGATTTTTATGTAGAGGAAAAAAAAAGCATACATATGCAAAAGCATCCAGTACATGAGAGCTGGATAGGTAAATCTTATAAATCTGATTGATATGTTGGGAATAAGGAAAGTAATGCATATAGGGTAGCATGTAACTGGAGGAAGACAGATAATTACACCGTTCCTTGGATAGTCTGCTGTTTCCACAGCTAACAGTACACCATTTCTTCCAAGATCTGATTGCTTATGCACTCTGTTCAACAGAACGTCTGAGACTCTCTCTAGTAGTGTCACCTGGGAAGTAGGCTGCGATTACCTAATTTCAGGGAGAATGAGTGAATATTTGGGGGAAGTGTGAGACAAGGGTTTTGAGGTCTAACCTTGATCTCACTAACAACAAAAGGAGTTCTGCCATAAATCTCAGTGAAACAGGATCCCAAGTCTTTTCGTGTTTTATGGAAGAGAGAGCTAATTAGGACAAAGTAGGATTCACCTACAAAAGCTCATGCATTAAATAAAGTGGATAGTCTTTAAAAATGCAACTGGACTCCTTATCTAATTAGGCTGGATTCTGTTGAGAGATGGTTTGAAAGAGGATGATGTACATTACAGTAATGAATATTTTAGTGTTTGAGAACAGTTGTATGAAGTCCTTAAAATCTGATGGCCAAAATTAACAGAGAAATGACATATCAGGTTTTAAGCAGGAGTGGACTTTTACAACTGAGTTTATGAACCCTCATCAGAAAGGATTAAAATGCAAACGGTGCTGACAGGGCATTCTTTGTGTCTTCAGCCAGTGTATTGGTCCTAGCCACTCACATGTATCTGTGAAAAACAATCCTCTATTTTCACTGACAGTAATAATAATTAAATCATTCTCTGAAATCACAACCAAAACCCGAGTGGTACTGAAGAATGAATACAGTTGGGCTTTCATGTTATAGTAGTTGTTACAAGAATGATGCTCAACATTGATCATTTCATTAGTGCTTTGATTTGACGTACAGTGTCAGACATGGAGATTGGTCACTTCCTAACTTCCACAAAGTTCACTGGGTTTTGTCTTTAGATCTTTACATTAATGGAGACAAATGTGGGCTGAGGTGCCCTCATCAAACAGCTTTATGTTCATGCTCCAAAAGAAGCATTTAGGATTGTTCTTATGTCTGGAAGCAAATGCACTGTACCAGTTTATTTCTGCTCCCAGAAGAAATTCTCTCTCAACAATGATCCCTGCAAGGTCAGAACAGATGCACATGTGCAGACCAGGTCTTGATGCACTGAACCATGTCCAGCGCTGTCTCACTGCTGATTTTGCAAGGGAAAGCAGAATGGTGGTAGACTGGTTTCTCCTCTACTCTTTTTGCAAATATTTGGCCCCTGGTATGAATCAAGGATGAGTCTGGCTGTCAAACATCCTTTTCATTCTTCATTAATTATCTAAACTAAATAACATCAGAGCATGGTGAGTTTCTAAACGGGTTTCTATATTTTGTTCATATGCTCATGGTTTAGTTATCGCCAGTACCATTTTGTACATATTAGTGAGCAATCTGAGTCTCTTGTGGTAACTGTTGGGCAATATATGTCAGAAAATATGGTTCATCTAGTTTTTGTGATGTGTCACTTGGTAGCAGGATTGCATGTTGGTGTTAACACTGCCGAGTAAAATGGTGACTTTTAGATGCTTATTTGCACTCGTCTCATTCAAAAAAAATCCTTTGCTTTTTAAGGTAAAATTATGCAGTCTTAGGGGAGAACTAGAGCCCTGGGTTATTTTGTGGGAGGGTTATGGTGGGTGGAAAATGATCATATTATTTCATGTAGGCATGTGGTTAACTACGCATGCACAGGGTTTTCTTTCTCTCTCTCTTTTTTCCTCCTGGCAGGGAGACTTTTT
Organism: Podocnemis expansa; assembly: GCA_007922195.1. Classification (NCBI taxonomy): domain Eukaryota; kingdom Metazoa; phylum Chordata; order Testudines; family Podocnemididae; genus Podocnemis; species Podocnemis expansa. Next base: position 1,441,023 of record ML682107.1, read on the forward strand.
GTGAGTCTTGCTTTTTTCTGCACCCTACATTTTTATAAGCATGTTTCGTATTTGGATTTGGTTTGCCCGGTTCACATTTAAAGGTCCCTGATTCCCTATTGACGTGCTTGAAGTAAATTCTGTAATTCATTGCTTTTTGAGGGTTTGTGCCAGGCTGATATTATTTTAGTGCAGTTGTTAGTGTGTAAATCTGTCCTTATTGTGCCATATAAACAATTGAATTTTCCCTTTGCATATCAACTAAAATACAGCTTTGTTTCTCCTTCTCTTCCCCATCCAGCTGTGCTGGTCATCTATAGCATGGCAGTGAAAAGCCCAGTTTTAAAATCAAATATTAGTTACTTATTCTTCATATTTAAAGTAACTCCTTTTAGTGATTTTTTTTAGAGGGCATTCTTAAACAGCAGTGGGGTGTGTTGATTTGATTTGAAGTGGATGATAGTTAGTAGGGCTATCAAGGACAAAAGCAAGCTTTTGCCAAGCAGTCATCCTTTTGGAAGCTGTTAGGTATGCTGCACTTTGGGAAAAGCCGTTGTAAAGTCATTAAAGGTGTCATGCTTGTTATCTTCTTTGTGGATTTTTTTTAAAAGCTACAAATAAGCCAGTGTCACAAGATCCTTCTTGTAATTGAGGGTCTTAAATGAATTAGCTATGGTGAATGTTCTGCCATAGCTTTCTGTCTCCGGTGAAGAAGGTCCCTTTTGTCCATCCCTGCCGGAGGCAGTCCAAGTAGGATCCGCGCATGAAGTACCTGAGGGCAATGTGCAGAGCCTTTACTCCATCTCCATTTTTCAGGCTGTCCTTGCCCATCCCCCTCAACTTCTTTGGGTGGAAGGATTTCCCGGTATCTCTTTTCTGTGATGTTTCCTCTCACTCTCTGAGTGTTACGGACCATGCTCATGAAGACAACAGTTGCTTTTAGTTTTTGGTTTTCGATTGTCTGGCTTACCGTTGTATGTTTGTTCAAGCAAAGATGTGGCTGCTAACAGAAACAGTTGCTGGACGGAACTTATGGATCAAGACCTGGAAACAGAGGAAACGTTTCCATAGGCTCTCATTCTTTTTCGAGTGCTTGCTCCTGTCCGTTCCATGTCACATGAGTGACCAAAGCCAGAGATTTTCCCTTCAGCAGGATGGGTAGGGCGAGTTCTAGCACTGTCTGTGGTTGCACACACGTGCACCAGTATACAGGGTGCCTCCGATCCCTTTGCCATCCATGATGGTGCTGGGATGTCCCATTGCTGCAGCAAGCTTTTCCAACTCTTTTTTTTTCTTGTAGTAATAGTGTACATAGTTAAAAGTTAGTTAGCTTAACCCTTGGGTTGCCTGCTATGTCAGAGGGAAAACCTCATAGGCGTTATAGTCTCAGGAACAGGGCATGGCTCAGTCTCCGGGCTTCAAACCTTGCTCATCGTGCAAGAAACTTACAACAATGAATGACCCTCAGCAGAGCTGCCGGGGGAATCCAACATGGGAGGGTCTGAAAAGGATTCAGACCTCGTATTAAGAAAGATCCAGGATGTTAGATTGCGTGTTTTCTGTTGATGGGGTCATCTCTTAGATGGGCTGTTCAGGCTCAGTGCAAAGTACACCAACACCAGGGTGGAGCTCCTCTCTGGCACCAGTTTCCTCCTGGCACCATTCACAATCCCTGGTGGCAAAGCAACAGCAGAAGAAAACATACACACTCGCCAGCACCAAGGGGGGAGGAAGACGGCAGAGGAGATGAATTAAGACCTGTGCCATGCTGCTAGTCTCTTCTGGGACTTGGGTTGGCAGAGTTTCCAGCCCAATTCTGGACCCTCTGCTGACCGCCGGGAGCAGCAGGGCCACCCAGCACCTCATGGCACTGTCCGCACTTGAGGCACTCCAAGCAACCATGGGCCTCCTATCAAATCGCATGCAGCCTCAAGAAGGGAGACTCTTGCACCTGGCCCACTTGATGGTGCCATTGACCACAGAGACAAGCCTGTGATGGGGCCTCTGCAGCAATCTCAGAGACGTTGCTCCATGTCCTCACACAGGCCTCACTGACGCCTCACCAACAGTCGTTAGACCCCCAACACCAGTCTCTGGAGCAGCACCGCTGACAGTCGGAGTTACAGCTCTGGTCTTCGGACCCTCAGTATCGATCCTCAGTCATGGCACCGGTCCCCCATTCAATGATGCTGATCGTTGGACTCTCAGCACCTCCATGGTCACCAAGAGAGAGCTCCTCAGATTCAGAAGAGGATGAAGTGTCCATGCCCAAGACAAAAACAGTCACTGCAACAGCTGTGGGCTTCCCCAGGGGGAGGTTGACTTTGAGACCAATGTCCTATGCCATGGGAGTTTTGGAAACTATGACAGTTTCCCTTGCCCCAGGGACCCCAAAGGGGCCACTCCAGTGAGGGAGGAAGAGCTCATCCAGCCAACCCTGACACCATTATCATCCTTCTTGCCGGATAAAGCAGTGGTATGCCCCACTCCCCCACCACTATCACATGGGGTGACTTCAGCATACCCCAAGCAGGTAGCTTCAAGGTTAGAAGTAGAGGGGCTGTAGGAGTCCACTGATGAGCTCTTCGAAATTCTCTCTCCAGCGGTCCCATCTAAGTTGGCCCTGCCAGTTCATGAAGGGATTGTGAAGCTAGTCACAGCCTGTGGTAGACTTCAGCCTCCATGTCGCTTGTATCTAAGTTGGCCAAGAGAAAATATTCCTGTCCCCATTCAGGTCCCTGCTAAGTTGTTAGAATATTTGTACTCTCATCTGCCTCCCCGGGATTGTTGGTGGTAACAGCTGCCAGCAAAAGAGACGGATGGAGCTAGTGTTGTTTTACTCCACAGCCAGGCAGTGTTTGGACGTGATCCTCGTGATCCCTCCACCAATACTTGCCTCCCTAGCATGATGGCTGAACCGTAGTCATGTGCCAAAGGGCGTCCCCTTTGTAGCCCCACAGTGGACACTGTCCCCAGTATCGGACACTTCTATTACATTTCTGCACTGGAGCTAGGCAACAGGCTACTAAAATTGGTCGACATAGAGACCAGAAACATACATTTGTCAAGGCCTGCTCTGAAATGATACCAGCAGTCCTTTCACCCATTCAGCAATCGCAATGAGCAGCCATGTGGGCCTGTGGAAAGACCTAGTCCTGTCAATGCAGAAAGGCAGAGCTTGTCTGACACCTAGTGTATAAAGACATCTTTCCTCATGAGAGTTATGGGGCTTCAGGAAGAAGACTGGCAAGACAGTAGGTGAGCCTCCGCCCTAAACCCAAAAGTGTCAGGGCACAAATGACTGTGGAGTTAAGTTAGCCTAGTCTGCTTGCAACAACATTGTGCTAAACAGTAAAATAGGGAGAGACATTCCCTTCTCCAAAGAACCAATGGTCTGGAAGGACTAGCCAGAGAAAAGGTGGCAGGTGAAATGGTAATATTTCAGTAGCTGAGTCCTTCAAAATGAATGATGCTGTGGAGTCGCACAGATTTATGTGCCTATGTAGGTGGAGCTTCTGCCTCTTCAGATATGAACACATATCTACAGCTAACCAAGGCTGGGGTATGTATTGGCCACATAAGTAGATTACAGGATGTTAATTTTTTTTATGTTTTCACTTGAGGAGAATTCTAGATACCCATTTCATCATCCGTATGTTGAAGAGCAGTAGACATGCATGCTCATTTTAGTTCATCTTTGTACCACTGCAGTTTAATAATTCACCAGGAATTATTGTCATTATGCCGTGTTATTTTGGCATTAAGAGGAATGCTGGTGCGTGAATTTAAAGTAGTTCACAGAATTCAAGGGAAAGTATGTGACATTAGTCTAAGTCTTTTTGGTGGAGTAGCGAATTCTTGACAGGTTTCAAAGGGAAAGCCATGTTACTCTAGCAGCAAAACAAACAAGGAATCTACTGGCACTTTTAAAGATTAACGAATTTATTTATCGCACAAGCTTTTGTAGAAGAAGATGACGAAGTAGAATTTTCTCCCACAAAAGCTCATGTGATAAGTAAATGTGGTAGTCTTTAAAAGTGCCATGGGACTCCTTGTTTGTTTTTATAGAGAATTCTGTCATCAAGGTATGCCATAGTGACTTAAGCCTTTATAACTATTTCTAAAAATGTTTGCAAGACACATCTATATTTCAGTGTATTGTTTGTCACGTGCACATTCCTAATTTATAGGGAGGGGGAAAATTTCAGCCTTGGGCTTGATTTTTTTTTCCTTTGGTGCACCTCAACAGTATGTGTGTTAGCATTTGGAAAACGTGTTGGCAGACACCCATCTACATCTGAAAAACGGATTCACTGACAGATAAAGAATGAAGTCAATTTGAATCTAAAACCTAGCTGAAAATGAGACATTTCTCTCAGGGAGTTAACCTCGCAGCTGTTCCAACAAGCTGTCATTGATGACTCAAGCCAACGATGGGGAATCAAAAATTGAATGAAGCTGTACCAGAGATGACATCTCTCTTCTGGACACCACACACGAGAGTCAATTGTAGACGTTTCCTGATAAAAGTGGTTCAGGAACACAGAAAAATATTGGGCAGAATCCTGAGAAATGCTGATCATCTGCAGCTCCCAGTGTCTTCTGCTCAGTACCTTTCACCGTTAGGCCCGTTCTGACTGATGTGCACAGGCTTGTAGAAACATACTTTGCTACTCAGGGCTAGTTTTTAAAGTGTAGGTTAATTTGAAGAAAACTAAATGCAGTGCTTTGCAGATCCTGCCAGTCAACACAACCCCTGCAAGTTGGCAACTTGATAATAATGTGTTCCATTCCTCACTCCACCACTCTTTTAATACTTTTGGGGCCTTTTCAGTTAAACTTGCTCAGCATGAGTATAATCTTATTTTACTGTTCAGTGCAATGTTGTTGCAAGCAGACTAGGCTAATTAAACTCCACAGTCGTTTGTGTCCTGACACTTTTGATTGAGTAACTGTAGTAATTCATGTTGAAATAGAACAGTCAAGCCACCTAGGGCTGACGTTGGAGATATATTTCATACAGCAGTAATGAGGCTAAATTTCAGGTATGTACACTCTTCCCCAGCCTTCACCAATATGGCTGCAGCTCAGTGTTTACTCAAGGAAATTAAAGCCAGCAATGTGCATGCTGGGTTTTTTTATTTATTTTCTTTTATTGTGTGTTTGTCTTTAAAGAAACAACACACAGCACCTTCTCTCGCTGTTAAAGTTTGTGCATGGTTGACTTCGGTGAATGGATTTAGAAAGCAAATCTTTTCTCTCACATTCCAGATCATACATCAGAAATCATAGGGGAAACATTTCTATCCTCTGAGTTAGACCAATGTTAACCCAATTTTAATTACGAGGTCTGGATGTGTGCTCTTTCTTAAGGTAATTGGCTGAGGGTCAGTGCCTGCCCTTAGATATATGGGCACACTAATCTGAGAATAATTTCGACCAAGGTTGAAGTGCTGGTAAAGGTTGTGAAATTTAATTTTATAGTAGTTTGTGCAAAAGATCAGCAAACCATTTTGTACTTGTGGCTTATTTGTTTTGTCTAGTGACAGTTTTATTATTATTTTTGATTGTTGTTATTTGTGCTTTACATTTATTTTGCGTAAGTTGACCTGATTAGGAATCAAAGCTGTGTTCAGAGGTAGGGGCTAGGAGAGGGAATTCATGGACTTGTATGGAGATTACTCTATTAAAAAGCAAACCAGGAAAATAGCTAGAATTAGATCATATTCCCTGATAAGCTCTATCCTGTTTCCTTTCTTTAGTTTGATTTCCAGGGTACAGCAGAGCTCACCTAAAATTAATTTAAAATCAGAAAAAGGAACCTTGAGATATTCCATGACACATTGCTCCTTATAGATAAAAACTCTTTTAGGATGCTCTCTTCATCTTAGGTAATCAGATAACATGGCAATGCATGTGCTACCCATGCACAGATAACGTGATTATAGTGTACATAAGTGTTTGTAGCATTGGGGCCATAGAAAGCTAGGATCCAGAGATGAATGGAGAACAGACTGTCAGATTTGAGCTTCATCAAAAAAATCTCAGTGAGTTATTTTTCACGTTACAATTTTGAGAGTCCTTCTCCAATTAGTACCTCATAATGACTGCTGAAGTTTGGGATGTGGCCCTTATACTTACGCTTCAGATTTTTTAAATCATTGAGCTGAAATGTTCTATGCTTTGATTCTGCCCATAGGTGCTCTTTAAAACAAACAAACAAAAAAGAAAATAAAAAAGCAACAAAATCCACTTAGACACTTTTTGAACTGTGCAAATGTTGAAAAGAAATGGTTCATATGCTGTTTTGACGCATGATTCAGTAAGGATTGAGCTAGAGATCTGGGAATGTAACTAGTCCTCATTGAGGAGATGTAACAAACAAAGCTCAAAAACGTAACATAGCAGTTGAAGTTACATTTGAACTTGCTCAGCAGGAAATCTGCAAAAACACCAGTCAAATCTAATTGGCGTCCTTTTGTACCATCCCTTCCTGCCTGGCCTGACCTGCCCTGCCCTGGCTAACTGCCCTGCCAGGAGCCGGTGCTACTTGGTAACATACTAAAGTACATTGTACAAAATGGTGTAGCCCTCATAAGTGAATAATTGCTCTATTAAGAGCTTTGTTAAAAGAGAGAGCAGTGTCAATGTAGGAAGCCCTGTTCATTAAACATCTAGAGAGTCCAGCTTAAATTGTTGGCCAACACTGACAAAGCTTCCTTGGATTACAGTTAAACCGTTGTCTGCGCCCCATTTGAAAGTCTGTATTCTGTCTTGAAATGTGGCTGCTTGCATTTTCAGCAGTGTGACTTCAGTGTGCTTTCTCCAAATAATTTTCTGTGCTCCCGGGGAATCCCCAGAGCTTTGCAGTTTAAATGAAAGCCAGACCTCAAATGAAAGCTTTGTGCCACTCAAGCAGCCCGTGGTGGTGCTTTCTTCGGCACAGCACAACCCTTTTCCCAAAAGCAAACAAGATAGTCGTCCTTCACAGTGAAAGATCTTGGGCTAGTAAAACTCCCTGCCTTCAAATGCAACTTCAGTAGCTTCTCTGGTTACCTTTACATTTCCTCTGCCTACAATGAAAAGTTCAGTGATTCGAGGTATCCATTAGCTTTCTGGGATTGCGAATGTTCTGCTCATAAGAGAGACTTTACATTTTGTTAATGGGATGCAGCATAACTTCCTGTACGGCTCTTCCTGTTTGTAGAGGCAAGGAGTTGAGGCTTGTGTTAGAAAAGCATCATCTATGATAGCTTTTTAAGTGGTAACAAACAGCTTCATCCTTATTTTAAGCTGGTGCTTTTGACCTGAAGAGCCCTAACTTATCAGGTGTCTGCTGTTTGAAGGTTTCCCCATTGCCCTCTGGTAGTCAGGGTTGTAGTTGTATAAGGTACACAACCTAGCTCTGCCCTGGCTGGAAAGAGGATGCTGGTGACAGGACCTTCTCAGTGAGGGTCTGGAATTCGTTTCCTTGCTCAATCAGGGAGATACGCCACTAAAACTCCTCTGTTCTCCTTGGCTTTTCTTATGCAGCTGCAATAGAGGGAGGAGAGTTAATTGAGAGCTGGATGACTGGGGTGGGAAATGACGATACTTTGGTTGTCGGAAGATTTCTCCTTTAGAGTTGATTTGACGCCTTTTTAATGTCGTATTTTTAAATGCTTGTCGCGGAGAGAGTGAGTGGCCCGATAGATGGGGCACTGGACTGGGAGTCAGACTACTACTGCGCTCTGCTTGGCAAGTCACTTCACCACTTCATGCCTCCATCCCCACCTTCACCCTTCTCTACTTAGACTGTAAGCAGTCTTGGGGGGCAGGGATCGCCTCTTACTGTGTGTGTGTAACACAATGGGGAACCAGTCTCGGGTGGGCACTAATGTAATACAAATGACCAATAATTTTATAAAGCCCTGCTCAGGGGAAAATGGGATGAACCAATAGATGTAGGTGGTTTAACAGAGATCTTGGTAACAAGGGCATTGATCTGCTTGGTCGTGACAATGCCTTCCTTTCCCAGCAGTATCAAATGCTAGTTGAGTAGGGCATGTAGTGCAGTTGGGCTCAATTACTCTTCCCCCTAAGGTATCATCGTGGTCCTCTCTCTTTTGGCCTGCATGCCGTACGACCAGCAACAATAATCATTCAAGTCCTTAAGCATTTTCCACAATAGTTTCAAGTTAGATAAAAGAATGTCTTTGCCAATGGAGGAATCGTGTGACTAGAAACGGCTTTCAGTCATTGTAGGCAAGAGGCAAGCACCATTCTAGTTGACCTTCCTCTTATTCATCTTACCAAGTAATTTGATCTTCACAATCTCTACTGTATCCTGCTGGGCTGAATCCGGTAGCAGAAAAATGACTTATGTAATCCTCAAGGGATTTCATCCCTAATAATAAACCAGTGGAGATATCAGTGAGTATTTTGCATTGGCATTCAACATGAAACCAACATTTTGCCTTTTCTCTTCAGAGCAGAGCAGCTTTTCTTTTCCTTTTTTTTTTTTTTTGTTCGCCACACTTACAAGGCAACAGCTGCTCTCAGGTTATACTGCCGAGCCAGCTAGATTGAGACCATTCGACAAAGTGCCCATATATTTTATATTCCATAGCTTAGCTAGTGCTGATAAAATCAAATATAAACAGCAGTTTAAAAGTGTTTGGCTTGTGAAATACTGTTTTGCTCCTATGTGGAGTATAGAATTACATGACTGATTTGTACACATAATTGGTAGCACGATGGTTATTTATTTTTAAAAATGCTGAAATGTGTTTTTTGGAGATTGCTCTGCCTCTACTGGACAGATAATATTAGATTGCTATAATTTATATGTTTTGTTTGTTATATCCCAAGGGTGGTGTTTATTTCCTTCCCTGGGCAAACTTTGTGCAGCAATTTTGCTTGCATAATTAAAAGAGAAAGTTGTGTGCAGTTTTAAGAAAGAATAATCCATTCCCTTTTCTACATTAATACAATCTCCACCTCCCTACTCCGCTCTCCGCTGCATCGTTGTAAAGGGAGATCTTCATGATTTAAAAATTAAACTAAGCTGCCTCTTTGTAGACATTCCTTCCTACTTTGGAAAGCGTCTCCTTTTTTAATTGCTGTTTATCCATATGTCACACTATGGACAACTTTCCTCAACAGTGCTGCAAAGTAGGGATGGCCTTTTGAGAATGCTCTGATGCTCACATCCAGCTTAATCAGGGATGTCCAGATCACAAGTGTGGAAAATCAGGATGGGGGTGGAGGGTAATAGGCACCTATGTAAGACAAAGCCTTGAATATGAGGCAATCCTAATAAAATTGGGACATCTGGCGGCTGTAGGTTTAATACTCAAGACGTATTATCAGGGAGCACTGACAACATGCAAAACCTTAGTCTGTTGGTGGCAGGGAGGTGGTAAATGAGAGAGAATGAGGCAGGGTTGCCGTGGAGGCCTTACAATTTCATATGTGACTACTTCCTTCCTGGGCCCAAGGACGATTCATGCCTTCATGCTCAGGATTTTTCCTGGGTAGAATTAGTCAGGTCTGTGAATTCACACGAGTGAAGGATCAGGTCTTAAAACTCAGTCTGAGATCAGTAACTATTTAGCATTACTCGGTATGATTGCCCAGACTGAAGACTTGCAGAAAATGGAGTAAATACTCTGAGTATGAATAAAGAAAATGGAATAAGTCTTGACAATGGGCAAAGTATTTTCCCATTCTGTGCCTCATTTTCCTATCTGTGAAATAAAGTGAATGTGAAACACCTATGAATGATAAATGTTACAGTGTTATGTGTCGTGCATGGTAAGTATTACGTGGAGCAACCTGTATCTTCCTGCTACATATTACCAATGCAGCACCTAGAAGCCCCTGTCATGGAAAAAGATCCCATTGCACTAGGTGCTGTACAAAAAGAAAGTCATTGCCCCAAAGAGCTTTCAGTCTAAGTATTAATGTGTTAAAATCTAGACCCCCAAATTGTCTTCCATCCAGCACGTCTCTTGCCAAAAGCTCATATCCCAGGATGCACTGAGTGCTGTACAACACATAGGGTAGGTTATGCTGGGACTCTCTGTATTTCACTTGTTCTGAAACTGTGAACTGGACACAGAGGGGTATGACAGTTACATTGTCCGTGTCCATTAAACCACTTCAGAGCCTTATGCTCACGTAGAGTTGGGTTCCTACAGTTTCCTACTACTAGAAGAAAAGTACAAGGCAGCAAGAAAATAGCGGTCTGCAATTTTAGTCTCTCCATCCTATCAGTCGTTACACATGTTCATTTCTACTATGTTACGGGAAGGATTGTGTTAGAATCTAGATTGTACCAAGTCTAGTAAAGACGAAGAGGTAGATCTACATAAATCAGAGTATTCTGCCTGAGGTGCATCTGACGAAGTGGGTTGGAGCCCACAAAAGCTTATGCCCGAAGAAATCTGTTAGGTGCCACAGGACTCTCATTGTTTTTGCTGTACACAGACTAACACAACTACCCCCTGGAAATTTCTGCCTGAGGTTCATTACTAAATAGTTATGCGTCCTTGTTCCTCTCCCTGATTCACAAAGGAATCGCCAAAGATTAATGATAGACTGGTACAGTCTATCTTTATCAGATTATGAGCTTGCTGGGAAAAATTGAAAAGAAGTTTACAGTGTAAGGTAATTCCATATTGTAGGAACTCCTGGTAGTGTCTTTATGAATGCAGACAGATGTGAAAAGTGGGGAGAGGGGACCACCACTTGATTCTGTTTATCATTAATAGTGACATTGTTTAATATGCGGGTTTTGGTTAGTATAGTGACCCTTTTTTAATTTGCTTCTGTAGAGCAGGAGTCATTAATACACTGATTAGGGAATTCTTGAACTCTTTCCCAGTAGTTCTCTTCGTTACTGCAGATGTTAAATTCCAAGGCCAAGGCTATAAACAATATTAGCATGGGGATGACAGATGGGTGGTTTAATTTTGGTGCCTGTTCGAAGACCAGTTTTGATGCTGACATTTCAGTTAGTTCTGATAAAAATGAATAATTGGACCACGAGCAGTTTCGTTCTAAAGATGCATGTTTATTTGAAAGTAGGGGGAGATGATAGGACAAAGGAGTTGGTTGACTTTTAAAGAATTAAGTTCAAATTGATCAAAAAATAACTTCATAAGTGTATTTCCTCTCACCCTGCAGGACTCCTTTAGGGAACAACTTGGGACTGGTGGTTTGGCTAATCCATTTTGTTTGCCAGATTTGAACTAATCAATGCCCAGTATTTCCCAAATGGTCTTGGAAGTAACAAATCTCAGCACTCATTGAAACCTGCTGCTAATAACTTGGCTATGATGTGGCCATGGTGTGTGTCTGTTGCTGCACAAACTATTCTTCATGCATCTTTGCTAATGTTTCCAGCTTGCTACAGCAATGTTTCCCAACCTTTTAAATAGCTAGTAACACTATTTTCTGAAAATTTTAATAAGAACGCCAACACTCATCTGCTAAGAGGTAGGACTAAGAGAAGCAGACAGCTGCCACGCGTACCCCCAACCAGCGGTGTACCTCCAGGGGTATGTGTACCACAAGTTGAGACACTGCTACAGCACCTACTTGCTCCAGTCCTTAGCTCACTCTAAACTGGCTGCCAATCCTGGGAATTGTTATACAACCCTGATTGGTTCTGTGATATGAACAAAGATCTGCCCTTTTCCTGATTAGAGTTTGATGTCACAAGCTTTGGCTCTGAATCCTGGGCTCCAGAAAAGTTAGGGAATACCAGCTTGATCCAGAGTCTATTGAAATCAGTGGCGAGGCTCTCATTGGATTCATTGAGCTTTGGGTCAGACCCAAAATACTGCTGTCCTGTTGGTTTTCATATCAGGAGTAGAGTTGAGCTGTAAAGACCCTGTGTTAATTAAATTCAAACGCACCCATAAATTCCATTCATTTTTCATTAGCTTTTACTTTGAGAAAAACATGGCTTCTGGCACTCAAACTTTAATAAGGAAACCAGTATAGTGTGGTTGAATAACTTTGCGATGGTTAAATCAATTAATGGGTGCAAATGTAATTAATGTAGCTCTTTGGTTTTATCTGACATTAAACAGTTTCACAGTTCTTGTTTCCAGGTTTAGGGTAACACATTTGAGTCTCATACAGCTACTGATGTAGACAGTTCCTTCCCTCACTTAGACTGAGTCTATCATGCTCTGCTGAAAGTAAGAGCATGAAATGATAAAGCACGTCATACTTTTTATTTATATAGTTTGCTTTTAAGATGTTATAATGTAAAGCTATTCTTAAGAGCTCTGTTTTAGCCTTGGGCCATTCACATGGAGGAAGCTGTTTAGAAAGAATACACTACTTTTTATTTTACATACTAGCTGGTTTTGGTTTTAGACATGTGTTTTGGGTTAAAAAACAGAATTCCAAATCGCAGAGAACAAAATTAAAATATATGAATTCCCCATCCCTTGTCATTTAAAGGATTTAGGGACACATTTTGTGACATGGTCTTTTGCAGTGTGTGGTCTCACTGTCTCTGATTTCTTTCTTTTTTCAAACTGAGACACCAGAAAATTACTTTTCAGCTTCGTCCTGTCCACAGATAAGAATAGTTTTAAGGGCTGACACAGCATTAACAGCTGTGCAGAGTAGAATTTTCAGTAAGAATGTTAAATCTTGTCAGCATTTCTGTTAGATCCCCTTCAGGGATCTTCCTGAAACGTTTCATTCCCTATTGCAGACCTTGACAAATCAATGTTTCTGGTGACCATGGCAACCAGTTCTAGTAGCTTGTTGCCTAGCTCCACTGCAGAAATGTAATAAAGGATCACCCTCTGGCGACCAAAAGTGAAATAGCCAGCACCTAGCTGTGAGCCAGTTTTGTCCACCCCTGCCTTATTGTGTATCTTTCACTTGGACTTGTAAGAAGTGATTTTTCATATGGATCCAACTGCTGAATGAGGACCAGGCAGTCCTCAAGTGGAACTAACTCTGCAGTCAATGGGAAGATGATGGGATCAGATATTTAGCTGAAGCATGAAGGGAATGAAACCTTACTTCAAGGGGATACAGACAATTTGGTTCAAAAATTAGGTTGAATATTCTTTTAAATAAAATCTAACATGATTAGAAATGTTGCCATGAAATTAAAACTTATTAAAGAAGAGAAGTTCTTCTTAAATATCATTTAAACATGTCCCTGCAGTGTTTGCAGCTGTGCTAGTGCATGAGAATTGGGAAGTAAAATGGGCTAACTCTGTCAACTGATCAATGGTAATTTTCTTGTCTGAGCTGATGAAAGAACCCAGAAACCCAACCAGTACAATGACTGAGAGCATGAACTAAATGGATTTTTAAAACTTTCTTCTGTTTGATAATCCGTTGTTTCCTCAGTAACACAACTAAGTAAAATAAAGCTGATGTTGTTATTGCTAAAAACATAAGAATGGCCGGGCTGCACTAGACTAATGGTCCGTCTAACCCCGTATCCTGTCTTGCAACAGTGGTCGGTGCCAGGTGCTTCAGAGGGAGTGACTAGAACCCATATTCAGCAAGTGGTTCATCTTGTTGGCCCTTTGCAGGCTCTGGCAAATCCCTGCCTATCCTGGCTAAGAAACATCGATGGAGCTATCTCCATGAACTCATCTAGGTCTTTTTGAACCCAGTTATAGTGTTGGCCGTCACAATGTCCTCTGGCAAGGAGAATTCTACACTGGTAAGGCAGAGTCTGCCCTTTGCAGGGAGTATGGAAAGAAACCTTAGAAAAATCTTCCTCTTCACCCAGTCAATGAAACACAAGGACAGAATCTTGCTCTACGAGTCCAGCTGGCATTAGTAGAGAGATGACTAGATAATTTGCTGGTCCACGCACCATGAACCCAACTGTATGCAGTCTGCAAGCTAAGAGATGCATCCAACCCCGTAGCTGACCACCATAGGATGCATGCGGCTCTTGCCGTTCTTCTGAGTAAAAGGCACGGCAGAACACATCCCCTTTCGCCTACTAAGAGGAATTCTGCCCTGGCTTGGAGCATTTTTGTAGCAGAAGATACATCAAGCAGTGACTTTCTGCTCTCCTATTCTGCACTAATCAGAGCATTGTTACGTGACCCCTGAGGGGGTCCTATTTACAAATCACAGTACAGAAGTATGATGTTTGCGTGTTTCCATTGCATCATGTGAGTCGTCAGCAGCACTTTCTGCCTCTGCAGCCTTTACTTCCATCCCCTTGTGTCACATTTCCTTTTAACAATATTATAAAAACACAAGAAAAGGATGGAACCTCCCAGTACCTGCTCTCAGCTTGTCATGTGGATCTTTTAACATTTCCATGCTTTACCATGTGACTGAAAAGGGAAAGTTCTGACGAGAACTTGCTCTGTTACATTTTAGCATGAAAAGGCCATGAACTTCATTGGTATCTGTCTGCAATCCCATGACACTTTAACACTGCACAGGAGGCAGCTTTCAGCAAGATGTAGGCCCAAACTGAAACAGCTGATTCCAAACCTTTGTTGTCCATGCTGTGTGTGAATGTCATCATTCAGGCCTGTCTCTAGCTATAACTGTGTCTCACTATAATGAATTCCTAACAGGGTGGTCAAGGTACTGTCTTGTAGCATAGACCCAAAGTAGATGAACTGAAATAATTATACTTCTGTTATGTTTTAAATTCATAACTCTATTGACATAGGCAGGGGGATCAAGTGACTTCCCTGGCAAGGGAAAGCCTTGATCGCAAAGGCAGCCTTCTTTTTAAATACAAACGAGAAACCCCCACAGTCCTATCTCTGCTGTACCTGCGAGCTGCAGCACCTATTAAATTGTTCAAGAAGGTGTCAGTACTTATTGCCAAGTTCACCCAAGCGTAGAAAATAGCCGTGAGCTAGGATGGAAGGAAAAATTCTTGAATAAATACATACTGGATTTCTTTTTTTTTTTAAAGTGGTTTTAATTATTATAAATAGAAAAAATATTTGCATTATTAAAAACATCTGCAGCCAACTGGGACTGTTCTTATCAAGTTGAAAGTTAATAGATTTTGACTGAAGGAGAGGCATGTTTATTCAAATATGCCTTTCATTTTGGTGGTACTAGTAATTAAGTCCCTTATTTTATTTTGACAGTCGTGTCTAAACAGTTGTGGAGCTACAGTAGCTTTAATTTAGGAGTAATTTCCTTACCTGCTTAAAGAGTGCATGTGATTTTTAAAGAGAGAGAGGTTGAACTGATTTATTCAACAGAGAATTTCTGTCCCCTGGAATCTGACATGGCTTGGTCAGTTTCCACTTCCTGTTTCTATTTACATAGATTTCTAACCAGGGAGGAAAAACAGGGTTTGTTTGATCAGAAGCAAGTTTGAACAACCACATTATAATACTGAAACTAATTCTTGGTATTTTGCATGGGAGGATGTTGAGGTTTTCTAGGCATTAAATAACTTTCAAGTCACCATGGTGAATCAAGGATATATTATTGTTATCCCCATTTAGTGGTGGAAAAAAACTGAGACCCAGTGAATTTAACTGACTTGTCCATGGTCAGATAGCAAGTCTGTGGCAAAGATGGGAGTAGATCTTGCATCTGCCAGGCTTTAACTTTACCCACAGAACATTCTGCTCCACCACAGTCTGCAGCCATGTGTAATTTCCAACTCTGGCACGCAACATGATGGGGGAAGCTCCACGCTGATGTAGGTGTATGCAGCCTACATTGAATTCAGTGAGACCGTTGCCTGATTAAGCCAGGGCTAAATTTTCTTGCTGATCTCTCTTTGGTAGCTCTGATTTTGATCAGTAACAGACTTGCTTATGCTTAAACCCATCACTTACATCAGTGTGGCTAAATTCCAAAGAGGCAGTTGTGTTAGTCTAGTAAAGCGAAAAAAGCAAGGAGTCTTGTGGCACTTCAAGACTAACAGATTTTTTTATCGCATGAGCTTTCGTGGGAGAAAATCCCACTGCGTCAGATGCTTTGAAGAGGGGGAACTTACAGAATGGGATGAAAATAAATGAATAATAAATAAAAAATAAACAGTGTGGCTGTTAGCAAAGTGCAGAAATTTGGTTGCAAGGAAAAATAAGGACAGCTTGGATAAGGGTTCAAAGAAAGGGATCTTTCTGATTATTTTTCCAGCTACTGGCATTTCTCAGAGTTACACCAGTGTTAACTCACAGTAACCCCACTAAAAACAGTGGAGTAACACCATATAAAATGAGAGGAGTTTTCAGTTGTTGTCTGCCTTCTGTTAAAATTCTGTTTTTAAAGTTACTGGCATGCAAAGAGGATCTTTTCTTCTCCCTCCACCAGTCACCCATTTCCCTGTCTTCTTGTGATGCTGTTGTGCCTCTGACTCGCACCCCAGAGATCAATTAGTTCTCCCTGTTGCTTTAATTCTTGTGTCATCATCTTTCTCCTCGCATTCGCATCAGTTCTGCTCTAGTTTCCTGCTACTTTTATTATACCCTTTTAAATCTGTCCCCCCATTTTGCCCTAAGCTGTCAAATTCCTTCCTTCTCTGTTCTCCACTTAATATAATAACCCCCTTTATTTTCCACTTACTTCATAATTTATAGCCCCTTGCTTTGACTTTCCCCCCTTGATTTTATTTGCAGTTCTTCATTCTTAGGCTGTTTGTCTGACACACTCATCTCACACTCTCACACACGGCTATCAAGCTGGCTGTGAATGGCTATGGAAAGCCCATGGCAGGGGCTTTTCCTGTGGACCAAAGCAGAGTCCAGGAATGGATTAGACAAACTAAAGGTTCTGTAATTCCATGATGCTACTGATTTTGTTTCTTTGCTACTTCAGCCTGAAACTGATTTGAGAGGAAAGCACACAGCTAAAGAGAAACAGGAGTTTCAAACTAGCATATCAGTTTAGTGATGGGGATCAATAGTTATTTTAACTACATTTCCTAAACATATTCCAGGTGCAAAATAGTATCCTTTCCTTTCCTCCTTTCTTTTCTCTCTTCCCTTCCCCACTTAGACATGTAGGTACAAGTTTCTCTCTGCACTGCAGCTGAAAATATTACAAAGGATCTTACCAGCCCTCTTCATCATTTTTTTCTAATAAACCATCTCATCTTGTTTGTAGGGTTAGGCGGGAGAGAGAGCTTCCACTTAACTCCATGGAAGCTGTTGTCGGTCAGCAGCGCCTCTGCACAGATGGAAGCACACAAGTTTAGGCCTTAAACTCCTTGTACTTTTGTTTTCTGTCTATAAAATGGAGATATTGTTGGTATGATAGCACCTGAGACCAGGACCCCAGTGCGCTAGATGCTGTACAAACACAAGAAAAAAAAAGACAATCATTGTCCCCAAAGTGCTTACCATCTATGTGTGAGAGGAGAGACACAAATGAGCAGGATGGACAGAGGTCTGAGCCCAGCATGACGATATTGCTGCTTGTTTTAGATCAAAGGACAGTCGTTTGACCAAGGGCACTGGTTTGGGGTCTGGAGATGCAAGTTCAGTTTCATTTTTGGTTTGAGACTCCCTGTGTTACTTCTGGTAAAAAAAAAAAGTTATCTGTGTCTCAGTTTCCCCATCTAGATTGGTGATGGTTATCACCCACTTTTTGCTCAGAGACTACATGGATGGGGGTAATGAAAATAACCACGCAGATTTGAAGCAAAGCATCAAATGTTACTGTTAACCATAAAAACAAAATCTAAACTAATTTTGTCACCTGGAATTGTGAATAGCCAGTAAATGAAAACTGAGCTTTGAGATTTGGTAATCTGCTCCCTCCATTTCAACCCTGGTTTTCAGCAAGCCGCAAATAAAGGTGCACTCAAATGTCCTGTGAAATTCATCTTCCTTATGGTTTTACCCTGTAGCCTGACACCATGGTACCTGAGCATCTTCCTTCTGAAATCAGTAGGCATAGCAATGTCCCCACAGGATTTCAGAGAGTCTCTGGCACCTCTCTGCTTAATGGAGGGGTTTTGCTTTGGTTTGTGTGTCTTTTAATTTAATTTCCCTTTCTTTGTTCACTTGATTGTTTGCTGTTTAGGGTTAGAAGTGGATGTGATGTTGCGTTTTGATTCCTGTGGTGGAATTCATGCCCAATTCTCTTGGAGCACTGGTTCCCAACCTGTTTGGCTTGAGGGCCACAGATATCCTTTTTACAACCCTTGAGGGCCACCAGTCTCTGTCACCAGGTTGCCTCCCACTATAACCAGATGGAAGGAGTTCAGCGAGGAGATTGTCTCCTCATGGATCTCCTGCCATCCCCCCTGGCTGCAGCACCCTGTTGCCCTGTTATCTCCGCTTGGGTCCCTAGGCAGTGGTTTCCTTTTGCAGTCGGGGGACAGAAGATCTGCACTTCCCTCCCTCTGGCTCCGTCAGAGACCCCAGCACCGATCGACTCTGGAGGAGCACTTTGCCATGCGCTCTGCTGTATAGCCAAGAGAGGGTGAGCACTGATCATCTGTCCCCTTGACTTCAGCAACTAGTTGCACCGGTCTTCTAGCCTTGCAGAAACATGCTCCACTTGGGTCCTTATGCAGCCAGCAGAAGGAGAGCTGCAGGCCATTTGAAAAGCCTCCATGAGCCACTTTTGCCCCTCGGCCACAGGTTGGGAACCACTGTCCTCGACCTAGACAAACTGGCTGTCAGTTGTTTGCGCAAAATCTGCTCAATTTCCCAGCAAAAGGCAGTTTGCAATACACTTATCTTGCTTTGTTGGGTGTGAGTTGCCAGTCACTGCTTTCCCATTTTACAGTCTAATTTGAGGCAGGGGTTTCCCTCCCACTGAGAGGGCTTTAGTGCAAAAAATAAAAATGTTTTATCCCTGAGAGCGTGAGGAGGAGAATGTGTTCCATTAGTGCAGGCCTGCTCAGGATGAGGAGAAAGAAATGAAGAGAGCTTCCTAGTCTTCGGATCTTATTTGTATGGGTAAGGCCTGTTTTAAAATTAAAAATAGATACACCCTGTAAATGAATTTCTGCTTTATGCATCAAGGTTCGTGTTTTAAAGTTTTGATGGGTCCCTGTCCTCAAAAATATAGGGAGTGTCAACCAGTTCTCTTAGCTACTTCCTGCCTTTGATTGCCTCAGGCCAAATCATTGGAGAGTTCAAGATGCCTAAAAAGTGTATGCCCGTGTGTGGGTGGATACTGGTGGTGGCATGGGGTTTAATAAAGGCTGAATAAGACATCTTGTTACGAGTCCCTCTGAATTGCAGGCATTTGTCCTGTTGTCTTTTTCCACCCTCACTTTTTAACCAAACCAATACCTTACTACTAGGCACTGGTTAATGAGTTCAGATTTAGTTGCTATCTCAAAATTTCGCAGCCTCGTCTCCTCTACCTGCCTGTGGTGGGTTAAGCAAAAGGACACGTTCACCTGTTTCTACATTTCTGGTGTCTCCTGACTCCTTGTCCACCACACAGGTGAGAAAGGACCGAGGTAGACAGGAAAGAAGTAGTGCATTCTGGCCCTGCTTGTGCCAGGGTATCCCAGGAAATGCTCAGGTGAGACTTCCAGGTCTCAGGATGACCTTTTAAGGAGGTGTACTCTTCCCAGGAAAGCTCATGCAATAAATACATTTGTTAGTCTTTAAAAGTGCCACAGGACTCCTTGCATGTTTTGCTGCACTAGACTAGCACAGCTGCCCCTTTGGAACTAAACAACAAGGAGTTGTGTGGCACTTTAAGACTCACAGATTTATTTTTTGCATGAGCTTTCGTGGGAGAAGATCTAGCCATCCATCCATTGTGATTTGAATGGCCCAGGGTTGGGGTTTCGTGTTCTTAGTACAGGAAGGAATACCACGATATCTCAGATACCTCCGTATGGTGATGGTTGGCTGAGATGACTTTTGTTGGTCACCTTCATTTCCCCATCCATTTAACGTGTTCCTAGGAGAGAGCATTACCAGCAGAAAGACTGGGTTGAAGATAAGAACCCAGAACTGTTTCTGTTTCTCCCAAACCTAAGCTGAGTTTATTATTACATTCTTTTAATGACTATCAGCAGGAAGTAACAAAGCTGAGTTTTCTTTTTTGGTAGGCCTGTCGTGGCAGGATGATAAATTTGATTGGTAAGGTAAACTAACCTCAGAGACTCTGAAGTGTAGACCAAGCAATAATGAAACTGTGCAGTGGCTTATCTCTCCAGGCCTTTCATTTGTTACATTTTATGTGACAGATTTTGGCAATTGCTCAATATTTTCACTCCACTTTGGATCCAAACTGTTTATTTCTGTTGGGAAACATTTGAAGATCCCAAATTTGTTATTTTTCAACAGTTTCAGTTTCATTCCCCATCCTCTCACCCTTTTCATTGTACAAGATTTAGGACAGTAAATGCCTTAAATTGTTCTTCGCTTGTAGCATTATTAAATAAATAACTTGGCTTCTTTCCCTCAGCTCCAAGTTAGTTCTGTTTATTTTTGTTTAATTATAGATATATATATATATATATTTAAAAAAAAGAAAAAAAAACCTTGTTCAAGTAGCTGGAGCTACATGTCATGGCGATACATTTGGTTAATTTCATCACTGATTTGTTTGGATGTCATATGATATAACGTCCCAGAGTATGGAGACAGCTGAATGCTGTTGATTGATATGGTTAGTGCTGTCTAAAAGCATGGTAAATTAAATTACTATAGTACCAGGAGGACACACAAGCATTGCTGCAGCTTCCAAAGAAATGAAACCTTTATCTAGCTTTGGTTAAAAGAGTCACATACGGTGGAAAGACACCAACATTTCTGAAAACTACAAAACACAACTAGTTTGTCAATTTTTTGTCTTCTTCAAAGAAGCGCTTGGCATCACAGTGTAACCAACTATCTAACTACTCCAGAGGGACTCATCTTTGCCACAGTAAAAAGCTGTGTAATGGGCAATATTTTGTGACACTTGTAGAGCAGATTCCCCATGTCATCCCACAGGGTAGCATACAAGTAATTCCTGTTAGCTTCACTGCAGGTTCCTTGTCTCCTTGGCAGGAAGGAAAGGTTTCTAAATCTCCCATCTCAGGGTACAGATGCCAACCCCATTCCCATTTCATTTCATTTTTCTGAAACCAACTAACCCAGCTGGCCATAACTTTTTCAAAACAAAAATGACGTATGGTTTAAAATTTAGTGAAAACCTTCTGATCTTGTATTTGTGCATTATATTATCTATCGATCTATCTAGATAATTGTGTTGCTTAGACACTAGCATGATGAAGGAACTGGGTCTACATGAGAAACTTTTGCAGATAAAATATTGTTGAGGCTAAGGATGAGATACTCAGAGTCTGAATACAGACAGTTTTACTAGCACCAAATGTTTGGCTGGGAGTTGCTATAGGCTGTATCAACAGAAGCATTTTTTGCTGTATCTGTTAGATCTGTCACCATAGCTTTACCAGCAAATCTTTTTCTAACATACACCTGGCTTTAGAAATAACATAGTCAGAGAACCAAAAGAACAAGGTATATTTACAGCTGTGAGTCATTTCAGAAACCTCCCCTCCCCTCTAATGTGGCTAAATGTAGGAATTGTGTAGTGATTAAAGCGACAGCGTGTTTATCAACAAAAGGCCATTTGAATCATTGTTTCCACTGACCTCAATGCGATTTTGGATCAGACTACAAAAAGAGGAATATATAGTACTGAAGCTGAGATCCTGGGGGATGAGGGAACTAGATGTAACTGCTGGCTTAATTAATGCTCTGGAGAGCAGAAACTCTTTGCGGAAAGGGGCTGTCTCTTAACTACCTGTGTTTGGACAGTGACAATAGGGCCCTGAGCTAGGTTGTAGTCTGGACAGTAGAACAGATGCCTGAAGCACAGCCATGTCTTCAAAACCTGCTGAAATTTAACCTACTGCAGTATGACTAACCTTAAGGGGAGAGGGAGGAGGTAAATACTATTTAGGCTATACCTTTGAAACACTTACAGTTACTATCACATCAAATGCTTTCAAAGGTTATTCAGGGAAATGTCATTGGCAAGACAACACGTTTTTCATTTACCTTCATCTGACTCTTTGCTATTTCAGTTCCCCACCTGAGGCTTGTGTCCTACAGCTCCCCTCCTGCTGGCTGCAGAAGGGAACCGCTGCCTAAGGACCCAAGCAGATCGTCTTTCCACAGGGCTAGACCTGTGCAGGCTCTTTGTTGCATCCAAGAGGACGGGAGATCAGCAACCTCCTCCCGCTCCCTGCAAAGTGTTCAGCTGAGGTCCTTGTTGGAGCCAGAGGGTGCAGAGCATTGATCTTCTGTCCCTGCTGCTGGCAGATGATGCTAGTGGCCCTTCAGGGTTGTAAAAATTATATTTGTGGCCCTTGAGCCTAAAAAGTTGGCAGCCCCAAGTTCTTGCCTCACTCCCTTCTTTCTTCCCCCAACCACAAATCTTTTGGGATCAGACACCGTCAGGTAAGGAGTGTGTCCTTTGAAATCCTTGGGTGTTCAAGACTCTCCCCAGCACTTGATCTATCACGGCTCTTGATTGTTATGTGTAGCACTGGGGATGCCAATTCAAAAAAACAGCAGCATGAAAGATTAAGGAACAAAAAGCGTTCAGGACTCCAAGTTTATAAGCACAATAAATTGGCAATAAAATGCGAGCTGCACACTGATTCCAAAGTAGAAAGGTTTCTAATGCCAAATCCCTAATTTGCTTGGTTTAACTCACAGTGCAAATCCACTAGTGTGGCAAAGTTTGTCCAGTGCCTCAATGAGCATTTGCACCAAATGTTGCATAAAGGCATAGGCAGGAATATCAGGTTCCAGTCTGAGGAAAAGCCATCTAGCGCCACTGGTAAGTCGCCCGTTACAATTACACATTTCTTAAAGCACTAATGAGACCCAGTGAAATGGGGCTCCCCTTCCCCTACCCCCACCCTCACTTCAATATTCGCAACAAACAAACTAATATCTACCAAGTGCCTGGAGTCATTTGGAATTAGATTAAAAGTTTTCATCGGCTCTTCTTAATACAGCCAGATAAACCAGGCTAATAGTCATGTGTTGAGTTATTGAAGGGAAGTTCAGGTAATACACATCCACCTTTAACCCTCAGCTTCCTAAGACCTCCTGCTTAGTGATTGTTTGTCCATGGTGTAAACCATAGTCCAGTTCATAAATTATTATGTAGTTCCACTAACCTTAATGCAGTACAGGTTTCATGGTGTTTCATTTTGTAGTGTAAACTAATTCTGGCTGTGCACATGATAAAGCTCAGACATTTCTAATGTTAACCCTTTTCCTGCCAACTAGCAGTTTACAGGCAATGAATTGCTGCAACTAGTATCTTCTGCATGCGCATTTTCCACGGGAGAATTTACAGTTTATGGAAGTCCATTGCACTTCCAGGTTCCCGGTAAGTCTAAAGAATTCTCTGGGTAGGCTGAAGCAGAGTAAGGGTGTTTTTTTTGTTTGTTTGTTTTATTAACCCTTAAATAGGACAATTCTAGATGGCAAAAATTAATACTATTCAAATGGAAAAGAGCCCAGAATTTATCACAGAGATTGTTGCAAATTCATATAATATACAATGCGCAGTAATATTCAAATTAAAAATAAGAGACTGTGACAAATGAATACATTATTTTATACATAATATTAAAAATATTGCATGGCATATTGACTTCTAATGGCAGTGTACACAGCACCAGTGGTTTTCAAACCATGGGTCGGGTCCCAGCGTGAGGTTGCAGACCCTCAGGTGCTGTGTCACAGCACCTCCTGCTGCTGCCACCGAAAGACTAGGATGTATTGCTGAAAGATATAATTGTTGGGTCATGGGCATAAATGGCTTTTTTCCAGCTGGGTTCTGAGAAAAAAAGTTTGCAAAGCCCTGCTCTGTGTCACCATATGACCCTAAAACAAGTTCCAGAAAATATTAGGGTATTGGGTTCAATTCTTTGTCTGTCATGCTGTTCAAAATATTAGAAGGTAAAGCTGATCTCTCCCCCAACCCTCCCAACTGACCGAAATCCTGACAAGCTTTTAGTCTGTGTACCGGATGCCGCAATCATTGCCTTTATCCCAGTGTTTTCAAGTCAATTTTCCAAACATGGAAGAAACATCATCCAGACGTGGATGTATCGCTTCATATATTAAAACGTGATAGAATTGATTGTCTGTGATGTATTTCCATTCTTTTGTGGATTGGCACAATTAGGGTTAGGACATCCAACCGGCTCAGCGTGAGCGGCTGCATTTCTAGAACTCAAAATCTGGCTGTTTTCAAATCTAGGATTTTGTTCAGCCCCAGATTTATTTGTGTCGGTTGAAACATTCAGAACCATGGGGTGCAAGTGTCACAGTTTTGCTTAAAGTATTGTTTCCCAATTGCAAGAATATTGAGAATTATTTCTTGGTCATTTCAAGGCTGAAGATTGTAACCCAAAGTTTTCAGATCAAATTTCTGTAAAAGTGATGTTGGTATATTGGATCGGCGGGGCATAGTCGAGAGTTGTCTGAAGCATGCAATGCTGCCCTCTATAGGAATTCAGCTCTCTCAGCTTGAATTCTGCACGTCAATCTGCCCAGGTGGAGGAGTGTCTGTATGTGTGTGTTTGAGAGTGAGAGCGAAATCCCTTCTCTCCCTTTTTTCTGACTCAGTCCGTGTTGTTTTTCTTTGTGCATTGCATTGTCCTTCAATATATTTTGCAGGACAGATTTTCAAATGATCTCATAATTGCAAGATAATGTTACCACAGTTCTCCGCAGGTGGAAAAAGCCCTAAAATAGACGTTTTTACCCTCATATTCAGGTGTGATGTGTTATGTTCCATGTGACACAGCATTGTTAAATATACATTAGACAGATTACCTCAGTGTTTCCCAACCAGTGTGCCATGGCACAGAGGTGTGCCATCAGGCCTAAGCAGGTGTGCCACAGAAGTTTGAAAAACTACTCAAAGAGTTCTGTATTTGGCTCATGAATATTCATGAGTTCATCTGGAGTCTGTGTGGTGGTGAGCCTCAAAATAAAGGTATCAAAGTGTGCCACAGTAGAGAGAAGTTTTGGACCCACTGGATTTACGCTCCCTCCCCCCACAACTTTTGGGAATGATTGTAAACTGCTAAAGTAAATGTAATTCAGGCTCTAGAGTTCTCAGTCTGGCCTGGTATCAGGGGGCATGACCACCTTGCTTTTCCCATATTGCTAAATTGAAGCAAGTTCTACCTAAATAGCTGATTAAATGAAAGAAAGGTGCATATGTGCCTGGGGGTAGAGCAGATGGGAATCATCACTATCCAGAAAAAAACTGTTCCAGTATAATAAATCTCCTAGTGCCTTATGTTTCTCTTCCACCTTATAAATATAGCTGAGAAATATTGCAAAACTAATACAAAAATACATTTTGTTTGGCAGATTCATAAAGTGTGTAATTCAGTGTCCTCAAATTTAGATTAATTTTTTCTTCATCAGAACATTATGGAAAATCTTCACCGAGCCCTCTGGCACTTTTAAAGACTAACAAATTTATTTATCACATCTAACGAAGTGGGACTTCTCCCAAGAAAGCTCACGTGATAAATAAATTTATTTGTCTTTAAAAGTGCCACAGGAGTCCTTGCTTGTTTTGCTCAGCTAGACAAACAAGGCTACCCTTTGGACCAT
The DNA here is from genome assembly GCA_007922195.1 of Podocnemis expansa. Taxonomy (NCBI): domain Eukaryota; kingdom Metazoa; phylum Chordata; order Testudines; family Podocnemididae; genus Podocnemis; species Podocnemis expansa. The sequence goes on from ML682107.1 coordinate 1,466,564, forward strand.
GGAAAATCTTATGAACACACAGGCAAAGCTTTGCTTGTATCATGCAGCAATTCAGGGATTGTTTGGGTAGCTCTTCTCCTTTTCCTAAAAATCTGTCTTCCCATCAAGGAGCAGATACAATACCTTGTGGCTAAACTTACAAAATGCATGATGAATAATCAGTAGCTGAAGTGAGCAGTGAAATAACATTGTATCTGAGCTATGTAAATGCAAGGCCCCACATCAGTGCAGAATGGTGATGGTTCAGTTTGTGAGCCAGTTTCAGGTTGAGCCTCTGATTTTAGGTTTGGACCTTTTGGTTTCCCTATGAACAAATATGGCCATGGTACCAAAGAGCTAGGTTCTGAAAAAGAAGATCTTACTCATATACTTCTGCAGTGGAAACAGATGATCTGCTACAACATGACCTATCCTCAGCCTCTCTCCAGCACAGGTGGGTAAGGACAGAAGGGAGTCAGCGAGTTCCACTGCTCCTCCTCCAGGCCATTGCCTTTCACATCCATGTCCACGTCCACGTCCAGCAAACTTGCATGCCAGTATTCTCTATCTTCTTTAGTCTTGGAAAAAGTTCTCACTTCATTAGCTCTGAGAGAACTGGATTTTATTAACAATGGAGATCTTCTCAACAGAACTGGACTGTCATCTAGGTCTGGGTTTTTGCCTGATCTTGGTCCCAGCTGGCTTCGGAAAACTTCTGCTTTTTGATCTTCCATTCCTTTGCCTAGAACTGGATTTAGTCCCCTTGTCCTACTGTGCCATACCAGCCCCGATCAGGGTTCGTGGTGATTCCTTCCAGCCAAACATGAAGTGCCAGTCTACCTGCTCTTCTGCTACTGGTAACATCTCAAACCAGACCATCTCAGATCTCTCTTTACTATTTTCTCATGTCCCTTGGACCAGAGTGCCCTTCTGGCACTCATATGACTTCGCTCAACCATATAGTTCAGACACAATGACTCCCTGAGACATCTCATTTTTGCTCAGCCAGACTCAGAACCCTGACCTTCTTCTTGGTAAAAACCAACTTCTTTGCCCATCTTGGTTGCTAATCCAGCATCTTGGAAGCACTGTTTGTCTCCCGTTCTTCAGTGTCTGGCCTCCGAAGCCTCCCGTTCATCTTTCAGCTAGATCATGAGGCCATGCCTCAGCTTCCCATCCCATCCAGTATGACTGGGCATCAGTCAGTCTCCCATCTCTACCATGAAGTTTCAGGAGTGACTTGTGGCGAGCTAGTTACTCGGTGTATCTGTGTCCAAAGACCTGTGCTGTGTTGTACGGCGTTCCTAAATTTTCCTTGCTCAGCTGCCACTAAAACAATCACCACAGATTATTATTGTTCAGTTTGTGGGTATGAATTGTGCCAAAGTCTTTTTTAAGTGAACCACCCTCCTTCTTATGCTTGGCAACACTGAGGAAGAGTCCTCTCACCTTCCTCCTGGGACATTAGGTTTCCATGCATCTTAGATCACGGGCTGTTGATTTCATCACAAGTTGTCACTTATGTTGCACCTCCCTTGGTGAATTATTTTTATTCCTTCCAATGGTGAGTAATAAGAAACCGTGTAGTTAAAACCATGAGTCAGCCCACCCTGAGCAGCTTACTACTGTTGGACTCCTGCTTCCCAGATTACCATTTATATAAATTCATCAGGATGGTGAATGAGATTTCATTATTTCCCTTCTACCAGACTGTACATGAGCTCCCTGATGTATCACACAGTTTGCATCATCATTTGTAATGCTGCTTTGTGTTTCTACAGCTCCTTCCATCAACAGGGTGTGCAAACATTAGCTTCAGAAGCATTGTTATCCCAATCTTACTCTCACACGTGGATTAAAATGGACACTGGGACTTGAAATCGAGGCATTTTCAAAACCTGAGTTTGATACTTCACCTGCCCAAGTTCCTAGAATTTGCAGGCACATTTCCTTTTTAAAATTCTCTTCTGTTGTTGAGTGGCAGATTTTCCCAAGGAAGTGACTAACATGAACCACTATGGGGAGAGGAGTGAAATTGTTGTTACATAAACTGTTGTGAAATAAAGTAAGCAAGAAATTCCATCCCCTAGAAAATGTTGGTCTTTTCAGTTATAGTAACTAGAGGGTTACTTGCAATAGCAATAATTAAAAGCATTTCAGATGGATGTAGTGTATTGTTATCCAGTCAATGAGGTTCGTTTAAGTGATTTAACCATGGACATGAAGTGGGTCTGCAAAGGAACTGGGTGTTGCACCCGGTCTCCTAATACCCAGCCCCTCTACCATAAATGCCAGACTCTCCTTCCTCCTGTAGAGAGAACCCAAATAATGCCATGCAGCAAAGAGAGTCACAGAATATAAAATCAAGGAGTCCTGTGACACTTAAAGACTAACAGATTTATTGATCGCATGAGCTTTCTGGGATTTTCTCCCACAGAAGCTCATGTGATAAGTAAATTAATCTTTATGTGCCACAAGACTCCTTGCTTGTTTTTGCTGAAGTAGACTAACACGGCTGCCCTTTTGGAACTGAACATACTGACAAATTTATTCTACCTGTCTTTTAAACAGTACTGGCATGGATATATGGTGTAGCTACATACCACTTTGCAGGCTGATTTTTTTTTTTTTAATCAGTGACTAGGCACAAAGTCACTGCAAAATGCCTCCTAACAGGAGACCAGTTTTTGTGTGCGTCCATTTTTCCTGCAGCAGTGTTAGTTTTTCCATATCCACCAGGAACCACGCTCGTTAAAGTAATTCCAAGGTGGGAGGAGGTGAAGGGATCCAGTTCCTTACAATAACATTCCATGTGGCTAACATTAGGTACAAGATTAGAGCGAATGGAAAACATTGACCTATTCAGCGAGGCAACTGCCCACGTAAACACATACCTGTGAAACGCACCCTTTCCCTGTGCTGAAAACTGCCTCCTGTTGACATTACAGTGCAGTCTTCCTAACAATGGAACAGTGCTGCAAATGTATGTTAAAAATTCACATTTTGGGTCTCATTTGTTGCTTTATGATTAATGTAGAGCACCTACAAAGTGCTAGGTGTTGGCTCCCTCTTCTACCCCCCCACCTGTTCTTTTTTTTTTTTTTTTTTTATTCAAAACTTCTAAAAGTACCTGGCAAGTCAACTCAAGACTTCCATGTTTTTCCTGGAGATTTGTTATGGGAGGGTGGATATGCTTCATTCTTACACCTTTAGCTGAAAGAGCCAGTTGTTGCGTCTTTGACAAGTCTTGGTTCTCTCCAAAATATTTATTGACCATTGATGCCTGGGAGGTGCTAACAAAGAGCATGGGACCCTGAGCTCTGAAGGGTCCAGCTAAACGTCTGTTCCCTTCTTAGTTACTGCACTTTCTTTGTCCTGTCACTAAGTTTCCCAGGTGTGGTGGGACTGAGGTATCAATGGTGATTCTGGATCCATAATCACCTGCAGTAGGATTGATGGTTGTGTCTGAGATAAAAAAACAACAAGCAGTTGTGTGGCACTTTAAGACTAACAGATTTATTTTTTGCATGAGCTTTCGTAGGAGAAGATCCCACTTCCTCAGATCCTTCGAAGATGGGTGAACTTACAGAAAGGAATGAAACTAAATGCAAGGGGGTGTAAAACATAGGCTGCCACTCAGCCAGTGGAGGCTCCATTCAGAGGAATGTATTTGGGTTCAGAGATCTTGCTTTTCTGCTTAATGGGGCATTTGTTTCCTTTCTGCTCACTGTGGAGCACTGTCACAGAAAACAGTGCTCTTTGTGCAGACTTTATCTTCCTATCCCCAAGCTTAGTTTCTTGGGGGACTATTCATAAAGTTCAAACATCCCACTTAGAAATCATTGAAGAGTGAAACCCTTTTGGAAGTCAAGGCATGCATTTCAATGGCAAAACAAACAAGGAGTCCTATGGCACTTAAAGACTAACAAATTTATTTATTGCATGAGCTTTCATGGGAGAAAATCCCACTTCGTCAGATGCTTCAGTAGCATTATCACATGCCTAGGATGGAGAATATCATTCAGCCTGTGACCTTGTGGCTTTTTATAACACAATGCTGCTTTTACTTTTTGCAAGGTTATGCATTATATCTTATGTGTGCATAACTGCATGCTTAATTTTGTGTGCCCAATCTTGCATGCTAACCAGACATTGTGTGTGTAGTTGCCTAGTTAAGTGTTTAAATGACAAATTGCATGCTAAACCATTAAATTTGCACATGAAGTGGCAAGAAGTGCATGTTGTAATTACAGTTAAGCATAAACACAGTTTAGCCAGGTGCCTTAGGGACTGATTGATTTTGGAAATCAGGTCCCAAATAAATCTGTTTCATTATGACTAGGATGATGAATAAGTAGAAGCCTTACTGACTGGCCTCTAGGTATAGAAATATAATCAGCCGAAAGGAGATCTGTTGAAGGGATCTGTTTTATGCCTACAGAATGAGATTAAGTAGTTGATCTAAAAATGGAGATTCTGTCTGTCATCTAAAGATCAGAAGGATGTGTGCTTGCTTATACAACATCTTTCATTCTCTCTAGGCTGAGAACATTGGAAATCATTTTCATCTGTGTTGCATATAAAATCATGAGATGCTTTGCTGTTGGCTGAAAATATTGGGACTTTTTTTAACTGTAAAATTCTGGTTTATTTCTTCACTTGTGTGGGATTGGCTCCAAATAAATGAGTTTTATAAGGTCAACCACAATAACATTTATATTGAGAAAATATATTCGTCTAATTATGATACATATGTTGGCAATGAGTAGGAGGAAATGGAAAAAGATTGTTCACCATGGATGCATTACTGGGAGACCAACAAAGGATCTTAAATGGTGATGATATAAACCCAGCAGTGTTTATATCCCAGACACATCTGCAAAAAGATGATGACAGATTGCAAGACATCATTATTAGACTAAAGCAGGATCCTCGTTTAAAACGCGGCATTAAAGAGATTCCTTTTCAGAATTTTTAAAATCACAACTATTTCCTCGATCACACAAGAATGCTGAATGCTTCCCATGAGATGTTGAAGGTTCTCAATTCTCACTGAATCCAGTGGGAACCAAGAGTACATGTCAGGGTCTTCTTTCTTTCTTTCTTTGGACTCTCAAAATCTGTTTGTTTGGAACTTGTCCGCACTCCCAACACTATATGAGGTGCCACTGTAGGGGCTTACCTATGCCAACAGAAAAGCTTCCCTCATCAGTATCAGTGTTCTGCATCCCCCAAAGGGAGTAACTATGTTGACTGGAGAAGTCCTCCATTATCGTAACATTGGCCACACTGGGAGTTAGGTTGGTATAACTATGTCGTTCATAAGTTGGCCGTGCTGACCAAGCTCATCTTTTAGTCTCTTCGTACCTGGTCAAAATATTGGGTCAGATCCTGGCCCTCAGTTCCACTTCCCTTGCATGGCTTATGCACTGCAAATAGAGTAAAGAGAGACCCAAGAGCTGCCTGCTTTTTTCCCAGCAGGTGTACAGCTAACATTTTTGGTTCCTTCACCTGCAGCACCTAGCAAGGGGGATAGAACTGCGGCTTGAAGAAACTGTCCTTGGTGATCCCTGGGTGAGTCCTCAGTGGCGTAGCTAGGAACAGCCTAGATTTTGTTAGAACCAGCCCCAGTCTGAGAGAGCTATAAGCAACAACCTTTTGGCCCTTTCCGCTGCGGAAGGATAATACAGTTGAGTCTGCAAGACACTTAAATGCATGCCTATCGCTGGTCTACACTGAGGGCTTTGGTCGATGTAATGCCGTTCACATCAACCTTGTGCAGCCTGTGTATCCGCTCACACAGCTGCAAAGCCAGATTAAATGCTGCTGTGAGTCAACGTCGTAACTCCACCTCTACAGCTGGCATAGCGATTAGGGCTATTTTAATAATGTGCTTTAACATCAGTGTGTGCGGAGAGCAGCGTAATGAGATGTTAATGGCCTCCAGGATCTATCCCAGAATTCTCAGACTCGGCAGGGGCTGGGGAAGCCAGCAGACAGGACACCTACCAACAATGCAATGCTTCTAAAGTTAAATTAACAGCTAGCAGTGGCGATGCAAGGGGCCAAAGCATGGCGTGTGATATGGACATTCTCCTCCGGTTTTATTAATTCGATGTATCAACGTTGACTTTAGATCACACCCAAATGTTGACATACCCTATCTGTGTGAAGTCATTGAGGCTGCTCACTGTGTAAATTTAGAGGTGAATTTCAATATCTGCCTTGACTAAGGGCCTAATGGTCTTAACTGCAAGTTGAATGATTTTGAATGAATAGTTTATCAGCACCAATTTAAAGGAAATCCACACTGAGCTACTCATAACTAGCTACCACATTTATTTGTACTTCTAAATATAGGAGGAAATTGTGGTATCTCAGACAACCCTTGCATGGTAACTCAGCAAATACTGTGATTGTAAGGGTGAACAAGGTAGGTTAGAAAAATGGTTTCACCACATTATTTACTTATTTTTAATTTTATTTTAATTTGCTCATTGATTGAAAATGTTTTCAGTCTCTGACAAGTTTGTACAAATATTTTTTCTTAGCACTGATGCATGCTTGTAAAGTAAGTGGGTGAAAAGCTTGCTTTTATGCAGAAAGTTACGGTTTTAATATGTGTTATGAGGCAGGCTACAGATGGAATTTGATAATAACATAGTTGGGGGGCAGTATTTTGGGCCAGCCTGTTAGGGTACAGAATTGCTACAGGATTTAATGGATTCCAAAATATTTCTGCGTGGCAAACTGACATTTATTGCCCCAAAAATGAGCATGTAGCTAGACGCAACTAAACAACAAAATTAGATTTCACTCAAATGCACTGTTTATATGGAGCTTGATTCTGAAAGCTTTGCCTTTCATTCTGATGTATTTCAGGGGAGTGACCAGCTCTAGGACATCTTCTATTGTTGTGTATTTCAGGTGAGATTTTTCAGGCATGCCAAAGAGGGTTAGGCACCTGGGGAGAGATTTGCAAAAGTGAAAAAGAGCAGCTAAGTGCCCAACCTCCATTGACTTCCAGATGTTTGGAGTCCCACCTTCCCTACTTCCCATTAAAAGTCAATGGGAATTGAGTGCCTACTTCCCGAGGTGCTTTTGAAACTCACCCCCTTATTGTTTTGTGTTTTGGAGACGCCTTTAACAAGGGAGGCCTGGGAAAATACAAACCAGTACAAATATGACCTTGTGGTAAGCGTGAGGAAGACATTGACCAAGCCAGCTCGTGATGCCTGTTCCCAGAGATGCTATAAATGCAGGGTTTGTAATAATTATTTCATTTTAACATCAGTCTTCCTTCATGGCACCAGTTCTACAACCTGTCCAATGCTCTCATTTCCCAAAGTCTTCAGTCCTCTAAATCTCATGAGACTTTAGCCTAAATGAGAAATTGCAGACAGCAAATGAAGAGAGAGGTGAAAGCAATATTTGTTACTCTTATTGTTGTTGTCCATGTGTTTGTATTGGGTAGCATCTAGGAGCTCATGCATGGGCCAGGCCCCTTTTGAGCTGGAATTTATACGGAAGCAGAACCAAGACAGTCCCTGCCCAAAGAGTTTACAGTCAAAGACAAGAGAGAACAGATGGATGCAGACAAGAGCCAGGAAACAATGCACTTTCATGCTGAGTAAGGGTTTCAGTATACCCACTGCCTAATGGCTCGTCATATTATGAGGCCCAAAAGCTTCCTATAATTTTTCTTTCTATGAATATGGAAACCTGCAAATCCTGTTGCCTCACATCAATAATATGGTTGTCTTTTAAATAACAGGCAGCACTTATGTTTTCTGGTGGTGAGTGTCATATAAAGCCCTGGATGGAAGTAAAGTGTAGAGAGAAAAATGTTTTGCATTTTTTTAAATTTAGCCAAAAAGATGTTTGCAATGATTTTTCATAGAAAATATTTGCTGTGCTTTGGGCAGCTTCTTGAGTGGGTGATGTCATATCTCCCCTTTTCCCTGTTTACATCAGCAATCTCAGAATAATAATAATAATAAATATACCTAGCTGTTGTGTAGCATTTTTTCATAGTCAGTCTCCAAGCATGAGGCATCTGTGCACTTAATTAAAAGGCTTGGGCCTAATGGCAGATGGAGGACCACAGTTTGCGTGACTCCAGAAATTGTAGGAAAGTGTGTGGGTAGGTCTTTGATAACTCTTTACAAAAGTTAGCGTGGTTGGTGGTTGTCTCTATTGACTGTGTAATGGAAGTTGACCATGGATAATAATGGAAGAGCAAGGGTGCTTGATAGCCATTACAAATCAGAAGTAGCTGTTCAGAGAGATGAAGATACATGCTGGGGAGACTTTGTTAAGATTGCTCTTTTGCTTACTGAGTGTCTTATGGACAGTCCTGTTAGCTTTATTTGCCTTTGATTTAAGTACAGCTGGAAAGGTGGCTTAGACTGTATTTAATAACCAGTCCTTCAGCACAGAGAGGTGTAGAAAGTAATTTGTCCCACTGCCAAGCACTAAGAAGAATGGGGGTTTTGTTCTTCACAGTGATTTTACCTGGGTGTATTTTGGAAAGAGGGAGAGCCTTATGCTACTGCACACTGTGTTGATTTATTGAAATTGGACCCTGAAAATGTAACTTGCTAGGTACGTTATGACATGGAATTTCTTGGAGAAATATACAATTGGTCTGGTTATTATTCCCCCCCACCTCCGCTGGGGCACTTTTCCAGCTTTTGCGTTATCGAACAAGACTTCAAATTAGTCCTGAATTTGAACATCATGAAGCTTTGCACTCTTATGCTCAGCCTTTTATTAGGATAAATCAGAACTTGCATCTCCATGTCATCCTCAGTGACAGGCTACCTTGCAACACCCAGAAAGAGGAAACCTGTTTGAAATTGTTCATTTGTTTGTTTGTTTAAATTAGAACAATGGATTGGAAAAACAAAAAAGACTGCAAGAAGCCACAGCAAGCTTCAAGGTTCTCTTCTTCCTGGCCTGAACTTGTTGCTTTAAGTTGGTTACTGCCCCTGCTCCACCTGTCTGCATCAGAACAAGTGTTGCAGTTGCATATTCTGAACCACTTTCCATTTGCAATGCCTCTTTCCTTCAGGGCTCTCCAAGCGTATATGATCATCCATTCAGCAGTACCCCAACTCAGCCATCATTTAAGCACACATCCTGAATAGAAATGAATTTAAGCATGTGCTCCAGTGCTTTGATGAATCAGGCCTAAATTTCCCACCAACAATGTGAAATGGGTAAATACTGCTCCCATTTCACAGCCACAGGAACTGAGACTTGGAGAGGTTAATCAGTTTGCAAGGGTCACACAGCAAGTCGAGGGAACAAGGAACAGAAACCAGGATTTCTAACTCCTGAGTCTTTCTCTCATCATGAGACGCACTTTGTTTCATTGAGCCCTATCCATCCGTTCTTATTTGATGGGAACACCAACTGAGATTAATAGGAATGGTTGCTGAATGATATCCGTAGGGTTTGTCTCCGTGTGGATAACAGAAGTCAGTAAAATTGAAACAGACTGTGTAGGAAGGTAGGACCAAACCCGTATCATACCACAGTAGAACAGGGTAAGAATATCTGACCCTCAGCTGACCTATATCTGAAAACTTCACTGATGTCAAGAGCCATGCCAGTTTACAGCAGCTGCAGATCTGACCCGTGAGCTCCGTGCAGATGCAAGAATACAACGAAGAAATCAAAAATAGTGAATATGGAATATGTTGATGAGCTCTGGAGCAATGAAAAGATTTGAAATTATTGCCTGAACCAGAGATAAATGTGATAAATGTGATAAAATTTCCAGTGGGGTAGCCTTGTTAGTCTGATAAATATAAATCTTTTCTCTCATTCAGAAGCTTGTTGTGTCTTGGTTTTGAAAGCTCCGTTAGTTGGCCTGGCAGAAATTGCTTCATATGGGCATCTCGTTTGTAAGACTAATGCCAGAATAGGAGAAAGCCGTGTGATTTAGGATTAATTTATTTCTTATCTAAATGAAAATACGTGCAAGTGAGAAGAACGTGAGGAGGGGTAATGGGAGGAGATGGTGTAGTCGCTCGTTCCGTTTACTTGACTTTTATTTTGTTATAATTTTGTATCTCTTTCCAAAAACAATAAAGAAATTAGCTAAAAGCAACAAAATTAGGAATAGCTAGTTTGTTACAGGAAATAGGGCATGTGGGACCTGGACCAGTTTAAACTAGAGATGTATAGGAATCTGTTCCTGAATTGTGGTGATTATCTACTGGAGAAGGAGAATGAGCTGCCTTTTTTAGGGTGAAGGGTTTCACTGAATGCATGAATTACAGAATTAAAAGCAATGTACGCTGCAGATTTTGAGTTGTGAGGAGTTGAATTACATTCTCACCTCTTGGTCTTTCTGTTAGGGTCGTCACTTTATATGGATATATGTGTAGAGTGGAGGAATGGGTGCAGGCTGGCTGATTACTCACTCACTTGTGGTGGCCAGATGTGTTTGGTACTGACAATGTGCTGGAAGAAAACTGAACTTCTCTAATATCTCAATATGGCCTGATAAAGTGTGTAGTGTATTAGTTATGGAAAAAATGATGCAGATGAGAAAAACACAGGGAGGAAATTGTTTGGGGACCAGGTGGCGTAGCCATTTCTAAAATGTGCTAAAAGGTTGAATTCCCTAATAGCTAGTCTGATTAATTTATTTTGTTCTTCTTGATATATTAAATAATTACTATTGTTATTGATTAGATATAGAACTTAAGATTTTGTTTCCCCATATATATTTTTTTGGAATTTATATTTTTGCCTAATTTTCTATTTTCGGTGTTTTTTGTATGCAAGAATACAGAAAAATAATCATTTTCAAATAGATAAATTATGCCGTATCATCATGAGATTTGTACAGCTGATGCCTGTTATACAATAATTGATAATTTATTTACTGAGCAATCTAACACTGTGATCTCGGTTCTGGTGCTGCAAACACACTAAAGTCTTATTGAGAGGAGCGACTCCAGATTCACACCATTGTAAATGGGTTTCAAATCTGCCCAGTGAATTAACTTTAGTTTTAAGTCTGGTAAGACATAGAAATATTCTGAGCTATTATACTTTGTTATAATGATGGGTGGGCTGCACAGTGTGGTGGGAATTTGTACTGGGCATTGAAGTTAAAAGGCATTTGACGAAAAGTTTCTGATCTCTAGATATTTAGGCCCTAATCCAGAAAAACACTTAATGCATGCTTAATTTTCAACACGAGCAGTCCCACTGACTTAGCCATGGGCTTAAGTGATTTGTCGGATCAGGACCTAAAACACCTGCTTTATCCTAGTTAAAAAACAGCATTTTCATGGCTGGGATGAGTTGTGAGTTCAATAGCATATTCTGAAATCACTTTACCAAGGATGAAAACTCATGACACAAATGGGATAAAGGTTCCCACTTAGCAGTTCATCTCAGTATCACCCTAATCCCATACATATGCCTTCTGCATTTCCTGAATTCCTTCAGCAGAGCTTCATCAGTGACAAATTTCCAATTGACTTCAATCGAGAAGAAGTCCCACCTAAGTAATGACGGCCAGCGGGATTGACAGATTGTAGTCTGCTCAACTAAGGCAGGCATATCTCTTACGGCTTGGCAGTACCAGGAGAACATAGGGGCTGGTTCTGGAAGATGGCAACAGCCTTCATTTCTAGTATGGTGCCTGGTGCTGTAGACTCATCAATATAAACCAGGTTAAGCCATGAGGCCTCTTTCCAATAACAGAAGGATTATTGGCTCTTGCTTGGGAAGCGGCTGGACGAATGGGGCTTAATCTGTGGTTGATTAGCAGCTGGGAGACGGCCCAGGCAGTCTAAACTGATGCACAATTTTGCTCCAAACCATAGTTTTAACAGTTTAACATCCTTTTGGCCTGTCGGTTATACGCACAAGAGAGAATGTGCTGGACATTGATGTTCTACCCATGATTGCTTTAAAAACTGGCATAGGAAATGAGCTAAGCATACAGAATGAGTGCAGGAAATTTGTACAGCATTTTGTGCCTAGTTCCTTAAGAAGGAATAGATGGTTATTTCCTTTAGGACTCATGCACTCTGCCATAAAGATGCTCGTTTTGGAATTCAGAGGTTCCTTTTCACCTAGGACATGTCACATGGCTGGAATCCTTTCAGAAATAGCATGGAAAGGAAGTAGGAACCTGCCCACTTCATTGGGTTGACCTTGGGCAGAATGAAGAACATTTTGTGTGATTGGTGGTGTTTGCGTTCCCAAGTGGACAGAACTTCTTTCTCTTTCTGCATCCCAAGCCCCTTGACTCAAAGGAAATATTACTGTTGGGCCACCCATCTTTTTTGAGTGAGCGGACCTTTCCGTTGGCCTCCGCTTTTCCCAGTGGGGATTTGCCAGTGTCTGGAATTGCAGCTTTTGGTGCGATGCACTGAGAAAGTTTCCTATTGTAAATTTCTGGCAAAAAACAGCAGGGGGAAAAGTACGTTTAGAAACTAAATTGGAATCTCTGTAAATTCTGTCTTTAGGTTTCCCTTTGTGATGCTACCCTCTGAGTTACGATAAATTGTATGGGTTGCGAGGTCTGTAAGGTAGCACTGTGGTGTAGAGGGAGTTGAGCCGTCTGCCCTGAAGGGGTTAAGCTGCGAGCTGGGATTTCTAGAACAGTTCAGTTGTTTTACATTAGAACAGGACGGCCCTGGCTGCCTCATGTGCTCTGGGACCCAGGGGCCAGTCCCCAGTGTTAAATCTGTGTAACCAATGCTGTACAACTGGCACCAGCCTCGACCACAAGTGGCCGTTAAAATAAACATCCCAAGGCTTAACTGACAGGCAGACTCAAGGAGAAACAGGCCTGCATGACGGGGAATATTAAATACGCTGCAAGAACCTAACTTCATAAGACAAACAATCCCGCCACTCCTTGCTGTATCGCCCCAGCCCAGTGGCCTCAATGAGTGCACTGTTTTGGGTAGGCGTGTGCTTCTCTCGTGGGGCTCAGGTCTGGTGCCAGTGGTGGGGGAATATGCTAGAAATTCAGCCCTTAAACCATCTCAGTATAAACATGGCATGAGCCATGCAACACAGGAGCCACTGGGCAGTTTGGCTACTGTGTCTTTAGCTACAGAGCTGAGAGGAAAAGCACCCGAGCTTCTATGAGAGCTGTTGACGGAAAGGAGAGAGATTGTAATTTAAAGGAAAAGGACTGAAGGGAGTGGGGGTGTCTTTAACAGCTTGTATCCCAAAACTGCAGTGATCCCTGCACTGAGTTAGGCCCCTTATCTGTTTGGATTGTGTATGTTCCTTATTCCAAAAACAGCCCCGTTATTGGCAGAGTGGGCACCCTTCAATCAGTCTGTCTCTGAGCTCATGCCTTGGGACGTTATTCGGCCTTAGCAATGGGGCGGAAAAGGCTTTATTAAAACAAAGGAAGCTTGGCATGTGACTACATTTTTATTTCTAATGATGAGCTGTAAGCCCTCCAATATGAGACAAATGTGAGGCCATTATTGTGTCCATGGGGAGGATGGAGCGAAACGTTCATTGTATGGAATTTAGTCGTCTACGAGACACTTTTTTGAAAAAGAAAAGTGCAAAAACAAGCCATATAGAGAGTGTAATGAGCCAGGCAGTTAAAAGAAGCAACAGTCCTTGATACCAGTGTGAGGGCAAAATAATGCAAATAGATAAGTGTTTGCTCAGGGGCGTAGTCACAGGTGGGCCAAGGCCCACCCACCTTACCTCCCGGCAGCGGTGCCTCTACCCCGATCGCAGCCGCTGGCTGTTGACTGGCCCCACAAACTTTGTGCTCGGGAAGTGGGGAGGCAGCTCCCCGTCATGTCACTAAAAGCTGCCTTTGGCCCGGCCCACCCTCCACTCTTAGGGGCTCAGCCAGAAATCAGGGGCTGGCTACACTCCTGTGATTGCTGCATTGAGCTTTTAGGCCTCCATTGAACAAAGCACTCTAGCATGCACTTAGGTCGACCCTGTTTAGCAAAGCATTTGAGCATGTGCTTAAAATTAAGCAGTGGGAGCTGTTAATGTTCTTAAGTACTTAGCTGAATAAAAAGCCGACTGGAGGCCCAAATCAGAGTCATGACACTTATTTCTAATGTACTTTTTGATTTCCAAAGATGTTGATCCCCTGCAGTTCTCGTTGACTTCAGCTGGGATTTGTAAGATCTGAAAATCAGGCCTCTTACCTGGTGGGGCATTTTTTAATGGTCCCCTGTTGTATCCCATTTGTCTGTAACTTGTGTCTCCAAGGCCTTGAACTTCAGTGAATCTTTCCCCCATTTGGTTGCCCACGTTAGTTATTTTCTCCATTAAAGCTCTGCTTGACTATTCCTGCAACCATTCTGAATGGAAAATAGAGGAAGAGGACAAGAGATAGGTTACATTAAAGAAAATTCAGTTTTTCTTCACAAAAATGAGTTTGGGATTTTTGATGAAAGTCAACACTTTCCTTGAAAATTTTCAATTTTCTGAAAATCCTTTTTTTCTTTCTTCCATTTTCCAGCAGCTGGAGAGTATAGACCTCGCTTCTGAAAGGCCTTTTGTTTGTTTGGTTGGTTTGGTTGTTTGTTTTTTTATGCAACAAAGATGTCCTGACCCATTTCTTGGGATTAGCGAAATGATTTAGCTCATCTACCAAGTCCACATACTTTTTGCAAATGGGGGATAGCTTTCCAAAACTGTACTATTTTTAACCCTTGAGGGTTTTTTTGGTTTGGTTTGGTTTGAATTGGCACAGCATGAGAAAGTTAAAATAGTTCTTAGAAGAAAAAACTGTCATTCACTACAAGCACATAGAGAAACCAAATGCCCGGGAATACTTTTGTCTATCAGCTCTTGAAGTTTCAATAGAATGAATTTAGTCTGTCCTACCTTTTCCAGTCAGCATTTTTAGCTGCTAGGAAGACGTTTTAAGACACACTTCTGCAGAAGTGCGTGAGTTATGTTGGCAATATGGCTGCATCTGTGGACCAGCTACCCATTTTCCTGTTTTAATGCTAAAGTGAAAAAGGATTTTAAACTGGTAAAATTAAAGTTTTCTCTTTTCCAGATACTTACATTTTGCCAGTTTTCTTTCTAGGAGGCAGAAGTGTTAACTTCTATTCACTCCCTGCTCCATAAACGCCAAAATGTGTAAAAAATACAAATAGAGAGAAAGTTAACCCAGGTATCTCATTCTCTTTTACCCTAAGAGTTCTGTATGCCATTGTGTGTGTATAACCTTACTGTGAACATCAACGTGAGCCGATTCTAACATGTAATTGTTATCCACGTTAAAGCCCTTTTACTGTGCCAGAGTGCAGCAAAGTTGTTGGATCTTGTGTTCGTGCAAAAGGTATATCGGGGGGGAGGGGGAAGGTGAGTGGTTCTCAAACTGATTTATTCAGGCCCCACCTCATTGTGTTCATGCACAACCACATCCCACCCCAAGTACCTATACCACCACGCGGCTCTGGAGGCAGAGCAGTGAGCAGTGCTGCCGGCCTGGTGCCCAGCTCTGAAGGCAGGGCCAGTGCATCAGCAGCAGCAAAGAAGTAAAGGTAGCAACGTGAAAAGTGATATTTGTCAATATTATTTTCACCACAAGCAAGACGCACCATTGCCACCTTTACTTCTGTGCTGCTGCTGCTGCTGTTTATACACATGGCAGTCAGTGGCTACGATGGTACTGTAGGGATTGCTCATCTGAATAAACGTGGTTCTTGAATTTTGGTTATAGATGTTTTGGAGGTGACAAATTAGATTCAGATCTGGATGGCAAACCCAGAGCCAGTCTGCACCCTGAGCTTCTGAGAACTCCATCCAAATTATAAAAATGGAGTCTGTGCACTTTTAAAGACTAACAAATTTATTTATTGCATGAGCTTTCATGGGAGAATGTTAATAAATAAGAAAGATTTCCTGTGGTTCCCACATCCAGTCATTCCCTAGATCCTTCCTTTCTCACATCTCAAAGACCTGACTTTTGACTCTTTCCTCTGGCTGGGAGTTTTACCGGAGTCGGGATGGAGTGGAAGATGAACAAGAACTTACAAATTTGACTTCTCGTTTTGACTTTTGGAGACAAAAGCTGTGCAGAGAGATGGAGGACAGGGGATCAGTGTTAGGCCACACTGAGCCCTAGGAAGGGGTTGCCAGGATAGCTATATGGGCATAAGGGCTCTTTTGTCGGGATACTGCACTGCAGTTCACTGAACACAGTGAGCTATACTGGCTAAAAGACACTTTTCCAGGATAACTGAATCTACGCTAGAGCTTTTGCCTGCCCAGCTATGTCAGCAAGGGGTGTGATTTATTCTTTCCATGCTCCTAACTGAGATAACCATGCCAGCAAAACTAGTATGTGTTTACCAGCCCTCAGCGACTTGCCATAAGTCTCCCAAGACGTCTGTGAGCCACAGATGAAAACTCTCATTTCCCCAGTCCTCCTCCAGACCCTTATCTATAGTCTGTCCCTGTTTGCACCCCTGAAACACATTCTTTCAGCTTTCATTCCTATTTGGCGGGGTCTGGTCTAAGTTAGAGACTTAACAGTTTTCCACAGATGCATGGCAGTTCTTCATACAAACATACAGGGTGACCGGAGCTTGTGCTCACCAACTCATTTTGCCCTTCCCAGCCTTGTAAAAACATCTAATCAGTGTGGTTACCAGTCACTGTACACAAGGGTTGGATTTTGAACCAAGGTCCCTGAGGTGAAATTCAGTCTGCTTTTTATCTGAAGTCCCCATGGTGTTTTGTGATTTTTATTATGAAAGTTACAATTTACTTGCATTGGGTTTCTTTACTCTTCTCCAAGAGCTATCCTTTTGGGTAATGCCCCTGTGGTTCTCAAAACTAGCCAGCAGTGAAATGCTTTCTATATGTTACCAGCATCTTCTTTCATTCTTCAGAAATGCTGTTTACAGCGTTGACTGCTGCAACCAGGAGGTTTGTTTAAACAGTCCTGGTTGAGGTCGAGTTTTAACATGTCATTCATTTATTTGGAAAGTTAAACTAGACAGCCTACAACTTTACAGTTCCCCCCACCGCTTTTAGTTTGATTTGGCTTAAAGCTAAGTGGTGTTCCAGTTTGGAGAATTTGAATGTTCAACAAGGTAACGCGTTCCTAATGACACAGTTTACCCTTTATGAACACGTTTTATGAAAGACCTCACTGTTTGCCTTGAGTTTTAACTCTTGTGTGTGTTTAAAATAAAATATATCCATGTCCCAAAACAGCCTAATCTAAACATAGGCACGAGCCATGAGCTTTCCGTAGATAAACTGCCCTCTGATTTCACCATTGTGTTCTTTGGCCTGGCGCTGGGCATCATATTAATAGGCATGCAAAAAACCAAAATCCGAAGGCAATCCAGTTCCAGTTTTAACACTGGACTTAAGAAAAATAATTGAAGCAATGTGGGCCATTTTTGCAATGAGGTGATGGCAGGTAACGTGGTCAATGGTAGATTAAATGCTAGATTCCATTGCTGTTAACAAGCAGGTCACATAATTCCTACCACCAATGCCCGAAGATGGTAGACTAAAGGCTTATTTCCATGGTGAGTTAATGCATAGCAAGTCAAGGTGTGAATCAGCTGAAATTTCCATTGTGTGCTTTGACCTAGTCCCTAGTCAAACAGTGGCATGTCCAAGTGGGCTGCAGAACTTTGCAGAGCAACGTAGAAGGGTCCCCACGATGAGTTTGCAGTGCAGTAACATGCCATGTGGATAAGCTCATACCCATGAAAAAAGCATTCTGATTATGGAAGAGGCTAGCCCTGGACCCTGAGAGAAGTGTTGCAATAATCTGAAAATTAGGAACACGTAATTTTGTTTGTAAATAACTGACAACCTATTAAAACAAATAAACATCACCCCCCACATGCCCCCCTTGATAATTTTGGGTGCCCCACTTCAGACCTGAATTGCAAGAAGTGATGAGCACATGCCCTCTGAAAACTGGGTTCCTTCAAGATGCCTCAGGTTAAGCATCCATAACTCCTACTCACTTTTGAAAATGTTGGCCCGGGGGCCTAAAATTATGTTCCTAAGTCCATATTGAGGCACTGCAATGAACATCTGTGCTGAATGCCAGCAGTTCTGAGACAAATGAGTCGTTCTAAAAGCAAAGGTCTTTTTCTATTTCCATTTCTGTAATGGCTCTATAATTCTATGGGGATTCTTCAAGAGATGCACGTCTTTCATTAAGCTTAAACACAGAAGCAGCTGTGCAGGAGCTATTGATAAAAGAGCAGACCTCCCACTGAATATCTTCTCTTCTTTTCGACATGGAAGAAGATGGGTCTGAACCAAGTCTGGTTGTAGTCTTTTCCGAAGTCTGAGTGTATGTGTAATTGAGGTTTTAGTTTGGGCGTCTTTCACTTTACAGCCAAATATCAGATACTGGATCTACAGACTATCTTGGATCATGAGGCATCTGCACACGTGAGAATGGCCGTGGCTCAGTGGTTGACCGATTTTATTGGATTCTGCTTTCAGTCAGCGTTGCGTCCTCTGTCTCTGTGTGTGGGTCATTCAGAATTGGCTTCTGATCCAGCAGGGACTCTGGGCAGCTTTTGCTATCGCTGAAATCACACAGAGTCAATTGAAATCAACACCTCAGCGTATGTGGCCCTTACCTTTCCACTCCCCCCCCCCCCCCGACTGCATTTACATTTGGAGTTTTCATAGTGTCAGGAACTTAACAACTTTTGCACTATTGGGAAAAAGAAAGAACTGGGAACCTTATGATGAGGGTAGAAAGGTTAAAAATAAATCAAGAACTCCATTTAACAGACTGAGAACAAAGTCGGGCAGCAGCTGCTGAGCTCCTGTATGTGAGTCCCATTTGCCTCTCAGGGGCAACGGGCAGCTGAAAAACGCATTTCTTCGCACTGTATCACTCTTACTGCACTTGTTTTGATTTGATCAGGCCTCCTGACCTATCAAAGTTATACCCAGAGACTTTTGGCATAGTTTGCTTTGAAATCATTGCTACTGTATACAGAATGGTCTTTTGGGGGGTTATATGTTTTCTGCTCACTGACTGTGAAGTCATTTTCTTATTCTTTCACATCTGGCAAACATTTTTGCCACCATCTTCCTCCCCTGCCCACCTCTTTCCTTGTAGGTCTGAGCTTTAGCTGTCTCTAGAGAAGTCTGATACTTTTTTTTAAAGGATTTTCAGTGTTTCTATTTAAACAGGTTTTTAAATGGCACCCTTAGCTGCAGCAACTCATTGATAGTGAAACCTCTTTATTTATTGGGAACAGAATATTGTCAGAGAGAAGCATTATTTTGCTGCTCCATAACTTTGGAGAGGAAGCAGAAATGTTTATTATCAAAGCAGGAGACAACACTCCTGTGACAGCATTTGGTCACAGTGATTTTGTTTGTGTTATGCCAAGGCATCACGGTAAATGCCTTCCATTGCACGTGGCAAACACTGACTCGCTGCAGTGTCAGAGGCTGTCTATCGATCTGTTACATTCTGCTGCCGAGTGCTGCGGCCAAGCAAAGAACAGTCGGGAGTGTAAGAAGTTGTTTGGACTTTTAAAAATGAAGCTGGCTTCCGATGGAACAGTTTTTTTTTTCTTTTTGATTTGTGCGCAGTTCAGCAAAGCATTAAGCTAGGAATTAAGTGCCATTGACTTCAAGTGCTTGGCCGAATGGTAACAGTTACCAGTTAAGTAACACTTTTTACCTGCAACACATATTTTTGTGGATTTTCCCATCAACCCTCTATAAGATCCTCAGTAAATGAAAGCAGAGAGCTTTATAGAGTTGCCGGCTTTAGTTGCCATGTGCTCAGACCACGCTTTGGATGGAATATTGACTAACTCGCATGGCATCACCTCTTTGGAAATGTCCTGAACAGAAAATTAAACTACATGTAACCCTGTACAGGTTAGTCACTCTGTTTCACTCTCTCCTCACTAGATCAGTGCTTGATGCTTTAGGGTGATGCCAAACTCTTGCATCAATATTTTGATGCTCTGTTCCATCCGTCGTCTATCATTATTTACCTATGGATCAAGGAAAGCATTGAGGGATATGGTCAATTTGAAAGATGCTGAAATGAAATAACTGCTTGTTATCAACTGTTCGTACCTAGATAAGGGGGCGCCTGCTGGAAGCCAGCAAATTCATCTGCTCGTTCTTGTACCAAACTGATCTCCTTGTCTTGTAGCAGAAAAGAATAAGCGAGCCCAAGCGTAACATATATTATAAAGAAACATAAAATAGCTAAGGCCATATGAACTGAGCAGAGGTATTTTCTAGCTGTCTCGTCTAACGTTTGGTATCATTTTTCTCTAGGATTACGGGGGCTTTCACCTCATAAATTTGTGCCTGCTTTAGGTCGTTAATCTTTCTTTACATGTTGCCTTGCAATTTTAGAGCTTTGCCACCATCTGGGATGACATTTTAAATGGAGTTTCCACTCAGTACGTTCCTTTTCATGAAATTATATATAGAAAAATATAATAAATATATCATGACTGGTTGGTTTTCAGCATTTCAGTGCTGTGTGGAAAAGCTTGTCTTCCCTAATAGAGAATCATAAGAGCAGCCAGGCAAAGGATCCTACTGGCAATTTAAAATATTGGTGTATAATTCCACCTTGTATTTTGCTGAGGAATGTGACCTTTGTTGTTAAGACATCATGGTTAGTTCAGCAAATTATTGTCACTGCTACAGAGAGAAGAGGGGCAACATGTGTAGAAAATCCGAATACAAGAGATGTTCCAAGGGAATACCAACTAGCATTAAATTGATATTGGAAATAAATGATCTGGTAGCACAACCGATGTGCCTGGACACGGGGTCAGTTCTGAGAAAGGCATCATGCTGGAAGCTGTGAGTTGTCATCGGCACAGCCTGTAGTAGTGGTATCACATGAAAGCCCAGAGAAGGGAAAAAGAGAAGAGGGCAGGGGGAATGCAGAAGGGGAAAGAGGCTTACAGGGCCCTCTGTTGGCCAGTTTGTGGAGAGAATAGAAACAAGACAGAAAAGCGAAGAGAAAAAGGGTGCAGAAAGAGGAGAAAGAAGCTGCCAACAGGTTGATTGGAGGGGCTGAGTCATTCATGGGTTTCAGCTGTGGATTTTGTTGGCCATTCAGACGTCAACAGGGGATGGATTTTTGGAGACCCTGGAGTAGTCAGATAGTGACCAGGGATTATGGAAATTCTGGGATTCCCTAGAAGTCTAGCAGGAAAGGCTACCTTCCTGCCGCAGCCTTTCCCAGCAGGAAGCCAAGTTCTCTCAGGGCTTTCTGCTAATGTTGGCCAACTCCTCCATGGCTGTGCAGTTTCATCTGGAGAAGGATCTCTGCATAAGTTAATGCTACCTTTAAGCATATTCATTCTCCGCGGATGGCTGCACGCATGTCCCAGGAGCCACCCACAGTGCTTGGCTTCTCCCGAGCATCAAAATCCATCTGGCTGTGCTCACCAGGATGCAACAACGTCAATTGTCTGTGAAGCTCCGTTAAGGCAACTTCCTCAGGGGGCAGGGTGGGGAAGCAGAAGAGGAGCTACCGTGGATGTGACATCCTCTGGATCAGAAAGTCTGAATCAGGAGGTTTCTGGTTCCCACTCTACTAGAGGAGGCAGTCTTAACAGTGATTATTCATAGGGAGCAGGTTTACAGCCTCCATCATTAGAAATAAAATATTATTAGAAAAGGCATCCTTCCTAAAGCAAACCATAGAACATGCAAAGTGCTCTTCACCTTCTGCCCCCATTGAGGTCTCAGGACTTTGCAAGATCATTCATCACCTTATGAATCCCTGTATCTTCAATCGGGGAGGGACACGTCTTGTTGTCAGAGTGTGCAATGGCAAGGCATACAAGGTATAATGCTTCCCCCTATTTGTTTGGTGCTCTCTTTCGTATCCAGCAAGAGGGGGCTGTTGTTCCTGATTCTGCTTTAAGGCACCCTGATGTAAATCCATTGGTCAAATTTGCACTGGTTTACCTGAAATTTGAGTCTCTCTAACCAAATGTGACATTTTGCTGATGCCATGAATATCAGGCATTTTCCCCACAAAGAAAAAGGAATTAAGTACCATTGAGGTCCTATAACTTCCCTGAGTCCTTAGGCCATCAGAATCAAGATGTCTGCTGCAAGCTCTGCTGAGAATTGTAAAACAATTCTGAACAAATAAATAGCCCAAATGGCTCAGCAGTTTCTGGTGTAATTTTAGCTCTGTGCTCCTCCAGGAATGCGCAAGATGAATAGATGAATCTGTAATACATCTACAATTAATTCTATGCATGGCAAGCAGCCCTAGGGCTAGCTATATAAGAATAATGTCAATAAACAGGTATGCTGCGGACCATGGAAATGTGGTCTTTATTAGTCGGGCAGGAAAGTTTTGACCATGAGCGAGGGTGCTGTCTGGAAAAGCAAGCAGTTCAATTATATATCTTCTTTCTTCCCCCCTCTAATTTGCTGGAATCCAAAATCTACCATTTAAATGTACCCTTGGTAAAATATAAACCAATGGACATATTTTCTTTTCATTTAACATGGTGTGAATCAGGGCTGACTCATCAGGGACAGAGTTTGGCTGGGTAGGTAAATATCACATATAGGGAAGTTTCACCCAAGTTAGTGACTTCACAAGTGTAGCTCTGTGACCTTGAACACACATCCCCTGGGATATTTTATAGCACAGATGCATAAAATTTCATGGGAGAATTTCTCCGGAGACCCTTTCCCCTCCAGCGTCTGTAGCCATCATTCCACAAGAAACCCAATGCCCAGACATGAAGCATTTCTCTGATTTTTCATGCCTTTTCACTTTTTGTTTCCGTGGCTTCGCTGGGCATGGGGGAGGGACCTGTTTCTGCTTTGAAAACCCTCCACATGAGGAAGGCTGGGGAAAGGGGTTAAAAATGAACCAGCAGATTTTTTTTATATATAAAGTAAAAATATATGCTCTACATCTGAAGTTTATTTAAGTCCATTGGGACAGTGGCGCGGCACTACGTCTCTAGTAAATTGCCAACATTTTATGGTTGTGCTGGCACCGAGTCAAACACACATCTCCTTGGCTCGTGTTGCTGTCTTAAAGCAGGCAGATTCCAGTATGTTTTTCTGTTAGCTGAATATTGCTATTGACTGGACAAGAGAGCCCTGCCCAGCAAGAAAGTGT
The DNA here is from genome assembly GCA_007922195.1 of Podocnemis expansa. Taxonomy (NCBI): domain Eukaryota; kingdom Metazoa; phylum Chordata; order Testudines; family Podocnemididae; genus Podocnemis; species Podocnemis expansa. Next base: position 1,489,674 of record ML682107.1, read on the forward strand.
AGCTTTCTATTTTTTAATAGATCTACCAGGACTTAATTACTTTGATATTTCGTGACTGAAGGATCACTTCCTCTGAACACCCTGAAGTTAGATCTCTGTGCAGTTTATAGTTTGACAGATGCAACATTTTTATTTTATGTTGGAAGTTTTCACAGGAGCTATTTAATTATGTAAGTTTGCTGTTACATACTCTATGTATGTGTGTGAGAGAGAGATTTTCAAAAGAGCCCAAAGGCTGTTAGGTGTCCAACTCCCATTGAATTTCTTCTGAACACCCCAGGCCACGTTTTCATCTTCACACAAAACCAACAAGCTGTCCATTGGTTAAGGTTGCTGCAAATGTAACGTACGTGGCACAAACCCCCAAAAACAAGCAAATGAAAAAATTAGTTACCTAACCTCTGCTCCTCCATACAGAGACACATGCCCCATTATTAGCATATCCACCGTCCATCTCAAAGAACATATCATGACCTGAACTCTATCTCAGTAAAGATGCCGGCCTTCCACCACTCCCACCAACACCTCCATAGAGCGATCAGACTTCTTCTTCCCACCCCATTGGCCCTTCTACTTTCCCTAGCATAGTCTGTGGTCTAGTTTGATCTTTTTCATAAGGACATTTGTCTCTGATTCTCAGCCTGAGTTTCACCATTCCCTAGTTTCATACCGTAGCTTCTCTTCGTGCCTCGCTACTACTTTAACCAGTTCTGTCATCTTGATGTTTACACCATTCAAATGTATGTACACAGTTGTTATTGTCTCCACTAATCCAGCTATTGGCCATGCTGATGTCCTGTTTCTTTTCATCTTTACTAGCCAATAGGTCCCTCCTCAGTTTATTCACTTTTGCTGCTCTTCTCTGATTTCCTTTGAGGCAGTCAGATCAACATTAACTCATCCAAGTCTAAAAAGTATGTGTGACTGATAGAAATGTCCCGGTGTCCCTAGTTGTGCCCCTTCTGCTTCTTATTTTGTGTGAAGGTCGTTTTACTTCTGCTTGATGACATGCATGATTTTGGCCTTTGTTCGTTTCTTCTTTCATACCGGAACTGATGGGTTTATACAAAGTGTTCTGGCTCTTCAGCTGACCAGGAATAGTCAAAGCAGCTGGGAGTTGATTTTGGAAGGAAACCTGCAATAATATAGCTGATACACTGCTGTAGTTGTGAGTGTGCAGAGTCTGAGACAATAGCACTGTAGGCGTGATCTGTAGCTTACTGAACGCTCTGCAGGTTTTCCTATTGACATCTGTGGGCTGTGGCCCTAAGAGACGTGTGGAGTAAAATCTTCAAAACTGTATGTTCCATCCATCCTCATTAATCTTTTCCCTGATGATCATCCTAACAGAAACATGCCAATAAACGTGTATATCTGATGCACCTAAGGCATACCTGCAATGTGATCCTTAGAAAGAATGTGTGAAAGGACATTGTTCAAACTGCAGGTTTAACAAATGCTAATAATGAAGTGTTCTTTCGATTATTTGGATATCTAGATGTTTGCTACTGTCCTTTAAAAATGAGGGTAAAAGGCTGGGATTTCTAGCTCTCTTATTGGAGCAGATCAGTTGATAACAGGCTAATAAATATTTTTGAGTGACTGTGGGTTTTACAGTAACATCTGTTGTTAAAATATAAGGTGTGCAGCCAAGTAGGCAACACACAGATAAAGATTTTGCAGAAATTTTGCAGAGTTATTTGGGCCAGGTGAGATGAATTGCCTGCTGAATATGGAAATATTCCCTTGACATGTTTCTTGTTCCCATCTCGTTGCTACTACTCGAGGCCTTTGCCTCCTGGATGCTCTTTGACTTTGCACATAAATGGCCCATGGTTGCTAATATGGAAGACTCATTCCTTGGTGAAAGAATAATATGCATAGCCCAGTTTTAGCTCTAGACTGCTCAAGGACAATGTGGGACTTGTTTACATACAAACAGTACTGTAATATATGCAGAACAACCTTGAGCTTTCGCTAGTCTGAGAAGGAATAACAAACACTAGGATTAAATACTTGATCAGAGTATACATAACAGTGTACTGATATAGGAAGGGGGGTGGGCGGAGAGATCAAGTGCGTTTACAGCCACAGAGAAGAACATTTACTCTTCCATTAGCCTTCTGTTGGGTTTCAGAGGCACAAAGTGTAGTAAATAGAGACTCTTCAGATGTTTAACATTTTAATGGTTCTCACGAAGAACGTAATTAAATTGTAGACCCCTTAGGGAAAAAAACCAGTTTATTGTGCATATTTTTAGAATCTGTTACTAACCAGCAGAAACGTCTGGTTGATACAAGCTGGAGTGCATGCATTGGCTGGCAATTTAGAACTAATTTATCATGGTGAGCAATGTCTATCCAATCTTGCTTAAGAATCACAAGGTGCAAATCTGTCCAATGAATTACAGAATTAATTCTCTCTAATTTTATTTCAAAACATGTATAGAGTTTTTTCTTACTGGTAGATGTGCAGTCAGAGCTATCAGTTTATTGCACTGTGTGACGAGTTGACACAATCATCTTGTTGCCAAGAGTTTTATGTTTAAAAAATAAAAGAATTTGTGGGACCGTCTGACCTTGTGGCTTATTCCAGGACTAATTATCCAAGATTTTTCTCTTCATTTCAGTCATGAGTTTGTCCTGTAGCCCAATAATTCAGTTCATAAAGGGCTGCTGCAAATACTAAAGTGGAAAGCAGACACTGGTTCTAGCTCACATTCTCATTTCTCTCAGTAGGACTTCTCCTTGCAAGCTTTCTAGAATGCATCAGGCTATAAATCAGCAAAGAAGTGGAGCTGAAGGTTTAATAAGATCCCCAAAATGAGCCCCATTTAAAACGGTGAGGGAGTGTTTTCCCTCCTCTCTCAGTTTTGAAACCAATGCCTCTTCTTGAAACAGCAGAGATGTTTTCATAGGAAACAAACAAGGAGTCCTGTGGCACTTAAAGACTAACAAATGTATTTATTGCATGAGCTTTCATGAGAGGAAATCCCTCTTTGTCAGATGCTTTGAAGATGTGGGAGCTTACAGAATGGGAGGAAATAAATGCAGGGACATGTAAGTCATGGGATCAGGTCACACTGTAACAGCAAATCAAAGCAGTTGTAAAGATTCAAATGCTGGAGAAGATGAGGTCAAATCACCTGTTGTCATGAGAGAAAAATCCACTGTCCCTATTAAGTCCTGAGGAAATGCAACCGAATTTGCAAATAAATTCAATCTCAGCAGCTTCTCTTTGAAGTCTTGATCTAGTATTCGTTGCCTCAGGACTTAATAAGGACATTGGACTTTTCTCTCATGACAACAGGTGATTTAACCTCATCTTCCTCTATGTGCTGTTCCCCTGTGTTTGAATTTTTACAACTGTTTTGATTTGCTGTTACCGTGTGACCTGTTCCCATGACTTACACTTCCCTGCATTTATTTCCTCCCATTCCGTAAGTTTCCCCATCTTCATAGTGTCTGACGAAGTGGGATTTTCTTGCATGAAAGCTGAGCGATAAATAAATTTGTTAGTCTTTAAGGTGCCACAAGACTGCTTGTCTCTTCTCCTGAACTAGACTAACAAGGCTGCCCCTTTGGATCATAGGAAACAGTGGCACTAGGAAAGGACTCAGCATACCAGAGTTCAGCCGTTTTTCCTTGTAAAAGCCAGCGTATGTTGTGTAGCTTCCCCCAATCTCGACTATGCCAAGGGGAATCCCACGGTTGGAATGGTTTCAGGGGGTGAGGCTACCCCAAGCCCCAGTTGGCAGCTGTTGACTTGAAGACAAAAGGAAAACAAGAGAAGAAATTTCCAGCGAGGCAGGTGTTCGTGTGTCAGGGTTGCTGGGGGGCAAGTCAAGCTCGCTCACTTGCTGTGAAGCTCTCCTCCTGCCTCAACACTCGGGGAAGAGTAAACACTAGTTTCTCGCTGGGAAAGCTGTGTTGTGCTACCATATGGAATGCATTGTGAAGGAACACACACGCATAATGCCTTCCTCTGGGCTTTCCTTTCTTTTGCTCCCCCTCTTCTCACCTATCTTTTAAGTTCTCTCTCTCACTCACACACATGCATGTGTGAACACACCCACACGCACGCACACACACAAAAGCACTCGCACACACTTTAGTTACACAAGATTTATGATTTAGAGAGGTGGCTGCAGTGTTGGAGAGAGAGGTTACATTATTGATAATGTCTTGATAGGCTCCATATGCCTAAGCCGGTTTCCCATCAAAAACACTTCTTTCCCTCCATCAAAAAAATCCTCCAAGGAGCCAGGCGTTCTTTGTGCTGCTGCTGCTGCATTAAAATGTAGAGCCCTTGGGTTGGGGACTTATTTGACTTATCTCGCCTCTTGTATGGCTTCTCATCTAGCAACATCTGTGTCTAGATATTCAAAACAGGAAGGACAAAAATCTGTGCTAACATGAGCTGCATTACCAACCCCATGTCAAATTGCTTAAGGTGATCTCTCTTCTTTTTCCTGTGTTTCTGCTTTGGGGTGAAGATTACTGGTAACAAATACGGCTGCCTAGCGCTCAGTGTGATCAGGACGTGGGATAAAGGTCAGAAAATCCATCTGTGGAATCTGCAGTGTCCTCAGACGTGAACAAATGTCTCTTTAAGCCGTGGCTCATGGGCAGTCTACTTACAAAGTTTTACCAGCAGAGCTATGTCAGCTAGGAGTGTGGAAAAAAAAAATCACACCTTCTGGCTGATAGAGCTGTGCCAGCAAAAACTTGAGTAGATGCAATTTAACCAACAGGCGAGTGTTTTTGTAGATAGAGGTAATGTGGATATTCTGGATGGACTCTTTGCCAATATTCACTGCATCTCCACTATGCCAGCATATTTATACAAGCAAAGGCTCTGTAGCATAGACGAGCTCTTGGACAGTCATGGTGTTGCACTGGACTCTTCTCCTGTGTGTTTTTCCCTCCTTTATGGAAGGGGAACTCCAGAGACTCAAGAAAGTTAGGATGCCTCTCTGACTCTTTGGCTATGTCCACATGTTGCTTTTAAATCGAAACAACCACCATTGTTTTGAGTTTAAAAAAGTTATGTCCAGACAATTTTCCGTTGTTTCGAAATGATGGAGCTCATCATTTTGAAACAACAGAACTGAATGTGAAACAACAAAACCTGGTGGGTAATCTAAATGTCCGTTAAATCGAAATGGTTATTTTGAAATAATGCTGTTCGGATGCGTTATTTCAAAATAACCCTTATTTAGATTTAACACAATTTGCCCTCCTCCTTCCCAGGGTGCTGTCCTTCTTCTATATATGGGGTGGGGGCATGGCCCTTCTAGAGGGCCATGTTGCCACACCTCCCATGGTGCCTCTCTCCTGAATCAAAATAGCAAGTCTTGCGTCTGGACTTGCTATTTCGATTGGTGGGTTTGCTTAAATTGATTTAAGTTAAATCGATTTAATGATTTTATTTCGAATTAGCTTATTTCGATTTAATTTAAATCGATTTAATCATGTACATGTGGACTTAGCCTTTGTGGTTTGGCAATCCCATGAGAACAGGTTTCTCAACATCTGGGTTTGACGGCACGCGACGTCCAGTATCTAGGAATTTTCAGTTCTGGTCCTTGCTGCAAGTGAGGTGGTGCAGAGGTCAGAGAGATCGGTGTATGACTTCACAGAGCGCCAACCACAAGATAAAATGTCAAGACTACACTTATGAGGAAGAAGATTGTAGGTGTGTGCCACCTTCCATAACTTCGTCACTTCTAATTTCAGATTATTATTTACAGGCCTTTAACCCACTTGTCCCATCCTCTGTTCACTGGGTAAAATTACACCCTGTAAAATTGACACTATATCCAGTTTGATTGTGATTAATGTATGCACACAGACACATTCGCTGTGTCTGTCTGTCTCTCTAAGCCTTTCCTTTTTAAAGGGAAAAAGTATTGCCTAACAGTCTTGGAGTCAAGGTGGAAAAAACCCTTGATAAAGGTCTCTGAAGTACTGGGGCTAGCTTGTGGAGAATCAAAAACATCCAGATTAATTTAAAACAGCTCCCCTTTGGGGTGGTGAGGAGGAGGGGCAGGCAAAGGGCTCTCAGTGGCATTTTGGAGGGATCGTTGCATGACCCAGGATGTATGAAAACCATGACCCCCCAGACCTCTTGTTGTACTGGACTTGGCCGAGTTCCTTGACCCTTCGGTTTGCTCCATCCTGTCACAATGTCAAAGGAAGGAAGGATGCGGTCTCTTGTCCTAGGGGGTTAGAGCAGCCTCCAACTCAGAGAAAGCAGCTTTATTAATTCCAGCTTTACTAATAGGGAATTAAGATAGTTGTGGGATTTGGCTGTAGAAGCGTACTCCAGTACCATGCACAGTACAATATTTTCCCTGGATTGTTTGTATTTTTGATTTCCCTACAAATAATTTAAAGATGTGTTGTGTCTCCTTCAATGGAAATGGTCATTTTCTTCTATTGTTTTTGCTGTCAGGATTTTAAAACAAGGCTAATGAATATGAGCTTTTGTTAGACATGCTAAGATGAATTTTCAGTTTCTTTGTTTTCCTGATTGCAGCATATGTATTGAGATGCTCTTTAAATGACAAGCATTTGTTTTAGCCTGGGTGGTAAAATAAGTGTAGAAAACTTACTGGTCTGGAAAAAAAAAATTTGGTGCCAACACTAGCATCTTAAATTGACACCACATTTGGAGGAGTTGTCTCTGTCGTCCTGGATTATGATTTTGTAAAAATAAAATAAAAATATTCCATGAGACTATAAATATACTGAGGTAGGGACTAGCTCTTTGAATCAGATGATGTACGTTCTTGTCTGGTCCTGGTCCTGGTTCTGCTTCTGAATGACCTGCATGACCTCGTGCAACTGATCACCCCTCTCTTTCCCGTTGTTTCTCTAGCTGTATCTCCCCTTTTATGGCACTTACCCGTTTCTTAGAGCACTTTAGTATCTAATGAGGAAAATGCTTTATAAGGGGGAAGCATTAAACAGTCACACAACAGCTATATAATTAGAACTGGTCAAATAATGCCAATTTTGGGGGGAGGGAGGAAGTATGAACTTTTTGAAAAATTTCTGGTGAAAATTGTGAACTTTTTCATTGAAAAAATGGAACAGAGAAACAGTAAATGGTTCTGTTTTTGAAAAATTCATTCCTTCCCCCAACCCACAATTTTGGTTTTAAAGCAAGAAAATGCAAAATTTGGAATGAAAAGGAAATGATCTTCAAAAACGTTGATTTGGGGGAGAGGAAAGCTATTTTCTTCTAGAAGGTTTCAGCAAAATGCATTCAGCTAGCTCTTTTGGTAACTCTAGTGGGCATGGAGGGGACTCATTTCCAAATGACACCTTTTCTTTACTGTTTCAGACCCAGCCTGTTCCCAACCCGTTAGCCTACTACATGCACCGGTCACCATGGTGGTTCCATCAGTTCGAGACGTTGTGCAATCATTTCATCGAGCTGGTGGTGCCATTTTTTATCTTCATGGGTCGTCGCATGTGCATCATTCACGGCATTTTACAGATTCTCTTCCAGGTGAGAATTTTTGCTTTTGCCTTGCTACTGTCTTGGGTTAGTGAGTGGTTGCCGGAGGCTTTTGAATGACTAAGGAAGCCACCCTCCATCCATGTTATATGCATTATGGCGTAACTATGTAAGCTATATGGGAAAACACTAACACACGTGACAGAGGAATTTGATGGCTCAAGTTCAATAACTAGATCGAATCCAGCCCAGGTTGACAGCTACTCAAAATTGTTGACAGCTCTTTGGTGATCTACTGGCATTGAATTTCTGGTGTCAATGCATTCCATACATTTATATCAGACTTGTACTCTTTTGCAGTTTTATGGGCAGTGAGCCCAAGATTAGTTTAGGGATTAAAATGAGAAGATAACTGGTCCCTTGCTCCAACTGATGGAGGTGATAGAGGTGGATGAAGTTTCACTATTTATCAAAAATAGATGTTTTTTAAAAAAAGAAAGCGTTTGTTTTTTTTTTCAAAACGTTCTCTTCTTTAAAGAATATTGACAAACGTTGATGGAATATTTAACCTGTTCATCATCATTCAAAACATTTGGTTCATTTTTCTGTGATATCAAGTTTGATCACTTTATTTTGAAATTACGAATTTTTTTTTTTAAATAGTGCTTCGTGTAATAAGGAAATCTGTGAAAAATTTAAAAAACTGAAAATCAAATACTGTTTCCTTACTGATTTTTCCTCAAAGTAAATTCTTTCTAAACTCCACCCATTCTGATTCTCAGGTGCAACTTTCAGCTTTTGTTTAATGCTCTTCGTTCAGTGCCTCTTCAGCATTGGAAAGTCCATATACTGTAGCCATTAGTTCTTTTGTAAATGCATGTGATACATAAACTGGAGAGCAGCTTATAAACTGTATGGGTAAACCATAAAAATGCTGATTGTATTTTAAAAGGCTGATGTGAAAGCAAGGAAATTTTGAGTTCATAATGAAATATCGTGCCTGCCCAATTCCATCCCATCACATTTAGGTAGCACAGCACATTTGGCCTGTTTGCTCTCTTTACGTGCTTTGTGGAGCCAGGATATTACTTTTCTGATGTTCTGTGATGCTTTATGAAATCTTTCTTCTGTGCTACAGTCACCTGTAAACAGGAGCCAACATAGAAGCATGGTATAGTGGGTTAGCAATTGGTTTGTTTGTTCGTTTGTTATAAAGATGATGACACTGGTAACTCGCTGTCTCTCTTACCTTCTGTCGAGGTGTTAATTGTTAGTTAAGAATGGGATCCCGTCACATGTACTGTGCAAGTGTATAAGTCCTAGGAAGTGCTTTGAAATGCCTTCTCCGTCTTTAACCTTGATATGTTACAGTGGCATTGGCCAGATTTATGTGGTTAAATACGATCTTCTATGGCTTCAGCAGTATATTCTTCAGTATGCTAGCAAGGGTGGTTTCAAAATCAATCTGCATAGCTATAGCATTTCTAAAGCATTTCTGTTACTTTGGTATCTGAGCAGTGTACTGTTTGTTGAAAAATCAGTGCCATTCTTCTACTCATTTCTTTCTAAATTATGGTTTAAGGGCCTAGTCCTGGAAAACACATCAGCAGCAGCATAAAGTTTATCCATGCATATCCTAGTCTTAGTTGGAGAAAGTGGGGACTGTGCACATCCAAACTGTCAAGTTGAATATGTGTTTAAGATGGCTGCATATCTGAGCAACCATCCGCTTTCCCACAAATGAGATCAGAAAGTTGCCAGACTTGTGGTGAGACTTTTTCCCCGGCTTAAATCCACGCTTCCATTTGGACCTCCAGTAGCCACACTGGCTTCTTCCCTGAGAGACCCACAAGGGGCCTCATGAGGAGGAGGGGAGAAAAAACTAATGCCTTCTTTTGAGGACAGGGAGATCACTAGCTACTGGAAATATTTCCAGAGCCATCTCTTGCCGTAGGCTCGTCCTCCCCTGCCTGGTCAGCCTGAATTACAATAGGAACAAACTCCCCAAGGAGAAATAAAGGAATAGAGGAAATGAGCACAGTTTCCCTGGTTCACCTCCACAGCTTGCAGTAGGTCTATTATCCTGAGGACCAGGTTTCCCCTTGCTCCCATTCAAGGCATAAGCCCAGTGACAGGTGTGTCAGCCTGGTCCAATACCCCTCTGAATTGTCTATAGTCTGTTGCAAATGATCCTCATTGCTGGGCCCATCCAGTCTGGCTATAATCTAGTCACGGTTTCTAGCTTCCAAGCTCAGACCTGGAGTGAATTTAATGCACCTGTAAGGAAATAGATTTGAATGGTAGTTATTTCAGCTGATGTGAACATAAGGAGATTGTGGCTGCTCTGCTGCCAGTCGCTTCCTGCACACAGGTTGAAGTACGTAATGCAATGGTTCTGTGAACCTTTAGAATTTTATAAAAGGAAATTTTCCTGTTGTGGTAAACTAAAGTAGTTCTTAATACAGAGTATTGATAGGAAATCAGCTCTACTTAAATATTGAGTTATGCTAGAACTCCCCCATGCGTTAGTTCTCGTGAGCATTGATAGTCATTAGTGCCAGATTGGCTCATTGAAATTCAGCCACTAGGAATCTGAAAGGAGTGGAGTAGCAGCTTCACATCGCAGGGGTGTGTGATAGTTTTGTTCCATTTGGTGCATGCATTTATTCAGTCCTAACAGCTGGGCTGCACCCAGCTTTGCACAGGAGCCATGTTCTTGGGTTTGCGGCAAAACCACAAGTCATCGTGGATTCATTTAATTATGGGCCCAGATTCGAACCTGAACTGAGTTTTGAGTTTCTAACAAACCCTTTAAACCAAGTACATTTTGTCTGGTTTTGAAGTTTTGCTTCCAAGATTTCAGTGTTTTGTATGGCTTTGAGAAAACACCATTTTGTCATTTAAATTGCTCTTCCGGCCTTCCCCACTGAACCAGAAAGAAGCTCAGATGTTATCCTTTTGCTGGCTCCGGCTTGCTGTATATTTGGGGTCCTCTTGTATGTAATGCAAATACTGAGCTTCATAGCAAAGAATGCAAATGCTGACCACTCTACAGCCAGAACCAGACCTGGTGACAACGGTTCTAAATTCAGCCTCCATGACATAGAAAATGGGCTAATGACTTCTTGGAGGACACCCTAAAAGGAGCTGCAACAGTTTGAACGCTAATAAAGTTAAGAGAGGGAACCACTAGGATCTGAAAAAGAAAGGTATGTGCAATAAAGGCTCGTAATGACATAATGTAAGTGCATCCATCTAACCGCCCTTTAATTGGCACTTTATTGATAGTTTGCAATTACTGACTTATTTCTGTCATGAGGGGAGTCTGCAGGGGAAAAAGGGTCTCAGTATAATCAGCAGCCCTGGAGCATTTACAGCATTTCAACAAAAACCTGTTTATTTAATATTTACTGCCCTTTTCTTCATTCAGAATGACTTTTATTGACAATGCTCTGCTCTGCAAAGGAAGCAATAAAGTTTAATGTTGATATACCACTTAATTCTGTTTTTCAAGATTTGACTTGACATTACATGCAAGTTTTATTGAACATTTTATAATTGTTATTGGAGTCGTGGTGGCTAGGCTGAGTAAGTGTATTTTTCCAGATTCCAACTGGCCTAGAGAATATCGCTTTGTCGGGAGACCCCCAAAAACAGTACAAAGTATTCTTTTTGCTATTTCACGCTGTAATGGAAAGCGTTAGAGGAAAGGCTTCCATCTTTGCAAATCATGATAGGGAGATAGTAAGGAGAGTTTTCCTCCCAGAAGAACTGAAGACTACACCCACAGGATGTAACTTGGTGACAGAATTATTGCCAAGATATGCTCTATGGTCAAGTTTATCATTTGCAATGCATAAAGTAGTCGTGGGCCGCCTTCTGTGGGGAAACTTTACAGAAGATCTTTCTAAACATGAATGAAATATACACATGATCCTTGTAATATAGACATGTAGTATGCTCATTTTTTCCTGCTCTTATACAGGTATTTGAGGTGCTATATGTTCACTGAATTTAAAAGGAATGTGACAAAGTAAGCTGGCCCCAAATTTTATCCTCCTGTCACCCCTCCACCAAAAAAAAATGTTTTCTTTCAAAATATCCACCCTACGGTAGTTGAGAGGCTTTTTTCTTTCTGAAACCAGGGGATGTATTGGTCTTAAAACCCAGAGGCTGCCCTGCACGACCAGACAGCAACCTGAGAGGGGTTGTCTCTTGGAAACACTGATACTTAAATGCGTGCATAGGTACAGGAAGCAACCATTTCTTATTGTCAGAGCAATGTTCATGTGAGCAAGAGGGAGGCTGAAATCGGTGGGAATGTGTTTGCTAGACACCAGCTTACCCTGCACATCTCAGAGAACTTGAACCTGGTTGCAAGAGTGAAGCACCTTCAGTCTCCATGAAGTCCCTTGGTCTGAGCCAGCCAATGGGAGGCCAAAGATTTTAAGAATTGTTTGGTCTTGTTACTGCAGAGTTTCTCATCTTATTCTCTATTGTGGTTATTATTACTAACCGTAGCATGGATTTTTGGGGTGAAGGGGGGGAATTTTGGGCCTGTTCACCTTGACAAGTGTCCCTTTAACAAAAGCTGCCTGTGACCCTAAGCGTATCCCAGTGTCAGAGGGCAGGGGACTCGCATCACAAGAGGTAATTTTCTTTTCTTTTTACCTCACCTCCCTCTGTATGCTGTTCCCCGCTGTTTGAATCTGAACAGCTCTTTTGATTTGCTGTAACAGTCTGACCTGATCTTATGCCTTACACTTCCCTGCATTGATTTTATTCCCATTTATCTGTAGTTCTCCATCTTCAAGGGTCTGATGAAAGGGGATTTTCTCCTATGAAAGCTCATGAGATAAAATACATTTGTTAGTCTTGGAAAATACCAGTAGACTTCTTGTTTGGGAGAGAGTTTCAGCTAGCTTGACCTGTTCATTGTGCCCCAATTCCCTTATGATACAATTGACATCCGATAAGTGGTATGTAGGTTATCATTAGGAAACAGATAACATACAGATCATTACTATTCCTGCGTGGTGTATATGTGGTAAGTGCCCAAAGGACTGTGCAAATGGGAAGGAAATATGGGACTAAAATGTGTTTGAACCAGACAATCATGGAGTCTTAGGTTGGAAGGGACAGAGCAAGACCAACCCCAATGGACAAGTGTGGAACAGGACTTTTCTAGGCTAAGGTGATCAAACATAATGGGCAATTAATTGGTGTATTGGCGGCTAGAGGCACAAATCTGTTTGCATTGTAGAAGGCACCAGAGGGGAAGAAACTAACCTAGAACTTTCTTCATCAACTCCACGGCACCTTTCCCCACAACAAGGACATTGAAGTTTGAGAAGGATACATTTTAATGGTTTAGTGGACCATAAAAGAGGCTGACAAAGAACCCCAAGTGGTCCCTAACCTAAGACAAAGAAACCAAGCACTTTTATGGGAGATTTTTAACAGGAGAGTGGTCAGCCATCTTCATGGAAGAAAGTGTGATAAAAATCTTATGATGAACCAAGACTGTAGTTTTTATCAATCTTAGTCACTAGAAAGCATTTTTCAGTTTTGTTTGTAACCATTTCTGTCTTTTTTTCAGTGAGTTCAGAGGTAAGGGATACTTTTTTATTAAACTAACTTGTTTTACTTTTATTCTAAATTGACTCTGTACTATGCCTTGAAGGATGATCTGCAGTTCGAACAACAAGCTCTTTAAAGGCTCAATGGATAATTTTACTCCTCTAGATGTTCTAGGGCAGATAGATGGTGAAATTTGGGGATTGAGGGTGCACTAGCATCCCTTGGCTCATCGTAACCGAGACTGGCAGAGACCCAGTGCATGGCTGAGTTGTAACAAGCAGGCTGCTGAAGTCGGAGTTGCTGAGCACATAGATACGCAGTGTATGCCTGCTGGGCGACAGGGAACGGCAAAGGCAGAGCATTTTAAGACAACCAGGGTTACAGGATTAGCAGTGATCCAACCTCTCTCTGGCCTGAATTGTACCTCAGAAAACAACACTCCCCTGTAAGTCAGGTGCCCTTGTTTGGCGGGAGCTTCTCTGTATAACCAGCCCTCGGTTGAAGAAGCAAACGCCAAGTGAGATGAACGCTGGCTGGTTCCCATTAGAAAAAGCATTACTCATCATTATTAACCACCAAACTGCCCAAAATAAAAGGCTCTCAGGTTTACAGCTGTGGATATACTTCTTGCAAGCATCTGCACATAAAGATATTCAGTCAGATAAGAGTGCCCAGCCCCTGTTTGCCCAGGATCACCCAAGATGTTGGAGCAGACCAGACCAGCCAGCCTGCACCACCAATTTATCCCCGCAGGAGGTTCTCAAACCATTAACACAGCTGCTCACAGTGTGTGCCAAAGAGCCAGGTGCTCCTGTTTGAAGAGTATCTTTCACAGCGTGGCAGGCGGGTCCCGCTACAGCTGGTTACAACTTGTGTGTGTGTGTGTGTGTGTGTGTGTGTGTGTGTGTGTGTGTGTGTGTGTGTGTGTGTGTGTGTGTGTGAGAGAGAGAGAGAGAGCAAGCACTGATGATTCCCTTATTCTGGGAAAGAGATGCAAAAAGGGCAATTCTGATCTTTTGATTGATTGCTCTTAAAAACTTTAAACACCAAGACTATACACTTTAACTCTTAAAGAGATTGTCATGGGTTGAAGCTTTGGGAACATGCAATTTTCACTGTGGGAGAGCCTGTGTCAGGCCTGCCAGAGCTCAGTATCTGCCGCTGAGTGGCAAGGAGGGAGCTGGAAGTGGACCTGTGTTTGTATATAGCTCTATGATTTTGCAGGCGTGCATGCACGCACACAGAGTTTGTGACTATCGTTGCTTGATGGTAAGATCTAGAGCAGTGTCCCAAGAGCCCTCACTCTGGCCACATTCTCATGCCCAACACATCAATTTTTTCTTTCCACAGGAGTAACAGCAGCCAACTTTTTACATGACTAATTTTTTCTATAGTGGAAATCCATGTGGGAATTCAGTAAGAATGTGACCTGAGAACACGATGGGCAGAAACCATGCAAACATCTCCCTTATTTCCCCAAGATAGCCTGCTCATGCCACTTACTGCTGACTTACAGCGCCATTTCCCACTGCAATCCTGGTCCCCACCCAACTGTCAGCACTGCTCAATCCAGAGCTGTTCCAGTCCTGGGCCCACATCCTTCCAGCCACTGTGCCTGCAGCATCATCGAGACTGCTCCAGTCCAGGCCTAAGCAGACTCTCGGATTGCAACACCATATTTTGCTAGGCAGAAAATGAGACTCTGAAGAGGCTATGAGGCTTGCTTTCCTTTTCAGCTCCTCTCAGGATTTGACTTCAGAATTCTTTGGTTTTCAAGATCCAAGAGTAGTGCACTGACCCCCTGCGTCTCCAGGATGCTTTCTTTTGACCATGTCAGCTGCCACACAGATATTATCAAGTGCTAATGGCATGTGGTTGCTCTGTCCTGTGTTTTGCTTTGCATTCAGGATGAACTCTCACAAGAAGGGGAGCCCATGGTTTCCAAGTAAATGTACAGCATTTTTTCAGAAACCTTGTTGCTAGCATTTACAGGGGAGAGAAATCCAAACCTAAAACAGAAAAAAAATGAAGTAGGCGGTTAGCTTTTCAACATCATTAGGGATTTATTGTAAGCAGGTGCCAGACTTGACGTGCTGAGCCACACTGCTGCAGATCATCTCTGCCAAGAATGAAAATGAAGTGGAGGCTTACGATTCAGCCCCTTCTCTGCTTATTCCTGTACTATTGCCCTATAAAAACAGGCCAGTGCAAAATGTCCAGATTGAGTCATAAATACTCAGAATAAGCCAGAGTTAGTTTAATCTATGCTTACAAATGAGCACTGAGTCTTTAGAGCTCTTTAAGGGGCTGCTCAGTTTGCAGAGCTTTTTGCAAACACTTTTTTGCTTTCTCATAGACTCTAAAGTCAGAAGGGACCAATATGATCATCAAGTCTGACCCCCCTGTGCAATGCAGGCCACAAAACCTCACACATCCCCTCTTGCAATAAACTTCTAATCTGTGACTAGATTATTAAGGTTCTTAAATCATGATTTAAAGACATAAAGGCAATAGTTTACAGCCATTGTGTGAGGATATATTAGAGTGTTGCCACACAGTAGTAAGTGTGTTTTGGAGAGCTGAGGAGATGGCTGGATTTGGCAAGGGGGGGCGGGGGGAGGTGGTACTGGTGTGTCCTGTAGGGTCATGATATGCCACCAAGTATGTTGCAACCTGCAAAAGGTTGAGAACCACCGCTGTAAATTACAGCGAATCCACCAGCAAGTGAGCCATGCCCCACGCCACAGAGGAAGGTGGAAAAAAAAATAACGGAGCTGTTGCCAGTCTGCCCTGGGAAAAATTCCTTCCCAACCCCAAATATGGTGATCAGTTAAACCCTGAGCATGTGGACAAGACTCACCAACCAGGCACCCAAGAAATAATTAATTCTCTGTAATAAGTCAGGACCCTCTCCATCTACCCTCCCTTCTTAGGCCATTGGCATATCCACCCTCAGTAGCCACAGATCCATCAATCCCATGGACGTTCTGAGGCTGCTGTCGAGAGTCGGTTTCACGTTCACCAGGATACTGCACAGGGCACAAGAGAAACGTCCACTGGAGGTCATGTGGTCTGCTAGATTGGACATCAGGAGACCTTGCTTTTATTCTTGACTCTGCCGCTGACTCACTGTGTGAACTTCAGGAAGTTGCTTTTCTTCGCTCTGCCTGTTTCCTCTCCCAACCTTTGTCTTCTCTGTTTTGACTGCAAAAAGTTTGAAAGTGATGCAAGAATTAGGGGACTGTTAAATAATGAAGAGGACCGGTCACTGATGGAGAATGCTCTGGATCGCTTGGTAAACTGGGCACAGGCAAACAATATGCTTTTTAATATGGTTAAATATAAATGTGTACACTGGGGAACAAAGACTGACAGACATACTTACAGGATGGGGGACTATCCTGGGAAGTAGTGACTCTGACAAAGATTCGGTGAGAGAAAGGGGCAATGAATAATCAGTGGAATCTAAGTTCCTAGTGCAATGCTGTTGCCAAAATGGCTAATGCAGTTCTTAGGTGTAAAAAGAGGAGACTCTCAAGTTGGAGTAGATGGATGATTTTATCTCTAAAATTGGTCCTGGTACAACCACTGCTGTAATAATGTGACTGGTTCTGGTGTCCACAGCTCAAGAAGGGTGTTGATACAATAGAGAGGGTTCAAAAAAGAGCTGAGAAAATGATTAAACAGTGAAAATAAAATGACACCCCATCTTCAAGAGTCTGATGAAGTGGGATTTTCTCCCCGGAAAGCTCATGAAATAAATACATTTCTTAGTCTTTAAAAATGCCACCAGACTCCTTGTTTGTTTGGCTAAACTAGACTAACGTGGCTGCCCCTTTGGATCATGGCTTCTAAAGAGACACTCAAGAAGCTCACCCTACGTGTTGTAGACCAGGGTGGTTATCTTCAGGCCCCAGAAAAATAATGAAGCAAATAATCACATGCTCAGTTTGTAAGCATCTAGAAGTTTATAAAGCGATGAGTAGCAGTCATTGTGGATTTGTCAAGAACAAATCACATCACACCAACCTAAGTCGTCTTTCACCAGGGTAACAAGCCGTATGGATAGGAGGGAAGGACTAGATGTGAACTCTCTTGACTTTAATAAGACTTTTAATGTTTCACATGACTGTCTCAAAAACGAACTAGGGAAATGTAGCCCAGATGAACCAATTATGCAGTAGGTGCACAGCTGGTGGAAATACTGAATTCTGAAAGTATTTATCAAAGATTCAAAGTCAAGTGGGTGGAAGGGCGTATCAAGGGGGGACCTGCAGGGATCAGTTGCGGGTCTGGTTCTGTTCAGTGTTTTCAAAAGTGATTTTAATAATGCCAGAGAGAGCATACATACAAAATTGGTGGATAATTCCAGGCTGGGAGAACTGGATTAGAATTCAAAATGATCTGGACAAAATGGAGAAATGGTCTGAAATAAATAGGGTGAAATTCAGTAAGAACAAATGAAAAGAACTACACTTAGGTAGTAGTGCACAATTTAGTGCACAAATACAAAATGGGGGGGTGAGTGTCTCGGAAAGAATATCATAGAAAAGGATCTGGGGTTTCTGGTGAATCACAGACTAAACACGAGTCAGCAATGTAATACTGTTGTAGAGAAATAAACCTCATTCTAGGATTGTATTAGCAGGGGTGATAATTTTAAATCAAGATTGGATGTTTTTTCTTAAAGATCTGATCGAGGAACTACTTGTGCCCTGTGACCTGTGTTAGGGCTATGTGACTACAGTGGTCTCTTTTAGCCTTAGAATCTATGAAAAAACTCTTTGGAACCATGACTATCTCTTTTTCATTTTCTTTTTAGAGCACCTAGATTTATGCAGTTCCCTGGCTGGAATTTTACTCTTGATTCTAGTAAACATACCCAAATGGGCAATTCTTTTTCAAACCTGATACTTGTCTATGCTTTCAGATTAGATGCAACTTGGGGAATAGAAATGAAGAGCAGGGGAGTGACTTGACCATAGCTGCAGAACAGGACAGGGGCAGGGGCAGAAGCCATTTCTAGTGATTCTGTTCAGTTCCCCTGGCTTGGAGGCCAAGCTGCCTCCTGTCTGTCTTTGGAAACGTTGCATCGTTCTTCTCCATTCTCTTTCTCTCTGAGTTTCTGTTCTCTGTGTGTGTTCACGCACTGGTCCGTCCCTGCTCCCAACCACCCACACAGCACGTGGCGGTCCTGAACAGGCATGGATGGGTGAAATCTGAGATGGGAAAAAACACATACTAGCTACCTTGTGGGTGTCTCGCTCTTCTCTGCAGCTGGCTCCCAAAACCCTGAGGTTGCATGTTTCTAACAATGTCCAAAGCACAGCTTACACCAGCAAACGTATTTCTTGGCTCCTGGAGCCAGGCTGTAAAAGTATGCTGTTTGGCAAACAGGTTCATGAGGGGAAGTGAAGGGAAAGATGAGAAGTAGAGGAAAAGTCACCTTGCCCTATGAACTGGCAAGTAGCGTCGGATTCTAGAGCAGCGCCAGCCTGTTTCAGCTCTCAGAGTGGGAGGAGGAGTGGATGGTTGCAGGGGGGATGGTTGGTGCTTTCAGCATTGCTGATTGGAAGTCTTCCGAGACTACTAATAATAATAAAATAAAGGGAAAGTAGTCAAAGAGACATGTAGGAGAATCCAGGCAGCTAATTAACTTCCGTGGTACAACTCTTAGCAGTACAGTAGAGACACAGGCTGAGATTTTCAAAGAGGAGTAAGGGATATAGGCCCCCAAATGTATTAGATCTGAATGGGATTTGAGCAGCTAACTCTCCTTGAATGTCCCAGCCTATGGACTCTAGCTCTGATCTCAATTTGTCTAGCTACATCCACTTCAAAGGAGTTACTCTGGGTCACACTGGTTTGAGATCAGACTTGGGCCCACTGTTTAAAAAGACCAAATTAAAGCTCCTTAAAGAGCCTAAAGTGCTAAACTCATTGAGTCGCTAATGATTCATGGTAATGACTGTGTGTCGATTCCGCTGTCCATGGAAGTTTGGTCATTGACCACAATGGGGGTTAGATTTGCATTGAGTGGACAGAGGCCACAAATATAAAAGAAGCTACGGTGCAAACATAGTCAGTAATTAAAGCCTCAGCAGCCGATATTCATTTTAATTCTGAGTACTCAGAAAAAACACTCCTTAGATAGTCCTCAAGAAACCAACCCCATCTCTAACCTTCGAACAAGCAGCTGTAAAGGAAAAGGTAAGTCCTGTGGCTCGCCATGGGACCTTCAGGAAGCATGAGAGGATACTAAGAAGCCAAGTAGGCTCCAGAAATTAGTATGTGAGTGTACCAAAGAATATGCTCAATGTGGGATAATAAAATTCAGGGAGATGCTTGTGGGTAAGGCCTATACCTTTGCACGCACTGCCCATCTCAGGGCTAGTCTTCACTGAAGACAGCAAAATATCCGCCGTCAGATCGACCTTCCTGATTGACTGATCAGTCAGTTAAGAAGGTGATCCCTGAAGATCACCCCATTAAGTAGTATAGCGCTGAATCGAAGAGAGGATCCTCCCTTTGACTCACCATAGTGGTGGATGTTCTAGGTATAGGGAAATCGGAGATACACAAGTTATTTTAGGTAACTTTTGTATCTCTCTTCAACTGCCACCAAAAACGGTGGGCAGTATAGATCTGTCCTGTCCTCAGTTTAGCGCCTCAGCAATACAAAGGAGTAATCCAGCCACCCAGCATGTTGCATGTTCTTGGAGTGTCTAGGCTAGAGCTGGTCAATTTTTTTTTTCTTTAGAAGATCATGTTCAACAGAAAAATAACTTTTTTTTGATTAGATGCAAATTTTCACCAGAATACCTGGGGAGGGGGTTGTCATTTTTTAAAAATGTTTGCCTAAATAAATAAATAAATAAAGATATCTTTTTTGTTTTTTGACTCAAACCAAAGAAAGGCTGGTGAAAACAGAATTTTGTTCATGATTTTTAATCTTAATTTTCTTCAAACTTGTTTGCATAAAACAGAATACATATTTGAGCCTCCTCAGTCCAGATGCTAAAAATGGACAAGTGCCCACCACATGAAGTTCCTCAGTTATCAGTTATCTCTGCTTTCTCATAGGAGAATACAGGGACAAACTGGCCGTCTACCCACATACCTACAGATGAAATCATGTTGTTGCAGTGTCACAGCTACAACGTATTGTGTTGCTAACTTAGAAGCCAGTACAGGTCACAACATCAGCCAAGAGATGTGGAAAGAATAATTAAACAGCTTTCAACAGCCCCTCTTCTACAGAAAGTGCCTGAATGCAATATTTGTTTTCCCTTGTCATAAATTCGGTATGTGGAGCTAGAGATTTTTTTTTTTTTTTCCTCTTTCTGGGTAAATCAGGAGGAGCTAGGGTTATAGCAGCATCAGGCCACTGTGAGTGAAGCCATGAAAGAAGTTCAGACAGTAATTCTGGATCCAGTGGCCGAAGGTCAGATCCTGGTTTCACTTTACACTGTAGTAACTCCATAGGGTTACTTCTGATTTACGTCGGGCATCCAAGCACAGGTGAGGGAGCCCTTTACTCAGGCCGGTTGAGAGTCGTTCCATTTAGCCTGTTGGAACCAGTTGAATAAGTACCCCCCAGTTGAGCTGGGGAAGAAGGGTCATTGTCCTGTGGAAATATTGGAAGGAAATGAGTGGATGGGAGGAAAGAATTATTTTTAAAAATTAATAGTTGAGAGCAGGCTTTGATATTATTGGGGTGGGGGGATGGTTTTCCGTGGAGGCAAACATGGGAAGTAGCCGTGCAGTTCAATTCATCATCAGTAATAAAGGCTCCTAGTCTGGTTCAGCCTTGGGGCCCCAAGCGAGGGGTGCTGTGATGGGAGGTGGGAATAAGGGCTGGTATTGATTTGCTAAACTTAACAACAATGTGCAAAACTCCAAGATCCCTGTGGCTGTTGGTGAGCTGGGAGCAATAGTAGCTTTTCCCAGCCTTCAAACTCGACTGCCAGAACTCAAGAACAGCACCCATTTCAATTTATCCTGATCCCATCTTGTGAAAGGCTCTGGTGCCTGTTCTTGGCCCTTCTAGCATTGCCTTTATTAACCGTAAAACAAAAGAAACTTGAAGACAAAGGAGTTGGTGTGGAATTTTTTACATTTAAGCCATTTTATATGAAATACCAACTTAATCAAAAGCAAATCCTGTTGCAGCAGGCTGGATCCAAAACATTTCAACATTCCTACTGTTACTTTTCTTCGTGTACAACCTGATAACTATTACAGTGGGAGGCTTCCGTACCAGACATAAGAATAGCAGCTCATACCACCCCGCCCTGGGTGAATAACACTGCTCCTATCTCAGTGTCTGGCAGTAGTTAGCAACAAGTTCGTTCATTTTGCAGTAGTCAGGGTGCCTTAGAAGCACTTACTGTTAGCCATAGGAGTGCATTTAATTAGCTTCTGATTCTGAGTGCTTTTTTTTTTAAAAAAAAAAATCATTAAATAAAGTGTCACCCCTACCCAGTGCTATAAACTCTATTTTGATTGTGGCTGCAATAACCCCTTTGGGCGTCATTCAAATTGTACTAAACAGTTTCTAGAGAGTGCTGGTTTCTCTCAAAATAAACCAAAGCCCGGCTTTGACAAGCTCTAATGAAAAACAAATTGTTATATTACTTAGAAAAATAATTTGAAGGAAGTTTGAATTAGTTGTAAAGGTGGAAAAGGTTCAGCTACTTGAAAATAGAGTTTTGGAAGGTATTTATTTTAACCATTAAGGCAGTTGCCTTGAAATACAGCCTTGTTTGTTTCAGAATGCGCCTAACAAGAGACATGAATCATGCAGTTAATCAGTATGTGAACTTGATTAATTGGAAGGGGGACCGTCAATGATTCCAAAAGGCTGGGCTGCCTGAAACGGAGCGTTAGAGCTTGTGGGATATCCATCAATCATTCTGCTTGCACTTGGAGAAAAACACAGGAGAAAAACCACAGCCCTAGGTTTTGGAATTTTTGATTTAACATAAAATCTGGTTATTTGGGGCACTGTCAAAATAAAATTCCCGGCCAAGTTTTTCGAAAGTGGCTAGTGGTTTTGAATGTTTCTGGTTTTGATTGCTCAACTGGACGCTGCCTAAAGGGACCCTTTTTCAAAAGGGTTGAGCGCTCAGCACTTTCTGAAAATTAAGCTCCTTTAAGGCATCCCTGAATCCTCACCTGTCCTTGTGCTGCTGCCTATACTTTATTCTGTTAAAGTTGGGGGGAAAATATTATAATCTTAGGCCCTGAGCGTACAATAGGATCCACGTGGGTGAGTGTCTGGGGGATCCCCAGGTGTGTTGCACATATGCAGGGGTCTACCCATGGCAATATGATTGCTGCGTTAAGTCCTACGTTATTGTCATCATTTATAGTGGCTGTTGACTTCTTTGCATTTCACTGAGTTTAGCCAATGAGAACAGACTGCCTGGTTCACATTAGCACATATTGCCAGCCACGTGCATTCAGAATGATAAGCCAGGCCTCCAAAATTATGAGATGTAAAGAAATAAGCAAATGATGAGATCTTCATATTTGTTTTCTTCTTTTTAGTCTCTGTTGTTCACCAGGTCGCATTTCCTATTCTGTTCCATGCTATATAGCTTCTGATACCTTCCTCATCACCACAGTATTCACGCGCCTTCTAGTCATGCATTAAACATGACTAAAATCAGTTATGTGTGTTTTGTTTTTCCTTGGGGTGAGGTGGGGAATTTTATGGGCAGTGTTATGTTTAGGTTTCTAAGCTGGGGGTTTGTTTGTTTTGGGGTGTTTTTTGGCAGGCAGGATTGGCTTGGGGGGTTGTTTTGTTTTGTTTTGTTACATTTGATTTTCAAGCTTTTTGTCTGTAATGACAGAGGTTGAAATTTTGTTTTTAAATTAAAGCTGAGATATACACGTAATCACAAAACTCCAGAAGTTGGGGCTTGACAAGAAACACAAAATATTTGAAATAAAATATGAGAGTTAGGAGGGCTCAGCTAGCTTCTGTTCAGTTTCACTTTCTGGGGATGATGTATTAGCAGAATCCTTTTGTCTTTAGGTTCAAAACACTGCAAGGAAATATAAAAAACAAATAAGCAACCCACAACACCTGTCCAGTGAAAGCCAGTATCACCTGGCACTGGTGAAAATCCAAATAATGTTGTTAGTCAGTGGAATGATCCCAAATTGTAAATGAAATATTTACCATTATTATTATTTATTTGCAAGGACTGGAAATTTTTAAGACTAAAAGGGGCCATTTATAACCCTCTAGACTGATTTCCTGCATAACACAGACCAAAATGAATATTTTTGCATAAACAATAATGTGCACCTTTAATTTTTGCATAAAGTCCATAAATTCTGTGTGATTTGTAGCACAGCTTTTAAAAATATATTTGCTCTCAATTAAAAGACTTAGTGATGGAGAACCCACCACCATCTCTTGGTAAGTTGATTCAGTGGTTAATTGTTCTCACTGTTATCATTTTGTATTTTATTTCAAGTCAAAATTTGTCTAATGTCAGCTTCTGACCATTGGATCCCATGAATTTTTCTGATATTTACACTAATTTTTTTCATGGTATGTCGCTAAGTATAGTCATATTCATTTTTTTAAATAAAGTCTAAATTTTGGGGCCCAGATTTCCTTGATGATACCCTTGTAAATAATTGTGTATATATGTTAAAATGTGTGCATGAATACACACTGACCAAACTGCTAACAGATGGCAGATCATAAACTTTTTTTAAAGTAAGTTTATAATACATATTTTCTTCTTCTTTAAAAAAAAGGGGGGATGAATTATTTATTTATGTCTGGTTCAGATGCATGAAAACAAAAAGGTGTGTCTGTTCAAATGGAAAATAGCAGTAACACTTTACCTAAATGAACCAATGCCCAGAACTCTGATGCCCAAGGTACCTTTGCACTGTCCCTTCTATTAGCTCATGGGAACTCTAAAAAAAATCTGACCACATGCTTTGATGCCTACATGGGAGGTGAGCTAGCAAATCTAACTCTGGACCTCTTTTCACCCCAGGTTTCATTTGTAAAACATAATTTTGCTTATCTACCTTGCCAGCAGGAGCTCATGAACTGTAATGGGAGAGCCTCAGTGAAAGGCGTAATATAGTGAAGATGCTGTGCCATTGTCTCATTTTCAGTTCGTTTGTTCGCGCGTGTGCGTGTGTGTGTCTTGCAATCACAGCTGTGAACTGACTCAAATACCACTATCCTTTCTGCTGCCATTCGGCAGAATACCAAACAATTGTGTCTTGAATGGCAGATCCACAGCTGGTGTAATTCAAGGTATCTCTATAGAAGCCCATGAAGCTACATTAACTGACAGCAGCTGAGGATCTGGTCCCAGGCATTCAACAAGTTCCTCCCTAAAGTCTTGTTCAGTGCAAAGTTGCACTGATAGATATGAAAGTGTGTGTGTTTGTGGGTGGTTTGGGGTTTTCTTTTAATGATTTTTGTTAAATTGGTGCCACTTAACATGTTGCCATTCGTTCTTTGGTTATATCAGTGTAGCTCGCATCTGCAAAAGTGTTAGTAAATTCGCTGGCACAAACTAAATGAATATAATCCATTGAAACCAACAAAAGAGTTTGGACATAAAAGTTGCACTAGTTTAACAAAACTGTTTTATGTTACACTGTGTGTAGACAAGCTCTAAGTCATGCTATCTATCCAGCCTGTTCAAAGAACAGTGATAAAGGATAATTTTATAATGTCTTACTTCAGTGCAAATACTAATGTTGTTCTCCCTGGGAAAAGTTGTTTGCTTTAATGTTTCTCAACAACAAGGCTGCCTCCCAAGATATTTTATTTTGATTTGGAAGCATCAGGGTAAGCACGCTGTTTTAGATGCTTCAGCCCACACTTAGTTTACACAGCTGTATTAGCTGATTCCTCTGGCACCACCCAAGACATTATCTCCTTGGTGCTGCAACAGTCAGAAATTGCAGGAAATTTGTATCATTCATTACCTTCATCTTCCTATTTCAAGCTAGGCTTTGTACCAGTGAAGATGGCAACTCGGAAAGTTTGCGGATTAGTGAAGAGAGACCTTAGAGCAGGGGTGTCAAACTCAAATCACCACAAGGGCCACATGAGGACTAGTAGAGGGCTGTATGAGGACTGGTACGTTAGCCCGAGGGCCACACCATTGAAACCTTTCCATACAACAATATTGCAAATATGAGTAACAGTAGCGTTGTTGCAGGCCACAGAAAATAGCTTTAGGGGCCATGTGTTTGAGACCCCTGCCTTAGAGCATCTAGGGTTTGTTTCCCCTGCTAGATGTAGTGAGTGAGTTCTGACTTGAATGCCATTATTCCTAGATTTGACAGCACTGATATTCTACCAAAATGTTGCCAAACTGCAGCCACCTGAGATGTTGAGCACCCTGGTTGAAAGAGATGGGCCGTACCTTCTTCTAAGCAATGCTCGGCTAGAGAATTTCAGTTCATAATTTCACTTGATTGACTGGGACTTTACATCATTGATGGACCAGAAAGTATTAAACCCGATTGTTCGCTGAGATGTGTGAGTTCCCTGCGGTCTGCCATGCTCTTCTCCATGTAGTATGGAGACCTAAAACTCTGTCAGCGAACCATAAATATCACAAAATTAAACCAGGGGGGGAAAAAAAGTATAGTCTTTCCAAAGAAAATCCACTGCCACTGCTTTATGGCCTCAGTCTTCCTGTTGGCTTGTTCTTGCACAGAAACAGACAAGTCAGCCTACTGGAAAGGGTCAGTTGTCCCATCTGGTCCAATATGTCTCTCTAATGCTGGCTGGTGCTGGAAAACACAGTAGTGCTCATCTAATTGTGTTAACAACTACTCAAGGTTTTGAATTCAAAATAATTCTCCTGTAGGACTGTGGCATGGGTAGCCAGGAGTCTATTTAAAAAAAAACAAAAAAAAGCCAACAACTCATTCTATTATATACCTCATTAGAAAACATTTCTCCTTGTCTCTAGCCTGGACTCATTTTATTCTGAGGCCCATGAAAAATTATGATCTTTATTGTCTTTGTCCTACCTAGCAGAGCTGCAGCTGCCATTTAAACTTTCGTTTAAACGTGTTTGACTGTTAGCTGTACCGTCCTGTGTCAGGAGTTCCACAGGTCAATTGTCTTTTGTGTGAAAAGATATTTCCTTTAATCTGCTTCAGATGTTCTGCTTCTTTTTGGAAGCAGTTAAAATAAACAAGTTCAGATCTTTGTTCCTGACTCTCTCATGAACAAAACAAGATGGAAGAGAAAGTGGCGTAACAGAGACAGCTAGAACTAAAGTCCTGAGGATTGTAGTGTGACAAAAAGATCAGAGCAACTGTGTTGAAGGGAAAAAAGGGGTAGGGGGAAGAATTATTTCACATATGCAGTCAAATGACCATCATTACTACAAAAGTGCCAGGCAATTCCTGCTGCCTGTAGCATGTTGTAGAAAGAAATAGAAGGCAGGAAATACAAAGCAAGATTCAAAAAAAAAAAAAACCAAAACAAAACAAAAACCATAAATGGCTTTTAAAAAATCCAAATGCTTTATTGGTCTGTGTCATACTCGATTCTGGATTTCCTCTAGTATGATGGAAGACGTTGATTGCTTTTGTTGTATTGGTTATGTTGTTCATTCCATAATCAACCTCTGAAGGCCAGCCCAAACCCCTGCGTCTACGACAACATTTAACAGCAGGAGCAAATCTGCCCGTTCTTCTAATCAAGCACTGATTGTTACTGGAGGCCTCAGAAAGGAGGTAAAACTAATGTAAAGGGAGAGAGCGTCAGTCTGTATGCATCAAAATCCACTTATTTTCCCTGATTCAGTGGGGAGATGTGATGCAGCCATTGGCCTGTGAGATTTTTCCCAAGTAAACGAATGGCCAGGTCCAGGGTCCAAATGAAGGGCAGTGCTCACTTCCCTGTGACAATCTAGATAAAAGGATCAAAACAGAGAGAAAAAACTACAGCTTTAGATGTCACCTTCCATTCTATATTCCTCCTCAGCCCTAAAAACACATCAGCCTAATACCTATATCTGAAATCACAGTAGACAATTCCTAATACCAGTAGAAATTACTGCGTGCCAGCAGTAAGCAAGAGGGTTTACTGTTACCTTTGTCCCCCCCTCCCAAGTTTAATGGAGGATTTTGCTCTAGACCCCAGCTAACAAGATGTAGAGTAAAGGAGAGGAGCAATATGCCAGCTTCCAGGAGTCACCCAACACTCCAGTCTAATAAATGGCTCTTTTTTAATGCCCCAACTCCATGTTTATGGTCAGTCTCAAACTCCACCTGTGATCACCATATGCGTCCTCTGCAAAACTGCAGTAAATTAAAACACAACGGGGAATTTTAAGAATCACATCCTCTTCCTTCATGGAGTCATGTTACATCGACCTCAGAACATCTGGACTCAACATCTCCTGGGCTCCCAAAGGGTCAGCCGTATTAAAGGTTCATCTTCCTTTGTTAACTTCCCATATTCCTCCCTCCCCCGTTGCCTCTTCTTAATTCACCATTGCTTTCAATGTGGTCGGCCTTGTATATAATTAATATTTTCTGTGCAGTAAATAAAATGCACTATGCAATAATTTTAGACATCTCTTGCCTTTGGTAGACACAGCTGTGTAACACAATGTGATTTACTGTGCTCATTGAGAGTGGTCTAAATACATGTCCTGATATTTTTAAAGCATAGATTCTGTCTAACACTACAGGGGAGGCAACATCTTCTAACATTATATTTTAATGCTGGATACTTCAAAAAAAGAAACTCCATGAGTTACAATAGCATAGTAGCATCTATTCTTTTTTCTTTTGAGCCAGAATGACTTTAAAATCCACTAAGCGTTAGTCAGCCTGATCAACAGGCAGAATTCAACTAGCTTCCTGTGTGCTAACTAAAATCAAGAATCCTGCACTCTTCTTCCCCTGCTGATGGACCTTGTTCTCAGACAGGAAGGAAAGAGACAGCTGCTATGCAGACCCCAGTCAGTGAAGAGAGGCCCTTGCTACTTTTAACCTCAAACAAGAAAGGTTTGGGACTTGAAAAGAAGCCCAAAGAGAGAGAGAAATGCATGCAGGAATTGCAGTGATCAGGCTCCACTGTAAAGCCCTGTTGGTTCCTCTTTAAAAGAGCTTTTCATTTGAAAGACTGAACCAAGCTCTGCAGTAAAGCTTCGTTTTAGCATCCTAGTCTTATGATAGGCTCACTGATGAGTAGTTGCTGTCACTGTTTAATTCATAGTGGGTTTGTGCACGTATAACTAGATAAGCCAGCGCTAGGCCCTTGAATGTGAAATCCTTCACGTTTCAGACAGAAGGGAGACTCAGAACTTGGTTTTAGTTTTGCATTTGATCCAAATCTGGAAAGAGGGTATGGTCTTTTTCTGTTCAAACTCAGCACAGATCTCCTGGACAGTTTGCGCAGGCATATAGCCATCCAGCCTGAATCCCTAGCCTTCATTTGAGCTTCAGCCCAGTCTATATCTGATCCTGAGCTGAATATTGTTTGATCATCCCATCTATGCTTATAACATCTCAGTGTCTAACATCCCTCTTGGAAAACGTGAGGCTGTGTTATCCTTTCCCTTATTGTTCTGTGACCTCATCTTGTGCTATGGCGATCATGTTCAGGAGCTGACTGGAGAACGTCACCTTCAACAGCCATCTCCAAACACAGTAGATCAACACAATCAAACCCATTTCCCATTTTAAATACTTATATGCAACATTACGTGGATAGATTTTTTTTTTCCCCAGACATCCCATTGAGTGGTCTTACATCTCATAGCATCAGAATCATAAGTTGCTGTCTAATGTGTAATAACCGGTAGACTACTACAGGGGCTTTCAACCTTATTTGATTTACAGACCCCTAAAGATTTTCAAATAGAGATGTGGTTCAGAAATTCTAGTGGTAGTCTATAGATGACACCCCCAGCACCCCAGGGCTTGTGGACCACAGGTTGAAAACCACTCCCTTCTTAGAAAACAAATCTGAAGCAAGCTTTGCCTTTTAAAGAGTTAGGCACCAATCCTGGAAAGGCCTCCATGCATGCTTCCCGTTATCTGCTATAAATAGTCCCTTTGCAGTCTATTCACAGTGCTGAAAGTTAAGCAAGTGGATGATGTGCAGAAACAGGATTATATTCTGTGCACACTGATGTAGTGTGAATCCTGCTTGAAGACTGTGGGATTGTTGAGGAGGAAAAGAGGGAGAATCAGCTCAAAATGTGGCCCTTAAATTTTATGATTTTATTTATTCCTAGGCATTCTTTCTAATCCAAGCCTAGAAGAAGAAAGAAACCAAAAAACCAGCCTGTGGTGTAATCTGTATAGTCAGAAGTGGTTCTTATGACTACTAAACAAGAAACTTCACTTATAAAATGCAAGAACGTGAAAGTTTTAAAAAGAGACGGGGGGGGGGGGGAGAGAAAGCACAATCCTAAAATATCACTATGATGCGGAGAAAAATATAAACAGACATGATTAGGAAATTCCATAAGGAGTATGAGTTGTTTAATATTAATCATAAAGGAAAAGATTATTAAAGCTCCATTGAGAGCCAAAGGAAATACTCCACACATGTCCAAGACTCTGATAAGACTCGTTTCGATATCTTTCTCTTTGTCTGCTTGAGCAGTAAGTGTTCTCAGGCATGCCGTGATGGACATGTGCAGATAAGTGAATGGGTTAGTCACATATGGTAATTCTAAAATTACCTCCATAGCAAGACTTGGAAAAAGCACTAAAAAAATGTAGTGCTCAGTCTTCATGTGCCATCTGTGGGACCAACAGGGCTGTTTTCCTCCCCGATTCCTTATATGTGTGGGCCACAGAGAGTTTTTTTCACATACGCCCTCTCATTTTCAGTCTACGTGTTCCCCCCTTTCTCTCCCTTTTCCAGTGGCAGGAGGGAAGAGGGGAGCTATAAAGACAGGAACCCTATTTTTTTTCCATCTACAAAAATTTTCGTTTCAGAAAAGAGCTATTTTTCAGAGAAGACTGTTTTTAAGGAAAAATGTAAGGCAACTCTAATCATTAGCATTGTGGTTGATTTGCGAGAGCACTCAGTTCATGCTAGGGGATTTCCAAACCAACATGAAGGCTGGTCCTTGCTCCAAGGAGCTCACAATCTGGTGACAGGCAAATAGCGAGACAAGATCTCACCCAGTGACTACAGGACGTGCTGTTGTTTCTTTCTGTAATAGACATGGAAACAAGATGTTTTTTCACAAGTAGCAGCAGAGGGTCCCCTCCAGAGTCTGTTATATTAGACCTCAATAGCCACTGTTGTGTTTTAATATAGTCTTTTATCTGTGTCCCCACTCATAACGTCATGCTGCGACTGAACTCTTGATAGTTGATGTTCTGGAGCAGGGACCCATGACCACCAGCATGATGGTAGCCAGTGGTGCCACCACAAGACGCCGGAAAGGAACTACTCCAACCACAAATGCCTATGGGCGACGGCTGGGAAATACCTATGTGGCATCTTGGGTGGAAAACCTTGGGCAGGGCTGTAATTTGCCGCTTCATTAAACTTCCCTTGGTCATGTCTGAGCAGCTCAGGCATCTGTCACAAGCAAGGATTTCAACGGCAAATTGCACGTTGGAGATTAATGTCTTGTGGCACTTCCTGTGCTCCATCATATAATTTTGTTGTAAAGGGAGCGAATTGTTTGTAGGCCTGGTAGGACCCACCCCTCTGTGTCTGGCACTTGCTTATAAACTTTTGGTTTTCAGAAACTTTATGGGCTCCTCCTTGCTGTTGGGGAAAGAAGTTTGCTACAACATCATATTCAGACACCCAAAGCAACATGTGTCTCATGCATGTAATCTCAAGGCTCTGTAGAAACCCACCAGCGCCCTAGCCTTCTGCAGTTATGATCTAAAAAACTCAATGCACGTAGACTTTATAGCACTTGTGTGAGCAACCTGATTTAATATATCGGTTGTGGCAATGCCCCACATGTCCCAAGTAACATTGGGGTGCTCCTGTGTTAGCATCCTTGTTGTCCCATTCCCCCTGTGTTACATGCTGGCTGCCACATAGGGCCTCTGTCACTCTTCAACTTTGTCAGGTAAGACCACGTCACATCTAAGCCCAGGCAATGTTCAGTTTTTACTCCAGCTCCCCATTGGTGCCTTTGATGTGCAAGTTTATCAAGGGTGTGATTTAAGATCAGCCCCATAGCCACTATAATTGCTTTTTGTAGTGTGGGTGACATTATATCTTAGTGTATAAGGATTTACCCTCAAAGGGTGACTGTGTCTCTCCTGCTCTGTAGTGATTTGAGCCAAAAATCCCCAAGCTCAGAACTAGTCTTTCCAAGAGTGCATTCTTTCTTAATCACCTTGTGATTTTGTTAATCTAACAGCTAATTTCAGTCAGCACTACTCATCCTGACAGCAATGCTGTTGCTGTGACCACTCTTCATGAAACATTTTAATACGTGTTTTTGTTAGTTCTGTAAGGTGCTTCTCATATGCGAGACAAAGTCAGCTGAGACCTTGCAAGTGGATGGCATTTTACATTTCCTTCCTGGCCTCCCATGAAACATAAATTTCATGCTGCCCCATCAGAAAAATCTACATTGGGAAAAGACATAGGACTATGAAGAAAGCCCACCAAACTAAGGTCCCTGCGGCTGGGATATTCAAAAAGGCGTCTGTGAATGGCCCTTTAGAAAAGCCAGCTGACACGTGTTTTGGGACAACCATCAGTTAGTTAAAATTGTTCTGTGTGTGTGTAGAGAGCTGTGTTTACAAGTATAATTAGGTATTATACCAGCAGTAAACAGATAAAAGAAAATGACCAGAGCAGCTTCTAGTGGAACTGTGGTTTAGATTTATTGTGCACCCGTGAACGTGTACGCGTGCGCCAAATTTGACTGTTTATGTGACTGTAAGGGGTGCTTTGTGGCTGGGTTCACCCAGTGCAGGGGTCGGCAACCAGAAAGATAAGAAGAGCCATTTAGAACAAATTCCTTCAATAACCAAGTGTTTTGAGAGTTGGAATAGGTGTAGCCTCCTGGTGATGGGAGCTGGACCAGGATGCCTGCCTCTGGGTCCCCTGGCGGGAGGTGGGAGGGAAGCTGGAACCAGGAGAGATCCCCCTGCAGGGTTCCCCAGTGGTAGAGAGAGTCGAGCCTGGTGCAGACCACCCACAGGGTCCCCTGGTGGCAGGGGGGGCCCCGGAGCCGCAAGGGGGCAGCCAAAGAGCCACATGTGGCTCCGGAGCTGCAGGTTGCAGACCCCTCACCTAGTGATTCTCCTCTTACCGCTTAAGTTTTGCATATCCCTCCCCATCCCACCAGCAGTCCTCAGAAGTAATTCGGCCATTCTGGGTTGAAATAGTTGCAAGTGCTCCATTTTTGATCATGTAATAATTTATTCCTCATTCCCATTACACAAGCAAGATCTAGGAAAAGAAACTGCTGCAGACAGCAGCATAAAAATGTGTTATTTAACACTTTTCATGTTTTCTTAAGCATCTCTGGTTTTGCCCAAAATAAATTTAATTTGCTATTTACTTAAGTCCTGCCACTGCCAGCATGTGGATTGCTAAATTGCCATCCGGGACATGAGTAAAATTAGTTCCCCTCCCTCTTTGGTCTCAGAAAACTTAACAAAAGCTTAATGTCCACCAGTTGGACATTTTAGATTGTATTTTAACCATGCAGTGCAGCGTGTCAACAAGTTGGCTGGTTATATTGTAAGTTTGTCATAATATTCAACTCATTTTCTAATATAGTAAATGAAGTTGCTTCTTCTGCAAACATTCTTTCTGCTGAACCAAGCGAGGATTCACGCGAATTGAAGCGGGTGAGCTCCTGTTAGCTTTACACATGTTAAGTGCAATCTTCCACCACTGAAATCCATGGGGTTACTTACAGAGGGGGGAGCTATCCAACAGAAGTGACAAATATTGTGGATGTTTATTTTCCAGGGTCCACACATCTTGTAGACGCCTAGGTGAAGTTTCAGGGTTTGATCCTGAAGCACAACTGCTCAGCTTCCTCTTCTTTTCAGGCTGCAGGGTCACCCCCTTCAAGGGCAGAGGAGAATGACTAATATTTAATAACATTACTTCACTATTGCATAGCACTTTTCACCCATAGATCACATTTTTCATAGCAGGTCACCATCCATATTCCTATTTCACACATGGG
This sequence comes from Podocnemis expansa, assembly GCA_007922195.1. Taxonomy (NCBI): domain Eukaryota; kingdom Metazoa; phylum Chordata; order Testudines; family Podocnemididae; genus Podocnemis; species Podocnemis expansa. The sequence continues at coordinate 1,522,895 of ML682107.1, forward strand.
AAAACTGAGGCATGGAGAAGGAAAGCGAAATCACCCAGCAGCTCAGTTGCAGAGCAGAACAGAAATTAATCTCCTGAGTCCCAAGTTAGTTTTTGGTCAACTCGGCAAGACTGGGTCTAGCTAATCTTAACCTGTCCCTTGATCTGCCCTTAATACCCAGACACTCCTGAGAGCTTTTTGTGCATAGGGAGCACCTGTAGTATTGAGCTGTGCAGCACACGGGTCCCTCATATACATATGTGGGGTACGTTAATCTTATAACTCCTCCCGCCACCGGAAGTCACGCCCCTTTCTTTGCCCTCAATGCAATTAAATCACTTGGGGAGACTGTCGAATCTCTATCATTGGAGATTTTTAAGAGCAGGTTAGAGAAACACCTGTCCGGGATGGTTAATAAGCCTTGCTCTGGGACTGGGGCTACTAGATGACTTTTTGAGATCCCTTCCAGTCCTATGATTCTATTATTTCACTTTTAGCAATATAGCCTTTTGTGTAGATTCAGTGTCTGGTTCTAGTGACTAGCTATTTATTTACTGTTTGAAGACAGCCTTATGAGCATCTGTGTCTTTGCAAACTGGATAGTAAATAGGCTTCATCTTTGTGTGTGTTTGTACAGGTATCTTTCAATCAATTGATTGGTTAAAAATTTGCATTATTTCCCCCTTTGACTTTTACAGATTTTCTTCACTAAAATCAAATTGTAACCAACTTGAAAAACGAATCGAGGTCTTTTTCTTGATATATTTTCATAGCACAATTGATTTCTATTTCAGCTATGCTTGCAAAAGCCCTCAGACTAATAATCTGAACTGGTATGTGTATTAGCTTCAGAACGTGCTGTATGGTATCTGTTTGGTGGAAAAATCCAGGTCATCCCAGATTTTGAAATCCACCCAGCCTTGGCTTTCAGAGACACTGAGTAGCCAACCCAAGTTAAATATTTTACTGCAGATGTTGGTTAGTGTTATTAAAATTATATGCTTTAATGAGGCAAAGAAAGTAGCTGTAGAAAGCTATAAATCAGAGAAGCCACCAGTATTTTCCAGCAGTGTGTTGAGCTGATCGGATGAGACATTCTTTACTTTTCCCTGCATTTTCTCCATGCCTGTGGATGCCGTTGTGCCCTGTACTGTAAACTTAAACTATCGGTTTGAAACAAAACCAAGGAACCAAAAATTAGTCAATTCCATAATTCCAGATCCAGCTTTTGCAGCCAACTGCTATTTCTATAATTGATTGAACCAAAAACCTGGATTTGAATCACTTTCAGAGGGATTCAATCCAAATCCCAATTTTGCAGGTCAGGCAGACTCAGGTCGCTCTCTTATTAAATCCAGGATCCTCTCACAAGTAGCATATTCATACCAAACTTTAGCCTAGATACCATCACAGCTTGGTTCAAATCTATAGCAAGAATTGGAGAAAGTTGTCAAAAATGCCAGCTTAATACAGTGAATTTATTTGTAATACATTTTCACCTATTGGCTTTCATTTTTCTGCATCTATTCAATCAGCAAGTTTTACCGGCAGAATGATTTGGAAAGTGAATTTCAAAGTCTCATGCATGATTACTTATGGAAAGGAGATCTCAAGTTTTCAAGCGGTAGTTTGGTTTATGCCCAAAATATTTAAGCATTTAACTAATCAGGGAACAGAAACAATTCCATGTGACCTCTGACCAAGTGCAGCTGTGCAGTACAGCTCAGATATCAAATATTCATGATGAAACCACAGAGCAAAAAAAGATTTAAAGATATTTATGGGCAACAAATAAATTAGAGGAAATAGAGATCTTCTCAGGGTTATTCCACAAAAGAAGATACGTTCATTGTATTTCCATAGGGAGTCCCTCCCCCCCAACCCATGTGGCCTTTTGGAAAAGGACAGCTAAGAACAGCCAGCCAGAGACTGTAGCCAGCGGGAACATTTCAAGCAGGGTCTGACGGGCATGACATCATTAGGCTGCTTTCTCCAAATTTTACTTTGACCGTTCTACTCTCCTGTACTGATTGGCTATTTTCTCTTCAGCCTTGCCTCAACGTCTCCGGCAGCCCACTGCTGTTCTTTGAACTTCCATCTAACTAAGCTCCTCCTACCATAATGTCTCCAAAAGGAATTAAATAACCAAAAAAAAAAATCCCCCCCCCCCAGCCTCCAAATTGCAAGAACAGTCGGGACCTTTACAGCTGTCGGTGGTTCACTCTGCATGTTTGGTCTGTCGCTTTCTCCTGTCCAATGTCTGCCTCGTTTGTTGGATTGGAAGCGTTCGTGGCAGGCTCTGTTTCCTGTCATCTATTTCTGCAGTGTTTACCACTATGGTATTCCATTCTTAGTTGGCCTTAAGTGCTATCTTCATGAACGTATTAGCCCAGCTAAATTTACAGCACAGATCAGATTGTCAGCCAATGAGGCAGAACTTGAAAGATTTTTTTCTGTTTGGCACTGGACAAAAATGTTTGGCTGAAAAAGGCAGATTGAGGCTGACCAAAATATTTTGGGAATTTGTGTTTATTCCTCCTCTCCTTCCCCCCTACCCCCATGAGGATTTTGCCAAAAATCAACTGAAGGGAAAAATTCTGGAAAAAATGGAAATTTCATTTTGATGGTTTTTAAATGAAACTTTTTGATTTTTCTCTTCAAAATGCCTTTTCTGTTTCAAAATTTATTTCCATTTTGTTTTTAAAAAGTTCAAATGTTGAAGAAAGTGGAAATAAAATGAAGATTTTTCAAAATTTTTGGGTTGACCCAAAATGATTGTGTTTCCAATTTTTCGGAACTGTCAGTGAATTGAAAAATTAGTTATTTACACAGCTCCATTTCTACTGGAGAGAGAAATCTTTTTCCAGAAGTCAAATTTTCCACAAGCAAATATGAAGAGACAAAAAGGTAAAGATTGAAGCGGTGTTTTCCATTTCAGCAGAACACAGGTAAAACCAAACAAGATTTGTGAAGGTCAGCTAATATCTGCTTCAGATTTAGCCTAGAGGCTTGGGATGAAATCCTAGCTTTACTGACGTCAATGGAAAACTCCTATTATATTTTCATTAGTCTTAACCTTTGATCTCTGGGCATTGCTTTACCCAAATCCTTGTCCTTTTTGGACAAGACTAGTGTGTTGGTAACACAACTGTTGATAGATTCTCAAGCCCCAAGAGCTGAGTTTGGCCAAAAAGCCATGATTTTACCATTGCAATAACCTCATTTGACATTGTTATTTTTGAGTGAAGTTGATTGAAAAAAGTAATAATAATCAACCACCACCTCCTGGTAACTTCCTGGAGCTGTTTTAACAATATGGAAATAGACACCCTCACTCATTTTGCTGTGATAATCCAGTATGCCGATTGCATTAATTATACGGACCAAGCCATGGCTGATCAGTAGGTCAAAACTGGCTTCTCCTGCACAAAAGAGCTTCTTATATCACTTTTCCCAGCCTCTGCACAGATTATTTTGTTTGCAGTCCATGCCCATGCTGCTCCAAAAGTTCCTCGGGCCAAGTTGGCCGCAAGCATTTGTCTCTGTGCCTCCAGAATCTCATGTAGTCAGTGGTGCAAGCATGTAACTTTTTATGTTTTGACAGTTTTATAACTCTAAATTTGCACCTTATGGAAAACTATGACAGTTAGTGATTAATTGCAGGGCTGGAATTTTTCTTATGATGTCTTAATATCTGAATATGCAGCAGACCACAGCAGAGAAGAGAAATAAAAATCTGTAACAGAATACGCGTGGGCAGTTTGACTAGACATGTACTTGCTCATACCTCCTGCTCTAAATAAGGGTTTGTAAGAGAGATTATTACATTTACCTTTATTTTTTTTCCCTGAGTTGTGATACTATTTGCTACATCTTTGGTTCAAATTAGGTACTAATTTGAATGAAGAGACATAATAGGAGCCACACTGGGTAAGACCAATGGTCCATGTAAGCCAGCAACGTGTCGTCCAATGGTGGCCAATGCCAGATGCTCCAAAAGGAATGACCAGAACAGGGCGATTATCAAGTGATCCATCCCCTGTCATCCAGTCCCAGCATCCAGCAGTCAGCACTTGGGATTACCTCTCTGTCTATTTTGGCTACTAGTTGGTGGACCTATCCTCTATGAGCGTACCTAATAATTATTTTAACCCAGTTGTACTTTTGGCCTTCACAGTGCCCCCTGGCATTGAGTTTCCCAGGTTCAACGTGTGTTGTGTGAGGAAGTACTTTGTTGTGTTTGTTTTAATCCTGCTGCCTGTTACTTTCAATGGGTAACACCCAGGGTTTTTGTTGTTGTTGTTGTTACGTGAAGGAGTAATAGCATTTCCTTATTCACATTTTCCACATCATTCATGATTTTATAGGCATCTATCATATTCCCCCTTAGTCATCTGTTTTCCAAGCTGAATGGTCCTATTCTTCTTAATGTCTCCTCCTATGGAAGTTGTTCTATACTGTTGTTCTTTTCTTTTTCTGCCTTTCTCTGTACTTTTTTCATTTCTAATATATCTTTTCTGAGATGGGGCAACCCAGATTGCATGTGGTATTCCAGGTGTGGACAAACCATGGATTTCTATAGTGGCATTATGATATTTCTTGTCTTTCTACGTAATCCTTTCCTAATGGCTCATAACATTCTGTTAGTTTTCTCGCCTACTGCTGCACATTGAGGAAGTTTTCAGAAAACTATCCGCAAAGACTCCTAGCTCTCTTTCTTCAGCAGTAATAGCTAATTTAAAGCCTATTGTTTTGTGTGTATAGCTGAAATTATGTTTTCCCATGTGCATTACTTTGCATTTGCAGTAGGACTCAGGGCTGTGAACGCCAGAGTTATGAACTGGCCAGGCAGCCAGACACCTCATGAAAGCGGAAGCACACAGTCAGACAGCAGCGGAAGTGGAATAAAGCAAACATGGTGCTGCTGAAAGAACAACCATAACATTCAGTTCAGATCTATGAAGATGTCAGAGTTATGAACAACCTTCATTCCTGAGCTCTTCCTGCCTCTGAGGCTTTGCTGTAGCACCATTGAATTTCATTTGTCATTTTGTTGCCCAGTCACCCAGTTCTGTGAGATCCCTTCATAATTCTTCACATTCTGCTTTGGACTTAACTATCTTGGATCATCTGCATGCTTTGTCATCTCACTGTTTGCTCCTTTTTCCAGATAATTTTTTAGATTTTGAACAGCATGGTTCCCAGGACAGATCCTTGGGAGATGCTGCTGTTTACCTTTCTCCACTGTGAAGACTGACCATTTATTCCTACCCTTTGTTTCTTGTCATTTAATTAGTTACTGATCCACGAAAGGACTTTCCTTCATATCCTATGACTTTTTACTCTGCTTGAGAGTCTTTGGTGAGAGACCTTGTCAAAGGCTTTCTGAAAGACCCAAGTGGGATTTTCTCCCATGAAAGCACATGCAATAAATAAATTTGTTAAACTTTAAGCACCACGGGACTCCTTGCTTGTTTTATATCTTGTCTACATAATTATTGAGCCTCTCAAGGAATTCTAGTGGAGTGATAAGACGTGATTTCCCTCTATAAAAGCTATGTTGACTCAACAGATTGTGTTCCTCTGTGTGACTGATGCTTCTGTTCTTTACGATGGTTTCAGCCAGTTTGCCTGGTGTTGAAGTTAGACATATCACCTCTAATTGCCAGGATAGTGTCTTGACTCTTTTTTAAAACTTGGCATCACATTAGCTGTCCTCCAGTCATCTGGTACAGGTGCCGATTTAAATGATGGGTTCTGTACTACAGTTAGTAGTTCTACAATTTCATATTTGAGTTCCAGCAGAACTTGTGGTTCAATCCCATCTGGTCCTGGTGACATGTTATTGTTTAAGTGATCGATTTGTTCCAAAAATCTTCTCTTCTGACACCTCAATCTGGGGCTGTTCTCAGATGTTTCATCTAAAAAGAATGGCTCAGGTATAGGAATCTCCCTCATATCATCTTCATTGAGGACTGATGCAAAGAATTAATTTAGCTTCTCCATAATGGCCTGATCTTGCCTGAGAGCTCCCTTTTCACCTCTATCATCCAGTCCTGCTCTGTAGATCTTTTCATACCTAAGCTGCTGATCTAACTTAAGCCTTATTCTGCCCCATTGGCTGTAGCAGCACTCCATGCTGGTACAGCAGCAGTTTTGCAAACTCAAAAGTGTTCAAAATCATAAGCTGAGCCTCTCAAAAAATCATGGAATAAAGTAGTAGTAAATGAAAATAAACTTTGGATTCCATTTAATTGCATTTTGGGTTTTTGAGCTTTTGGATCACAGTTAGATCATGTTTTCAATTTTTTCTCCACAATTATGAAGGCTAGAAATTTGTTTTTCTTTTTAATGAAAGTGAAGTTTCCCATTATCATGGGACTCCAGGGCCTGGGGCTTTAAGGAAAACAAATATTGTGAGAGATGCAATAAAAACTGCACAAAGGCAGCACTGCCACAGTCTGCCTTTATACAAGAAGCATCTGATGAAGAGGGATTTTCTCCAACTAATGCTCATGCAATAGATAAATTTGTTAGTCTTTAAAGTGTCACAAGACTCCTTGGTTTTTTATACAAAAAGTTGCTGAATCAGAGACTTTGATTATTAACTTGAAAGATTTTAAAATCAGAATTTGCTTCCGATCATTGATGGTGATTCTGCTTAGTACCCTTGGTATCTGTCTTTCTTACTTAATAGATTGGAGCAGCACTCAGATGACTTTACATGGACTCAGGTTGAGCGTCGTCATATTCCAGGCAATTCAATGGACCGTGTTCTTGGTGAACACTACTTCTCTGTGCAAAGAAGGTTCCTGAGAGGGTTAGCTGGAAATACCTCTCATTGTTTCATGTAATCACAAACTACTGGCAGGTTCCACATATGAATGATTCTCATCATCTACGAATGATGTTAGCTTTATTTTTTTAATTTAAAGTGATAATTAGAATTTTTCCAAATTTGAGCTGGAAATTATACCTTAATGCAAACCTTCCTTTCTGAGTTTCATAAAGGTTTTGTGTTTGGGGTAGGAAAAGTGGCATGGCAGTGTTGGATATAAAGGAATTCATCCACAAAAGGAAATATATATGTCTGTATTTTCTAAAATATATGTGGCTGGCATATTTGTGCATAAAGTGCATTAAGCACCAGTAACATTAGACACAAATATTGTAACCGTAATAGGCTCTAAATCAGTCTATATCCTAATCCTGTTCACCTATGCTAAATATCCCATAGCATCTTGCAAAAATGAGGATTTGGCGTAAGCAAGTCGGAAAATTGTGAAAAGCAAGATTCATTCATTCTGTGTCTTACTGCACGCTAGGGAAATACCTTCATGGTCCAGTACCTAGAACATTAGTATCCAAAACAAAGATAAGGAAGGAACAGAACAGCAAGATAGAGAGTAGGGAAAGACTGTTGGGTCGCATTTCACTGACACAGGAAGAGATGTAAACTTGTAAAATTATCATATAAACAAATACTGGCTACAATGTGTAATTTTGGGAGCACACCTTCTGCACACAGTGAACCTAAGAAGCTGCATGAGACGCCTTCCTGGAGAACAGTATAATGTAGCACCGTTTTCCTGTACTATGTTATTGTTGGCTTAGAGCAACAAACCTTACCAACACCGGTTATTTGGTCTCTTGTATGTATTTCATAACGAACCAAAGTGTGGTCAAGCAACTGACTATACAATTTATCAACATGTGCGGCTATAAATATTGCTGATGTTCTAGAGCCGGTTCCTGTTCTCGTTGACACCACTGTAAATCTGGAGTCGCTCCAGACTTAACCCCAGTGTAACTGAGAGCAGACTATGGCCTGTGATCAAGCTGAAGGGATGGGGGGACAGCCCAGTTATCCCTTTCTCTACCTAAATAATAAAGAAGTCTATTTGCGGCTCGAAATGAGGTTAGCATCACAGATGGGGTTAATCCTCATCACATACTTCATTACCACAATCAGGGTGGAAGTGGATGAGCATTTAAATAAGCCACAGTAAGAAGCTGATGTGTTTGTTATTGTAATACTTGGTTCCTTTAAAAAAAATAGCGCTAAGAAATTCAGCAACTGGTGGTGTGCTCTGCAGTGAATGTTCTTTTCCAGAAAGAAACTCTGTGGTAATGTGTTATTATTGTTTTGTTTCTGAATAATGAGAACACCCAAAGGAAAATGAGGGATACAGGGTCATGATACAAATTGTCCTGTCTGGGCTTGCCTGGGGAATTATTCTTTTACAAAAATAAAAAGTTGGAAACATTTTTGGAGGTGTTGTTAATAATGACCTGTTGGTTCCCTGTGAAGCACCTGGCTTTGGCCACTGTTGGAAGACAGGGCACTGGGTGACATGGGCCATTGGTTTGACCTATTATTGGTTGGTCTAATGTTCTTAATTATTTATTATTTGAATAGAGGTCTTAATAAGATCTCCAGATGTAGATCAGTACCCCATAGTGCTAGGCATTGTATAAACACAGACCAAAAAGATGGCCCTCATCCCAAAGAGCTTCCAATCTAAATATAAGACTGGGGACAACAGGTGGAAACAGATAGATGAGGGAGGACAAGAAAACAATGATGCCTTGTTCAGAAATTGGCAAATTCAGCACAAGGCGTGAATAAATCAGTTAAAGTGAAAGCCACCCCAATAGTCCAGTGAATATGGTCTAAAGAAATTACAGGTTGGGACTCAATCCTTTTTCCGTCTTCTTTTCCTCCTTCCCTCCACTCCTTGACAGAATGTTTCAGAGTCAGAGATGGTGACAAAGATAGGATGATGAGGAAAGGAGAAACAGATCAGCAAACCTTGGGATACTCTTTTTTTACAGGATGGTTTCACTTACATTTCCATAGTTCTTAACTCCAACGTAACGTATTAGATAATTTTTTTCAGGGAAAGACAGTAAAACAAGAGCTGGTTTCATTCAGACTAAGAAGCCAGTGGCAAGGGAAATTTAATTGTGCTCTTTATCAGTTAGGGAGGCGAGCTAGTGCAGCCGTAGCATGAATGTGAATCACTTAGTCCTGTCCTTGATTCCAGCCTAAATGGATTTCTCTTTCTTATCTGGCAGAGAAAGGAAATTGAGCTGTTGGTTTAATGCCCACTGCAAGCTGAGACTTTCAATTACACCGAATTGTGTAATCCTGTCTAATAGAGATGAAATGGAAATGTCAATTCACTTCGTTTCTCACTTGCTTCTGCTTGGACCTCAGCCATCTTCCCAGATGACGGACGGTGCAGTTCTGTTTTATCTGCTGAACCTCTTTGCTTGCAGGCTGGTTGGTTTGTTTGTTTGTTTGTTTGCCCGAGTCTACATATGTTTCCAGCTACTTCAGGAGAAAATGTAATTGAAGGGCTTTACTCATGGTAGGCTTGTTGCTGAACCAATCTGTTGACTGACCTGAGTGCAGTTGCAATGACAGAAAAAAGGACATCTGTATAGAGCTGAATGCAGAAGAGTTGTTCTGTTTCGTGGAGAGTTTTGAGATTGTTTTGTTCCAATTTGGATGGAACCCAGAAATGTTGAATTCTACACAAAGTTGCAGTTCTTGCTAAGCTTTGCTAGGAAGCCAGGCTGGGAGACGTAGAAGTCATCCTTCATCCAACTATGAGTGAGAAGATAAAATTAATTTCTCTTGGTTGGGAAACTGTTCTTCAGCATTTTTTCTGGGAAACTACTTTGCCCTGGTTTGTGGTATGGTTAGCTACCTTGGAACCAGGGTAAGCCCTGAAAAGCAGCCTGGATTGCTGAGGAACCTTGAAGCTGGGAGAGAAGATTTCTAAGCTCTCAGCTCCACATCAGCCAGATGATAATCAGGCAAGAGACCACCCAGAGTTTAAAATCTGGCAGCCAGGCAGATTCTTCCCTGGTTTTCAGTGGAATTCTGTCAAAATCGACACGGCCCCTTAGGAGAGCTTGATTTCAACAAGTCAGAAAATTTTGATGAAAAAATGTTTCATCTAAATTCTTCTGACCCGCTCTATTCTAGGGAATTCCAGCCTGGGCTATGCTTCCCCAGACTCCAAGATGGGTCTCTTTCCACCTGAACCGACCTGGAGAGGCCAGTGAAACAGGGCACTTGTCCTGGATTTTAACTCAAGAAGATTGTCCAGATCTTTCCTTTTTCAGAACTAAATGTTACCTCTACATTGGCCTTAAAAGCTTTCTTCTTGTCATGATCAGAATTGAGTTGGTTAGTGAATAGCTTGGATTGGTAGAAGATGTGGAAAAAATGAAATATGCTTTTTGACTTCATTGATTAAATGAGCTAATCTGAATGAAAACTGGCTCCTACTTCTCTATCCAGCCGCTGGGTGTCCCTTAATATGAGCTCTTAAACTTTGCATTGTTCTTGATGAAGAAAGCCAGGAGGCTTTTATAACAATAATCATCTGATTTTTATATTGGACTTTCTATCCAGATGGATCTCAGAACATGTTGCAAATGACATATACAAAACTCATTTCATCCTCCAATGAAGTGCCCTGATCTGCCGGGTGGAACGCAGCAGCTGTTCAACAGTATTCTTCAGTGCTGTGCAATGTTTTGGGGGAGAGGATATGAAGGATGGATATCATATCTGTTTGAAACTGCATAGCATTTAGGTGTGGCAGATATAAGTACCTGAGTTGAAGTTAGGCTGGGTAGAGGGAGCTAACTCCCTCTCCCCCCAATTCCCTCTAATGTTGCAAAGAATTCCATATCTTTTATGACCATGAGTAATCAAGATCTTGGTTTTACATCTCATGTCAAAGACCACACAGGGCCCCCTAATTACATACTAAAGCAATTTTTTAGTACTGACTCAGGGCCAGATTCTGAGCTCATGCTGGCACAAACCAAGAGTAACTTGCTTTGGGTCTAAAAATGCCGCCTCCTCCTCCTGCTATACTCTTTGCTGACGTCGAGATGTCTTCAAGTTGCTGCCTTTGACTCATTTATTCTCCTTTGCAGCTTGGTTAGGCAGGATACCTCTTGCTGAACTGTCAGCTTGTCTGCGAACAACTACAGCGTTCTGAATTAAAACTTTTCAGTGAAAACAGCCACTGAAGAACTACTTTTCTGAGTTGGCATTGCTCCTGATGTGCCCCTGTAGTGCGAGATCAGACTGTGGTTCTCAGGGGGAAGAAAGTTACTGACTAAATCACCATTCTCACTTTTTGCGGCCCCCTGTGTAGACCCCTGAAGGAAGAACTTCCTGTCCAAAATCTTAACAAGCCCAATGAGTTACTGTTCCACATGAGTGACGATATCAGAAATGGGCCTAACTTTTTAGGGAGCTGATGAAACCACGGGTTAAGACATTGCTGAAACGCTGCTTGAGACTTGCTGGTTCAGAGAAGCAGTCTGTGGTCACTGGCTAAATTAAATAAAAATGTCTAAGAAGTTACACCAAAACTCTACAAAGCTTTTGCTGTTAAATATATTTGTGACAGCTTTCTCTGTAGGAAATAACTTTGCCATCAAGACTGGAAAGCTGTTGGTGATCCAGAGCAAAGTGATGATAAATGCCCTTTTTCTGTAGAATTATTCATTCATTCTATATTGTTTCAACATTTACAAAACCAGCCCGTCGGCAGCTATTTGCCTGAAATATATTAACTTGAAACACTAGCTTTTAAAGAAAGAGTCAATGGATCAAGCAACACCAAGAGATATTTGCATAACAAAGCTGCAAGGCAAAATCAATGTGGCAAAGCCGGTAATTTGAAGACATCTCTTCTTTCTGCAAGGCGAAAGGCAGTAGCAGGAGGCAGCTTGTATTTCAGATCCAAAGCGAGCAACCAAGCCTGAATTCACATACAATACTCCAGTAATTGAGTTAAATGCATAACATTTCCTGACATGAAAGTACTCCTTGTAAATTCTTGCTGCACGTGATGAATAAAGGAAGACCAGCTTTAACTCCTTTGGCATTGAACTCATCCTGCAGCAAAATCTGAAGTAGATGGTAACATTGAGCTAAGTTTTCTTAGAAAACTAGTCAGGCGTTTATACTTGGAAACCACTTTGCACTGGTTCTTAGCTATGCAGGCCACTAGGTAATAGGGTCCACTATGTAGCAATTTATACTGTAGCACTTTTATTATTACTGATTATTTGTTCGTGGCATCACCCACCATGTCACAATATCCCATGTGAGGAAGTCTGTCTAGCTGAGACAGATGAGTCCAAACTCATTAAAGACAATTAAACCAACTCTTAGCCATTAATCTTGTCAATTTCCAAAGGGATAGCCATGTTAGTCTAGGCCAGCAAAAAAGAAACAAGGAGTCCCATGGCACTTTAAGACTAAGAGATTTATTTTTCACATGAGGTTTTGTGGGTGCAAATCCCACTTCGTCAGATGCTTTGAAGATGGGTGAAGCATCTGACGAAGTGGGATTTTCTCCCATGAAAGCTCATGCGAAAAATAAATCTGTTAGTCTTAAAGTGCCACACGACTCCTTGTTTCTTCTTAGCCATTAAACCAGCCCTTAGCCTGAGATCCATGGGGCCAAGACAGCTGCAGGTGTCTAACTGCAGTGGAGATGTACTCTGAAAGCTGGGAAGAGAACCCAGGTGCCCTATTTCAAATCCTTTCATAACTGGAGGAAAGGAAAAGAAGATTTTGCTAAGTTCTTCAGAGAGAGCAAATAAAGAAATGCCATTCTAATCTTACCTTTGAAAACAGAGTTTTTCAGTTGTTTCTTGATGTCATCATCTTTGCATTCCTACAGTGCGAAAGCCATGGAGATGCATTTCTTGTGGTCCTGTGAATGTATGAAAAAACCACCACTGCAATACAGTGCTTCTGAGTATGTCCATTAATATGCACCATGGTGTAAACCCTAACTCAGATAAGAGTCTCTGGACTCAGCCAAGTGATGCCAACAGAAGCAGATTGTGTCAAAATGACGTGAGCTGCTTTTGTGATGGAGATGAAGCAGAGATCCCCAAACTCATTGCATGCAAAAATGTAAACTGGAATCTAGCCAGCATCCCACTTTCAAACCTTATCTGGGTGACCTAGTTAGCCCATTTTTTTTCTCCTGGCAGTTCTGATATCGTTCTGAATTTCTTTGAGATTCACAAGACACACTTATCTGCAAAACAGAATGAGCAGAGGAGAGAGGTAATTATTTTCCATTGTGTTATTGTGAACTAATTAGTTCTGCAAAACAGAGATTAAATCCTCATGAAGATAGAGTGTCAAAAAGTGAACCAAAGATTAAATGAATAATAGGGGAAAAATAAATGTTCTTGCTGTTGTCATTTAATGGGAATTTCTTGACTGTGCCTACAATAACTTTGGGGAAAAAACTACATATATAAGTATTTTTCAAACTGAAACCAGATGGGGGAATCATAGCCTGTTTTTCTTTGTGGGAGGCTGTGTTTTCCTGGTACGCAAGTAACTGGAGGCACATTAAAATCAAATTTGGCTTTCAAAGCTTGTCCTTCCTATCTTTTGCAGGAAAGGCCGACTCACAATGTTATGAATTTCAGATTGTCGGAGTGGTGGGGATCCTTTGAAGGAGGAGCTTTAGATTTCAAAGGAGGAAAGTTAACTAACAGCAACCAAAAAAATAGTGAAAGATGAAAGTTGGGGAAGCCTGAAGTCTGCCTTTAACTGCCCCTTCCCAATTTTTCATGGGCTAAGGCCTCTGCACTTATTACTGCTGTTACTTTAACTACATACAAAAGGCTGCCAGGCAATTCTCAGTACAGATAAAATATATGATCCCTGCACAAGAAGCTGACAGACAAATCTTAGAGGTGATGCAGTAAGAAGATGACAAGCGATTGGGGATGGGAAGAAACCAGGAATCACCCCAGTAAGCCAGTAAGATAAGGCAATAGTTCAGCAATGACTAGGGCAACCCAAGATGGGAACATGGGAGGGTTTTTTTCACCCAAGATAAAATAGACTGAATATGTAGAACATTTGAATCACAGTTTCTCATAGGTGTCACAGAAGTCATGCATCTCCAGGAAAGGTTTAAAAGAAAAGTAGGGGAGTGGCTTTGCAGATAAACCCAAGAAGGTTGCTATGTGCATAAAGAGGCGTAGAAGAGACGCAGGAAAACAGCGGTGGTTGGTTGAAGCGGCTTTGATCCTTGCTTTCCCTTGATCTTGTGCTTGGGTTTGGCATGGCATTTGGACTGCACTGGTTTCGCTTGTGGGTAATTGTCTAGTGATGGAGAAAGATCAGGTGTCCTGGCTGGGCAACTGCTCATCAATGCCAATGGCTCTCCGGTTGGGGCTCTAGAAAGTTTCCTTTCTCACGCACCACCGATAGGCCCCTTTCTCCTTCCACCATGTGGATCAGAGGGTGCAGGGAAGGAGGGACCCAATTTCGGCTGTGACGCCAGAGCTACATCGATTACACACAGCTCTCTGCATGCCATCCTGCCCCAGATGAAACCCGTGGAAGTTTACCTTTGATGTCAGTAGAATCAGGATTTCACCTCCAGCTTTTATACCAAACCCTGCTGCTGCATTGTGTCTGATTTGCCCACCTCCAGCAGAGACTTGGACTGTAATGAGACCGAGTTGGTGAAAGCTCCATGCAGACAAGCTAGGGCTGATGCTGGTTGGGTGGGGAAGCATCTTGAGCTTGGTGAAGCTGAGGGTTGCTCTCCTTTTCTTCTCCCTTCACCCAGTATGGGGAGAATTCACCTACTTCTTGCACAAGAAGAGTCATCTTTGGCGAGACCTGTGAACTCCCATTTCCTTCTGGATCCCCAAGTCTAACTTGGTAGCCAACAGGTGTCTTCTCTCATCTGTGTGTAATACAGCCGTTGTGACCATGGGATAGTGGTCGTGAGCTGGGATGCCATTGTGGTTGCTGGACAGCGTTGCTGTAACACAGTGAAGGGCAAAGGATTGGGTGATGGAGAAAGACCATTCTGGGGCTTCAGGTGGAACTGGGTGCAACTGTTTGCTTATGATAGCTATGGGGAGTGCAGTGTGCCAGTTCTCAAATGATCACACTGGCCACCTCCTGGCTTCTATGTGTTGATCTGTAACCTTGTAAGGCTGACGTCCTGTCTAAGAAATCTGCTTCCATCCCCACTGGGACATCTGAAAGGATGTGAATAGCTAGGATTAAAGACTTCCAAGAGGCGGACCTCTGTGCTTTCTTGTCTAGTTCAACAGCCCAGTTGCCTTGAGGTGTATGACATAGGGTCTTTGGATGAAAAGTGCTATGTAAGAGCTAGATTATATTGTTCTTCCATTACATAGCTGAGAGAGTCTTGTTATTGCAAGGCCTTTTGCTGGAGCAAACTGAGGGAGAATTTGTCAATTATATTATGGGAGAGAAGAATTTGGGTTGGTTTGTTTATTGTTTGGTTGGGGGACAGGATTGTTTTTTTCTTGGAATAATATAAAGTGTGTCTAAAACAATTTTCACTGCACCCTAGTGTCCTGGTTATTAGTTTGTAAAAAAAAAAAATAATAATACATAATTCCAAAGGGGTAGCTGTCTGAGTCAAGGTCAGCAAAACAAACAAGGAGTCTAGTGACACTTTTAAAGACTAACAACTGTATTTATTGAATGAGCTTTAGTGGGAGAAAAGCCCACTTCATCAGACACTTGAAGATGGAGAAGAACAGCTGAATGGGAGAGAAATAAATGAAGGGGATCAGATCAGACTGATATAACAAATCAATGAAATTGTTTAGAGTCAAACAGTGGGAATCTGCCCCAATGCTAACTATTTACCATGTCCATGTGATCTGGTTTAGCCTTCAAATTCACAGCCATCCCTCGACCATGTTTAACTGTTTACAAGCTATTGTTGCTGTTCCTGCTGGACAAATATACAGTCTGTTACAAGGAATATGAGCTTCTGGTACCTACTGTATGTTTACCACAAACTGATTTCTTAAAAAAATGAAGAAACAGCCAAACAAAGAAGTCAAACCTGTAAAAGAGTTATGGGAGTAGGTGCCCATTTTCTGACAGGGGTTTGGTAACAGTGCAGGGGACAGAAATATAAGGAATAATTGTTTTTGGGCCTAGAACCAGGAAAACTACTTTTCCAAATTAATCCAGTGAGAGCCATGAATCCACAGTATTTCATATCACACTTCATAAAACTCCAGTCATAATCCATAAAACTGACATTATTAGATTAAAAACCTCAGTTCCTTCTATAAGGAGCTCGCTCATTAGACATGCTGTAGTTTTATAACCTTAAAGTTCCTACCCAATTACCATGATTAATACTGTGCTTTAATAAAAAAAAAAAAAATCACCATGAGGGTTAGTACCATCTGTTTGTTATAATTGCAGATTTCAATATTGTCCAGCAAAAGAGAGGTGGACAGTTAGTAAATACACGTCAAGTACCAGGATAAAGATATCATGGTACATCAATACAGAAGTAGGTGGGAAGAGGAAGCAAGATGCTATTCTTTATCATAACTGTAATGAGAGAGACAGACCAAATCTAGTGCCCATTATTTATATCCCTTTTAAGTAGTGTAGAAGAGGTACTGGTTGTTGTGAGACAACTGTTGATACACTAGGTTCATACCGAACTGTCATTCTTTACCCATCTGATGCCAGAGGATGATTGTCCGATCATCATCTAGGTAGAATAATACCTATTTAGTCCTTTTCAACCATAGATCCTAAACAGCTTTTCACAGGAAACCACCATCATTATTCCCATTTTACAGATGAAAAAACTGAGGCACAGATTGGGGCAATAACTTACTGAAAGTTAACCAGCAGCCTAGTGGCAGAGCCACGACAAGAGCTTGGGTCTCGCGCAGGCCAGGCCATCTTCTATCCCACTAGATTATTGAAGATGGTTTTTTTCCTGTTGCCGTTAAATGGATTAGGTTAGTTGATATGCTGGTGGTCTCCAGAGGGGAGATGGTAGCTTCCCTCCAGAGCTTTTTTCTTTTTTGTGGAGGAGAAACCAAAACATGAAAAATAAGGAAGTAGTGTGGAGAAAGGGAGAATTAGATACATGTGCCCTGGCATTCAATACAGGATCCACTAACTGAGGATCCGCTAACCTCAGAGTATCGTCAGGTTAAAGGATCAGAATTGCAGAGATAGTTGCTACTCAGCCAAGAAAGCATCACTCTTAGCATTGGCCAGGCATATCTACCAAATAACAGAATCTCTCTGTAGAAGTGGTAAAGAAGCCAACTGTTAGGATAGCCAACAATCGTAGAGTTTGAAGAAATGAGTTTCACTGTTCATTTAATTGACTTTCAAGTAGAAGTTGTTAGGGTCTGGGAGTGTTTTTGGCCAACCTCAGGATTCAGTGGTATTCATCGCTCCTCCATGCTCCCTCCCCAGGGAGATTATAATATTAACCATTCATTGAATTTGTTCATTGACAACTTTATATTAATCCACTACCTTGTTGTGATCTGCAACATTCAACTTGGTTAGCTCCAGTTAAAAATTTGTCAGGTTCATAATTCCACCCACAGACTGAAAAAAGCCAAACTTTTATATTATTTTTGGATCCTCTGATTTTGAGGGCTGGTGGAAATAGGATATCTTTGCTTCTGACTTCCAAGCAATAAAAAGAGGTGAATCACTACTGAAAAAAAAAAAAAAAGGCATGTAGCAGACCACCCAGTTGCTACTTATGAAGCTGTAAAGTGATCCTGTGTCAAACTGGCAAAACAGCGAATTATTTTCTTAATATTACCGCAATAGTGCAAGGAAAATCAAATAAAAAACAAGAATGTGGTTTCCTAACAAAGTAGCTAGGTGAGAAATATATTAATGAATGCATGCTGATTAATATGCTTTGAACTTAAAGCTAAACAACTCATGGACCAGAGTGGGAATTGCACATATAATTTTGCTGTTTTGAGTACTACATGTTACATCCCAGGAAACTGCATGTGCATGTAATTCAGAACCAAGTGTTTTGTTTTGTTTTTTAAATAATTCTGGGTAATTAGCCAGAATTATTCTCTTGGGCTAAGTGAATAATTCTGTTTACCAAATAGCAGTTCAGACTTCTGATATTTACTGGAGTTGGGCACCCTTTAGAATTCAGTGGCACTGCTCCTTGAATATCCTGCCAGCATTTTCAAAAATTGCAACTGGGGGGGGGGTCAGAAAAATTTGTATAATGAAGGTGCTGAGAGTCATTGAACCAAACTGTAAATCCTGTGTATGGTGGCAACCACTCCAAGCCAATGGGTATGCTATTACCTCTAGTTTCAGCAGTTGTGTTTGCAAATATGCATTTAACAAAAATATGCCTATGTCAAAGACAAATAGACATCATGTTTTTGTTTTATTGAATAAAGTTAAATCCTTTTTCATGGAACATCAGTTGAAAGGCCTCAGACCAAAAATATGTGTTTTATTAATGTTTAGATGATGGAACAGCATTTTGGAGACCGCCAATTACTCTAGAAAGTAGGGTCCCAGCGGGAGACTGAGTATGCAAACCATGAGAGCTTGTCTAGGAAAGAAAAAAGCTAAATGGGATTAGCATCCTTGAAGATGCTGCGTAAGGAAAATCGTTGAACTGGTAACAGAGTATTCAAACAGTTCTAGCTGAGATGGGCTTAGACAGACCTTGACAAATATATGTTTCTAGTTGCCGTGGCAACCGATTTTAGTAGCCGCTGCAGAAATATAATGAAGAAGTGCTCTATGGCATCCAAAAATAAAATTGCTGGCGCCTAGCTGTGAGCCAGTTTTGACCACTGCTGTCTTATGGTTAAGATGCTGGATTGCTATTCAGAAGATTTAGTTTCTGGCCTTGCTACAAACTCCCTGTTGGACCTGAGCAAGCTTTTAGTCTTCCTTTGCTTAATTTTTGATCTGTAAAATGGAGCTAACAATTCTTAATTACTTCCATCCTTTGTCTTGCGTATTTTCTTTGTAAGCCCCTCAGGGCAGGGATTGTGTTATATAGCGTTTCTGGAGGCTCTAGTACATCCCAGTTGGAATAATAATAATGATCTCTAGGTCACCAGTTCAAATCTAGCCCATGTTGATAATGTCCAAAATGTTTTCTTCTCAGATGATGGCCAAGTATCCATCTAACATGGTCAAATTCCTTATCACACAATTGGCGCTAACTGCAGTCCTTGTTAACACCTCTCATCCCCAAAGTTGTTCATCTCCAGGAAGGTTGAGGCATCTTGGCAGGGTGGCATGAAGGAATGTTTAAAGGTGATAAATACAATATCACTAGATATTCCAACGTTTTGAGAAGTGGCAGTGATGTAATGCAGCTTTGGTCTTCCGGTCTCTAGAAAGCCTGTTTTGACCACCGCATATATCATGATCTGAAGCACCAAGTAGACAGTTCACAGGAAGATGAAGCCCAACTGCATGAATAAAGAAATGTGCTTAAAAACAACAGTACTAATCGAAGTCAAGCCAGCTGAAGGGTGGGGGGAAATTCTCGTTAGCTGATTTCAAATCTGGAATCCTAATGACTTTATTATATTAGGGTATTATTCCTCAATGCATAATATATTAAGTCAACTTTACAACCTTCTTTTATAGGTAAGACAGTGGGGCTGCTCTTTGTTGTTGTATTCAAGAAACAGCTAGTTAATTAGTCCTAACGAGCATGACTAACAGGACAAGAATCCAACACAGTCGCAAAACTTAAATGGTTCTAAACAGGCATCCTCTGCTGTTTTTACAGATTCCTATACATTGTTTTATGCTAAGGTGCTGAATCATTTATAACATTTTCAATTTTGATGGGCTGGCTGAGCTGCTCGGCAAGGCCGTCAGGCCCATGAAAACCCAGATGTGTCGTGGTGACAACTGTGTTGTGATTGGCTCTGTGTGACGTATTGTTTTGCGGGCCATTGAGCAAAATTACAGTGTCAATTCTGAGTCTGGCGTGAGTCCGTGTCAGCAAAGTTGGATTGGCAGTGATTGATTTTTGTTCAGGAACATGGAACAATTAAACTCTTTCCCTGCTGTTGGATAAGAAACACGTGTTTCGTGTACGAGAGCAAAGCAATGGATTCAGTGGCGTCTTCCAGTGGTGTTAGAGTCTGGATTTCATTGTGGGGTCTTTCAAAGGTTAATGGGCCAAATCTCCAGCTAGTGTAAACATGCCTGGCATCATTGACTTCACTGAAATGCCATACACAGGCCAATGTCTGGGCTTCTTAACCCTTTCATTTGTAAGGTGAAGACATGATTATGGCCTCTAGTCACTGCTGGTGAGAGCAGCAATTTGGGTGCCTCATGTAGAAATTCCCAGAGCAGATCAGAGCCAAGGTCCATCTAGGCCAGCATCCCGGCTCTGTGCTGTTGGATATGCAGGAGCAGGCTTATCTGGCCTGTATTTGCTCTCATCCTGGTCCCTCTCTGTTAGAGACGGGCATAAGCCTTGAGTTCTCCAACCTGTTCTACCGCCCTTGGTATAATCTACAGGATGCTGCATCCTTTGGTTTGATGGGTGATTGTTGCTATGATCAAACCCAGTGCCACCCTCTCCTCCCTAGAAGAGCGCTGATGTTCGGGTGCTATTGCTCTTCACCAGCGCATGCCACCAGCTGCATCGTGTGGGTGTTTGTTACTGCAGGTTCTCTGTTCTTGGTGCGTAGTTATGATACTAAAATAAATACCATTCATCTTCTGAGCTGACTGGACATGCCAGCTTCCTGTACATGCCTTCCAAACCTGCTGTTATGACAGTATATGTAGCGTCAGGCCCAGGCTGCCTTATTGTCTCAGGGTAACTGAGTAGAAAGGCTCTTGCCATTGTCCAAAGCGTAACAGTGGGTTTCACAAATGGAGGGAGAGCGGGAGTGGAAATTAAGCCCTGCTCTAACAACATTCAACACCAACCCCAAAAGGCCCGGATTCAATTGCTGTGTGTGCAAGAGGGAGGATCTACCCACTTCTCATCAAATACTGTCTATTTTCTAAGACTGCCCAGTTCCTCCTCTTCAGCCAGGGACCCAGAAAGCCGCAGAGCCCAAACTTTTCCTGTCACGCCGCCCTCTTAGCAGTAATGCAAGCTGTCCTTGCCTCTCTCCCCCACCGTTACTGCACTGTTGGATCAGCAGAGATGCTTGGGCTGAAGGGGGCAAAAATGGAGGTTGAGGCAGAAAGGGGGCCCAGCAGGACTGGGGGAAGAATAGCGTTAGGCTTCCACTCCACCCCACGTCCCCCTCGGCAGACTTTCCTCCACATTTCCTAGAGAGGCTTGTCCCATGGTTTGGGGGCCACTGCCATAGAGGGTTGTCTGGCTGTTAGTGGAGGAGAGGGGTACAGGTGGATGGCAACCTCCATCAGTCCCACTGGCTCAGTGAACAAAGGTAGCTCCATGAGCAAGCGGCTTCCTCGGTCTGTACTTGGTCTTACCCCAGCAAACTCTGCTCATTGAGGGCACATTTACACATGCTGTTGCACAGATTTAGTATATAAGGTGATTCTAAAATGATTTAGTTAAACCAGTGAAAGGTCTGTGTGGACAGTCTTGTTTCTGTTTAATCCAGGAATGCTTTAGCTTAGCTTAAGTAGGCACAGCTTTGAGCCAAATTGCAGTCAGTGTCTAAAATAAGAGTGTGCACCCAGTGATTTGCACAAGTTTCATGGAACCTGTGCAAGTTTCCATGTAGACAAGGCCTTAAGGGTTTGACTTGAGGGTTATGTGTGTTTTGTATTTTTTTCTTCTGGGGAAACAGGGAAATGATCTCATCTCAAAGCTACTGTGCTGCCCATCAGCCTGTCAACCCTTATCAATAGTTACCACTGAAAACACATCTGACAAAGTGAATTGCAGCCCATGAAGGCTTATGCCTGAAGAAATTTGTTAGTTTTTAAGGCACCACAGGAATCTCATTGTTTTTGCTGGTAATTCATAGATATATAGCGTCATCTAGTCTGCCTTCAAGTGTAACACAGACTGGGGAATTTCCCCAAAATAATTCCTGTAACAGATTTTTTTGAAAAATAACCCTCAGCAATCTTGATTTAAAAATTGTCGGCGATGGAGAGTCTGCCGCAATGGTTGATAATTTGTTCCAGATATGAATTACTGTCCTTGTTAAAAATTGGCATCTTATTCCCAATCTGATTTTGTGTGCTAGCTTCAGCTTCCAGCCATTTGATAATGTTAAGCCTTTCTCTCCTAGACCGAAGAGCCCATTATTAAATATTGGTTCCCACATAGACGCTTAATCTATGTCTTTGCTGATGGCAGCAGCATTGGCAGTGCAGGATTGAGTTTGTGGATTCGATTGAGCAGCAGTAAAGACTCGCTCAGTCAAACTCAGAAGTTGACTCCGTTAAACCTCCCCACCAAATAGCATAGTGCTGTGTCAATGGGAAGTGTTTGCCATCAGCGCAGCATGGTGCAGACATCATGGTAAGTAGACGTTAGAAAGTCAATGGGAGATACGCAAGTTACCGTGCGTAGCTTGTGTATCTCCTGTCGACTGCCACTGAAGTCTGTAGCTAATGTAGACCAGGCCGTATAGAGTATTAAGCCAGCCACCGCTAAAGTTATCTTTGTTAAGCCAAATAGATTTAACTAAATGATGCTCACTGCTTAATAGGGCATAACAGAGCAAAATTCTGCCTTCATTGACGTTTGTGCAACCCCCGTGACATCAGCGGGTAGTAATGATGGAGAAATTGTCCTATGTTTTCAGTGATATGTGGAGTTCTAATGAAATGCTCCAAGTTTGGGTTTGTAGTTCAGCCCAAGCAGAGACGTAGCTACATCTTGTCTGTGGCTGACCCATGAAAATGGCAAAAAAGTGACATCATGTAACTTTAAGGCTGTAAAATAAAGCCATATGTTCTGACGACATGGGATTCGTGACCATGGCTAAATGGACTGTGCCCAGGAAATGACTGCTTTATGCTCATTGAGACCAGTTGGGGAGCTGGGTGCAAAAAGGTTCTTTGGATTTTCAAGTCATTGTCATAAGAAAAAAGAAATATCCCACGTCTCAAAAGGTCATCCAACATATGCAAACATTTATGCTCATCCAAGGGCCTTTAAATGTTCCCACTTTTTTTGTTCAGCTTGACACATGCAAAACATCCTCATAAATGTGTAATAAAAACTAAATTAAAAAATACCTCTTGGAAGACACACACAGCTATGTAAGGGCTGTTCTTTAATTAAAAGCGCCTAGGTTTTCTTCCGGAGTTTCTGAAACCTTGGTGTCACCGATAGCTGGGCACAATCAGGAATTAGCCACCCAGAGAGGGCCCCCGCTCCAAACACTGGAACGGACGTAGAGGTAGGTAGGGAAATCCAGTCACCATGTGTGGGAGATCCTTTTCCCACAGAAAGCAATGACATCGCTCACTTTGAGTGATGAGAAGTGTCTTTGGGCCTATAGCGTGGTAGGGCTTTTTTTGCCACAGTGACTGCCAAGCGTTCTCTACAGCAGTGGTTCTCCACCGCTATGCTGGGACACATGACTGTGTTGCCACACAGCAGTAAGTATGTCACGGAAAGCCGAGGGGATGACTACTTTCATCCAGGGGGAAGTGGGCTGGCATGTCCTGTAGGGTCACATCCCACCCCCAAGTGTGTCATGACCCAAAAAAGATTGAGAACCCCTGCTCTTCAGATTGTTCAAATTTCCAGGTCGTTTGGCACAGTCACACCGTTCCAGACCCGTCACAGCAGCTGTAATAACCCTGTGTCTAACCTCGTTTCAAAAGAACAAAGCATTGTGCGGATGGACTTTTCCTCTCCTCCAGTAAACGAATGCTGTTGTACTAGTTCTGGGATTCAGTCACCTGGGAAGTTAACCACATGGCACATGTTCAGTGCATGCCTCTGGCTGAAGTCCAGATTACCTGGTGCTTTCATTCTTTCCTATTTAGGTGATCTTAATTATGAGCGGGAACCTGAGCTTCCTCAACTGGTTAACCATAGTTCCCAGCATCGCCTGCTTTGACGACACCAGCTTGGGATTCCTGTTCAGTTCCAAAAAGGGATCCGTGAAAGACCAAGTGTTGAAGATGCAAGAAGAGCAAGCTGCAGGACAGGCATTTCCTGTGAGATACGGTAGGATGTTCCTGTGAGGAATAAACTCTTGCATACCTCCTGACCTTCTCACTTTTGTTCCATGCTTGGTCACTGGCCTAGTGGGTGTCCTTGGGAAATTCCTTTCACCTTTCAGTTCTTTAATTTCACCATCTGTAAAATAGGGATAATAATGATCTCCCTTGTGAAATGCTTTGAAACCTGCTGCTGGGAAGCACCTTGTAAGAGCTCTGTACTGTTATTGTCTACAGCAGTGTTTCCCAACCAGTGTGCCATAGCACACAGGTGTGCCATCAGGCCTGAGCAAGTGTGCCACACATTTTTTTGAAAAACTACTCAAAGAGCTCTGGATTGGCTCATGAATATTCATGAGTTCATTTGGAAACTATATGCTGCTGTGCCTCAAATTCATTAAAGGTGTGCCATGGGAGATAAAATGTTGGGAACCACTGGTCTACAGGATAAGGAGAGTGTCTTTGAGTAACTGTGCCCCAGTGGTATCATCCACAAGGCTGAAAGATCTCTGGATCTGAAATCTACTGAATATAGTAAAGAACCACAGAAGAGGAGCTACCTTATACACTTCTATGCCCCAGCTAGAGGGGGAACAAAGACAAGATGTTAGTGCAGGTTGTATTGGCTTATTGAAAAATAAGCCCCTAAAACTAAAATGCTGATACCTTTGCTTGTGGCGGGTGGCACATTGCTCTGCTGGAGTATTTTTAAGGTATCATTCAGCATGAAGGAAGACATCACACAAAGGTAAGCAATAGGTAGGTTGAAAACCTGGCTCCATTGGAGTCAATGACAAAACACCTTTTGTCTTCCATGGGACCAGAATTTCACTGGTATTTTTTAGCCTTTAAACATGGGAAAAGATTTCACATTTATTGCACTTGCAGTTTCGCAGCATTTCCCATGGACCACAATAAACATAATAGCTCTCTCCAGGTGTCTTGAGATTGATCAGGAGTCATAACAGAAGCAGGATGTTTTGCTCCTGCAATTAAATCGATAGTTTAATATGGTGCAAAACCAAAAAGAAAGAGAGAAAAATTGGGGAAGGGCAAAAAATCCTCTCACAAATGCGTCATTTTAAAGATTGGGGCTATCAGACTTTGTCAGGGATACTGGACTTCTTTAGGCATCAAGACCTTGGCTGTGAAATTGCCTTGGGCATATAGTGTGGCCCACAGGCATAGCATGACACGGTAAACAGAAGTTCGGTTAACGTGTGGAAAAAAAGGACTAACGAAACATGTGGCTAATATACTGTACACTGCTATCATTTTAAAAAAAATAAAATCCTAGCTCCAAAGAGAACTGATGGCACAGGGAGAAAAGAGATTTATTTCCAAGGGGCTGGGTAACAGATGTAGAGCTGGTTCTAGCATTTGTTTGAACAACACATAAGCAACAAATTCAACATAATATCAACATCAGTTACAGATGGTGGGTTTTAAATATACCCAGCATCCATTGGAAAGACAAAAGAATGTTTACAAGATAAAACGCCTGCCTGTAGCTCTTTCTGAGCAAGCCTGACCCACCCCACATGATGCCTTTTATTAAACAGAAGCGTTGTGTTTCAGTAATGCTAATTAATTTTCATTAGACTTTTGATGTCTTTAAATATTTTACTAGAAGAAATCCCTTTAATTGCAGTATTTCAGTTCCAAGGACCTTTCCAGTAAGGCTGGTAAATATGGTGTAATAGGTCCTAAGAACATGAGCCATACCATCAAGAACTTGTTCACCTGAACATTTCCTGTTACCAATGTGCCAACAATGCCCCTCTGTCATGTACGTTGACCAAACCAGAAAAAAAAAAAAAAAGGATACATGGACAGAAATCAGCCATCAATAATGGTAACATTCAAAAATCTGTAGGCAAGCACTTCAGTCCCCCTGGATGCTCAATAACAGTCTTGAAAGTTACCATATTTCAGCCAAAATACTTCAAAACCAGACTTCAGTGTGAAACTGCAGAGGTGGAACTCATATGCAAGCCTGATACTATCAGATTAGGTCTGATTTGAGACTGGGAATGGCTAACTCATTATAAAAATGTTTTCCCTCTTTTGGTAATTCACACCTTCTCATCAGCTGTTTTGAATAGGCCTCTTCCACCTAACTGAACTGATTTTGTTAGCACTTGTCTTTAATTAATTGTAGCTCCCCTTCCGTGTGCATATATTCTTGACAAACTGAGATTTCTACTTCATGCTTCTGATGAAGTGGGTTCCAGCCTACAAAAGCTTATGCCACACAGTGTTTTTTTGTTAGTCTCTCAGGTGCCGCAAGACTTCTCATACAAGGAGAGAGTGGTGTTAGACATCTCCTGTCGAGTTTTGTTTTTCAGTCACTTGGAGCAAACCTATGCCTGGCTTCTTGAAGAAGAGAGAAAAAAAACCTTATTCAGTTTACCTTTATGTAGATCACTTCTCACAATGAGAGAGGTCTCCTTGTGACTCAGCTCCCAACCTCATCCCCATGATGCTCCTCACAGACCACGTTAAATGTTGCTGGGCCACAAGAACCTCCCGTGCTTGCTACAGACTTGGGTTTCAATCCCATGTCTTATGCACATTCTGAGTAACAGGGGAAATGGATCCTAAAGGCACCAAGTCCCATTGATTTCACTGGGGCTTGGGTGCCTAAATACCTTGGAGGCTCTGTTCCTTGGTATCTAAAAGCCTATTCCAAATCCCACTGAAGTCAATGGAAAGATTGCCATCAAATGAACTGTAAAGCAGACCCCAAAGTGTTTCCTCCAACTTCACTCACTTTTGTTGCTATTGTTCTCCCTGTGGATTATAACTGCAGGTCAACATCCAATAGGTGCAACTTGGAGAGCATGGTTAAGAGGTAGACAGACCTATCCATATCCATGGTGCTTTGTAGCTGTTAGATCAACTGTGTCCCCCATGAATGGATTGCTGAATGGCTGAATCCTGCAAATCCATTTAATGCAAGAGGAGTCCGAGATGCAGGGATATGAAAAGTCAGGCCCATATTTAGACAGGATTCAGACAGATGGTGTCCTGGGAAGCACCAACATTCAGAAACAGGTGTTCATATTTGATTTTTCCTTACATACTAGAAGTGTCGGCCATTTGAAGGACAAACCAGTCCTCTTAGGGAATTGTGCATGGCTTTGCCTGACCACAGAGGCATCCCTGCTGTGATACAGGGAGCTGAGTGAAATAACCGACCCGAACTCTCTTCTGAAGCACGATTCCCCAAAAATATTCCCAGACTAAACAGTTATTTATACCATGTGAGGGGTTTAAACAAACATCCTTCTCCTGCAGAGATAAGAGGAAAGCTTATGTGCATTTGCTTTGAGTCTTCTCTTTTAAATGTCTACATTAAATTAAAAAGGATCATAAGCACAAAAGCCCTTTAAATGTTACCTTTGCTTATGTGCCTGATTGGGACAGCTTTCAATTCTCCATGGTCTGAAATGCACCTTTTTATCCAGGACACCACCAGTCTGGCTTCCATGGCATCCTTCATGCAAGCCATGTCCCAAAGCACGTCACAACATACAATAATGCAATTCTGGAGTTAAAATAATAAGTAATAGCCAAAGGGGAGAAAGTCATACCAAGGCAGTAGCCATGGAAGAGAGGAGAAACAAAGGGGGTTGTGTCAGAGGCAGGAAGATGCAAAAAAGCAAATGCTGGTGGCAAGAGCAGCAGAGGAGCAGTCCCTCTTGTGCTGGTAGTGAGGAGAGAGAAAGAAAAGGCTGGGGTTAGGAACTGTGATGAAGAATGGAGAGGGTTTAAAATCAGCTGGAGAAAAAGTCCATGGAGAGTCTCAAAAACAAGGAGGGCGATTTTGAAAAATGTCTGAATTCCAGCTATGGTATTTTTCTCATGCTAAAACTAGTATTGTTTGAACATTTTAGAAATTTTTCTTTAGAGCCCCCTTCTCAGACCATTTAGAGAAAGGCAGATCTTTTGAGAGATATTGTATGGCCTGCTGGCAAACATTCGTCTGATTACAAAAGGGAGCTAACACCAACTGTTCGCAGCC
The DNA here is from genome assembly GCA_007922195.1 of Podocnemis expansa. Taxonomy (NCBI): domain Eukaryota; kingdom Metazoa; phylum Chordata; order Testudines; family Podocnemididae; genus Podocnemis; species Podocnemis expansa. Next base: position 1,550,896 of record ML682107.1, read on the forward strand.
CTCTGAAATTGTCAGTCAGGTGACAGGGAAGGATTATAGGGGGAAAGCCATCTTCTCAGAAGCAGAATCTAAACTGATAACGACTTCAGACGGTGAAATGACTTCCTTTCTGGTTCTGTTTATGTTCTGACCAGGCTGCTACGTTCGTAAGGTGGTGAACATCTCATTTGGACTCCTGATTGCCTACCTTAGCATACCTGTCGTTCTCAACCTGCTTAATTCCAAACAAATGATGAACACCTCATTCAACCCGCTCCGGATAGTAAACACGTACGGCGCGTTTGGAAGGTACTAATCATTTGAATGGACCCACTGGTACATTTGTTCTGTTCTCTTGCCGACGGCATGGAATACAGGCAATTAGCCAGGCTGTGTGTCTTCAAACTTGTTTTTAAATCCCTCTGGTAGCGAAGAGGTTGTGAAATCTTTGCCTACTGTATTGCAATTTATTGGAATCTAGTTTTGCGTTAAATTTAGGACCGGTTTTAAGAAGATCAATATATTAGGTATGAAAACATTATGATAATTCCCATAGAAAGTAGGGTTTTCATTTGGATCATATTCAGAGTGATTTTTTAACCTGTGTGTGCACCCACCCCTCTAGTTTGGAAAGTCTCCTCCATGAACCTGTGTTGCCTTTCTGCTCTGGCAGGTGGAAAGTCATAAGGATGTTCCTGAAAATGGGCCTTCTGCTTCATAACCTACAGGCTGTTGAGTCACTTTATTGTGGGCTAACTAGTTGTTTATGCAAAGGTCCACACGGGCTAAACACTTACTACTGCTTTCAACCACATAGGAAGAACCTGTTCCCATGTCTGTCAGTTGGCAGCTGGCTGGTTTTGCGTTAACAACAGAGGGCTAGGGAAGGAGAAGACGCTCAGCACAGCACATGCAATCTGCAGTTGTAGTTGGCTGGAGCAGTAGATATTCCCTGCCTTGCAGACGTTATCATTTGAATAGACAAGATGGAGAAAGGTGAGAGAAGGGGGTATAAAATTGAAGCAGACACATTAGCTCCACAGTTTTTATGGTTCCAGCCAGCTTAGGCTGATGTAGGAGAGAGAACATATAGATTCTTGCAGCAAACCCATCATTTCGGTGTTCGATCACCTTCTAGTTATTGATCTATTACTGAGATGCTTAGACTGTAACCTTCATCTTTTGGTGCTGCTGGGGGAAAGAAATAGAAGCTGAGGGCTGGGAGTTTGATCATCCTACCAGTTACGTGTGCGATTCCTACTGAAGGCCACGTGAGTTGTAGACGTGCAGCTGATGGAAGAGCTGGGCCCAAGCCATTTAACCCAACTGAACGGTCTGATGAAACAGTCCAGTAACACACCTGCGCAGCACGAGCCCTACTGTCTTCCTACACGGACACAGCAAAATGAGTCTTTCATAGGGACACACTGTGCTGGCCACGTTCTCTCCATCGGGGCTTCTGGGTTTCCAATGACACTCAGGTTTGGCCCAGCCATCATGGTGACATGTTTGGCAGGTACTAACGGTAACTACCCATGCATGTTAGGTCCTTGTGGGGAGGCCAAATTTGAGTGAGTAGCCCTGCAACAAATTTTTATTCCAGTCAGGAGAGCGGGGCCAAATCCTGGCGGCACTGCAGCCATTAAGGTTGTACTGTCAAGAACAGAAAGCCAAGTCCAGCCAACTCTGCAGCGCAGGAGCAACCACTGTCCAGTGAGTGCAGGTCGGGGGCAGGATCCAACCGAAACCACCCCAGGCCACCGCATCCAGTCTATTTCCTGGACCATGGTGGGCTACAAACATTTACAGATGGATTCTGAGCCTCAAAAGTATGACTGCTCTAGAGGCCGGAGCCAAAGGATGGGAAAAGCTCCCATTGATTTCAGTGGATGGTGGATTAAACGTCAGATGAGTAGCCAGTTGTTATCAAAAGTGCATTATAAAAGGAGGAATCTGACTGGCTGCCAAAGATGTGAGCTCGGCAGATACTGATGGTAACTACACATGCATGTTAGGTCCTTATTACAAAAATGTCACCTGGAAACGCTTTGTGAAAGCCATGACATTCTGTAAGCCATGGAGCTACACAGCACACCCACAGTCACAACAGCCTTTTACCCAACTTCCAAACAAGCAGAAGTTTCCATTCAGCCTCCGCAGACAGGAAGGCTTTGAACAAACACAGTAAAAAAACCAAACCTCTGCACTTTAAAACATAGATGTGTTCTGTGTGACCTGTGGAGGTCCTGTGTTGGGGGAGGACGAGAATGGACAAGGGAGGATAAAGCAGTCCGAATCCCTACACCTCCTAGGTTGTTGCAGGAGTTTGTTGTATTTGGGATGCTGGTTTCCTTTTTTCTCCTCAGTCCAGGGATTTTGTTCTAACAGTTACCAGAACCTAAAGAGCATGTGATGAAACACTGCTATAATGTGTTTGTAATTCCAGACTATGTAAACCAATAAAAAGAGGATTGCAGCTCATAATGAATATACGATTATGTGAAACTTGACATATTTTGAATCACACAGTAGGAGCGTACTTTTATTAGTAATTTTGTGTCCCTGATTTACAGTGTGTTTCTAACTATTGGGCAGCTAGCCACGGCTCATAACTCAGCTTAGGGTATAGTATGCAACTTGGCTGAAGAGTCCAGAATCTGTTAAATGAAGGTAACAATTATGAACCAAAATAAATGACAGTCCCTATCACCGGGAAGAAGCAAAGGAGGAGGGAATTGCTTCTTTGAGCTTTCAGTTTCTTGGGTTGGTGGTGGAAGGAGGACAGAACTGGGGGCGGGGGAGTTGGACCAGTTTGATAGACAAAATTATGCTGTTATGCCCACGTCATGGCAAACAGAGCCCTCCGTTTAAAAAAAAAAAAGCCTCTGCAGAACAGATTTTGGCATGGGTGCCTCTTTATAGGCACAGGGCTCACTCTTGCTATTACCTTGTCATGTGGAGGCTGGTGAATTGTAACACTTAGGGCTACGTGTGACCTGCTGGATGGCTGGGGAGGTTTTATATATCTCATTAGCTCCAATAAACTTGTTTTCCTTTTCTGTTTCTCTTGGCTTCAATTGCCAAGGCTTCATCCCTGTGCTCCTCTCCTCGGCTGCTGAGCAATGGCTCCGGGAGATTTCTTCTCCAGCTGGGATGCAAACCCCTTGGGCGCTTAGAGACAGCTGTTTCCGGTGTGCCAGGACTATTCTGGTAGGGGGTGCTGCATAGGGGCTGGATCATGCCAACTGGCTAGAGCAGACAAAGCCAGTTAACCAGGACGCACTGATTCCTGCTCATTGCCACAGTTCTCCTAAGCGCACCTGAAGGAAGCCAGGCCGCTGAGCTTGTCCCTGCTCAAAATCTCTCTGTGGATCCAGCAGAGAGAGTTTGTCTTGCTAGAGGCTGCAGGCTAGATTTTTAAAATTCACATGTGTAATTTGTGTGTCCATCTGCTGCAGCTGCGTGTGCAATGTTGTACGTGAATGCCCAGCCCAGGTGTGTGGTGTCGGGGCAACCACTTGTGCAAGTTCCATGCGTGCATTTTTGCACATGTGGGTCATTATGAAAATCTGGGTTAGTGTGTAACAATCTGGGGATTGACCCAATCTTGGCTCTCCCGCGTGAGTTATGCAGTGACAAAGGCAAGGCATTCACACCAGTGTCTGGTGCCGGGAGGCCATCAGACTGGCTGAGATAAAGGGATGTGCTGAGAACCAAGTTGGGGGAGGAGAGGCATGGTTTGGGCACCACTCAGGGATTTGAGAGATCTGGATTGAATTCCTTGCTCTGCCTTGTGTGACCTTCAGCAAGTCTCTTCATCTCTGTGTGCCTCGATTCCCCATCCTTAAAATGGAGATATATCCTCAGGGACTGGCGAGGATAAACGCATGGAGGATAGAGAAGCGTTAAGACAATGAGTGTCATAGAGGTACAAAACAAACAGGGAGTCCTGTGGCACTTAAAGACTAACAAATGTATTTATCGCATGAGCTTTTGTGGGAGAAAAATCTCGCTTCATCATATGAAAAAAAATGCCACGAACGCTCATGCGATAAATACATTTGTTAGGCTTTAAGTGCCACAAGACTGCTTGTTTGTTTTACTGAACTAAACTAACATGGCTGCCCTTTTGGAATTTAGATAGACTGGTGCTTACCACTTGTCATAATCAAAATATTAAATTTTTGCTGCACTTTCCCGTAGCTGAAAACCAAAGATAAGTTAAAAGAGATTTTAGACAAATGGGACATTTACGTGCTGACTGTCCGTATCTAGGATTTGGCACAGCCTGAGAAAATAATACTGTGATGTTTCCCACAGCATTACTAAAGAGAGAACCGAGATCATCTTCCAAGGTACATCCAGCCTGGACCCCAATGATCCCGCTGCGATTTGGGAAGAGTATGAATTTAAATGTAAGCCAGGGGATTTGAAGAGAAGGCCGTGCCTTATAACTCCGTACCACTATCGTCTGGATTGGCTCATGTGGTTTGCTGCATTCCAGGTGCGTACCTTATACACGTTGAGGTTTGTGTGTTCTCTGAGCCAGAAAGAACAGCGGAAATGAAGGGAACGAGCAACGTGAAACTGCTGTACCCCTTGCATAGACAACTAAGCCAACAGATGTTTGCTGTCCTGTTTGTGTCAACAGGTGGTGTAGTTGGTGGTGGTTAAATTATAGAAATAGGGTAACATCACAGAAATAGGGTAACATCTTGCCCGTAGAGACCCTTTAAACTGTGGATCTCAAAGTAGCAATAATCACGTGAATATAGCATAGTTATATCCATTATAGAGGTGGGAAAACCAAGGCACAGAGGGAGCTGAGTGCCTTGTGCAAGCTCACAAAGGGAGTTAGTGGGAGAATGTCAGCTTCTGATGAATAATTTGCTTTTCAATAAAGATAGCATGGTCCACTCCAGTAACACAATGGGGTTTTAGCCAGGGGTTCTAGCTTCTAGCCACATCTCTGCCACTGACTCACAATGTGGAGCTGGATAAGTTGCTTAACCTCTTTGCACCCCTTTTTCCCCACCGTACACGAGTGATGATGATCGACGTGTCTGAAGGAAGAGCAAAAAGGCTAATGTTCACTGAGTGTCTTTTTTTTTTTTTTATTATTTCTGTGGGATTCAGTTTGGAAAACTCTCTCCATTTTTATTTGGGATGAGAATGTTACGTTGTATTTTGCCTTTTCACTCCAAAGAACCCCCAAGATTTTAGAGATTGTATGCTTACAGAGAGAACTGCTCCCACCACTGAAAGTTAGCAGCCTGTGGGGTGAAACGCTACAGCTCACAGGAACACTTTGCAGCCGTTTAGGACAGTGAAGGAGAATACATGGTGCAGCTGGAGCTGCAGGAGGAATTTAGGTAGCTAGAACATGGTTACCCAGTCTGGAGTTAAATAAGGACGAATGGGGCTGTGTTCTTAGGAAAACCATGATAGGGTCTTTAATTACCTAAATAGGTGAATACTCCAGTGATTACAAAGAACACACAGTATCTACTGTGGATTTATTGCATATTCACAGGGCAGAAAAAATACTTGAAAGCCTAGTTTGAATTTCTGTTTAAATTTCTGTTTGAATTTCTTTCCAGTTCATTTCTGGCAAATTAGAATAAATTAGCAACACATCTTGCTAAAGTCACTCAATAGTTGGTTTTGTGACTGGGAAGAGAGGTACCTCCAACCAAAATATTGTGTATCCATCCCTCAAGGCCCTCTAGGAATGTACGTATGTGTCAATAAAGCATCACTTTTTAACATGAAATAGAAAAATGAATTCAGTTGAATAGACTTTTAAGCTCAGGGGTTGACGTGACTCAGTTTTAAGAAAGATATTTTATTTCTCAGCAACAATAATTGTAAAAGCACTTTGAATTTATATAGTAATTTTCACCCAGCGATCTCCCTTTGTGTTACAAAGGTAGGGAAGTATTGATACTCTCAGTGGAGAAACAGGGAAACTGCACCATAGAAGAGTTGTGTCCAAGATGTCACAGTGAAACGCTGAAAGTCAGACCCTGTGTTACCTGCTCTAACTGCTAGACTGTAGTGCTTCATTTCTGTCAAACCGTTTGGACAAATCCTGGGGATCTCCCTCAACTTTTAGCCAGGCAGTTGGTTCATTGGGAGTTCTGCTGAGGAAAAACTTCAGATTTTGTCAAAAATACCTTTTTCTCAATTTCATGTTGAAATAGGTGGGGAAGGCATTTAGAGGGGAACTCCTGTAATTGGTTCTTGTGCTTTTTTTATTCTTTTCTTCTAAATCTTATTTACATTCTCTTTACTATTTACTACAGAACTTACCAAATCAAGGCTCGGGAACAATTGCATAACATGAACCCATCCTAGAATAGTTGATTAGAGACCTTTTCCTTCATCCTCTTAAGTCTCCTTTGCCTCTCTTCCCATTTTCTTTTTTTCTGGCTCCTTTTCAATTTTTCAACAATGACATCAGCATCTCTCGCTGCCTATGGTTTTATATTTATCCCTCAAGTTCTTGTGTGCTGGAATTTCATTTAATCTGCATTAGATATGTTTATCCCTCAGCAAGAAGACAGCAAAGGGTAAAAGTCAAGCTGGTGCTACTGCATAGCATTAAATAAAAATGCATGGGTGGAATGGAAGCGGTTGGTTGAAATCTCATTTTATTTTGGTAGGGCTTTGCTTTCTGGAGAGACTCAATCCAGCTCGCTCAAGAGAAGCTTTTGAGTGTCAGAGAGAGAAACAGCACAGAGATGAGAGAAGGTCATTTCTTTCCAAGGCAGGAATATCTCTAAGGTTTTAAAATACAAAGTGTCTCAGGTTTGAAAACAAGTGTGGAGGGAGTATAAATACTCATGCATTGTACACAAGTGTTGGTGTTGAGTGATGCAGCTACACACCAGTTAGATCTTTCAGCAGACACAGACCTGGCATGTTGAATGCCAGTGATATATTTGAACAGCTTGGGGAGAAGCAGGAGAAAGAAAGGATGGAGGTCTATTTACATCTTTTCCTTTTGATTCAATAAAAGAGTTCCAAGATGTGTGTGTTAGGCTGCCACGCATGGGAATATAATTGTATTGATGCAATCAAAGCCCTGCAGTCACACATTTCAGCTAATTGCACTTCCCCTAATCAAACCTCATGATCCACTGTTGGCAGTAGATAAATGTACCAGAGTGTAAAGGCTTAATGGTCAGTATGTGTGTTTGTGTGTCCCCTTCTATGCCTGAACCACTGGCAATGTAAGTTTATTACAGTTCCCAGCTACAGAGCCTGACTCATTAGCTGAAACTGTGGAGACTTCTGCCTTTAGCTCTGGAAGTTCCTGGTTAAGCTCCTGGTATCAGCTAAAATGGCTTTTGTCACACATCCACTGACTTCTGCAGGATCACACAGCTGGGAGCACAAGCCATGAGTCCCTGCTATCACCATGAGAGCACATTTGCTCCCCATGTATTTTGTAGTGTCCGTTCCCCTCCGTTCTAATCTCTGGGCACATTAAGGTGCCCGGTGGAGGATGCTGGTTAGTGTCTGGGATTTTGGATTTCTCTTGCTGTAGCAATTCCAGAGCTGATTAGAGTTTGCCATTGGAAAAGCAGGGTCCTGAGTGTATTGCAATGGGGCTGACTCTTTGTGGCAGCTGAGACATGCATCACATTCCCCACCAACCCATCCTGCATTTATGCTATCCCTATCCATTGCTTCCATGTTACCCCTTCTGCCACTCTGCCATGTGGGAAAGAAGAGGGATCCCAGTGGAGAAACTGGTCTGAATGAAGTGGGTTAAGATTCTGCTTAGAAGACATGGGAATGAAGTGGGCAGAAAGAAGGGAAGAAAATATCCAGCTAAGAAACAGCATGAACAATGGAGAAGGAGCAGAGTGAAAAATATCAGCACAAATCATGTAAATGCTCTTCAAAGTGTCCGACAAAGTGGCATTTTCTCCCACGAAAGCTAATGCGATACATAAATCTGTTAGTCTTTAAGTGTCACAAGACTCCTTGCCTTTTTTGCTTTACTAGACTAGCACGGCTGCCCCTTTGGAACATGTAAGTGCAGTGGACAACTTTTCGTATACGGATGCCCAAAGTTAGGCACCGGATTAGATAGAGTTAGGCACTTAAATCTGTAGTCTGATTTTCAAAGGCACTGAACTCTCACAGTGAACTCAAAGTTGGATGTAGATCCAAGGGAGCCTGGCTGTGAGAACCTGCAGGCTCTTAGGCAGGCATTGCTTTCTCATCAGCACTAAGGGCTTCGGCTGCCACCTAAAAGTACCAAGAGGCAAAGACCTGAAGAAAGCCCCACCCTAAAGGCCACAAAGTGACAGACCTCTGTGGTTCCCTGATTGTCCAACACTCTCCATAAAAACCTGAAAGTCATTTTCTGGGAGTTGCCTGAGCAATGCAGACCTCTAGTGTGCTTCTGCCCCAGGTCCTTGCTGCAATCTGCCGGATCCCAGACTCTCAGCTTTGGCCTGGCTTCTGACCCTCGTCTTGGTTTACTGTAGTTGGCTGAGAATCAGTGCGGACCTTGGTGCAAGCCCTTGGCCCAGCCTGACACCTTTTCTTATCTCACATTCTCAAGTTGGAAACAAACTCACATTCTGGGGCTTTGACCTGGCTTGGCCATGAGCTGATCTTCAGTCCTCATACTGAGAAGCTCACCCCCTTCCTAAAAGCCATCCACAGTGCAGCCCTGATGCTGACTCCATGTTCCTTGCTCTGAACGAAGGAAGGTTCTGGTTCTCTGAATCTGAAAATTAGACTACGTACACTTGGTCTGCCCTAAAATGTTACAGTGGCAGAATAACGTTTCTCAGAGGTGTGGGGAGAAAAAGCACATCCTTGACAGATGTAGCCACCCCACCATAACCCCTACAGTAGGTGCAGCTATTTCAGTGGGAGTGCTCTTGAAGACGCAGCTAGCTTTGTTCAGGGAGCTGGTGTTCCTACACCACCAGAAAACCTTTTCTTGCCATAGGCTGCAACTCCGTTTTAGGGCTTTGCCAGCATCGCCTTGCTAGAATAGAGCTGAAGCGTAGACCAGTGGTTCCCAGTCTTTTCAGTAACACGGCACACTTCAGTGAGACCAACTCCACAACGCACCCACTTTTTTCAGCTGAATTGATTCCTCCTAAACATCACATTTACTATGGTTACAGACTTACTAGAGAAATTTGCAACATGGTGCATACAACAAGTGAAAGAAGGATCAAATGCATTCATGTTTCAAATCCACCGAAAAAAATACATTGTTTCAATTTTGCCCTTTGGCCACCTGCGTTTAAAATGTTCATGCTTTCTAATCGAAAGACCAATGCCTCACTTTTAATTTGATTGTTCATTTTCACGAGTTTTACGAGTTGTAATTTTGGTTGGATAGAATATTGTTTAAGATGAAACAATATTTGTTTTACATTGATTTTCATTACGTTTGTACAAAATTTCACAGCACGCTTGAGCAGTTCTCATGGCACACCAATGTGCCAGGGCATGTTGCTTGAAAACCACTGGTGTAGACGTACCCATGTTTTTGTGCCAAACTGGATTTAGAAGCCTAACTTTGAGCAACTATGTTTTAAAAACAATTGGCATTATAAATACTAGGGGTGGCCAAATTTACTGATCCTCTGAAATCCCTCCCTCCCTTCCGGCCAGAAGCTCCAAGCTCCTCATGCCAGTCTGGTAGGCAGAGAACGGGGCAAGAGGGAGATAACACTTTAATGTACAGAGTACCCAGTTGTTCCAGCCTACCAGGTGGAGAGATTAGTGTTTTTCTGTCTTTAATACTTTAATTGGTAGATGACATGGTAAGGTGGGGATGGGGGATGAGAAACCAGGGGGACTAAATTCCAGGAGAAAGGTTTGGAAATTCAAACGGGTTTTCCCCAACAATTTTAAGGGGGTTCGTAAAAGCAGGCACCCCCCGTTCCGGATTACAGTTTCTTTCTTTTCAGCCAGTTGTTTTCCCCACTGTTCCCAGTCTGCCCAATAGCTCTTGGAACAGCAGAGCTGGTTTTGTAGTTTATTGAAGGTGGTCAGTTAAGGAACTGACATATCCAACTCTTGACAAGCTGCAGAAAAGCTAGCAGAGCTTGGGGGAAGATATTTGCCATCCCTTTGTGCTGCTCATGACAGGTTGCTCTTTACACCTCATCAGGCTTGATATATGACGCCTTCTTTCACAGGGGGCTTCCTGAGAAACTCTCAACTGTGGAGCATAACGGTAGGATTTGCACTAGGGAAACATGGGCATGTTGACAGAAGCAGGCCCAAAGCCTGTCATGGCTGACATGGGCCTTCACTTGTCACATGTTTGAATAGCTGGCATATCCGAAACATTAGACGCTCAGGGATTTTGCTGTGGAACACTAACTCTGAAGTGCAATTTATTAGTTGACTACCACTTAATTACTGTCCTGGTACTGCTTTAATTGCATGTAATATAATGTGACATTACTTTCCAGGAAATCGCTTTTATGATCTTAATTTTATTATCTAAATACAATATTCCTTTTCATTTGGTTTCTAAATCCCTTCCTTGTTTTGAATGCCTTGGCATCCCATGGGTGCTGTAGCTCTGAATTAATGTCCTTCACTGAATGCGGGGCAGGGATGTAACCAATCCAGTAACATGTCTGTGCTGCTGGTTCCTGTTTGCAGAAGAGAATAATCTTCAGCGATGCACTGGGGCAATGACATATAAAAATCAATGTGCTTTTCTTTTTAATTTATTTCTTAGTTGCCACTGTGAAGAGGATTCCCCAGCTGATAACATTGTCACTAGTTTATGTAATATGAGTCAAGTGAGGCTCAACAAATGTCTCAAGAATATTTAGGGGCCTGAATGCCACAAGCACTTATGCACATTAGGAGTAGCTTGCAGCATCAGGTTTTTCATCAGCTGAGGACAGGATCTTGCAGTGCAGTGATTTCTAGGCCATCATCAAATGACTTTTAAAAGAATCTGAATCAGGTTCTGGCTGGACTATTCATGCAGGTGGCTGGGAAGAGGTAGGTTTAATCATAAAACAATCTCACTCCACTCCCTGCAGTCCAGTCACCCAACCATAGGAGTGGTTGGAGCCATATAAATCCCTTGATATGTAGAAGCATCCAGTGTCATAAAGTTATCTTTTTTACTCCCCCACTTACAAGAAAACAGGTATATTCTGATCCATGACAGCTGAAAATTCCACCTTAAGACAAAAATCTTGAACTTCAAACTGCCTTTGCCCTTTATCATCTTCTAACATAAAAAATATAGTGAGAAAATGTGCCCAGCTCTCCGTCCATGCAAAATAATAATGCTGAGCTCCCATACCATCTTTCCAGCTGTGTCCACATGTGCATCTCATACCCACCTCCTCCAGTGTGTCTGTGCTGGGACTAAGATTCAATAAAATGTCACACTAATCTACAGCCCTTTTTTATTAAGTGACCAATTAAAGCTAGAGGAAAAAGGTTCTTATTATTTCAGTTGGGAACATGCTTCTATAGCTCTTTGTGGGATTTTTATTTTTTTCCTCAAAGATTATATTGCATACCATTTGTTATCTCTCCAGTGTCTTGTTGCTGCTGTCAGCTCCATTATTTTTCCCACCACCACACTCCTATCTTGAACCATCATCTCGTTTTTAATATTTTGAAGTACTTTGGTCCTTTTCAGTGCAGGTTAATGTATTAAAAGCAAAAATGCTATTTTAAAGTGCTATTAAATATCATAAAAGTCAGGAAGTACAAAGAGTTAAGCTTCTGATGGTTACATTTGCTCACTCATGCCATTATTATGAGTTACTTCTATTCCAGTAGCACCAAAATGCACCCTCTGCCCTTGAGATCAGGTCGTACAGTGTTAGTCTCTGTGCAGAATCATAGGGAGAAACAATCCCTGCCCTAAAAAGCTAAAATAGACAAGGCAGACAGGAGGAGAAGGATGGAATAATTTTCCTGAGAGTGTACAGAAGTTGGCAGTCAATCCAGAAACAGACCCCACATCTGCTGACTCCTAAACCAGTGCCCTGCCTGGCTAGCCCAAACTGCCTCCCCAACATTATACCTACAGCCTGGTTTCCAGACACGCTGAGCTTTGAAGTTCATGTTGACGTCAGTTAGAGTTGCGGGTGCTCAGCAGTTTTGGAAATGAGGTGTATGATGTGGTATATTTGGGCCTACATTTGAGAGGCTGACTAGTATTGACTGCGACTCAGAAGACCTAGTTTCTATTCTCTGCTCAGCCACTGACCTGCTGGGAGACTTTGGGTAAGTCACATCCCTGCTCCATGCCTCAGTTTTCCCATCTGAAATGGGAATAATACCGCTGCCCTCCTTTTTGTAAAGCCCTTTTTGGATCCATTGATAAAATGTTCTACATACAAGCTAAGAGTTATTATTAAGCATTATTCATCACCCAAAATAAGTTAGCTGCATGCTGCTTGAGTGACTGTTTCTGTGTGCACCTTTACTTCTGCCTTAGCTGACTTTGAGGCACATTTCAGTACAGAACCTAATGTTGGATGAATTGCATTTATTGCTTTCTAAGGAAAAGAAAGGAATGAAAGAGAGAGAAATAATGTCAGCGTTTACATGCTCTCATCTGGGTTTTGTTTACTGCTTAAGCTTCTCAGAGTTAAAAGTTTGTGTCACACTTTTATCATGTTTTTGCTCACAGAATAGACTTTGGAGTTCACTGGCAGAGTGCAGAGGCTGCCTAGCATTTAGGATTCAGACAACAGCAGTACCTAGAGCTCCCCGCTGAGATCCCCCACTGACCCTTGCATGCTGAATAGACAAGACAAGCCAAGGGTGTGAAGGAAAACAGCGAGAACGACTTGCTCAGGGTCACTCAGAGATGGGAATGGCACCTGGATCACGGGACTCCCAGTTCAGTGCTCTAGTCACTGGACAACACTGCCTGACTTACATCAGAGTTTTCATTTATGCTGCTAAGTATAATTATCCCCAATTTATTAATAGGGAAACTGAGGCTAAATGACTTGCCCAAGGTCATACAATGAATAAGGGATTGAGAGGAAGGCCTAGGGCATAATGGAAGGAAAGGATTCACTTGCTTCACTAGTTGAGGGAGAGAAATCAACAACTTACCCAACTACCAGAAGGGCGTCCCACCCACTTTTTTTTTTTTTCTGCATTTCAAGTTGAATTTTCAGCCAGCAATGAAAAGGCATGTATGGAGGAGGTAGGAAGTATGGGACAGCGGCCTCCACTTAAAGAGTCTGAAATCCATTGGCAGACCTGAAAAGAAAAGTGATCTATTTATTTATTATATTGAATCTTCTGTCTCCTTTTAATAGTCCATTTTAAGATGTAAGGTGATGCTCATGTCTTTTGAATGTGCTGAGCTGGCAGATGGATTCCCCTTTGTGGACCATTCTTAAATCAAGATTGAATGTTCCTCGAAAAGATCTGCTCTAGAAATGATTTGGGGGCCATTCTCTGGCCCGTGCTATACAGGAGGTCAGATTGGATGATGACAGTGATTCTTTCTGGCCTGGGAATCTATGAACTGAAAATCTTTCTGGTTCATCTGCATCTTTTGGGTACCAAATGGTCCAGGCCTGCTAAGTAGCCCGGTAAGTGATATTGTATCACATCTCTGCCTGGTGATGTGATGCCTCTCTGGGTATAAATAGAATCACCTTGGCCGTTTCGTTTTTTTTTTTTTCCTCTCCTTCACCACCGTATCACTTTACAGATTAATGAGTTCAACAGCTCAGTCATTTGCGCGGTGCAGCTTTGGCATGCCTCAGCCATCGGTGGAACAACATATCGAAGCTTTTCATGTTGGGGAGGGTGTGCTCAGTCGAAATTTCTCCCTGCAGACTTCACTGGGGTCAAGGATGTGGTTTGAATTTCAACAGAGAATGTGCATCGCAATCCACGTGCCTTTTCTGGGGGCACAGGATTGTTCATGACTGTGTCAGCACCGAATGGGGCCAGCTATCCGGGGGTGGGAGGCAGCTCTCATAATGTGATCATGAGCTTCCTGATATTTGGTGTCTTTCATTAAGCCTTAGCTTATGGAGTCAGCTGCTCACGTGAGAATTGCAGCTTTCATTTAAAAAAAAAAAATCCTAACTTTCTGGCCTTTACAGGAAAAGCTTGCCCATGAGCCAGCAGTTTCTTCTTTCTGTGCTTAAAATTGTTTCTAAAGAAAAATTTCTGAGGCTTGCTTCTGAGCTGTCCGATCTGAAAGTCTGGCCCCTTTAAGGTGCCTCTGGTTTGGGGCACTGAGGAGACTGAGTCACCCCAAATTGCTTATCATTGTTGAAAATCTTGGCCTAAATCTTTATGGGTGGCCTGAAACTGTTGGCAGAGAAGCTGCTGGGTTTGCCAGTTCCAGCAGTTTTCTGGTGAGCTCCATGAGATTTGGGTTAAAGTCTCCTGTGATCTTGGGTTCCTGGTTCACGACTTGCTCATTCATCTTGGCGGCAATCTCCGTTTAAATTGAGTGGGGCTGAAATCCTGTCATTAGCCCAAATAGCTGTCGTTCCCTACAGGCTTTGTATGTGCGACTGAGACTGCCTGGAAACTTACTGTTTTTAATAAGAGGCTGCCCCTGAGGGAAGTGATCCCTTCCCGTGCTCTGAGTGGGCTGGCCAGGAGTGGACAGAGGAAAAAAGGAGAACAGGAGACAACCTGAGGAGGAGCAGAGGGGATTTTGAGGGGTCTGGAGTAGGACATGGTGGGACAGGACTAGAGGTACATGAAGAGGTAATGGGCAGGCCAACTACAGTGATTTATAGTGGAGGGGTATATGGGGGACAGGAGTAAAGGTTAGCGGATGGAGGGCAATGTGAATTACCAGAGTCAGACAAAAGAAATCCATAAGGCTTATGGGGTGCAAGGAAGAAACGGGGTGAGCAGTGGGAAGTGTTAGGTGTTCGTGTAAGGAAAACGTGGGATCTGTGAAATGTCGTAAGGATTGTAGACTGTGGAAACATGACTAGAGAGGAGAGGAGGTGGGGCAGGGGTTGAGACCAGGAGGTAGGTTTATGATGAGGGACCACAATGGGTGGGTGGGGGTGGCACCCCCTGCTAAGAGTTACAAGTGGACAAGGAGAGTTTACATCCAAGCAGCCAGTGGAGGGGCCTGCATTTACACATTTTGGCTTTTAAAATCTATGTGATGTTGTTATTTATTAAAATCTCATGGTTTTTAAACACTTGGGTTGGCAACACAGTAGAGGAGATGAAATTAAATGTGTGGCACAATAGAAGCAGACAGATGAGGGAGCGTGACCTTTTATTGAAAGCTGTTAGCATAAAATGCTGTGGATTTCCCCTCAGTGGAGACGAACAAGGGACAAAAACCTGAGAGGATCTGCTCCGTTTGAAAGGCCTTCCGTCGGTATTTGGTGTGTCCCATCGACTGCATTCACTCTGTGTTTCCCATAGCAACAGAAATAACAAACTTTGCCATCCTAGAAGATTTGCGGACTGACCTTGCATTTTATTGATGTTCTTCGTTAGTCAGTCTTGCAGGTAGAGTTGCTGAGTTTTGCTTTCCCACAGTGTCCCCTACTGCTTGCTTCACACATCCATGTAGATGCACAGGGAGAGCAGTCTTTTTATGGAAGAATGAGGCTTAAAACCATGGATAGATGAAAAGCTTTTATTGAGAGTTGTTGGCTATCCATATAAAATACACCAGCTGCATTAGTTCAGACAGTGACGGACAAAGAGAGGTCAAATTCTGCGTCTTGATGAGAATGAGAATGGGTGCAGCACCCTTGAAATCAATGAGCCAAATTCAGTAACCAGTTAAATAAGGGTCTCTGTCATACATTGTCAGAAAATGGGTGTAAATTTAATAAAACAAGAAGTGGTGTGGATGAAAGTGACCATTTCAGAAGGTAAATCACACAGGTTTTCCTCTGTTCCCTGTCTCCTAATGCAAGGATAAAGCAACAGCCTATTTTCTACCAGCCAAAAGCTCAGCCCCTTTTGACTTCCCATGTCAGCAGGAGAACAGTTTGGGTCCCAGTTAGACTGGTAGCTTTTTACACCCCTGTTTACATGGCCCGGAGATTTGGACCATCTGGAGTCTGGGGAAAGTTCAGTGGGATATTTACACAGGCGTGAGAGCCCTGCAGTTGTGTTTTGGGAGGAGCAGAGAGGGGACTGGCTGTTTCAGGGCTATATAACGGGAAATAGAGTAGTTCACATCTAGGTTGTCCCTGTAGATCCAGCTTGGGAGCGGCTGAACGCCTTCGACAGGTGACGTCTGTCTGGGAGCCAGTGTGATGAACTGGAGGGTCTCACTCCCCACAGACACCAGAGAAGCATCTACAACTATTAGCCATATCATTGTTGAGATCGAGCCGTCCTCACCTTGGGGATAGGTCCCACCAGGACTGTGCAGCAGCCCACTGTTGGGGAGGCTTTGAAGAGGAGGGAGGGCGCTGTATTAGGCGCAGCTTTCAGTACTACTCTGGGTTTTACCTGAGCTGTGAATACGTAG
The DNA here is from genome assembly GCA_007922195.1 of Podocnemis expansa. NCBI lineage: Eukaryota > Metazoa > Chordata > Testudines > Podocnemididae > Podocnemis > Podocnemis expansa. The sequence goes on from ML682107.1 coordinate 1,567,355, forward strand.
AAGGCTCCATTTTCCAGGTCTGTAAACCTGGTGTTTTTGGGGTGCAGTGACAGTTCCCACAATGGCCAGTGAAATCCAGACTCTTCTGATTTGAAGGGCACAAGTGGGAATGCTGAAGGCATTGCAGACTGAGTAAAACCTCTTGTATTTGTCCTCCGTTTCATGGCTGTCGTAACGTCTGGCACAGGAAGGCTCAAGTGCATCTCGTTACTGCAGGAGCCAACAGGGTCCCTACTTGTGGGAGCAAAACCAAATTTGCTGCCTCTCAAAAGATTGTGTTATCTGGCTAGGGTCCCAGGTTGGGAGTCAGGAGACCCAGGTTTTATCCTGGCTTCGTCACAGCTTCCTAGGTGACACTGACAAGTTATGTCAGCTCTCTTCCTCAGTTTCCCTATGTGTAGCAGGGGTGTGATGATTCTTTCCTGCCCCCTCCCTTTAGAAAGCACTTGGGGATCTTCAGCCAAGTGCTGTTTAGTATCACATGGTCGTAGTTCATAATAAAAGCAGGGATGGGCAAGGAAGAGCCTGGCGTGTTACTGCTTGAACTCTGAGTCCCAGATCCACTTACTGATCTATTGTCCAGTTGTCTGTTGGTAACGTCAGTGTGGCTATAAAGCCAGTTCTCTCCATGAGAAGGCAGATGCTTGTCACTGTAGAAAACTAGGATAGCGTAACTGACATTTTTGCATTTCCCTTGTATTTTATTAATACCATTGCATGCTCTTGTGCTGTGAAAAGGTGACTGTAACCTCTTTACAGCTGATAAGACAATTTCAATGTCATTTAACTCTCAGTCCAGTTCACAGACTCAGGAGATCAGGGCCAGAAGGGAACTCGGGAGGTCATCTCGTCCAACTCCCAGATCAGAACAGGACCAAAATTTTCTCATGTGTGAGCAGACCCTTTTGCCGTCACTGTTTTAAATAAGGCAGGAAGTCCTCTCTCTTTCTGTATGCACAATTTTCAGAAGATGTTTTCTGCTTACTGCAGCCATAGAGGAAGCATTCAATATACAATTCCCTTGGAGAGATTTCGCAGACCCATCTAGATGCGCTGAACTCATTAAAACCAGCAGCGCGATGCTGTCCAACATTTACCCCACACATATGATCTAAATTACAGCTGTGACTAGAAATTATATATGACATGCCAAGCGCACATCCTCGCCTTCAAAACTCTCTTCTTGGGCAAAGGCCACAAATTCTCAAGCAGCATGACAAAGATGAGAGAGAAGGGAGGGAGATAAAACCGATCTTCAAAATGAATCGTCTTCTCTGGTTTTCAAGGGCATTGGATGTGTTCTTTCTATTTATATTACGTAATCCTTATATATCTTGTGTTCTGAAATGCAAAATGATTCTGCAAAAGGATTAGGCATTGGCTTGACAATCATACATGATGCAGAGATGTGCAAAATGCTAAGGGGGAGTGTTGCACAATCAGAGAGGCACCTGGCAGACAAAAAGTTCAAATAAGCCCCATCTAGCCAGCATTCCCTTGTGCCACACACAGGTTCTGGCATCCAGCTCTGTAGCAGGTCATTATGCTTGGGTGACGATTACTGCTTTTAGTCTTTTCAAGCGCAAAATGAGACGAGTGATTCACACAGATACTTGTGGTAGCCAGGAAGGCGAAGCAGATCTTCACAAAGCAGCAGTGGCTCACTTGGGTGAGATGAGCTTTGGATAAGGTTTATCAGTTGGACTCAGACAGAAAGTTCCACTTTTGATAAACCCAGCAGATCTGATGAGCAGAAATGCTGAAGGTTTCCCGGCTTGAGTTAGAGAGGCAGTAACGTGCGGGAAGTACTTACAGAAAGTCCAGCACCTGGGAGAGACTGCGTGAGGTTCCTTAATGTCTAATCTCTGTTCAGCTGTCTAATATTTTTGCTTCGTTTTTCTCTCCCCCACATGCACCCATCTTCCGCCAGACTTACGAACAGAACGAATGGATAATCCACTTGGCTGGAAAGCTGCTGGCCAATGAAGAAGGGGCTCTATCGTTGATGGCGTTCAATCCGTTTGAGGGCAGGGCACCACCAAGGTAAGGGCTGTTCTGTGAAGACAAGAGGTGTTGCCAGACTCCATCTACAATATGATTAGTTATAGCTTGGAGATGTCAGTCATTTCTTTTTATTGATCATGCATTTTTTTTCCTGGGACACTGGTAGCCCTTAAGTAGAGCAGTGCTCTAGGAGTCAGTACCTGCTGAAAACTTTACTCTCTAAACACCTTTATCTCCTTCCTACTGATCCTTTGGCTGGCTTACAGTACATCAGTTCTCCTTATGCAGAGATAGTTCCCAAGTATAGACATAAAGAAACCAGCATTGCTTCCTTTGCACCAAAAGCCTGGCTGTGGGTGCAGCTTTCTTGCCTGTGAGCTTTGGAACATTCTGCCGGGATCACTTTGTGTGAGCAAAGCAAGAATGCCATTTCCTCTGGCAGCTGAAATAACAGAGTGAGAAATGATTTATTTTCCTGCGAAAATATTTGGTTTTGCTGGAATTTTGGGTTTTCATTGAAAAACCAAGAATGAGCAGCTAAAAACTGAAAAATTCTACAGAAGGAACATTTTTCATAGAACTGTTCTGTCAAAAATAATTTTGTACAAAAACAAAAATTGACTGAATTTTTTCAATCAGTTGTAAAAATAGTATTTTGCCTTTCACTAATGCTTTGAGGCTGTCAGGGTGCATTAAATGGGGGCAAGTTTCATAACACCCATGTGAACTTACCATGTTTTTAATGGAGATCTCATGCTTTTGATGTCCAGCACAGAGTACCCCGAAATTATCTGGGAAGGGACTGTTAGCATCATCCATTAAAATACTAAACTCTGTCCTCCTAGTACCAGTCATCTCAACAGTTTGTTTTATGACACATTCCTCAACTTGTGATGAGGTGCATAGGTTCCATCCCTCATCAAAAAATAATTAAACTGGAGTTAAAGTTACTTACATGAAATTCCCACCAACACAAAGCAGTGTGTCCTATAACATTGCATTTTCTCCCTCCCGAAAAGCCTTCAGACACCTTGTTCTGCTAGCCAGGTTCATCCATATGATGTCAAGGTGCTGCAGCAACAGCTTCCATGGGAAACTTTCAGGCGATTTGACAAAATTCAGATTTGATTTGACCAAACGAGCTGCTCACCTAGCAGAACCCAGAACATAGATCAACTTGGGTGTGACCATGTTACCCTGCAGTCATTACAGTCCAAGACTTTACATGGAAAGCAGTCATGATTTGGGAATATATGGTTATTTTTTTCAGAGCTTCTGACCTTCCCTTCCCATTAGCAATGTGAAACAGAGACACAATGCCCTACCATGGAGAACAGGCCCCTATGATACGTAATGCACAGAGTATTACCCATAGCCAGGAGACTCACAAACCTAACAGAGTTCCCATAAATTCCAATTTATTGTTCAAGTCGTATTATTACGTATTATTAGTTTGTTTAGTCACACAATCAATAGATCTGTTAGACCAAAATAATTACACACTGGATGTAGTCCAAGGGGGTTCTTGAGAACTTCCATTTATTATTCCTGCAAAAGGCACACTGGGATATATCAGGACGTCCCTTGCTGCTGAGCGATACAACTTTAATGATGTTTCCTGAACCTTGCTCAGCTCTGATTAGCCCTGCCTGCATTAGCTTTACAAATGAGGAACAGATCACTTATGTCGCCTGCCCAGCTAGTCTCCCTGGGCAGTACTAGGACGAACATGGAATAGAGCGTCAAGTCTATTCTCTGGTGTAATTCAGTCACCCCTTTGTGCCTTGATGTGTGTGTGGTGTTTTGGTTTTGGGGGTTTTTTTTGGTTGGTTGGTTGGAGGGTTTTTTGTGAACTTTCACACTGCGATCCTAGATCTTGCTTAAGCAAAACGTGACTGAGCCAGTCAGCTCAGTGTCTCTTTGTGCAACTTCTTAATGCACAGAGCACTTTGCCAACTGTCTGATAATGCAGTTCAGGTGAAACTCACCCTGGTCTGGAGAGCCGTCTGCCAGTTCCGTATTTCCATTCTCTGATGCCAGGCTGCCGGCTTCTCAGCCATCATCTCTCAGGCAGAGACCTGCAGCCCTCTCCCTCCTGACCGGCTTGCTTTTTTGTGCGGTTCCCTGACCACACCACGTTACTGACAGCAAGCCAGACTGCATTGCTGGCCAACATCTGCTCTTTGCTTACATTTGAAGGTGGTAAAAAGTGCATTGTCCAAAGTTATGGGTTACCACAGAGCACTTTCTAACAACCATCTATCTGTAAGGTGAAAGTGCTACAGAGAAAACATATTTAAAACAATAGACGAACCTTCACATATACTCATAAACTTACCAGAGATCAAAACCCACCTTCCCCTCAATGGCAGCGCCATGGGTGCTCTGGCAAGAGTCCTTCACGTCCCACCAAGGGGTTTTTCAGTGGTTACCCACTGATAATCACCAGTGCTTAGAGTAAGCTAGGCAGTTCAGTCTGGTTCTTTGTGGAGCTTGGGCCTTTGATCTCCAGCCTTCCTCAACAGACACTCGGCAGCCAGAGCTTTTCTCCTCTGGGCATAGGTTGGAGGTTTGCAGAACCAGCAGAGGACATTTGTGTTCACTTCGCCCCAGATATTTCCCAGGAATTCCACTTCACATGCATTGTCCCAAAAGAATTTTCTTGTTTGCCCTGGGGTTCAATGTAATCCTCTGATCATCCAGGGCCCCCATAAGCCAAAACCTTTTATAATTAAACTTCATTGAGGAAGGGTTTTTCCAGGATGTTACTGGAAATTGTCGTATCCACCAAAGCCCTCCACCAAGTAGTCCTGCATCTGGGCTGTGCAGGGGCACTGATGGCTAGCTGGCCTCCCAAGGATGCTTCTGGCACAGGCTATGTGCAGAAGATGCCGGGATTGGCCCAAAGTGATGGCAAGAACAAGCTGAAATAACAGCACCCAGAGCTGTGGTTCCCAACCTGTGTTTGGGGGACCAAAGTGGTCTTTGGAGGCTTTCAAAGTTGCTCTCAGCTCCCCTCACCCTGGCTGTTGAAGAGAATCACAGCCTAAGGACCCAGGCAAAGTGCGTTTCCACAAGGTTTAAAGACCAATGCAGGCTCCTTGCTGCAGCCAAAGGGACAGGAGCTGGGTGCTCCCATCCTCCTGGTTGTAGCAGGAAGCACAGCAATACCCTCTGCCTCCATCCATCGGTGCTAGGGTCCTTGCTGGAGTCGAAGGTGGGAGGGAAACACTGATTTTCTGTACCCCTGGCTGCAGATGGGAGCCACTGCCTGGGGACCCAGATAGAGGGCACAGAGCTGCAGGATGTATGTGGTTTCCCTGCTGCAGCCAGGGAGATCCACGAGCAAGGAGGCAAACAGCTTTTCACGGGGGGCTGCTGGCAGAGACTAGGGGTCCTTCAGGGCTGTAAAAAATGATATCTGTGGCCTTCGAGCCAAAAAGGTTGGGAACTACTGCCCCAGAGGATGGTGTGGTGGCCCAGCTCTCTGGGTCTGGTTTGTGCAGGTCCTTGATCTCAGCGGACCTGATTTGCGGAGAAGCTGAGTGCTTGGACTTTAACTGAACAGAGTTCACCCTTTGGGTCCATTTACACATCGATGAGAAAATCAACAGCACTGGGGCTCAGAGCCAGGGACAGTTGACTGAGGCTTGCGGGGCTGTACAATTGCAGTGTTGACATTCAGGCTCAGACTGCTGCCTGGCTTTGGGTCCTTCCCTCCCCTGTGTGGCTTTAGAGCCCAAGCTCCAGATGGAGCCAGACCATCTCCACCGCACTGTTACAGCCCACGCACCCAGATCGGCTGACCAGTACCAGCCACGGTCACGTTACAGGGCTCTCATTGCAGTGTAGCCTTACCCTTAGCATTTTCCAGCTTTGTCCTCCACCACCTGACTGCCTGAGCGGTTTGCTCAGAGAATCTGGAGGCTTTAGACGCCAAGCCACGGGCTTGAATCAGGTGCCCCTGTTGGCAGCAACCAAAAGTTGTTGCTGCCTGACAGCTGCGGGCAATAAACAGCTCTTGCAGTTGATTAAACAGCAAAAAGTGTTTGATAATCACAAAAGCTGTTTATTGCCAGGACACCCCCAGTGCCACAAACATTGTTCCTATTATATACCATGATGTTTTTTGGTAGAAACTCCTTAAAACTAGTAATTTGCAACTTGAAAATGAAGAAAATACATGTTTCTTGCCTTGTTGGGTGTTTATAAAAGATGGGCTGCGTCTTTGCATGTTTCATACACTTTTCATTTTTCACGTTCAACCAGAACAAACTGTGTAACTGAATTTATGGTGAGTTTAGCAACAGGAGAATAATTCTGTAAGATGTGGTTGGGTAATATTAAATTTCTCTGGGTTGCAGTTAGTTACTGTGTTCTGCAAAAGGTGAAAAACTAGAGGATTTATGGAGCTTTATTTTTTTTTTTTTAAATCAACATTAGCATCTCTCTTACTTTTGTAAACACTTCTGTTATGATCAATACATGCTATATGAAGGGACGGATAAATATTAGATAGATGGTTGTGTATCATCAGTGGGTCGTGAGTGTGATTATATAGCTACTTTGACAACATCTTTGGTATACATAGTCCTGTATTTCTTAGAACAGCGGTTTTCAAACTATGGGTGAGGACCCTTAACTGGTCACAGACCCTCAGGTACTGGATCACAGCACCCCTGCTGCAGCCACTGAAAGACTGGAATACATTGCTCAAAGCTGTAATTGTTGGGCAGTGGACATAAATCATTTTCTTCAACTGGGTCCTGAGGAAAAAGGTTTGAAAGCCTCTGACTTAGAGTATTGTCTTGCTTTATCATTGAGTGACTCCAGTGTTATACCTGTGTAGTCTCCATTTTCACTGTTCCCTAATATAAACAGCTGCTTTACCATGTGCTTTTTAACCATACTCTGAGATACCACATATACTTTTGAGTCATGTAAAATAATAATAAATAATTATTCAAATTCTCACTTTGTTCCCAACCCAAATCCAAATGGCAAGGTTAGAGTTTGGTTCTGGATTTCCTGAAATTCAGGCTTTTTTGGATTTGTGATTCTGATTGCTCTCATTTTGAAGATAAAAGATTCATAGATTTTTTCAGGCCAGAAGGGACCATTATGGGCATCTAGTGTGACCCCATGTGTAACATGGGCCAGAGAACTTTTAGAAAAATATCCAGTCTTGATTTAAAAATAGTGCCAGAGAATCCACCACAACCCTTGGTAAATCATTCCCATAGTTAATTATGCTCACTATTAAAAATATGCAAGTTATTTTCAGTCTGAATGTTTCTAGCTTCAGTTTCTAGCCATTGGCTCATCTTTATACATTTCCCTGCTAGATCGAAGAGCCCATTATTAAGTATTTTTTCCCTGTGTAGCTACTTATAGACTGTAATCAAGTCACCTCTTAACCTTCTCTTTGTTACGCTAAACGGATGGAGCTCCTTGAGTCTCTCATTCTAAAGCATATTTTCTAATCCTGCATCCTCATGGCTTTTCTTTGACCCCTCTCCAATTTATAAACACCCTTCTTGAATTGCAGTCCTGGATGCCAGAAGCGGTCAGTCATACCAGCACCAAATACAGAGAACAGAGGTAAAATAACTTCTCTGCTCCTACTCAAAATTCCCATGTTTATGCATCCTGGGATGCTATTCAGTCCTTTGGCCACAGCAAAGATCTGATTCAGTATCCTAAGTTCATGTTCACATTTAGATCACAAACCCTGTTTTAGCATATTTTTCCTCATTGGTGCTGCTGGTTTACTGTTTTCCTTTCACTCAGCATTGATAATGAAACTAGAGAGGTCAGCATCCCTTTTTAAATCTTATGCCCCTGTACCATTCTGTTGAATTTGCCTTTATAGCATACATAGCTATAAGGGACGCTGCCAGCCACTTTTGGTCCAGAGTTTGTTCTGCTGTAAAGCTTTTACGTCTTTTTTTTTCTTCTGGAATTTCAAAGTTAGTCAAATTTTTGTCTGGATTTAAACGTTGCCTCATAGCGCTTGCTACGCAAGTCCCTGATCTTGTACCTTCTGAACACATATGGCTGGACTCTTGCATGTACACACATAGTCTCATTCAGGTCTGCTTGTGGGCCCACTGGATTCCCTGCTTAGTTTGGACTGAAACCGAAAACGCAGGTTTAATGCAGGAGAGCCTGAGAGTGAAACTGACCAGAAACTGACTAATCTATTTTCACTGTTCCAGCTGTACTGAAAGTGGAAAGAGCAGAAATAATTGAACAAGTGATTCCCTGACTTCTCTCAGTTTTAATTATTGATGTAACTCAAGTGATGATTTTCTTTTAAATATATGTTTTTAAGCTATATTTGTGCCCTTTTTAAATCCAAGCAGAACTTGTAAGTAAAATCCTAATAATGCTTCAATTCGTTTGGACAAGGTTTTTAAAAGTCACTAGTGACCTTGGGTGTCACCATCTGTGGGCTCCCCACTTGAGACTTCTTAAAGAGGTCCGGCTAGTCAAGAAATGCTGATCACCCCCGCCCCCAGCAATCAGGCCTCCTGAAGATGTCTGAAATTGGGCACAAAACACTCAGATCCTCTAAGTAACTAGCCACTTTGGAAAAATCACTAGGTTTTACAGCAGTTTTTGTCTTAAAAAAAAAAAACCCTAATCTGAATCTTGTCAGCAGTAATTGAAAATAAAACATAATTTTTTGGTCTCATTGACTCATGTGATTCCCAAAGTCATCTACTCACCCATATGCTCCAGCCTGCATGTGATGACTACAAATCCTTAACACATCTTCTCTCCCAGCCTTAAAGTTTTATTCTGCCTACCAGGTTCTGTTCCATTTCAGTAGCTGAGTGGAAAAATTCTAATTTTGCTACTATTTTCCCCCATTCTAAAGAGAATTTTGAGACTTAATTATTTTCATTCCCTGCTAGACTAAATAATTAGGAGAAGGGACTGTTTTCCATAAGAACATTAAGTTCCATACTCCATGGAGTTTATTCTGCTAATGGAAACTCTACACCTTGAATAGCCAGGGGACTTTCAAAATGAGTTAATGCCTTCAAAATGAAATTTCTGAGACCAAAGTTTGTAGGGTTCTTTTACAACTCTAAAAATTATAGTATTTTTTCAAGTGTGATAAATGTAAAATGAAAAACAGGTGACTGATTAAAAATGAATGCATTGTTGAGTGCGCAGCCTAATTGAGTGTGAAACTTTACTTCAAGCAAAGTGATGTTATTGGAATGTAGATGTACAAAATATTATTGTTTAGTGGATAGTTCATAAAACATTAACCATCTGAAATCGAAATGGTAGGATTTCAGCTAAGAAATTAATAAGTGTTTTAACATACTGTCATAGTAACAGAACTATGACAAAAATGGGTTTTGCTTACAGAAAGAGAAAAAAATTGTTTTAATTTCTGATTTTGAGTGTTCAGTGACTCTCATGTTAAACTTTTCAAATGACAGCCCCTTCTTTTTTTATTTCTTAGATCAACTTGCTTGGAATCCTGTGGGTTTTCACTTGGGTTTTATCCAGTCATTGTAAAGTTTTGTGGATGAAGTCTTAACACACTTTTAAAAAACCTAGACCCTGAAACCTAGTGTTATTTCTATAGTTGATATCTTTTAATCTGATATTTGACTAGAAGCACGTTAGAGGTTAGTATTGCATAGAGGATGTTCAGTCTGTTTTATTTTCATTTCTTTAGCATCCACAGGACTTAATATATATAGACAGGTCCTCAACAGGAATGAATCAGTATAGCTTCCTTTAGGATGCATCTTTTAAAAATAAAATGTTATAGGTAAAATCTTATCTAATCTTACACTATACACCAGTGTTGGTGTTACATAAGGTACGTGTAGCTGCACACTGCCATGAAAAACAAGCTGTGTCCAGGACTTGATTAAGTCAGGGGCTGCAGCCCTGGACCCCACCGCCCTGCTAAAATCTGACCCTGGCCTGGCCCAAGTGGTGCATTGCTGCCACCCACTGTTGATTTCCAAAGGGATAGCCGTGTTAGTCTGGTCCAGCAAAGAAAACAAGGAGTTGTGTGACGCTTTAAGACTAACATATTTATTTTTCCCACGCGCTTTCGTGGGAGAAAATCCCACTTCCTCAGATGCTTCGAAGATGGGTGAACTTACAGAAAGGAATGAAACTAAATGCAAGGGGGTGTAAAACATAGGATCAGGTCATACAGTGACAGCAAATCAGAGCAGTTTTCAGGCTCAAACCATGGGAAGCCTGAAGTCAAATTACCTTTTGTAATGGGAAAAGAATCCATAGTCTCGATTCAATCCTGCTGTCACAGAATTTAGCTTGCATATTAATTTGAGTTCAGCTGGTTCTCTGTGAAGTCTAGATGTCTCAGTCACATCTCTGATGACAGTTGTTAACAAATCATTCATCGAGTGATTAGAAAGATGGAAGTGCTCAGCAACTGGTTTCTTTGTTTTCTGATTTCTGATATCAGCTCTATGTTCATTTATTCTTTTGCACAGGGATCGTCCTGTTTGTCCAAAGTATAAGGTGTTGGGGCATTTCTGGCACATGATGGCATAGATCACATTAGTAGATGAGCAGGTAAATGAGCCTTTGATGGAGTAGCAGGCTTAATTAGGATCTATGATGTTAGCTATTGTGCAGATATGTGGGCAGACTTGGCAGCATGGTTTGTTGCAGGAGGCTATCCTTGCCAGGCAGATGGAGCATCTCAGACGTATTTTGGATTTAGGGGGAGGGACTTAGCCCATGTATCAGAGAGTTCACTTGTAGTTTTGTCTGGTTTCCCATGCTAATTCTTCCATTTTACGTTTACTTGATTTATACTGTGATGTAGAGAAAGAAGACTATCATAAAATCTCTAGGTTCATGTGAGATACACACGACATTAATACTAGACACGTGGATATCCGTCATGCCAGTAAACTCAGACCACAGCTCCTTCCATCTCTATCACTAGCAGAGTTTGTCAAAAAAATGTTCAACATAGTTTTTCATCAAAAAATACAGTCTGGTGAAAGCAAAGTACTCTGTAGAACATGTCAATTTCAAATAAAATTGAAGCATAAAAATCAAAATGAATTATTTTTACTTCCTTGTTTTGTACTGATAAGGTTAAATATTTCATTTTCAACTTCATTATTTCAATTTATTTTGATTTGACTTTTCAGCTACATTAAAATAATACATAATAAATAATTAATATGAAGGCCAAGTTAAATATATATTTTATACTGAATTTGTATCTTACACTGTTTCAACATTATCAGAATGAAGTATTTTGACATTATCAAAACAAAATGATTCGATATTTCCAAGAGACTTCTTTTGGAGTTTTTGTTTCACCTTTCAAAGGCAAAAATTAAAACAAAAAAATTCCAGGCAGATGGAAAATTCCATTTTCCAACCATCTCTAATCATTAACAAATCGCCGATGCTTCAGAGGAAGTAGGAAAACTCGCAAAGATGCATCCAGCTGGTGCAATATTACACTGTTCCTTTCAGGTCATTGCTGGTAAGCATCTTACAGCAGGGGTGGAGGTTTGCTTCCCTTTGTATCTATGTTCCACCCTGCATAGCTGCATGTCTTCTTTATGCCCAAACAGTCATCTGGTCAAATCCTTTTGGTTCTGTAACCACCTATCACAGTAACTCTTGTGCATCCCAGTTGAATTAAGCAAGAACATGAGAAAGACGAGCAGGCCCCTTGTTACCGTGGGTTTCTCTCAGTTAGCGGGCACATGCTAACTGTGGCCTGGCTCTGCACTGGATCCATGTGGACAGACACCAGCATGCATCCAGGATGCCCCTGATGCTACAGATCACGCACAAACAGAAGAAATTGGTGGAATTCTGTGGCCTGCATTATGCAGTTGGGCAGAATACATGATTATGAGCAAGTCCCTTGCTGGCTATACAGTCTATGATATCCGACTTCGGCAGAGCTGTGCAAAAGATTGTCTACATGCATCCACGGCTATACTTAATGTTTCCGAATTTTTAAGAGCCAAGCCCCCTTGGGATGACGAAACCAACATGCCCTCCAGTGGTCTTGACGTACTAGCAGGGCAGCACAAGGCAAACTTCCTCTCCTTATCTTGGAAATGACTTCCTTTCATGGCTGCATCTCGTTTAGGTTCCTCCCAAAGGAAGAAGGGTGGCTTGGTGGTTCAGGTACTAGGTCTCAGACTTGGAGATCTGTGGACTGTTCCCTGCTCTGCCATAGACTCCCTGTCTGACCTCAGGCAAGCCCCTTCGTTGCTTAGAGCCTCAGTTTTCCCATCTGTATAATGGGGATAAGGGAACTGCCATGCCTCCTAGGAGCCTTGTGAGGAATTATATTCAAGACTATGAGGTGCTCAGCTGTGAGGGTAACAGGAGCCGTAGATAACAAAAAGGCAGCAGAAGAAGGAAAACAGCGCATAAAACTACCATTATTCTGTAAATGGCTTTTGAGACTAGATGAATTTATGATCTTTCTTGCTAATAGGGCTAGAATAAGCAAGAAAACCTATGATGAAGGCTCTACTGATGTAATGAATTTATATTTTCCACCTCGGCATACTCGCTGATTTACAGCTGAGCAGGAGACCTTAGATAAAAGCAAACAAAATGAAAAGACGACTCATGTTTTGGTTTCTTTTCTCCACCCCCGTGTGCCCTGTCAGGCCATTAATTCCATCAGAAAACACCGTTCCTGTTTTTTTCCCTCCAAAACCTCTCAGCTGTTACAGGGAGACAGCTGCACCCTCTGGAACTAATTACAGCTGTCTGGGAGATTTAGGCCTTGATCGTAACAACTTGAATATTGCTGCTAATTTTTAACACATATAGTTGGAAGATGTCATAATAGGCTGATATATGATAGAATCTTAAAAGTGCCATGCCACAGCTGCTACCAGGCATCTGGCAGGATGAATTGTAGAATATTGATTTAAGAATTAAAGCTTATTATTTTTACCCTTTTTCCCCCTCCCACCAAGGCCATTTGATTTCATGGACTGAGCGTGAACAGGTATGATGGCGTGTGTGTGCTTGCATAGAAAGGCAGGAGCACGCGTTCTGCATGTGTCATTGCACTGTTCTGGCTAGTTGTTTGGTTTCCAGTGGGTTCTTCCTTGGCTGGCCGTGTTGAACCTTTCACTGCTGTAGTCATTGCTGAGGTACTGAGTGATCATCTACCATGCAGCTGCTTAGATTTTTAATTCTGAATGGTGCTATATTGTTACAGAGTGAGTTTAACAGTGGCAAACTGTTAGTCCTTGTGCTACGTTTTATGAGCTGCTGTTGTTTCTGAGATAAAATCACATGGAGAGTTCTCTGTCTTCCTGCGATAGCATCTGACTCCCTTGCTTGCCCTCATCTGATTATTTTGTCCTGGCAGTTTGTTAAATTGCAGATCTTTTGTGGGATCTTTTAAAGGACATTCCCTTTGCCAGTCTGTATCAAATCCTTAGTTCAGACGCTCTGATTTCCCTGATTCTTAGAGTCTACGGCCTTAACACAGGAGCTTGTAAATGCCACAGCAGGGCTCAGAGATTATTATACTTTGCATTGGGATATTTGTAGATTTCTAAGTCCTCAACGCAGGCTACGGCACCCTCTGAAGCTCTAGCTGGCTTAAAGGCCATAGAGGGTCCTTGAGGATCAGAGTGTTTCTAGCTTGCTGGCCTTGCAGACTCAAGGGACAATGTCAGCTCTGTAGTGCACATAGTGTGGATCCAGAAATTTGGCAGCTTTGCAGACAGAGCCAGGAGAGTTTTCAGGCTCTGTGAATTGAATAGCTTTGGCTGAAGATTACAGACTGCACAGTCACAGCCAGCCGAGTTTGTGAACTCCATAAACCGAGTCTGTTTCAAGAAAGGGGGCAATCTTTGCTGAGACACCTGGCTTTAACTTCTGAGAGCCGTCAACCAGCATCTTCCAACCCTACCAAATGAAGAACTGTTTGATGCGCTAGGGCTCATTGTGGAAACATGTAGAGAACAAACGTGAAGTCTTTTTTTAAAAAAAAAAAAATAATACATTTGCCTCCCACTGCCCAGTTCCATACAATGATGAATCGTAAGTTTTTTTCCAAAAGTCCCATCACTTGGTTCCTCCAATTGTTCTCAACATCCATGGAGTGAAAAATCTCCTCTGGCCTTAATAGCAAGCAGAAATTTCAGCCAGAAATGTTTCTTTTGGTCTGTTTGAGTGACTTTTTAAAATTGGTAGTCTGGGAATGAGCTTTATCATGTTCCATGTCTGAACTCTGCATTCATGACAGTCACTTCAGACCAAAACTACATCTTCACCTTTTGTGGAGCTCCCCTACGGAAAATAAAACAGTGGTCAGTTTTCTGTTGGGTAACCAATGGCCTGGAATTTATCCTCCAAGACACCATGTCAGAGGGTGTTTAGTGGCCATTTACAAATGATTATCAGGGAGACCAAACTATTGCTAGTTATCTCTCTCTCAGCCTGGAGTGTTTTTAGGCACTCTGCTGTATCCCATATCATCAAGATATATCTGTGCATGTACCGTAGGCTGAACAGATCTGATCATGATCCACTCACTCATTTTTAAATTAATTCCTCATGAAAACAAGGGGTGGTGTGTGGCTCATAACTGAACACGATTCCTGGGAGAGGAGCAGTCCAGAGTCCATATGCTAATCATTTAGGAGGAGAGGGGGGACTGTTATCCTTTTTGAGGCATTCAGGATGGTGCTGACTGACTTCAGAAGACACCTCATCTAGCCCACCTCAGCCAAAGTGAGAATTGCCCAGCCTGGTCTCTTGAAAGAAGAGGGGAGACAGGAGGAAGACAGGAGAAGCGCAGCAAAATGAGCCCATCCCAAGGAAATATAAAAGGACAAACTGGGATTTCCAAAGGTGGCTAAAGGAATTAGGTACTCAAATCCTTCGGGAGATCTCAGCCCCAGAATGCACATGAGGAGAAATTTTCGAAAGCCCTCCCATGGCTTAGGAGTACAAGTTCTGTTGAGAGTTAGTGAGAATTGGGCTTTTAGATCACCAAGTCTCTTTAGAAAATCCAGCTCATGTTGCCTGAATCCAGATTCAGGGAGAGCCTGGGGGAAAGGACTAGGCTTGGCTGGGATTTTTTTTTTGGTGGGTTTGGAGGGTTTTGCAGAGTTATTTAGATGCTGGATGGAAGAGCTTGTAATGTATTCAGATGCAAGTTTTCAGCCACAAAAATGCAGCTTTAATTGTGTGCGGTTGCCTGAATGCTCACACGGTTCTAGTTTTACAGGCCGATTCCTTTGATAGCGAACATTTAATAGACAGACAGCATATGGGAAAGATCATACCACATCAGATGGCAGATATTATTTAAACTGGGCAAGCGAGCCCATTTGGAAGGGACAGGGAAATTTTCATTCCAAAGGGCTCGCCCAACAGCCAGCATGACTAGGGAAAGATGGCTTTGTGGTTAGAGCAATGAATGGGGACCCGGGACTTCTCTCTGCCACAGGCATCCTGCGTGACCTTGGCCAAGTTAGTCAGTCTTTGTGTGACTCAGCTCCCAAAATGTGTAGAGGGGAGATTTTGAGGCTTCCTTTTCACACAGGGATTTTGCAAAGATAAATCTATTGTTGTTCGAAGCATACTACCTAGTGTTTTTTATTTATTTTACAGTGGTTCTTAGAGATCCCCTTGAGATCAAGATCCCATTGTGCTAGACGCTCTGCAGACACATAGTGTGAAATAACACTTGATAGCATCTAAGTTGCCAAGACAAAGAGTGGGAGAGGAGAAGTGGTTCAGAGGATGTAACGTGCCTAAGATCATCCAAAAAGCAGGACCTGTGTCTCTCCAGTGTCCTATGCACTAGCTCACAGTCTCCTGCTACACCACAATGATACAAGCCCCTTGTGCCTTGCAGTTATTCCCATGCTTATGGGGTAAATTCTTCTAGTCTGATGTTGTTTTCTAACTCTGGTTTGGAGAGCTGATTTGCTGGTATTCGCAGCAGCTTCACTGAACAGATGGCAGACCAGTGGTCAGCAAAAGGGCCAGCAGGGTTAACAGCCCCTGGAAATATAACAGGCACCACTCTGGATGGCCCGTACCAAACAATTAAGTCTATTCCAAAAGATGGATACATTGCAGAATCGAAAAAGCAATCAAACAGCACAGTTTTTAAATCTGTAAGCATCTCATTTCAGAGCCTGCAGGCTACCTGGGCCCATGTAAACATAGACTATTGTAATTATTAACAGGAAATTTTCTGCTCCTGCAAAGTAAACACTCTGGGAGTAACACTTCAGCCCCCAGTTGATTTTTACCAGCCTTAACAAAAAAAAAAAGCCTCCTGAATAGAATTAAAACAGCAGCTGTGGGATAGCGTTTAAAACAATACAATCCAGGTTTCTGTGCAACAGCAAACAGTCTATTCTGCAGCCCTGAGCACTGGTGAATATCTTACCTATGAACAGCCATTCTCCAGAAACCTCACGCTGAAGTGTGCTGTGCGAGGGTCCCAACGGGCCATGCACAGCTAAACCCACTCAGACACCTCCAAGGAACACCATTAGATACCATGCAGCCTGGTTAGGAGTGACCAGACGTGAGGTCCACCAGGACTAGAAGCCGGGTCTAAGGGGTACAGGACGGCCTCTGCTGATCCACTGCTACCCAGCAGCCCTGGTAAGATTACGTGCATTTTTACGTTGGCCATCTGGTAATAAAACATCACAGGATGTACCGCCTTGAATAGTCAGACTGACAGCTTCCCTCGCGGTCCTTTATTGGTCCAAATGCCTTATTTAGACCCAGGAGTTCCAGGAAGTATGGATACGTGAAGGTCGACTCTGCTGCCAGTTGTAATGATGGGCCTGCCTCTTGGCTCACCCTTGGACTCTGGGCCTTGGGTTCTGAACATTTCTGCTCTGACCACTCAGCCCCGGTTGTGATGCTGACAACGAAGGGCTTTCCCCATCTACGTTGGCTTAGGTCAACTTATTAAGGTTAAGTCAACCTTAAGAGGTGATATTATTAAGTCGTCTTAAGGAAGTGCTTAAATCAACTTAATAAAAACCCAGTGTGGCCGCAGGAGTCTGTAGGTCGACTTAACCTTCCTTAAGTTGACCTTGGGGTCCAGTGTAGACGTACCCTTGAAGATGACCGATGAATTCTCCTGTGACGGGGAGCTCCCTGCCATTGGATCGTTCTTTTTATAAGCTAGAAAAATAAACAAGAGACATTGATACTGACAGACCCTGATGGCCAGCTACATTGGTGGTAGCTACATGTAGTTGTACTGTTTAGTGCAATCGAAGCATTTATTTATTGCTCTTTGCCATGGTGCCTGGGCACCAAGAAGGCTTAAACTGAGACGCTAAAGGCTTGATCTCAGCGCAGCCTTTCTTTTAAACTGAGATAGGTGTTTTCTCCATCTTTGGCTGGAAACTGAGCGTTGTGTCTGAGTTAGCACACCACAGTGAAAGCAACCGGAAGCAGAGAGCAACCGTCTTGATTATTTTAGCAGTAGGGACTGACTTTGTAGCAGACCAAGAGGCAGCGTTAGAAACAGGCAGCTGCCCTGCTCAGTAGCAAGGTTTGTATTTTAGTAGTGGAGCAAAGCAGTTTTAAATGAGCACTGACATGACTTTGACATTTTTTATTGCAGGTTATTTTATGAATGGAGCCAGCAGAGACTGTCGTGCTCCCTGCAAATAGGGAACCCCACTCCGAAAGGGCTGTGGTTTTATTCTCTCTCTTGTCAGCATCCCCTATATCAATGGGTGGGAGAAGAGAGTTAGTATAAACCAAAACTGTGGAACAAAATGCCATGTGCAGCCTCCAAACGTGTCTCGCTTGACTGCTGAATACTTCTTTCCACACTTTTTTAAAAACCCTCCTTTGTTGTTGACTGCCAGAGCGATCAGAAACCAGATGCACTTGTAGCTTCTCTGATAAGCTGTGGAGCAAAAGTTACAGGGTTTTGGGGAAGGATGCTGGGGGGCCTGTTCTCATGAAAATATTTCATTGAAGAGAGTAGATGGGGGGATAGACCGAAAGTTCCTTCTTTTCATCGCAAACTGGTTTCTGGAGGTGGAAAAATAATCAGTATACCACGACTTCCTGGGTAGGTGTCTGCTCAGGTCAAGCTAGGGCACTGTAAATAAGAGTCGGCCAGATGGTGAGACAGGCTACTTGCCCAAGTCTGGTCCCAGAGTTTTGAACAGGATAATACTGAAGGTGCCTGTCCTGTCCTGTTGCCAGCACCATGCTTCCATTTTCATGACACTAATTCAGTCAGAGCTAACGCTAGTGTGTTCACCTGAGCAGGAAGTCACACCTTCAGATCCTGTGAAGGTCTACTATAGGGCAGATGTTTCGCAACACAGGGCCATTGAGCACTGACTAGTGGTCTGTTGAGCACTGTCTGGTTAGAAATTGGTGGCTCCTACTCCTAACTTGTACTAAAAAGAGCTAAAAATACATTGCTACTTTCCAACATTGCTTTTCCATGTAAGCAACTTTTGCAGTTTCCTTTTGGCTAGTTTGTGATTGTCCACAGGAGTGGATGAACTCTGTGATGCTGAATGGGAAAGGAGGAGGAAACAGGCTGATGGCAAACAGAAAGAAAAGTAGAAGCTAAACAATGATGAATTGTAGGGGATGTATCCTCAAGACAATGTCTGTATTTAACTGTGGGCCATACAATGAAAGCTTTTCAGAACCCTTGCTCTAGGGGACTATGAATGGGATCTGGGGTCTTTTGCCTTGCGATCGTCACTGTCTAGAGTGGATCCAAAGCCACTGCTTCCAGGTGGTTATGGGTCGGGCTGGGACCGGTTCCTAGAAGACGTGTGTCCACATTGGTGATGTCACTGTGTCAATATTGCCACCATATATCTATATATATTTTGCCTTGAACCTCCTTCTAACTGCATTGTGTGGTCTCCTTTATTCGAAGGTGGATCAGAGGAGAGCACTTCAAGTACAAATTTAGCCGACCAGGAGGCAAACATGCCAGCGAAGGGAAGTGGTGGATTCGAAAGAAAATCGGGCCGTACTTTCCGCCTGTTAATCTTCAGGGGCTGAAGAAGTTCTATGAAGCAAGGGACTGGCCTTACCCAAAGCAAAATTGACAAGAGGAGAGTAATAAACATTGACCGAGAACAAACAGTTTCCTTGGAGTTTATAATTCTTACTTCTAGTATTTTTCAAATGGTCTTTTAAATACACATTTTATAGCAAAGTCATCAGGCCAGGGTGTCTGTCCATATGTGCCTGTCCTTCTGTCCAGCCTTCTTTCTATCTGTCTTCCTATCTACACATCTATCCATCTAATCATCTGACTTGTTTAATCTAGCTTATCTGTTGGAAGCCATGCAGCGAAATTGCCTGCTCTAGCACTAAATCAAATATTGAACAAATATAGATTTGGAAGGATAGTGGCAGTTTCAGATTTACAAGACATATTTAAGAAATGGAACAAAAGTGTTGGCCGTAAAATGGACCATGCAGTTCTGCTGAATCTGGAATGTGGGTTTATCTAAAATTCAGGCAGGTTGAACAGCCACAGCCAAAATGATAACATTTTAAATTTTGTGAATATTATCTGAAAACAAAATTCTACATGGAAAACATCAGGGCCGAATTCTGCTCTGTTATACTTATGTAACCGAGGACAAAATTGAACCGTAAGACTGTGAATACACGTAGTAGAAAGTCATCAGTATCCGTGCAGCAAGTGATACACAGTGAGGTGTCATTCCAGTATCAGTTGATGTTTCTGGTCTTTTATACCAATTACGGTGAACATCTGTGCAATATCTCCAGAGATTTTCCTGTGGAGCGGAGCGAGTTGTCTTAGCTCACAGTCAGCTTGCCCCAGCTTACTTTAGAGCACCCTGCAGCTCCTTGGGTGATTGGGGCATTCCTTCAGGCACAGATTTACGTAGAAAACTGGAAGCTTTTAAATCCTGGGAAAGCTTAAGTGTGTTCTTTCAAAAGTGGCTTATGTTGACTCTTGACTTCTGTGGAGGTCTCCAAATATTTGGCTGCAGGGTTGAATACAAGGAGGATTCTGATGTTTCCTTCAGCACTTGCTACTTCTTCCTCTGAGCAAGAGTCTAGTTCTCAGATGGATTATTAACCCTTTGGAGATACAAAGCTAACAATGGCGATAACAACATAGGATAATCTTGCATTGGGTTTTCTCACTAAAAAATTCCTGCCATGGGACCCTCTTTACAATTTCAACAACCATTCACCTCTTAACTGTTCTAGACTCTTTGGAGGCACAGAAGGATTATTTTTGCCCTGCTGTAACTCTTGTCCATTATACTGGCTGTATCAAAGCCTAATACTTATGCTCTGTTCTCTTAGAGCATAGCTGGGCTGAAAAAATGGTCCACTTTGGTTCAGCCAGAAGTTACATGCTTAATGCATGAAACATGAATTGAAGTTCTCCATGCTGTGTTGGACAGAATGTCAGTCTAGATGATGATGATGGTCCTTACTGGCCTTGGACTCTCTGGTTCTTTGAAAGGGCAGGTGTATTTTTGAGTCTCTAGGTATGACACTGACGTGTGTTTCCCTCCTCTGCTCAAGTATTTTAACACCACAAGAACTTCGGGTGGCTTGACAAGGATAGATGGGGAGAGAAGAAATGAAATAGCTCCTCTTTCAGGGAACACCAGTCAGAAAGAGGTTCTTTGCTAATGAGCCATCCAGACCTCAGCTGGATCTCTTCAAACAATAGAGGATACATTTGCCGAATCAGGAGTTGAAGGACCAGCTCTTTATGCAGTCAACAACAAAGGAGGAGAAGCTACTTTTCCTTTCTCTTTGCTCCTCAATGCTTCAACTCCTGCTAGCATTTACCAGGCAGACCCAGTTTTCCCTGGGGCCAAGTGATCTTCTTGACTCTGAAGACATCACATGATCCATAGATCATGACACTGATCCAACATGAAGATGTTCGTTGTGTGTGATGATGCAGCTGCCCTTTCGTCCACCAGAACTGCTGTGTAATGATGGCATCCTTGTTCTGCCCTGTGATTAAATGACTGGGGATGTCACTGTAAAGTGATAATCCGCAGTGACGCCTTGGAAAGTTAGCAGTATCATCCATAAACATGAGAAGCCTAGAATGCTTGTTACAGTTCGGTCTTTGATGTTGATAGGCCAGCCCTGTGGACTCTGCTGGTCCTAGTTAAACTCCAAGATATCACGTTAGCTCCCACAAGAGCTTAGAGGACTTGACCTCACTCGTTTTTTCACTTTAGCCCTTCCCCTCCAGCCACAGCAGCATGAGGAGTGTCACTATTGGTAAGTCAGTTGAGTTCACCCCACAATGAACTTTTTCAGTACCATTCCCAACTCCTCAGAATAATGACGGCAGAGGGATACCAGACTCAGAGCCCTGAGTGTGCTGTCTGTGCCATACACCCTCCAGATGCAAGAACCAGAATTCAAGTGTTGGGCTCTAAACACCTTATGGCAACACATTGATTGACCTTTGGAAACTGTCAAAGTTATTTTATTCTTTATACTGTAATTACCCATCCTTCTACCGGCTCCTATTATCCTGAAGAAGAACATCTCTGGCTTCCTCCAGTAGATTTTTAATGACTTTATCTCATGTATATCTGTTTTCACTGAGCACCATTAATCTTTCATAAGAGAGATTTCCAAGTGGCTAAGTTTAAGGCTCAGTATTGTCAGTTACCTAAATTCATTTCCTGAATCAAAGAAGAAAAAGAATGAAGCTGGAAAATACTTGGGTTTTAGAATGATGAGGACTCAAGAAAACCATAAAATGACTGGATTAGAATAGAACAGATTAATTCTCATTAGTCCCCCTCAAAAAACGCTTCCCACATCCTCCTTTTTGATTTAGAGTCTAAATTTTAAACCTTCCTCTATCACAGCCCATAAACATGGTTCCAGCTCAAACCATTGTACACTGCAATGTGGCTTGGCTGTCTGGTGTGGAGGAATCCCAAAAGAGGAAGAAGAAAGTGAAACAGGGTTGTGTTGGGAGGTGTCCTCAAAAAAAGAAAACTATTCCTAATTGGCCTTTATTATAATGGATTGTGGGTCATCTAATTAAGTTGCACTGAAGACGAGTTAAAATAAGCTCTACCTAACTAGACAAATTGCTCAAATTAGGAGGTAGTTTTGTACTGGGTATTAAAAATTCCAGCAATTTGCTTAGAAACCTAAAATCACTAGTAAGTATTTTATAGTGGACAGACCATGTGGACTCAATGATTCATAGCTCACATGTGTTGGTATGAAAAGGGAGTAACCACAAGCCAAATGTTGTTACTTGCCTCTTTTGCAATAGAGGCTCCATCCATGTACAGTTTCCTCACTTTCTGTGCTGGTATTGATATAAAAAGCCACGTTATGACCAGAAGAGCCTTCTTAGGTCTGCTGTGGAGTGATGTGCCCAATCAGTGGGTGCGGATGAATTTGAGGTGCAGCAACTCCAACTGTCTTGAGAGCACTTAGCACCATGTAGGATGGAGCCTGATGTCTGCAATTTCAATCTCTTCTCAATTGACTGAAATGCAACAGGACATGAGTACCAGGAAAAGCCTGAGCTCTCCATGCATGTGAGTCGACACCCTTCTGCCGTCACCTCTTGGAAGATGATCTCTGAGTGCAAAAAATGGACAGATTGAAAAAGGCGGAGGAACAAACACAACATAAGACTTTAAGACTCAAGGAGCAGAGGACTCATAGCAGTGGATATAGAGCTTTCTTTGTTACAGGTTCAAACTCAGCACAAACAACTAGTGAGGGAAAGGTGTTGCCCCCATGGTTGGAGGGGGCCTGTGTGAAATTGGTTGATGATCTCGGGACAGTGGCCCCAAAGCATCCACATTACAAATACTAGCACTGATTTGAACCCATGTTGGAGGAGAAGCCACGGCTGCTCAGACCCCAGAGAATCTCTCGCCTCTTGAGGAGAGGTCAGTGTAAAGGCCTGAGGGTGGCAATGATGTGGAGCGGGCCACTCCACTCCAGTCAGTCAGCACCTCCGGCTAGCCTGTAAGTGTACAGCTGTTGTTGAGAACTACAAATATCTATATACAAATCAAGATAAGAAATGGACAGGAAAAGCACTAGCATGAATCTGGCCAATTGTCCTGTGGAGTGTGTGCGCGCATGGGTGACACACACACACACACACACACACACACACACACACCCCCAGAGAAAGGCAAGAGATGGCTCAGGTCTTTCTCAGAGACTTATGGATGGATGGAAATTTTTAGCTGTCTATCTTGCACTTTCTCTCCTTTCATTTCACAGCACAGGCAAGGTGTACTCCATAAAGAGCAGATTTCTGGATGAGGATTAGGAGAAACAGACCTTAAATAATCAGTGGGGGCTTCAGTCTTTGTAACCAAGGGTTTAAAAAGCAACCACAAAACATGGCATAGAATGAGATAAAACAGCTGTGCATTTCCTCAGGTGGGGGACACATGCCTCGTGGAGGCTTCCAAAGTGCTGAAGTAACAGGTAATAAAGAAGGTGAACACTGGATTTAACACAGTCCGTTTGCATCTAGAGGAACGTTTGACACTGCATCTCGGTGATGTAAAATCACAAAGGTTTCCATGAGAGTCTGTGCCCCATCCGCAGCATTACTCAGCTCTTTCTTTTCCTTTTCTCCCTGAGCCTGCCCTCCCTCCCTTTGAGCTTCACGTTGTTTCCTTTTTGAGAAATTTACTTCACCTCTTCTGCAAAACCAATTATCCCCTCCCATGAACTCGGGGGCCTGGAGGAAGCAGCCTCAGCAGCTGTGGAGTGTTGTGTTTTGTCCCATACTCCGTTCCCACTGGCTCGGTTGTGAAGAGGTGGGGGAGAGAGACAGACAGACAGACAAGAACTCAAACCACTGCAGAGTCGAGCTGGGAAACGGAA
Organism: Podocnemis expansa; assembly: GCA_007922195.1. Lineage (NCBI taxonomy): Eukaryota > Metazoa > Chordata > Testudines > Podocnemididae > Podocnemis > Podocnemis expansa. The sequence continues at coordinate 1,591,259 of ML682107.1, forward strand.
GCATTCCAGACAAATAGTGATCATTCTCCAAACAGCAGTGCACAGGCTATAAAAATACTGCTCTTCCTTCCCCTTTTGCCTATAACATCAAGGGGGGCACTTGCAGAGGGCTCTTTTCTCCTTCCAACCCACTTTCCCCAGCACTTTGTTTGGAGATTGTCATAGGAAATAATACAGACCCCCCAAGTCCCCCAGCACAAGGGAGGGGACCTGGGAGTATTCCCAGTGGAAAAGGAGAAAAAAGTGCTGAATGTCTTCTAGAAGTTGTGGAGAGGTTGAAAGTCAGAGGGTGTGAGGATTTGAGTGTCTCTGAAAGGAGGCATGGGAGAGCAGGTTCATTTGGGGAGGAGAAGGAGGTGAAGGTGTTGCTTGCATGTCCAAAGCTTGTGTCCAAGTGGCTGCATGTGGGGTGGGGGGATTAATTTCTAAATTGCACCCTTGCATAATCTTGTAATGCACAGGCATTGTGGTCCATAAGTGTATTTCACTGACAGGCGTCAGTCTAAATTGGCTTCCATCCCCAAAGGAAATACTCTTGGAGACTTAGTGACACTGATTGAAGGAGTAGTCAGAGAGACTTGCCAGAATTATGACCCACCGCAGTTGTTTCTGGCCATCATATGAGAGGCTTTGTGTTGATATGAATATTTGAAAGATCAAATGGGGATTTGTTGCCCTCCTGGGCAAAGGGTACATGTGTGAGAAGATTGTTCAGTCTTTGTTATCAGTTACTATGCTCAGCTACTGAGGGAGAAGAAAACATACCATGGGATTTAAGTGACCATATTAGTGAATGGTCAAGTGGAAATGTTCACGAAAGCTAGTTTGTCCAAGCAACCTGGGGAACTGAACGAACGGTAGGTCAAATGCCAGCTCCCATCACAAGAGACAAGTGATGCACTGCATGCAGTCTAAAAAACAAAACCATGCTACAATAAAAGAACATTAACCATTTGACTTACAGCTCCAGACACGAGGTCATTCTGAGCGGAGTACAATGGCTCAGAAGAGAGGATGACCTCAGTGCGATCAAAACTCACTCCTGTCATGCCTGTGCTACGGGCGGATTAGCTGTGCAAGCTTGTGTGCTGGTGGAAAGTCAGATGAGCTGTGAGCTACATGGGGCCCAATCTCACTGCTGCTGAAGTGCATGAGGGTTTTGTAACTGGCTCTGGTGGAAGAGGGATCAGACCCTAAACTCATTGCGAACCCACTGTTTACTTTAGACAGTAGGACAGATTTCAGTTTGGGGCTGAGCATTAGCAAGAACATCTGAAGCCTGCTGGTTGGTGAAGGGTTGTCGCAAAGCTTACGAGTAGAATATACAGATTATTTATCATCTATAATACTGGAAGGATCCAAGTGCACTTCCCAAGCGATCTATGTGCAGCCCACTGAAAGGCAGCCACTTCTGCAGCAAAGGCCAAATAGTGCTGAGCACATTGTGCAACAGCAGAAAGAAGGACTTAGCTTGGGCTAAAGGCTTTGGTACACACTGGTATGTAAAAGGCCGAGGGGGGTCTTAACATCCTTGCAGAGCAGTAGAAAGAAATGAAGGTGAGCCAGGAGTTATAGCACCTTAGCCCTTCGGCCAGGCTGAGGAAGACATCAACAGATCAGTAAAATATTAGGGGTGGATCATGTCTGCCCCGGTCTTCCCAATGGTTGCATCTGTGGTGCGCAGCAGGCAGTAACTTGTTTTGCAATGCAGAACATTTTATCCCTTGGGGGCTATTTCTGTTTTCTGCAAGATACTAAATTGTTTGGCTGGTAGCTGGAAAAGTCCAGTGTGGTGCATGGTGATGTTCCAGCCAAGAACTGCAGGGCTCCAAGCAATGTATAGGGACATCCAGCCTATAAACAAAGTTTATGGCTTAATTGTGGTCTCATAAATATTTGCCATATTTCTAAACCAATGTTCTTTTGCTTACTCTAGGAACAATAGAAGAACATTTTGTTCCTGTTACTGTGGAAAGGCGCTAGGGTGAGCACTGAGATACTGCATGTCACTCTCATCATCTTACTTTATAGTTGGCTGAATCAAGGAGTCAAGGGCTCAATCCTCAACTGGTGTAAACTGGCTTCACTGCATTGCAGGCAGGATGCTTTGCCTGTTTACTCCAACAGAGGTTCTGGCCCAATGTGTCTCTCCCCAGAAGAGAAAACAAAAAGCTAACAGAAAGGACAAACCCATTCTCTCATGATTTGCCTGGGAGATACCACAGCTGCTCCTTTGCAAAGCAATACAATCTTCAAGCTTTTTTCAGAAATGTAACTTCATGCAACCCTCCTGCAATCTAGGCAGGGACAGGAGCTGCCTGTACATATTGCCTTGCCAGATGTTATTCCAAGTGTCATGTTTTCACTTGCACAAGGCAAGTTTTATGTTGCTGAGGTCAAACATATATTGCAATCCGGGCATCTATCTCAAGCAGCTGTCACCTGCCCTTCACCAGGGCATTTGGGCCACTTCTGGGGCATTTGTTTTTCTTCCTAGGAGGAGGTGCATCATACACCCCACACACCATGTAATTTCTTTTCTTTATTCTGCCAGCGAGATGAAGTATCTTGTGAATGCCAAAAGGAGAGTTTCCTGCACCTTCCGAAGATTGTGACAATGCTATTCACTTTAAGCTTAGTTTACGCTGTCACAGCGTGCCCAGAGATGCCAGGACTATAAATTGTCAACCCTAGAGGTGCCGAGGTTCAGTCCTGGCTCAGATTAAGCACTGCCTTCAAGACAAGTGTGCCTGTCGAACATTCATTTCAGTGCCTCACTATGAGTTTTAAAAAGGATTTAATCCCCACCGCCACTCTACTTTCTATTTCCCATCGCCTTTGCGGGTTTAATGCAAACAAGATGTCCTCAAGAAAGCATTCCTCATGCAAAACTCTGTCTCTTTGATTGACGGTGAGACATCTAAGCAAGAGTTACAGCAGCAGATGTGTTAGTGAGTGCTGGATCAGCGTGTGTGATAGGAGCCTTGCCTACCGGCAGAAAGACTGTGTCTCCTGGAATGTAGCTCTTATACGATGTCTAAAATGACGGTGCCCCTTTGTTGTGAGTGACTGACATGTCCCACAGGCGTAGCTTTCTTAGACTAGTCGCAAGCAGCCTCTTGGGTTGGCTTTCCCTCCCTAATCATTTTAATTGATTTCTTTTGGTTTCTAACCTCTGGGTCAGGGATAATGGAACACAGACCATCATTTACATTCCTGTTTGCTGTGCATCATACTTGTTAAGGCTTTAAGACACACACACTATTTTTGTTGCACTTCGGTGTAGTGGTGGAAAGGTAATATAGATTCAAAGGCAATAGTAAAGGTACAGTTAAATGAGAAATGTTTCCCCTGGACCAAATAATAAAAGTTAATAGTTATAATATGATACCTTAATTAATAAAAGAGAGAATTATTTGGAAGGTTTTCAGGAAATGTGAACTACATTGTTTTACCTGTGACTAGACGTCTTCTTGGAAGGATCTTTTTTTAGAGCCATACATTGAAAACATAAACTTGTGGTGCATTCAGCTTGAGTGTGATATTTGAAATGAAAGTAGGAAATGCTCTCTACCCCAAATTTCTTCTTCTTGTGCAGTTTTTGAGACTAGGGAAGCAAACACCCAGATAGTACCAAGCAATAAAGATTAGGTGTTGGACATAAAGTGTGGCAGCTTTTAGTCTATCAGTCAAGAAAGCCGTTAGTAGAAAGAGTCTCCCATAACTACTCCATTATCTTTTTCATATTTTGCTGGTTCATCTGGTTTAGTCTAATCTTAACTGATCTTCCTCCTAAAATCTTGAGTCCCAAAGAGGTCTATCAAAGCTTTAACTGAGAAGTCAAGATGGAAAAGAGTCCTTAGGCCACATTGACCATCACGGGTATATACACGCAGGGTGGGTCTCTGAGCAGTGTTGATTCACTCAAGATTTAATGACTCAGGTAGTGAGGCTTCCATCAATTCCTTGGGGAAAGGATTCCTCAATTTAATGCATCTCAGCTGGGTGTTTCAAATGGCAGAAAAGAGGCAAATTATTAACAGTGAGGGTCATTCACCCTTGCAGCAGATGAGCAAGACATATAGTAGATTCTTTTATCATTTGGGGTCTTAAAATCAAGACTGAGGGTATGTCTATAGTGACAGCAGCAGATTCGCTGCTGTCAATTTGAACTTCCCAGTTCAACTGAGGCATCTGTGAAGACCTGCTCAGTCGACCAGGAAGTTGATTGCTGAAGTCCATCCTCTCAAGCAGAGTTGCACTGAGTTGAAGAGAGAGCATTTCCCTTTGAATCAGAGCAGTGATGCCGCCAAGGTAAGTGGACATTAAGTAGTTGAAGGGAGATACGCAAGTTATTTTAAGTAACTTGCATATCTTTCTTGAACTGCCACTGAAAATGGTGGCAAATGTAGACTAGGACCCCATGTCTTGCCATGAGATACACTGTAGCCCAAGCAAAGGGAGTGGATGCAAGGGGTTATTGGGTGGGATTCTCGGGGTTATGTTATGCCAGAGTTCAGCCAAGATGATCAAAATGATCCCTTCTGGCCCTAACATCTATGAGTGAAGTGTCCGTATTAAAGTAATATTGAACAAGAAAGTGTGTGTTGGAGAGAGTCCAGCGGAGGGCAACTAAAATGATTGGGGGTTGGAGCAAATAACTTATGAGGAGAGGCTGAAGAAGTTGAGCTAGTTTAGTCTGCAGAAAAGAAGAGTGAGACGGGCTTTGATGGCAGCCTTCAACTATCTGAAGGGGGTGCCAGGGAGAATGGGGCTAGGCAGTTCCCAGTGGTGGCAGATGACAAAACAAGTAGAAATGGTCTCAAGTTGCAGTAGGGCAAGTCTAGTTTGAATATTAGGAAAAATTGTTTTCGCCAGGAATGTGGTAAAGCACTGGAATGGGAGATGGTGGAGTCTCTCTCCTTAGAGGATTTTAAGGCCCAGCTTGACAAAGTCCTGGCTGGGATCATTTAGTTGGGATTGGTCCTGCTTTGAACAGGATTAGCTAGACCTCCTGAGGTCCCTTCCAGCCCTAGTCATTTATGATTTGATGTGTGCATATGGGGGCAAGAGCGAGCACTAATGTAACATGAGAACAACAGATTTGGTGATGGGTACAGAGCACATGCCCAAAACGGGTTTTGAAGGTACAAATTAGCCCAAATCTTTCCTCCCAAGCATAGCCTAGCCCACCAACCTGCATCCCCAAAGTGAATTTTTTCAAGCAGATTTCTAATCCTCTGAGAACTGGTCTTGGAAGTGTGCACGTACGGCAATGCATGTGTTTGACCCCACCCAACCTGTTGCCTTGCCAACGAGCTGGATTGTCAGCCATCGTCTGTTTTTACAAGTAATGCAGGGTGATTGTGTCAGCCAGCACCTCCAAATGTGTTCTGCACATGTTCCCCTTTGGAACGCTGGTGCACTCCGGGCACACTACATTCTTCACTGCTGAAACCTGAGTGCTCCGGCGTATTCAATACTCACTCAGCGATGGCTGCCTGCAGACAACCTTAAACCCTCTTGCTTGGAAGCTTTCCATGTGCTTCCTGCCCAGTGGCTCTGCTGGACTCTCCATGGTCGGCAAGTGTCGCGGCACTCTGGGTGTTGGGCCGTGAAGATGGATGTTAGCTTGGGATGATGCTTGACGGTCCTAAGGAGGGTTGTGGTAGGTGATTGAAATATCCAGAGCTATTTTCCCACTTGATTGGTTTCTCAGGTTCCCCCCAGTCATATTAGACAGGAGGGGACATATTTTTTGTGTGAAGATGGAAGGAGGCTGCAAGGAACTCCTGTGTGTTCTGGCAGGAGGATGGATCAGATATCTCATGATGTTGATGAGTGACCATCTCCTTGTGGGACACCAGGCCCAGGTGTTGTCTGGTCCAGGTTTAACAACATTCCCCTTCCCTTCCCTGCAACTATCAAAAGAGCACTTTATTATTTGAACTTATGGGATGGCAGCTATCCTTTCCCCTGCCAGCACGTATCTGAAGAGGACAGTCTAGTTTTCCTCTGTCGTGAAACTGCTTCAAAAAGCAAAGCCTTCATTCTCTTCTCCACACTGGTACGCACATGTGCAAGCACATATACCCCAGCTCCCTTACTATCTTAGGCTAGCCTCTGTGGTTTGGGAGTCAGGAAAGAGCTTTCCCTTGGGGGAAGGGTGTTGCATAACAGACAGCAGCAGGGATGGGTTTGGTTCATCTCCCTCTGATGCTACCATTAGCAGCCACAGTCAAAGAGATGATAGACTAGTTGGACTCCTCCAGTCCAACTGGATCCAGGATCCAAGTGCCTCTTTTCTTCCTGTAGCAAACTGCAAATCCAATTGTTTGAAAGTTCTGCAGAGGATCATTTCTCAGGTATGTTGTCCACTCAGTCTGGGACCTCTTTGTCATCCCATTTCTCTCCATTTCTCCAAGGGAAGATGTGCACGTTCCAGGCAGACATCAGTACCTCCTAGTGGTGCTGTGTCCACTGGAACAGCAGCTTGAGCTGGGAATGGTTCCACTTTACACGCTCTTTTAGGCAGGATTTGTTTCTAAGACGCTGCAAGGAAAAATCACATGGGGTTTTAGGGCCCTTTCCATCTCCCTGCCCTCCCCAACGTGTGATGGTCCCTTTTCAGTTTGCCAGGAAAGAAGAGAGGATTGACAAGCTCTTCACTGCAGGGATGCAGCCTGCGCTCTCTCTTGTCATGTCTTGCCACCAGCCACCTTCACTCCTGCCTCACCTTCCCTTGAGGTCAGCTGTAATTTCCCAGCTGGCTTGCAGCCTGGCAGGGAATGGTGCAAAGGAGTTAATAGGGCAGCGTCTGCAGTAAGAGCCAATCATAGTCAGACGTGGATAGGAGTAGATTAACTGTACATGTGTGCTTAGTGCCCAATGATGGGTTGATCCAGCCCAGAAGATGATGCCACTGGTCTAGCTGAAAAGAGGATCCCTGTGCTGGGTGGGGAACGTGACTGCACCACTGAGGCCTACGAAGAGGTCAGTTCTGTCCATGCTTCACCTCCGGTGGTTCAGAGCTGGTCATCCATCCATCGGACCCTAAGAGCTAGTCAACAGGTAGCAACAAAGCTGGTGTAGGTGTATCCTTTATTAACACGCAGACCTTTCAAAGCTGCATTTCCCCCTAGGCAGCTCCACTGAGTCCCTCGTATAAGTATATCTGGCCTTACAAATGAGGCTGGGCTTGGTCAGTATGCAGACGAGGGACATCCCAGGGAAGTCTTAGCATTGCTGGCAGTGCTAGCATTAATCCAGGAGCAGGTGCTTCCCTGTGAGTGAGAAGCAAATGATGCCCAAGTGGGCGAGAGGGCTCACTGCATGGCTAGAAACTCAGAGAAGTCAAGCCCACTGCACTCCTGATGGCTACCAGGCACATCTGCAGGCGAAGAGGGGTGAATGTGGAATCGTCATCTCAGGCTCCCTGCCTTTCTCCCAGCAGTCGTGGCTCACACCTTGATTATGAGCTCTCCGTGACAGAGACTGGCATCTTTGTGACTTGTTTGTGCAGCACTGAGAAAACCTGCTTCCATTTCTCCTCACAGCGCTCTGAAGAGCACTCGCTGACTGGTAGGTTTGCGTACGTCTCCGTCTTAGGGCCTGGTTTGTGTAAGCAAGCAGAATGGTTAAACTCAAGCAAAGTGTTGCCACCTGCTTCCTGCAGGTATCTCCCACCAGGCCTTTTTCTTCTTCCGGCCAAAGAGCCCATCCCACTGGTTTGAACTGGCTCCTCCTTAAAGGAGCTACCCCATCTGGGTTATCAGGGCATGACGTTTGGGCTGGGTTACCTGACCAACTTCCCTCACCCCAATGCAGAGCAATGCCGTCCAGAAACACTTGTGTGCTCACAATCTAGCGTGTCTAGCATCACGAGGCTTGGAGCATGATTTGGGATTCCTAGGTGCTACTGTGTGCTGATAACTTAATGCTACAAGTTAGCCTCTCTGACTCTTTCTCTACTTTTCTAGTAGGATACCAGGCTCTTTGCTTTGCTCTCTTAAGCTATTACATTGGTTGCTGGGTGCTGTGAAGAAGCATCCAGCTCCCTCTCTAGTAGGGGCTGCGTTCTGTTGTGGTGCGATGGGATTTCTGCATGGTGTGAATTATAATGCACACATAAGTCTTCTGGATAAAAGGCGCTATATAAATGTTCAATACTGCTGTCACTAATATGGAATACAAATGGCCTATGTAGGGGCTAAATGATTTCAGCTCAGCCACTCTACAGAGGAGAAGACTAAGGCCATCTGTAGTTGCATAAATTAGGAAAGCGTGGAAACCTGACACTTGGAATCAGGGCTATCTATGTCAGATTGAACGTGTGGGAGTGAAGAGGTGAGGACTGTGCCATTTAGTTGTCTCTAGGGGTGCCAAATTCTTAAATTGCATGCAATTTCTTGACCTAGGCCTTATTAAAAATAAAATACATGGGTATTTAAGTTTTGTACATCATCTGCTTGTTGAAGTCTCTTCCAGGAAAGCTGTCTTCTGGGGAGGTAAAAAGAAAATATGTGCTGTGCGTTAATAATATGCAACATGTTTACCTTCCCACAGAAATTCAAGACTCAGCTGGAAAATCTTTAACAAGTGAAATTATATTTTAACATGCTGTTCCCAAATATGGAAAAGGTCATTTGTTAGGAGAGCTGACCTTTCTACTCGGATCAGGAATAACAGGTCAACGTTACATGCAAATGTTTTGAGCTACAAATGGATCAATGAGTTAAAGCCCACTGATTCTGGTCCATTCAGTGCCATCTATGTCTTTGGATTGGAATAGCACCTAAAAGCTCCCGCCCAGGCTAGGATCCCATTGTGCTAGGCGCTGGATGATCTTCTGTGATGCTGTGATTTGATGACAGTATCACTTTGCAGGACTGAGGCTTAAATAGACAAGACAGATGGAGCCGTTGTTCCCCATATTGTACAGAGGTTCACAAACAGGTGTTAGGGTTTGTTCCAATCCTCCCTTTTTTGTGGCTAGACAGAAGGAGGATTCTGAAGATTTTCCTGCTTTAACACAGGGACAGGGTATGGAGAAATTTGAGAGCTGCTCATCTATAGTATACAGCAACATGATCAATTCTGGTACTTGAAAATGGGTACAACAAGGAGCCTGTGATCATCCAAAATTTAACATCCATAAAATGCCTTTCTATCCCCAGCCACAAAGTATTTTATGCTAGTCTTTCCAAAGAGTATTATTTCTATGTGAATGATTCATAATGTGCTGTGAGTCGTTTTAAAATAATCTTGCTCTATTCTGCAAATTGCAGTAAAAAAAAATTAAACTCCTCAATGCTAAGCAAGCTCTTTGGAGCTGGCCTTGCTTTGACACACATTTTTCCCAGCCTATGAATTTGGCTAAGCAATTCAGAGTGAACGGCTGGGTATGTGAAAGAAACCTTAAGGTTAAGTTGACCAGCTGCTGTCAGTTTTGGCCGATATGGGATAACTTTTAGGATCATGTATTATTTTTCATTTAATCTGATTATTCCTAACTGGAGTTCTTCAGGTTAGTGTCAATCAAAGAGTGTCTTTAAAAACTTTCATTCGCACTAGAGTTTTCCAACACAAATATTTTTTCCATTATGGTCAGTTTTTATTTGGAATGAAAAGATGGCCCCTAATTGCTTAGCGAGGGTCTGAAATGAAGCAATGGCAGCATGTCTGCAGTTTGCTGTCTGATCAATTGATAACCTAGAGCCAAACTGACTAGTGCAAAGTGAAATCTAGGCAGCTTTTTGTATTCCATGTGCAGAGCTGGTGAATGAGACTGGCCGACCTCATTACCATGGCTTCATCTAATAGGGATGTTTTAGCTGAGTGAAATGGAACAGGGAAAAGATGGGGCTGAAAACAGAGACGTCAGTTTTCTCTTCCACTAAGGAAGCTGTTTCAGGTCGTCTTGTAATTCTCAGTGTCTCCTCTCAGTATGAACACAAAGACCTCAGGGTTTGTCAGTACAGAACAAGCAAATAATGCAGACCTAATAGATCTTGAAAGCACATTGCTGGATGGCTCAGATTCCCAATATCAAACTGACTAAGCTTTTATTATTATTGTTTATTCCTCCACCCTCTCGGCACCTCAAAATACATGCAGGGTACAACACTGACACATGTTTCACAGTCATACCTTCCACTACCTGCCCAGGTAGGGTGTTTCCAAAGTATTTGAAGGACTATCATTTAATTACAGCACCATTCTTTGTTGTACCAAATCAGCTTTCATAGACTTTCTGGTTTTGGGGTTGTCAGATTTAAGGGGTGTCAGATTTAAGGGGTTTTGCAAGCACAAAGAGACTTTATATATAGTTACCCAATCTGCATTTGTAACTATGGGGTTTGTGGGTGCAAATGTTGTACATGACTCCCAGGATCATTAAGATCACAGCTGGAAGGAGTCACAAATTGGAGGTAGTCCTCTCATCCAAAATGTTTCGTTCAGCCTTTAGAGCCACTGCAATTGCTCTTGTCGTTCTAGGACTTGACCTAAACTCTATTAAATTTAGTGAGTCTCTTTCCATTGATTTTAACAAACTTTGGTTTGGGTCCCTCGTGAGACCAGACAAATGGGCACCTGAAAATCTCTGGAGCTGACTGCTTTTCCCCCAGCGAGATGCTCTTTGATTACTGCGGTGAGCTGGAACTGTCAGCTTCAGCCCTCTCTCAGCACAAAGTGACAGGTAAGATCACCAGGCCCTTTAGCCCGTCATTTTGCAGCTTCGTTCCTCCTTTGTAACTCACTCAAGTGAAGCAGAGAGATATTACCACAGCAGGTTCTTATTTCTATTAAGGTCTAATGCACCACGTCCTCCTCAGTCCCCGCTCACTCCAAAAACTTTGTGGAAGGCTGCCCTTGACTGACTGGTGCATCTTCCCTCTTCCCTTTTTTTGGAGTCTGCCAAGATTTCTCAGATACTGAGATGATCCAGTCTGGCTTCTCTAAGTAATCAGCAACAATTCAATCCCCATCATATTTAGCAGTTACTTCTAAGCACTTTTCATTTTCAACATGCTGGACAAATGATCCCGGGGTTGTGCCATATGGCTAAAAAGTGGTGTTAGAAGCTGGGTGAAACCTTGTTATGGATTGAGTTAAAATTTCACTGAGATTGATAGGCGTGAATTCACCCTTCAGTTCACATAACGGCAAGCATAAGCTCCCACCTGAGACAAAAGGAGAGTGTGTGAACCCTTCCGGGAGCTTTTGCTAAATATTGTGTTGGCGAGGGGTGTGCTTCAGGGAAGGCAGATCAGACAAAAACCAGGAGACACTGAGGCCTGGTCTATGCTAGAAATAGGTTGGCTTAACTACAAGAGGTCATTTGGAGGTGAAAACCAGTGTTGTTGGCTGACCAAGTGCTAGGCTGAAGGAGAAATTCTGTCAGCCCAGCTCCTGCCTTTCAAGGAGATGGATTCACGGCAGCGATGGTGGCACAGGTTGACGTAGGTAGTGTTTACACTGAAGTGCTGCAGTGATGGTATAGTGTTTCCAGCATAGAGGAGCCCGGAGAGAGAGCTGCCAAAGGAGCAGCTGAAAACATGGTGACTGACTGCCGGAAAAAAACTAAGAGATTTGGGGTCGGGGTGTAGGCTAAAAACCGTGAGCTTGGTGCTATGAGCAACAGGAGCTTTCTCCTGGTATATGATTCTTCCAGCATTCAGAGAGCCAGTTCTTTGTAAAGAAATAAAATTACAACAAAGGAAAATCCACCTCTCCTCTTTTCTACATCCATGGGACACTTAGCTTTGACTAACCAGTTGGGTCAAAAAGAGGCAAAAATGCCTTTCAGTGTTAGATCAATTTCTCATCCAGGGTTAGAGGTCATTGAAGAAGGCATGGAGATATCTGTAAAGGAATCTAAATTTCAGAGCTTCTCAGATAATGCTGCTGTTGAAAAATGCCCAGGAGATGTCCCCAGAACAGGCGTGACATGACAGTAGCAATGCAAACCTTCTCCGTGCTGCTGGCCCATTGTGGTGTGAGGCTCATTCTTGCTGTCCACAGGACTAACAGTCACCCCTTATGGGCCAGTATGCTGAAACTGTTGACCAGGAACCCAATTAGTGATCTCCAAGATGTGGGCACCTCTCCAGTGAAAATCAGAAATAATTTCTCAGAGGCCACCCAACCACTCTGGCACCGTGGTGACTTGTTCCTGCCAAAAACATCAACCTTAAAAAGAAAGAGATTTTCTTGCTAATGCAGACTGTACAAAGGTTATACACCTAAGGAGAACAGTGTGAACAGAGAGAGCAAAAACTGAAAGCAAAATTTAACAGGAACAGCGAGATTTGCCCGGTCTAGGCGTGAAATTTCTCATATGGCCATCATGTAAATTCCTCCCCAAGCTGTATGTTGTCCCAGATTCACTAGAAGCTGCCTGTGTTACTGGCAGGCTTGCAAATCTTGGCTGCTAAACCTCACTTGGCATTCAGGTCAGAGATACAGAATGATTGGGAAGGAATTTGATTTTCCACCTGAGAGGATAAAAGCACTGGGCTTGGAGGGTGATATCCTGCTCTCGTTTCTTTTACTGAACTAGACTAACACGGCTGCCCCTTTGGCACTTGAAATGTATGGGAATTCTGCCATCCGCCCTCGGTGGATTTCATCTCTGAGGTCTACATGTGACCTTCAGCAAGTTGCCCAGGGTGAAATTCTGGGTCCATTGTACTCTGTGGGCATTTTGCCAGTCACTTCAATTAAGCCAAGATTTCACCCTTTAAAACATTTCCTTTGTGAGTTTCCCCTTATGGTGATGAAGCCACAGAGATACTTCGATGATAAACCTTTTGTCTGGAGCATCATTCTTTCATTTCAAACTAAGCCTCCTTGCCAGCATGCAGCTCACAGCATTAAACTTCCCCATTCTTTCATACCCATCCCCTGGCCCACTTTCTTCCCCCAGAAAACATGAGTTAAGGACAGACTGCTGGCCCCTGCTGCAAATTTACTGCAGTGGGTGCAATTTTGTCATGCCCTTTGCATTATTTCAATGTTGATTTCCCCCTTCCCACCCCTCCTCCTCCTCCTCTGAGCATAGTTCACAAGCCTGTTTCCTCTGCAGTAGCTGCTGTGGATAAGATTGCACATTTCTGGGACCTTTCCCTGCACGTAAATGTTGCTGAAGCAATTATACTAAAAATCACACCACCTGCAAGCAGTTAGTTAGAATAATAAGTAAGTGATAGATTATCAAATAAAGTGCTCACTTCAGATGAGGTCATAACAGCACCATGTCGCAGGTCCCCCGGGGGTTGGAGGCTGCTTTCCTGCAGCTGATCGGTTAAAAGGCTCTTGTATCAGTCAATAAAGAAAAGTTGTAGAGATTAAAGAATCAATTAGGCATTTGCTAAAGGGCAAAAGCGTAACCCAGACATGCTGATAAAATCCAATCGGTCATTATGCAATGGTTCTTATTTCATTTATTTTTAAATAAATGGCTCATTATGAAGCTTGAAGGGATCTGGATTTGATACTTTACCTGCTTTACAGTGAATGAAGAAGGAAATGATTGTGTTCTCTTGGTAGAAATAGACAGCAACTTTCCATTTTAAGCCTTAATTTTCCTATCGTTATTCCCCTGTTTTTCCTCTTTATGTAGATGAGTAGTACTTACAACTCGAGTAAGAACCAGTCCCACACAGTGGTGGTGCAACTAATTAGAATCAGAGCGTTTAAGGCCCAAAGGGACACCGAGTTCATCTAATTTATCTGGATATCACAGGCCACCCACATATTAAATCTAACAACCAAAACTAACAAAAGACAACAGCCCCCAGGATTTGTGTTACAACACCACCCACTGACCCCAGCCAAGATCAGGACCTCATTGTGCAAGGTGCTGTATATACACGTTGGCGGACCAAATCCCTGCCTGAAGGAGAATACAGTTGTTAGAAAAGTGACCCATGCAGGGGAGGGCAAAGAGGGAGACAATCAAATATGGTGGTTACGGCACCGGGTTGGAAATGCAGGAGAGGGGAGTTCAATTCCCTGCTGTGCCACAGAATCTCTGAGCAGCATCTCTGTGCCTCAGTTTCCCACCTGTAGCACAGGGATAAAAGCACTTCCTTTGCCTGCCCCCGATCACCTGTCCTGTCACCTCACAGAGTGAGCTGTTTGGCAGAGGACGTGACTCCTGCTGTGTGTCTATACACACAACCTAGCACAGTAGGTCAATGGTTCTAGGTGCAAGTGGGACACAAACAGTCAACAACACTACACTATTGTATGCATCTGCAATACAATTAAACCAAGTGCTGCCTGGCCCCAATTGTGTCTCAAGCCATCATTTCTTGGCTGCTTCCTTGTAGGTTCACTCAGAGGAAGACGTTGAAAGAAGAGGGTCCTGGCCGTTGACGTCCACAGGCAAGAGGCAGCATGGACAATTGCAACGGAGGCTGGTACACAGGCAGATGGGGCCAGCGTCACCTGCGAGGCCAAGGTAGAGCTGGGATGAGCGGACAGAGGGGACATAGCAAGGAAGCGAGTGGCTTTTAAAAGGATGCCAAAGGGCTTGAGCATGAAGTGGTAAAACTGGGGAAGGGCCAGCGGCGAGGTGCAAACAGGGTGAAGTGACCAAGACAATGAGCAAAGATGGTTTTCGAAACTGTATTTTGTGTGGACGTTATAGGGGCAGGATAAGAGGCAAGGTTTAACATGAGGGGGTGTGTGCTGAGCACAGCTCCACCTCCTCCAGGGGTGTGGGAAGAGTGTCTGTCTCCTGCTGGCTGACTGAAAAAACAGGGGAGGGATAAAAAGGCAAACAGAATTTTATTTTAAAAATTTGAAAATGTTTGACAAACTCCACCATCCAAACCCCCAGAAGTATGTATTTTAGTAGTCCCCAAAGTAAAGCTGGGGGTTGTAATTCTTGTTGAGAAGAAATTACAATACAGATATAGCTGACCAGTAGCACAGTCTGTTAGTTTATGAGATCTCTAAGACAAGGGCAGTCTTCTGCTCCGTGTCTGGACAGCATGTAGCACAATGGGGCTCAGATCATGGCTGGGACCTCTAGGTGCTGCTTTGATAAAATACCTTTTACTCCCACAACAGGATTGCCAGTTTTGACTTTGTCTGCCTATTTTGTTCCTGGATATTAGGGAAACTAGGGAGAGTGAGGTCATATCTTTGGACCAACTTCTGTTGGGGACAGACAGACACTTTTGAGCTGCACAGAGCTCTTCTTTGGATCAGGACTGGCTTTATTGTCTGAGAAGACGGTTTATAGGTCTTCAGTGATTAGGAATAAATTCAGTAAAAGGTGTATCTGTATATACGCCCCCATACAAATGAATAGCATATATATGTTCTAAAGGAAAGGTATACACTGTTTATAGACATACAAATTTTGATTAGCCAAGTAAAATATGATCATCTGAAAAATCATTCAGGGATGTATATATTATAATTCCTTAAAATATTTACCATATGGCCTTCCGTTCCCCATGAAAATACATCTGCACTGCCAGCCGCAGCCATTAACAGTGATATTCAGTCAAGAATTGGACTGTCTCGGCAATACTGCTGTGGAATGTCATATTTTGTTAATACATGCTAACGTTTATTAAGTGTTAGTCTAGTGCAAAGACTTACCTCATTTTGGTTCTCTACATGCTGGCCAAAAAGATGGAGATGAAACATAGCAGTGAATGGTTTTTGGGAATGCCCGTAGAATAGATTCATGGAATATTATGGTTGGGAGGCATCTAGTCCAACTTCTCTCAAAGCAAGACCAACCACAACTAAATCATCTCAGCCAGGGCTTTGTCAAGCTGGGCCTTAAAAAGCTCTTAGGATGGAGAGTCCACAACCTTCCTAGGTAACCCATTCCAGTGCTTCACCACCTCCAGGGGGAAAGGTCTTTTTGCAATATCCAACCTAGACCTCCCCAGATGCAATTTGAGACTCTTGCTCGTCGTTCTGTCATCTGCCCTCACTCGGAACCGCCTAGCTCCTTTCACCCTAGAACCCCTCTCCAGGTAGTTGATGGCTGCCGTCAAATCCCCCCTCACTCTTCTCTTCTGTAGACTAAATAAACCTAGTTCCCTCAGCCCATCCTCATAAATCATGTGCTCCAGCTGCCTAATACCTTCATTGCCTTCCACTGGGCTCTCTCCAATTTGTCCCCATCCTTCCCTGCAGTGGGGCACCCAAAACTGGACACAGTGCTCCAAACACAATACTCCAGTGCCAAATAGGGGGGAATTATCGTTTCCCTCAATCTGCTGGCCATGCTTCTGCTAATGCAGCCCAATACACTGTTAGTCTTCTCGGCAATAAGGGCACCCTGTTGACTGGTAGGCAGCTTCTTTCTCCACTGTAACCCCAAGTCCTTCTCTGAAGAACTGCGGCCTCATCGGCCATCCCCAGTCTGTAGCTGTGCATGGGACTCTTCCATCCTTCGTGCCCAGCAATGCCCTTTCTAAGCCTGCCAGCCCTAGACACCTGCTGGGAGATTGTCATTTTGGCCTGGCCTCTCTCTATGAGAAATTTTCAACCAGCTGGGTTTCGGAGAGATTTGTTCAGTAGCCAGAATTACCGCTAGAGTTTGACTTTCTCACAGAATGGACATCCTACTTCCAAACTGTCTGTACAGCATGGTTTAGGCCATTGTTAGGACACATTTTCAAATTTTTATCTGTACCATGAGGGCTAGATTTTTTCTAGATGAAAGCTGAGATTTTTATGTAATCACAGGATTCCAGAACTGGAGGGATGGGGTTCACCAAATATTGCAAGACCTTTGATAAAATCACAAGAGTTGGTGAGCCCGCATTTACACGTGTGATTCTACAGGGAGCAGACTTGGCATGATGTTAATAACTAGCACTTTGGGAAATCTGTAGGGTGGGAAAGTTTTGAAAGCTATACAAAGCCAGAGCAGATGCTTCTTCTGAGCCTTCTATGACCGATCTCTCTATCTGTGGTCAGATGGACCTTGTCAACATATCAAATCAAATCAAATCAAATCATAGGGCTGGAAAGGACCTTGTGAGATCATCGAGTCCAGGTGGGAGATAAGGTGAGACTAAAAACAATCTTCTCTACAGCATTCTGGGGCATTTCTGCTCCAGATCTAGTTGGGACCTAGCAACATAGAGAAAAATGTTTCAAATGGGTTCAGGTGCTACATAAGGATTTTGATGCTGAGCACCAAAAAGTATGGAGGCAGGGGTGTTTGAATTAAGCAGTTTTTCATTGGTCATTATAAAAGCAAGGGCCAACTTACTTGAAGTCAAATCCAGACCTGAATTGAAGGAAAACAGTGCTTCCCCCTTGAGAAAGAGAAAAGAAATGGTTGAGAGGTCATCACGCTGTAGACTGTTCTCCATTGCATCAGGAATGACGAAAATGAGACACGGGTGTGGGATTGAGTCCAAAAGCGACTTTTGAGGACAGATCATCGCTACTCATCATTCAGACAAGAGGTGTCTGCCTCTTTTTATGTTTTAGCAGCACTTGTGCAACACAGAGGATTAGGGAACTAACCAGAGATGGATTTGCAATTAAAATGCCCTGCATTCTAAGAGTGGTGAGGTTGAGGATTTGGTTTGGGAGCCTCCTCTTAGCAAAAAATGCTTAAACAGTTACCTGAATTTTTTGCAGCCAGGCAACAGGTTTGGGGTTGGATTTGGGGTTTATTCTGAGTGTGGAGCAGATGCCTCTGTGGGAGGGAAGATGGCTTATTTTTTCCCTCAGCCACCCTTCACAATCTGCAAGCTGAAAAACAGCAAACAACCTTGGGAAACGCCATCCACCATGCCCCGTTTATGAAGTATCAGTGCCGAGTTAATTCTCCTAGCTAGGCATTGAAGTCTGTGCTGCCTCTCTCCCAGCTGCCTCACTTTGCTCTGTGCCGGCTGACGTGAATGCTTATATATCCTTCACAAAGCATTATTTTTATGGCGTGCGTATAAAAAGCACACTGCACGTACACAATGGCTCACAGAATGTACATCACTCGTACACTGGAAGTGCCTTTCTGCCTCTGCCACTAGGCCTGGGAATGAGCTGTTTATAGCTCTGCTCCCTCTGTGTTTCAGGCCTATAGACACATGTGAGAGTGGGTCGGGCTTGGACTTCATTTTATATTATGGGTTTTTTTTCCTTTTTGCAGGTCATATACCACCAGATCGGGTTGTTGCTCCAGTCAAATCTCTTCTATTTAGCTGGCTTTGGGAAACTCATTCAGATCCTTTCCCTCCACTTAGTGTGCAAGATTTTTGCTCCTTGCTTGAGGTAGGATTTCAGCTTCTATCAGAGTGGTCTAGCCAGCTAACAGCAGCCTGATCTCTGCCACTTACGTCAGTATAAATCCATTCCCCTCAATGGAGCCAGGCCAAATTTGCACCAGGTATCCATTCTGTGGTTTATGATGTGTCTTACAGAAGAGCCTAGAGGCATGGACCAAGATTGGGGCCCTGTAAAGGCACGTAACGAGAGGAGGTCCTTGCCCGTGTCGTTCCCAAAATAGAAATAGGGTTCTCTGCTGGTGTAAAGGTATGGCTACATGGAGACACACCTGTGCTAGCTCCGATTGGGCTGGGTATGCTAGAAATAACAGCATGGACAGTGGGAAGAGCTAGCGGCCCTGAATGCATACTTATGGTCTTGAACAGAATTGCACTCAGGAGGCCAGCCTCCCCCAAACTCCTGCTGTTCTCAGCACACTACTGTGATAGAAACCAGGACGGGTAGCTCTCTCCTGGAGTTGACGTTCACACCGTCTGCAGCAACCTAGAAATACCCTAAATCCACCTAACACGATTCAGCTCAAGGCAGCTATGGCGCTCCCCGTGGATCTGGCTTGTAGCATTCACTCCCAAACCCACTCCGTCCCGCAAACCACAGTGTTGTTGACTGCAGAGCCCAAGAAAGGAGAAAAGCTGTTGCCACTCAAAGGCTACCGGTCCAGGTGTTGCTGTGAAGAAAAATGTTTCAAGTGTGAAGAAAAAAACCACTCACCCTCACTAGGAGCGTGTGCGCAGCTAATCCCCTGTTTGGGCTTCGTCTGGCCCAGACGCCCACGCTGTCCTATGCTTTTGTTCATTAATGAGGTCTAGGAAAAAAGATACCTTTGCTTCAGCTGTCTGCAGTATATAAAAGCTGTGAGCTGCTCCCCAAACAGCAGAATGAAATGTATCATTTCAGCAGACCTGCTTCCTTTTGGTGTCGCCACTGACATTTCTCCAAATGCAAACTCCATCCTTCTAAATGACTTAAGATGGGTTCCTGCTGTATATAGTTGCATAACACTTCTTAGCAACAAGAGGCCAGCACTGGGTCTAATCCTGTGTTGTGGATCTAGTGCCTGGCAAATTGGGTGGAGATTTAATATCTGTGACTCCTTAATTTAGCTACAAGGAGTGTAACAGACACGGCTATTTCTAGGAACGACAGGTAAGTAGCCCGATTTCCACACTGCAAGGCCTGAGAGCAGAGGAGGGAACAAGGAGGAGGATGCAAATGGGGAAAATAGAAAAGTCATGAATGAGGGATTATAGGGAGAAAAAGAAAGGTGGAGAGATGCAGCAACAGTCCAGCATGATAGCACCTGTTTCTGTGCCTCCCTCCAACTATGCAATGGTACTTAGCGCTTTGTGGTTTCCCCTGCATCAGACATGCACTGAAAAGTGTCTCTCACTTGATGGGAAATAATGAGTCAGGTTCTCAGCAGGTATAAACTGGTCATGGTCTGTTGACTTCAATAGCACTAGGCCATCTGATACCAGTCCAGGCTCTGGTCCAGTGTCTCTGTTGAACAAATTGGTTGGAATGAAGGTGGCCTACAGTCCCGGCAGTGTCATCTCTTAGATGGAAGGAGGTTTGCTTCATCCTTATAGGGCCAAACACCATGTGGCTCCATTTACTGTCAAAGCCAGTCCTTTCTCAAGGAAAAATCCTGCTGAGTTCAGTGGGAGTTTTGCTTGAGTAAGGGCAGCAGGATGTACCCACTGAAAATGCAATGGTTTGGCTAGCTGCTGTTAGAGAAGTGCCCTGGACAGCGAATACCCCAGAAGAAGTCAGTGGGTGGAGTGATATATTTCAGCAGTTGTGACAGGTGTGGCAGTGCTGATGAATGTGTGTGTATGCGGACAGGAGGAGGTCGTCTTCGCAGTAAATCAGCTCTGAATCCATGCGCCTGTGTGTCCTTTGGATCAGGCATGAAACCTAGTTCCAGACCCACTGGGGTCGTTAAAGAAACCGTGGCACTTTCGTTACAGTTAGCTCCAAATTCCACCTCTAGCGATTACATCCATGTTTTGATTTGGGGGGCAAGGTGCCATTGTAAGAGGATCATTCTTGTAATGCAAGACCTGAATTCCTCTTGCAGCTTCAATTGTGTAGGATATTTGTGTTCACTCCCTGTCTAAAGTCATTCCATAGTGTTGCTGTGTGCAGTTGAATGGTCACAGCATTGTACTCCAGAGCTGGCTGCATTTCAGCAGTGGTGGATGTAACTGGTAGGTCACATCCTACAATCAGTAACAGTTCTGAAATCTCTGGGTCTTTGCAGTCAGAAAGGTCTCTAAGATTCGACTCATCAGGCCCAATTCTGCTCCCACTGAATTGTCAAAATAGATGATGATTTCCATTGGCTTTTGTGGTGCACAATTGGTCCCAGAGTTTGTGACGTGCTTTAAACTAACAATAAGATATTATCAGAATGACTATATTTTTAAAAAAAAATCCCAAACCTCAATTCTTTTCTTTCCATCTGTTGGAGTACAGTAAACCTATAAATGCTGAGATTTATTTTCAAAATTAAAAATTAATTTTACCAAGAATTTGGTGTCCAAATCCCTTAGTTAATTTTGCAAATCTTAGCCAAAAGCTATTGTTCAAAGGCCCATATAAAAATGTGGCTTAAAGTTTTACATTCCAGTTCTGATCCCTCTCCTTGTGTTCGGGAGCATCTTACTGGTCAAGTCAAGAAGGGTGCTTTTGGGGTAAGGGCAAAATCCAACGTGAATTAGATTAGCTGTATATAGCCCTGAGGCAGGCGCAACAAATGGATTAGGAAAAATGTACAGGCTTTCTTCCCTGGATGCATAAGAACATAATTAAAGTGGCTACAAGAGACAGAGTCGAGGGGCTAGACTCCAGTTTCATCAGGGTGATTCTGTTGGAGTTCCTCCAGATGTGCTGAGTGTAAATGAGATCAGAATTTGGCCTTAGCCCAGCTGCTGCGAGTCATGTGGTTACATAATGTTCATGTGATTCCTAGGATGGATTTAGTTTCAGGGTATATTTTGCCAAAAACAACCAACAATGGGTGTTTTCTGGCATTTCTCTGCAGTGCAGTAAAATGTTCACTTCCTGAGATTGGTTGGCATCACTCTGCTCCCACACTGGATGCCCCTGTCTGTCAGCTCCACGCTACTGCTCCTTAGCACAGTGTAGACGAGGGGCAGTGGGTCTGGCTTGCAGTCCTCCCGCGTGATGCCAAAACTCTGCGGTGGGTCAGAGCTAAACAGCACCCTGGGGACTTCATGGAGTCTAGCAACCTCATTGTCATGCAGCGATGCCAGTAGGTTTGCCTGGAGCTCTCCAGATGGGAAAAGCTCTGGGGACAAAATCTGGGCGGGGAGGAAACCACTTTGGTGGCGCCAGAGTCCAATATTTAGTAAATGAACCAGACCCAAGGCCAAGAATTTCCAGCCTAGAAGCCTGAAGTTTGGCTCCAGGGGGGAGACTTTCAAAGGCGGAGATGGCAGCTTGTCTCCCAAATCTTGGTAAAAGTCAGTGGGATTGAAATGCCCTACCGCCCTGGAAAACCCCTGTCCTAAATCTGGAGATAAGTGCTAAATAAGTCACCCAATTTTCAAAAGTCCAGAGCACTGATCAGCTAATGGAAAAGTATTGTCCTGAAACTTTTTCCTTCAGTTTAAATAATTTTTTTAAGGGCAGTCAGGGGTCTGAGCGGGAAAATCTGGATCAGATTCTGACCTTCTGAAAGCATGTGGTCTCTCAGATCTGTGGTTCTATGGGGCGTAGAAGCTGACTGCTTCCTGGGAAGTGCGAAATGGCCTGAATTCTCATTGATTTTCATGGAAAAGACAGAAACTCAGCACCCGGCAGGCTCAGCCCAGTATTTTGCGAAATGCTTTGGGCTATGAAGCTGCTCAGTTAAACCTCCATTAAGCCACCTGCCTTTTAAACTGATCATTCCAAATCACCCTGGTGCAATTTGTGTTGTACTAAGCAGAGACGTTTCACTGTATGGAGACATGCAACATTATGGTGTCCTAGCCGGCGAGCTAATGTTAGAGAATATGCACGCGCACAGCTTGAACTTGCATGCTGGAATCCTTCCTGCACGTACTCTTTCTCTCCCACTGATTCATTTCTCTCTCTTTCCCTCCCCCCACCCGCTAGTGCGCCGGCTGCAAACGGATGAGCTCTTAGATGTGCAGCTGTGATGTTTGTCGATGGAGGTGCCATCTGCAGAGCTGGCTCAATAATGAAAAAAAACCTCATAGCTGCATTTGCCTGGTACTGGTGGACCCGGACGAGATCATTCATTGCTGGGATCCCAAGCAAAAAGGCTTGGCAATGAAAATAAACAGGGCGACTGCAGGAGGCCAACATAAACATATCCTCCAGATAGCAAATGCTGCTGTTATTTTTTCAGCAAGCTCTGAAATTGTTTCCTATATCTGTTATTAATGGGGTGAGATGCACCCCTGAAGGGTAGGAAATGCCGTCATTAACATTGTGTTTCATGTGACGTGACTGGAAGCAGTGAATGAAAACACTCCCGTCAAAGCATCTTCTCCATCAGCAAGAGAGAGAGCAGCTGGCTGGCCTAAATCCTTCCCCAGACAGGTAGGAATGTGAGCCAGAGAGTCTTTCCTTTCCTGTGCAACAAGGCACCATTTTACATCAGGAAGACAATGAATGGCACTGAACAAGACATGCAACTGTCTTGATGCAATGCTTCGCTAAAATATTAGTGCCACAAGTGAGGCCTCTTTTCTTGATATTCCTGATTCATTTCTCAGATGGGCCTTCTTGTTTACACTAAGATTCCTCTACACTGCTCTGGCAGTGCAAAGTAACCTTAAGTGACAGCAAATTACATAGCAGCGAGCGTATTACATGAATCAAACCAGATGGGTTTTACCCATGTGACTCCATTGGCTTCAGTGGAGTTATAAATCAGAGGTGGCCCAGATGACCCGTTGCATATATAGCTTTAGCAATACTGCCAAGCAGCAATTATACTCATACAGTTTGGATCATCTGAAATTCAGCTCTGTCTCCCCAGATTGCCAGGAAATCCCCGAGTGACTGAGGGCTGAGGGTGCCTCAGTTCCACACACCTGGCAAGGTATTTGAATAGGAAGTAGTTCAGAAAGAGGGTTGTTGCCCAGCAATCCACACACACACATTTCCGCATCGTCTGGTCTTCTCTTGAAGTGTTTCTACACCTTTTCCAACCCACTTTGACTCTCTTTCATTGTGGAGGTCCAGTGTTTGTTGTTCACACACAGGCAGGCATTGCTCCACCCAGACCAATAAACCGGTTACAGAAGGGTCCCTGCCCTGGAGCGTTTCCAGTGGCAGGCCCTGAGGCTGCTCCATCCCCGTGAGTCCCAGTGAAGTCAAGCTGGACCTAGCCTATGGGCACATCACCACAGCTAACACAGGGTGTGATTGCAGCTGGTGTAGATGTGCCAGAGGTTGATTTAATCCAGCTAACTCAGTTAACTGAATGGTGATGCCATGGCCAGCTGGAGCTCTGGGTACCAGCTTAGGGGCAACAGGCCTCCGCTGCTGAGGCTTCATTGCTCCAGGACCTCAGCTAGGTAGATTAAAGCTAGATTGAGTGCATCACACAGTGACTGCAGCATAGACAAATCCAGGGTCCTGAGTTACACCTAAAACTTAAGTCAACCTAGCTACGCCACTCCAAAAAAGTGTAGCGAGACCGAGTATAGCAAGTAAACACAGCCAACGGGTGGGGCAGTGGTAAAGAGCATCAGGTACGCTTATGTGGCACAGTTTGCTGGTCTCAAGATCATCAAAAAGAGCGGCTCAGGGTGTGGGGGCAGATCTGAAGGGTGCGAATCAGATGCAGCAGGTAACTTGTTTTGCCACAGCAGAAAGGCGTCCATTTATCTGTCCAGCGAGCAGGCTGCAAAGGTAGTTAGGGAAGAACTGAGCAAGAAAATGAAGACCTCCTTCCAAAAAGCTCATTGAGGTAGTGTCTCTGGTGCAGCCAGGAGATTTCTCTTCATAGGGGAAGCAAGAGAGAGAGTGGAGGGGGAGATGTAAGCTGCGAGAATCAAAGAACACAAACAAGATAATTGGGCGAACAATGGATTTCCGACCCGATTTTATTTCTTTGGGCTGCACCGTCTTTCCTGTTTACTTGTTATTTTGGAAATAGAACAATTGATAATTTACTGCTGACTAGCTGGCAAGACTCCGACTTGTCAGTAAACTTGATTTTAGCTGGCCAAGTGTCAGGGCAAGAGGCCAGGAACGTTGTGGCAGGGAACAGTAAACAAAACAATTATAAGATTAACACCTTGTTTAGCGGTCAGATATTGTCAAGTGGGTGAAAGATGGCTCCAGTGCCTCACTCTATGGTGCCTGGTAGACAAATTACCTTATTAAGAAGGATCTTGCTCATGGTCCATTCCCTGCACCTGTGTCCTCAAATATTTTCATTCATTTTGGAGAGGAGGCTGACACTCTGCCTGAACTGGTTTGATTTTGTGCAGCTGCAAGAGCATTATTTGCCATCAACATATTTGCATATCAATGCAACCCTGATTAATATTTAAAGAGCCAGCTGTCCAAGCCACCTATAAAAGAAAAAGAGCCCTGTTTTTGTTTTTGGTTTTGTTTTTGATTTTGGTTTTGTTTTAGGGTGACACTTAATAGCCTTTACCAAGTTTGTATCATTTTTACCCTTTATACTTTTGGGGGGGGAAATAAAACAAAACAAACCCACCACACGCTACAAGCCCACCACCACCAACCAGGAAAAAAAATATGAAAAGTCATTAATGAGTTATCACGAGATTGGCTGTGGCCTTTTCATTGCTTCCCAGCACTTTTTTGTCATAGCCGCAGCTGCATAGAGAGGGTTTGTAGAGGAAGAGCATTGCAAGACGAAGCTGACATGAGTCCATGGGAGCTGTATGTCATGAGGCCTCAGAAATGAAAACCAGCCACCAAAGGCTTAACGATCAGTTTCAAAATTGTCTCTTTCAAGAAGATAGGATTTTTTTCTCTTTAAGAATGGGCGTCAGCCTGGTTCATGCATCCAGAATACCTGATCGAAACATCCTAGCAGTTGGGAAGAGGGATGACCTTTCCGCTCTGCGTATACAGATGAGGTGCGATGTGCCGCGATAGGAAGCACGACGGGAGAGGAATTATTTAGAGTGGAAGATCAGAGGTATGCTTCAAACAATGAAATGAAATTAACAAAGGACCAATGTAGGCTGAAAACAGGCTTCCTGAAATAAAAGAAGCAGCTGGCCAATTAAATCTTTCAGGATCTCTGAAGGAAAGGGGTGGAAGTCTCACCTGTTGGGACTTTTAACACTATTCTGAACTAAGCACGGCTAAGCATCCCCTAAGGAACAGTCTTGCATTGCACCATGAAGAAACTGGCTGATAACTTGGGTTCTTTTCATCTCTGACATCTCTGATTCTGTGGTGCGGGTGTGTGTCAATTAGGTGATAGAAAAAAAGATAGCCTGCATGCCCAAATGGCAGAAAAGAATATGTAACACACATATAAATGCTATAGAAATTATATATGTTGCATATGGGATAGCATGACTTATCCTACGAAAGCCGCCTGTCCACAGGAGCACACAACGTATACACGACTCAGAGACACACACAAGGTACATAATATCCAGGTCTCAGTCAGGTTTGACTTAGATAACTGTTGGCACAGGGTTTATTTACAGTGCAAACAGAGGGGTTTTTCATAGATTCCAAGGCAAGAAGGGACAATTGTAACCATCCAGTTTATCACACAAGCCAGAGAATGTCCCGCCAACAAATTCCTACAACCAGATCTTTTAGACAGACATTCCCTCTCGATTTACAAAGTATCAGCGATGCAGAATTTGGTCAGTAGTTAAGCCTTTTCTAGATTTCTCTAGCTTCAGCTTCCAGCCATCAGCTCTTGTAAAATCTTTCTCTGCTGGATTATTAAATGCTTGGTCCCCATGGATGTACTCACAAACTGTAGTGGAGCCACCCCTTAATCTTCTTGTTGGTAAATTAACTGGAGTGAGTTCCTGGAGTCAGTCACTATATACAGCCTGAGACTGCAGCTCAGCTGTCTATTTAATGGAGCTAGCATTGGAAAAATAGCAATGAAGCCACAGTACCATGGGTTATGAACATGAGTATGTGTTTGGATTTCCAGGTGGGCTTGTTGAGTCCACTCTGATGCTCAGCATCTGAGGAAGTGGGATCTTCTCCCACGAAAGCTCATGCAAAAAATAAATCCGTTAGTCTTCAAGTGCCACACAACTCCTTGTTGTTTTTTCACTGGACTAGACTAACACGACTATCCATTTTAAAATTGAAATGATTTAGTTGGCATTAGTTCTGCTTTGAGCAGGAGTTTAGGCTAGATGACCTCCTGAGGTCCTTCCAACCCTTATCTTCTATGTTTCAGGTGACCACTCTTTCATTGCTATCTACAGATGTTCTAGCCAAAGGAAAGCTCACATGGGTGCAGTTACTCAAGCTGCAGTCCCATCTTTGACGGAAGTGTAGACATACCTTAAAATTATTATTGAGTAAGGACTTCAGTATTTAGTTACTGCCTTGTAGTCAATGGGAAGACACCTGAGAAATAGTGAGTTTAGTGCAGACGTGACATGATTAGTATTAGCTATTAGTAACAAATAACAGTCATATATTTGTAATTTTTAATTATCTTTTTTCTTTACTGATTTAGCAGCCTAAGAAGCTTTTGTTTTTATTGGGCTATCGCCTCAGCTGGTGTAAATCAGTGTAACTCCATTGACATCAATAGATTTGTTCTGATTTTCACCAGCTGAGAAAAGAAAGGCAAGCGTAGAACCGAGCACTAGTATTTTCAAGGCCTCCTCCTTCCTATTAAATTTTGCTGGTGAGGAGGGGTGTTTCCCTTTTAAATAGCTATCAGTTTAGCAAACCTCTCGCCTGATGCTTACCCCTGAACATTCGTCAATAATTTTAAACCAGCAGATGCTTTGCCATCCCAGGGAACCGGAGCCAAGTAGGACTCGAGTGAACAATTCGTGCAGCTAATTGAGCACAGGGAAAATGCAAACTCAGTTAAATTTTCTATAAAATAGGCAGAGAGATACAAACCAGTTGTGAGACTGAGGCTTGTAAGCTGTTGGGAAAAAGGTGGTGTTTAGACAATTGTTCAACTCCTCTGGGGAGGAATTTAACTCCGCATCATTTATATTTGTTCAAGTCTGTGTGCTCAGAAAGTACAATTGGCTAATGCAGGGTGCTTATCTTCCATCTGGTCTTACTGATGCTAGGCAGGCCCTGGATTGTGGTACAGATGCTGCAACCTTACCTGGGAATCACTTAGCAAAAAGGGCTACAGTCTGCCCACAGTTGCACCTGGAGAAATCTAATGCGGTTTCATGAGTTTCATTTGTATCTGATCCATGAGTTACATTTCAAGACTGTAGCATCCTGGAGTTAAAAGATTAGCTGATTTATTTTTTTTTTTGGTAAGATCTGGTTTTCTCATTACACTGAGGGGCTAGGGTTGTGTGTTTAGCTACAGTATGAAGGGCCTAATTCTAACAGAGGCTAGTTTAAAGCTATTTTAATTCATATTTTATTTCTTCAATAACCTGAAGGGAAAGATCCAATATTTTTCTTCTGCATAAAATCAATGATGTTGCAACAGTAAAGCAAGATCATAATTTTTTGTAGCAGCCTAAAGCCCGTGAGCAAAATTGCTCCATTGATTTAAATGGAGTTGCACCATGACTGACGTGGGCCCTTTGCAATAGCTATGGGGTTATTATAAATCACGTGTTGCTGTCATTGTCCCAGGTCAAGTGAGGCCATGATTTTAGCCTGCAGTGTGCTCTGCCAGTGCAATTGGCATGCAACCAGCTGCGCCAGTGAACATTTGTCACAAGCGGTGCATATTTTGGTTGATCCATGCTAGGTAGTAGCAAATGTTTTGTGCACATTTTGCAGCCTGAGCATGGACAAGTTTTTACCATGTCGGTGACAGATGGTCCTTGCTGCTGTTGCGAAAAAACATGTGGGAGCTGAAATAAACATCCTTTGGGCTTTTTAGATGGCTGAGATGATGGTTTGGCTTTTCATCAAGTGGCTACTCCAGTTCTTACGGGTGAACCCACTGGGGCAGGAGGCATCATGGCATGGATGATGATTGTAGCTTCTACATGTTCCCCAGGCTTCTTTATTATTAGGAAAGGAACATTGTCCATTTAATCCCAAAGGTTCCCAACCCGTAAAGGAATTCAGTCCCATCAGGAATCATTCCCTACTTAGGATCTTGTCCCATTTTCCTTGGCTGTTAGTGACAGGCAGCCACAGAAATAGTGTGCATTTACCACATGCAGATTGGTTCCTCCTTGTGATTGACTTTTGACCAGGGGGTTGGACTAAATGACCTCCCGAGGTCCCTTCCAGCCTCAGTTGTCTGCGATCCTGGAGAATCACGGTAACTAGACGAGACAATGGAAACATCCATGAGCTGTTCTCTTGTCCCTGGAGGGGATGAGTGTGTTGGAAAGAATCACTCAACATCCTGTAACCCTGGAGTATGACTCAGGTTTGAGTCCATGGCCCTTTTCCGTCCACAAGCAAATCAGCGTGGCTTAGGTCAGCAAGCACTCATGACACAACTCCTAGACCCCTGCGGGAGAGTGGGTCAGAGCCAGAGCCAAGCCTGGTTTTTCTGTGCTGTGGCTACAGGTCAAGTCTCTGACCTGAGTCAGAAGTGCAGGATAAATAGGTCAGCACAGCTGTTTGACGCAGGTTCAGCAATTAGAAACCCACGTTTACAATGCAATGTGGACCCTAAGACACTTGTTCAGAGACACTAAATCAAAAAACCTGGGTGCTCTGGGCCTGGGCTTACAAAGCAGCGTAGATGTAGGTTCCATTTCTGTCTATGCTGCCAGGCCAGATCTTGGGTTTGTCAAAAACATTCCCAGAAGTTTCATCTAATCCAACAATTTGGCAAGAAACACAATTGCAACCACCCCTTCCTAAACAACCTGTGGTTGGAGACTTGGGGCCAATTCCCCACTCTGGCTCCATGCTGGCAACTTCAGTGACGTGCAGGCACCTGTTTAGAAGCCAAATTTGGCCCTTAAATATATTTTCATTTCATCTCAGGGCATGTCTGCTCTAAAACCAATGCCAACACAACACGTCTCTGAGACACAGCCCTGCCCGTGGTAAGGGGCAGAATCCCCCACCCGAGGAGGAAACTAGGGGTGGATGATGCAATGGGGATTCTGCAGACAGCATGCTGGCCATAGCTGCCCAACGCACAGGGGAAAAAGATGCACACTGCAATCCAGTATGAAGAAAGGTAAAGAGCCATGTCTCTGCTTCCTCTCATCTTTTTTGGACTTCTGCAATGCTGTGGGCGGGAACGGGTATGATGGGGCTGCAGTTGTGCCTGGTCCTAACCTAGATGGCAGAAGTGGATGGTGAGGGAATCTAGCAGCCCCCCACATGTGCATGCTTGCTGTTTGCACACGCAAACTTCACGCACATGCTAGCTGGAGAGGGTGCATCCATGCTATCACCTTTACAGAGTCTGTGTCCTGCCCACATGCACGTGCCAGGAAAGCCAACGTTCTCGTCGCTTGACGCGTCTGCTGTCACCTTCTTGGGCCTCCAGGCAGAGAAATTTCTCATGCAACCTACCTAGTGGACCATCTGGAAACATTGCTATCGTGGTGGCTGCCTGCAGGAGCCACATGTCATCAAAGGGCAAGCAACTCAGAAAACCTTGGTGGGAAAGATGGCTGGTGGATTTCTGAGAGATATCACAAGCTTGTGGTATCAGGACTGAGGAACAGGTGCATCCCTTGCTCCACTGTCAAAGTATTTCAGAAGACGTCAGCAACCTTTAATGAGTCCCAGCTTTCCCTGGAGGGCAAAGTGCTCTTGGTTTTTTCAGCCCATCATGCACAGGGAATTCACTCCACCGAGCACACTGGAATGTGCTCCCTTGCTCACTTAATCTCCACACAGAGAAAAGAGAGAAAGAAAAAGACCCAAATGAAACCAGGGCAATTTCTCTCCAAGAAGACTCAAAGGATTTGGGGGTGAGAGGATTGCCTGTTGCCCCACTCCTGGGTGAAGACCCTGGAACGCAGAGGCTGTTTGTGCCAAAGACTCTGAAGGGTTAATAACTCCTACAGCAATGAAATCACAGAAACCCCTTCTCTTGGAACAGCTAAGTTGAAATGACAGCTGCGCCCGTCACCTGTTCGATTTCAGACAGCCGCAGCTGTGCCCGGCGTGAGCCCTGCCGCTTTGAACCCTGCCGGATTAGAAAAACAAAAGTTCCACACACGCTTGTGATCGGAATTCCAATGTCTTCTCTCAACGCGCCCTTGTTTACTGGCACGTCGAGACAGCAGCCATGCTACGGAGCCAGGCATTGCACCTCCATGCCTGCTCCGTCCCTTCTGCTGCCCCGGACCCCAAGCTGGATTTTATATTGCTCCATAAGCAGGGATCTTTGGATGCCCAAGAGGCATTAACGGATGAAACGTCAGCCTCCGTTCTGATCTTCTCAGGTTTAAAATGCAGACAAAAATCACTTCCCTCCACATTACTGTACACCATCAGTTTGGAGGAAGATGGCCGTTATTTGCCAGTATCTTTGGCAGCAGTGCTTGATTTCCCATTAGGCACTGTGCCTACAGTGCCTAGGGCCTACAAAATTTTGAGGGCCTTCGAAGGAAGGAAAATATTAAAAAAGCAGGAAAAATAAGGAAAATCACGTGGTTTAGCATTAGAATAGTTTAAAATGCATCAATTCAATCGATGTAATTCAATTGATGGTTACCCCTCTTTTTGCACATTTCGGAGTGAAAGTGCCCAGGGTCTACGAACACCAAAATGTGGCCCTGTCTCTGGGCCTCCATGTGCTATAAAGATGATCTCATTAAGTGAAAAAAACCAAGGAGTCATGTGGCACTTTAAGACTAACAGATTTATTTTTTGCATAAGCTTTCGTGCGAGAAACTCCCACTTCGTCAGATGCTTAAAAGATGGAAGTGCTCACTGGCCAGAGAGCAAGTTCCATGAGATAATTTGTTCTGTCAGGATAGTTGGGAATGAGGCTGTTTTGATTTTATTTGAGCCATTGCTGTATTCTTTCACTTACCCAGCCTGCCTTGACCTAAGACTAGGAGCCTGAAATAGCCCCCATTAGCACTGCACAAAATTCCCACCAATTTGGGTGAAAGCCACCTGGACTCTGATTTTGTTGCAAACTTGAAATTCAGGTCTGATTCACTATCTGTTTTGCCAAACAAATAGTTTAGTGCATAGGCGGGGACAAGTTTTTGGGGTTTTTTTTTTCCAAAGCTTTGTAAACTTATGGTTTCATGTAAGAACTCTGGTTTTTCAGTTGGCTCCACTTAGAGTTGGGGCCTCTGCTCCAGATCCAAACTTTCCCTAACTTTTAGGGGATGAATTCAGTGTCCCACTTTGGTATGTTATAGAGCATGGCTGCAGTAGGAAGCTTGGAGTCGGTATGAAGCAAGAAGGTGTTAAAGCAATTGTCCAAGTTGAGACTCTCTTCTAGTTATGGCCCCAAACCAGGCAAAAGCTGGTGCTTTCTGATGAATTTCACCTTCAGTTTTAGAGTTTTGTTGGGTCTGATATAGGATTTCTGTGATGGAGTGCATGTGGGCCTTTGAGGTCCCTGTGCTGGAGGCTTCACATCACCCCTCAGGAAAGGAGCAGGGAAAATGGGTCCTCCTGGCCCACCTAGGAAGGTTGCACAGAAGCAGCCAGTCTGAGCCCAGCAGACTGACAAGGACTTAGCAAGTCAGCTCCTGGTTGGAGTCACAGAAGCAAGGACTGATGCTCTGCTCTAGCCATAACCGGGAGCCTGAGGAAGAATCAAAATACAGGTTTTGGTGCCATTTGCGTTCAGCAAGGAGGAAGAGGATCTGAGAACATCAGCTCTCAGATCAGAGTGAAGAGAAAGAGGCTATGTGGGAAAAAGTCCAGGGAATATCAGCAGCAAACTGGGGACAGATGTGGCTGCAGTTTCCAAGGTCCTGGGCTGTCCCAGGTTCCCCCACCAGGGACTGGGAAAGTGACCTACATCCCTGAGAAAGGGACTAGTCTTGGAAAATGTTTGTGTTGGTTCTGGACTTGACTCCCTGATTTTGTTCACATTGGACATAAAGATTTCAGCTCGGGAGGATGGAGCCATTGCCTGGACTACAGACAAGCCAAAACCACAGCCCTGGAGCTGATCTGAATACCTTCAGGAGTGAGGATCATTTAGATTCAGATCTGGATTTTGCTTCTAGTCTTTTTCTCTCTAATGAGGCCAAACAAAAACCCAGATCGCCAGGTCTTCGACTCCGGAAGAGTTGGGACCTACAGCCAAACTTTGCACCTCGGTTTGATGTTTCTTTTTGTCCCCAGCCTTCCTCTCTAGTCATGCGCCTTGATACACCCTGAAAGTGTCTCTGAACTGGTCTAGAATTTTGCTAGTAATTTGGGAGAACCTGCCCATGGTCTCCCATGAAGAACCAATGACACAGGCTCCTGTTCTTTTGACTCCTGAACAATTAATATTTTGCATCTCCAAATCAACTTGGGTAATTGAGATTCTATTTTGCAATGAAAATGTAGGATGATGGTTATTGATTAGCTCTGACATTTGCTGTGTAATTTGGTCACTGCTGGGCAGCTGATGCCTGGATCCGTTTGCATTAATTATTGCCAGAAGGCAGTAAATCATGATGAAAGCCATACAAAATATAGTGATGTCACATCACAGGTACTTTGTACGAACCTTTCCTTTCATGTTAACTCACATAACTTCCCCTTGAGGGTTATGCACAACAGTAACCTAATGAAAACCAAGAAAGAACAAATATGAAGTCTCCAAACAAGCACAGTGTCTTTCATTGCAGTCTGCACCTGCGTGGATGATAAAATGACAGCTGCCTCCTTAAGGGAAAAAAGATCTTGAAATGTCATGGTGTAATACACGGAGGACAAAATCATTGCAATTACATTGCAGCACACACAGCTGTCACCTGCTGTGCTTTCAGAAATATTTCCCTGTGTAGCTGGTTTAGGTGGCAGGATCGGAGAGAAATCAAATGACGAGAAACTGCATTGTAAAGTTAAGCTGCTGGAGCTGGGGCACAGAGGGAATTATTTTTGTTGGCCAGAGTAGAAGGTAAGTAGAAAGAAGGCCTGAAGAGCTGATTACAGGATGGTTAGCAAAGAAAATGAGTAGGAAATGGGTGATGAAAAGGCAGCTGCAAGAATAATGACCCTTATCCTGATCTCCATCTAATCTCCAATTATTGGCCACTGTTTCCTGGCTTCTCCTATCGGCTTTGATATTCTTCCATGGAGAAGGCTCATCTCTCCGCTTTCAGCGTCCCTCCTTCCTCTCCGCTCACCAGTCTGGTGGCTAATTCCCTCCTAAGGCCTCATGCACTGACTGGTGGCGTTTTCCTATTTAAATTCCGATTTATATGTTTGCTCTCTATTTTTTTATTTCCTATCTCTATATTTCCTGTGTGTTTCCTATTTCCCATTCTGTCTTTAAAAAATCTTCAGTGTGTTAGAGAAAATGGTCTATTGCAAGAAAGTGGAGCCACATTTATGGCTAAATTACCACTGAAAGCTTACTCGTTTAAAAAGTTGCCGTGAAGTGAGTGCTAGTGAAAAGTATCGTGTTGACAGCTATGGAAAGTGAAGGCCTCTTTCTGTTCCCTGGTCAGGTATAATACAGACGGTTTTTCCCCCTGCCTGGCCCAAACCCATAGAAATCCTTCAGTTGCAAACTAAGAGAGGAGTTCAAGTCTCCTCGATCGGTCTGGTCTGTGGTCCCTTTCCTGAGACGGCCACCAAAGGTGTCAAATGTAACATGTCACCAGGAGCGGGATGGCTAGACAGTCTTTGTGTAAGCCACCGGACAACTAGAATGGTTTGCAGCCACTACCAACCTGCGCCAGATTTGATCCCTGCGCCCTGCTCCCTCCAAGGTTAGGCCTGACCATTTGCTGGGATGTGTGTGTCTTGGCAATATACGGGAGGTGTTATGAGTTTGTTTTCTGTGTCCTGCACTTTTAAAAGTCACGCTGTCTGTCACGTAGCTTCTGAGGACAGTGCTGTGACTCAGCTCAGGAGGGTTGTTTCAAAGTGAGCATCACACACTGCGCTCTCTCCCCCTGAACTCAACACAGCTCTGCCCTGTGGGTGCAGCATTCCACCTACCTGCAACCAGCTGGAGGGTCTGGACTTAAAATGGCAATTTTTTCCCCCTTTGCACATGGAAAGAGAATGTTATAAGCAGAACAAACAAGGAGTCCGGTGGCACTTTAAAAACTAATACATTTATTTATTTCATGAGTCTTTAAAAGTGCCACCGGACTCCTTGTTTGTTTTGCTGAACTAGGCTAACATGGCTGCCCCTTTGGTTCTAAACAGTGTGTTCCCAGGATTGCCGTGCCTGAGCTGTTTATCATTTGGAGTCCATTAGGCTGGACTCCATGGCTTGAAACTGCCATATCTTTCCTTTTTTTGTGGACTGAACATGCATCAAACCTCTAGTCTAAACTAAGTCAGATCCTGTGAGGTCAGTGGAAGCAGTGACTTGGAAAGGTCTCAGTCCCAGAAGCTGTATTTTCCAAAGTTCAACTTGCCCTCAACTATTAAAATAGGAGAGGAACTTGATTTGTTTTAAACTTTCTGGTACTGTACTTTTAAAATTCTCCAGCCTCGCTATCTCCCCCTGCTCATACTTTTGCCCTACTTAAGCACACAATTGTAACATTAATGTGATTTATGACAATCCATGGGGTTTAGAGACACAAGGTTGAGTGCCTTTTTCTTTCTCCCCTTCCTCAGATGGAAGAAAACCCAGAATATTAGTTCAAAGGACATTACGATGACTGCTCCTTTGGTCCCTGATTTATGAGCTCAAATTTATGATTTAAAAATCATTATTCCACTCACATGTATGTATTTTTTTTCTCAACCACTTTAGTGCTTGTGAAAGGTGAGGGTTTTGACATCTCATGGAAATAAAAGCCCTTAACTTCCCCACAAGAAGTTTCTCCCAGACAAGGAAGGAGATGACATGCCAACTTTTCTCCAGTGCTATAGGCATTAGTCAGTGCAATTTATATTGAACCAAAAAAAAAAGAAGTTCACCCAGGATAGGACAGGACTGATTAGTAAGCTAATTTTATAAGGCCATGGAGATCTGTGCTTGAAAATCTGGGCAAATTACTTATGCTTTCTGGATAAATGCCATTCATATTTATTTATTAGGGAGTCGAACCAAGTTGGAAATGGATTCGTCTGGTGCAGTCAAGACATAAATTGCACTGGGAATTTTTCCCTATCTTCTAATGGACACATAAAATCAAATCAAGGAATTAAAAGCAGGCTGTGATGATCAGTAAAGGGCCGTAGTTTCACTTGCATGCATCATTTTGGTGCAAGGAGGGGTTGCGAGACACATTTGCCACATTCCCACCCAAGAAAACTTCATTTAGGCTCATAATAAACTACAATAGCTACTTGACAGCAAAGCCGTGTGTTTCCCCACGTCCCCACTGCCTGCCATTTAGGTGGCACACTGTGTGAAATGCTTTGCTGACTTCAAGCTGTCATTTCAGTAGGGCTTTGTTTCTCAGAGCTCTGAATGCTGCTTGGCTGTCCCTGCTCAGACCGGATGTGTTCGTGTTTACTCCAAAGAGTGCTCTGCGGCAATGTGGTCCAGCGCACAGAGCAATAGCGTCGCAGCCAGGACGTGGGGGTTCTTGCTCTGCTCTGAGGTTGACTCACCGCATGACACAGGGAATGAGATTTTTGGAAGACTGATTTAGCTCCCTTTGGCTTCAATGACAGCCAAATTAGGCCGAAGCTGGAAGGTTTTGAAAATCCTCCTCTTCCCTTCTCTGAATTTGTTCCCCTATTTGAAATGATCATGTTAACTTTTCTTATGTGCTTTGAGATCTTGGATAAGAGGCAAGTGTTATTAGCTGTGACTCTGGGTGTTTAGAAATTCCAGCCAGTACAATTTTGGGCTAGTCCAGTGCAATATAATACTGCTAATGAATTTAAAGCGACGTGTAAATGTTTTTGTAAAAGTCTTGGGTATGTTGCACTGGAACAGGCTGGGCAAACTAGGAATTCGGGAAGCTGGATTTACTTTTCAGCACCGAACCTTATTTCTTTCTGTGCTTCATTCCCCTTGAAGGGTAAAACTAGACATCTTAGTTTCAAAGGTGTCTTTCTAGTCTCCATCCCTTCCTGATTCTCAGGCACTTTCCTCATGTTGTGTGGATTGCCAGCCCTGCAAATGGATGTGGCAGTTTCCTTTTAAATTTTTGTAAACACATGTATATTTGTGGTAGTTCTAGTATAATACTTTTTTTATTTTTTTTCCTTAACTTTTGGGTTTACACTAAGTTGGCTGTGTGTCTTTTAAAATCTGATGAACAGCCATGAAATACCAGGGAGCTAAAAAAATGTCCTCCTTAATGCATATGTCATGCAGTGGCTTTAGTGAACCCATGGATTAGACTCCTTAGATGAGCTTGGGAAATAATGCCAGGGCCCCTGCTGCACTTCATTAAAATACATTTTTGTTGCAGGTTGCCTTATTCAATAACAATTTATTTGACCAAAAACTGAATGAAGAGGGACAGGCAATTGTGTACCATTTTGTTGCATTTTCATTTTCAGCATTTTTCCATGTTGATTTCCCATCTGCTGTCATGGTGGTTGAAACATTTTTTTTTCCTTTTTGTTAGAGGGAAAGCTAAGAAGTTCTCAGAGTGATGGAGGTGTTAAGGGTATTGTCTTAAAATGAACTGCAGTCTGATGCAATCTATTCCCTCGCTGGTCTGTCTAGCCACCATTCATCAGAAAATAGAAGACCTTTCACCCATCTGCGTAGTTACCCATCTCTTGTTTTGCTCTTTGCATGTGACCCCACATTTCACTCAAGCCCTGAACCATAGTGGTTGCGTGCAAAGCGGCATCCAAAGTCTGTCAGACAAGGAGTCTAGTGGCACTTTTAAAGACCAGCAAATTTATTTATCTCATGAGCTTTCTAGAAGCGCAGGAAGTACGTGGGGTCTTCACTGCTACTGGACTCCTTTTCATCTGCTTGGAGAGCTGGATACCTTGTGGAGACCAAACTAGACTCATTCTTTCACAGTCTCCTCTTGGCAATGGAAGAAGATTCCCAGTGAATCAGTTAGTCCTTCAATCCCAGCTATCAGGAGATTTCATGCCAAGAAGGAAAACCTCCACTGAATAACACTGAGTTCCTATGAAAAAAATAGACACTCTGCAAAGATCCTCAAATGGGAGTTAAGTGCCTAATACTTTTGAGGAGTTAGTCCTCCCTCCCTATAGATGAGAAAAATTTCAACACTCTTAAGACCTCTCAGCGGCCCTTGCCACGCTCTCTAGTGCAGGGGTCTCAAACTCAAGTCACCACAAGGGCCACATGAGGACTAGTGAAGAGCTGCATGAGGACTAGTACATTAGTCCAAGGGCCGCACCACTGAAACCTTTTCATACAATGATATTACAAATATCGGTAACAACAGTATCATTGCGAGCCGCAGGAAATAGCTGTGGGGGCCACGGGCCGTGTGTTTGAGACCCCTGCTCCAGTGTATTCTGTGCCTAAAGTGATGGTCTTGCTGTGAGGATCTGTGCTAATGTCAGTGGAGCCCATGGGCACATCTGCACGGCATTTTGGTGTGAGCAGGAATGAGCCTCGGTGCAGGGTGGCTGGCTCAGGCTGGCCGGAGTCTGTGGCTTTGAGTCAGCCCCATTAACCCAAGTCTCAACCTGGGCTGGGAGGCTTGCTCCAAAATACTGTGTAGACATAACCCGAGTGGCTAAAGCCTGACCCACGATACACACAATGGGCTTTTCCCACTGACTCCAAAGAGCTTTGTGTCATTCCCATGCAGCAAACTGCTACAGACTGGATCTGGCAGCAAACTGGGCAACACTATCTCTAGCTCCTGCTTGATGCACTATTTACTAAGTAATTAGCTCTTTAATTGGGAGGCAGCAGCATCCATTGATTAGAGCCCAGGAGATGGACAGTCACAAGTTCTAGACTCTGCTCCCAAGGCTGTCTTTGGCTTGCTGGATGACCATGGATGAGCCAGCCCCTGTGTGTCTCCATCCAGCCATTTGTCAAGCAGGGATGTGTATAAGGGGCATTGACTGTGCATAGCTCATTAGTGTCTCTAAAGCACTGCACGTAAAAGGGGCAGAAGAAAGACAAAGCACCTAGGAACCACCATGCCAAATCAGACCAGGGTCTCCCCTCATCTTCTGCAGTGAGCCGGACCAAGTCCTTCAACAGAAAGTGCAAGATGCCCAGCATTTGTGGGACAATCTGTCTCCAGGCAAAGTAGTCACCACTAGTTAGCAATTGGTTTATGTCCTGAAGCAGCGGTGTGTTTGTGTGTGTCTGTGTGTGGGTGTGTGTCCTAAAATGCCTGAGTATGAGGAACTCTGTTGTGTCAATATTACTGTCTCTCAAAACCTTTTTGCAGGTTGTTTGACACTTGGTGCTTTTTCTTGAAGCTCCAGCTCCTGGAATCAGGGGAGAAACTTGGCTTTCTTTTTATTTTAAAAAGTAAGTTTCTAAAACTGTTGCAGAGAACAACTTGAAAGTGTGATGTGAGTGCATACTAAAGACTTGGCAAACAGAGAGAACCTGAAGTGTGTGTGCATGTGTGTTTTTTAAATATCACAGTTTTAAAGCCAGTTTTGTGAGTTTTGGGTGTGAGAATGGGTGCTGGTCCATGATTATTGAACTTTTGGGGTCAGCAACACACCTGGATGTTCCTGACATCCATATAAATTGTGATTTCTTTAAAGTCTTTCTACGGTTGAGAATGAACATGGGTAAAATACATTACTAACACTGGATATGAATTATAGGAATATGAATTATAGTTTATTATTCTATGAGTATTAATACATACATCACTTTTTCTTTGTCCTGGATATGTGGTACCTTTTGGCAAAGATCACACAAAGTTTATGAAACTAGCCACAGTCCTCTCCCAGTAATGCAATCTCCTTGCTGATGGGAAAACAGCGCAGCTGATAAGAATGTACCACACTCAAGCTGTCCTGCCCGTCTCCTACTGCCCATCAGCTGCTCTGCTCCACAGACAGCAATAACCCCCCTAATTAAAATTTGAAATTGTTCTAAGCGCTTTAATTCATTGTGCTGTGATGGAGAGAGCGGGTTGTGTTTCACCTCCAAGCCCACATGTCTCAACTTAACTCTCTGTTGCTTGTCATCACCAAAAAACTCCTGTGACTTCAAAGAGGGAGGTATGGTCCCACGGACTCGAGAGGGAGTGAGGAAATACACAGAAATGGACAATGCTTTAAACCATCTGACAACTATGTTCAAGTAATGTTAAAGAGGGAAAATGCCAGCCACAAGGCCACTTAAAAATTTGGCTCCCTTTGCTTTTCATGTGCTTCTTAAAATGCTCTTTGTCGTTTTGCCGGTGATTGAGATTTCTTGTTACAAACCAAAGATTCCTCCCCAACCCACTGGCCACCTGTCTATTTGCTCCAGCAGTGAAGTCAGGGAGCGACACTTATGACATCACTTTTGTGGCAACACATAAAGCCTTGACTGAGTTTTCATTTGCATCTGAATATTTTTCAAGATTTTGCTGAGAAGTGGAAACCTGAAAATGCTTCAGTCACCATAAATAATCATGATAAAAAAAATTAGTTCTCATGTTTTTTGGAGGAGTTTTGTTGAAAAATGGCTGTGAAGTCAGCCATTTCCTGTGGCGATTTCCATTTTGATGTAAAGCGACTTTATTTTTTTTTTTTTTAATATCCCCTTGACATGTAAAGGCCGAAGAATGCGCCAGTCTATGCATTAGGCATATGAGCAAATGAAAATGTTCCATGACGTAAATCTGTCATTCAGGGTAATTTTGTGGTCCAGCTGAGATACACAAGAATTCCACTTCTTTGTAACAGGATTCTTAATACAAGAAACTCCAGCAGGCCTGTATCTGTTTTTGTTTTGTGTTTCCAAAATGCCCAAAGGCCGCAGTCCATGTTACGGAAATTTCATAGAGAGAAATGAGTCAATTTTGAACCGGAAGGGCAAAAAGTAGCAACTTAGATGGTATCTAATTGTTTTCCATTCCCTTCCTTCTCAACTCAGACAGACTCCTTCCCCACTAATTAGGTTAAAAACAAAATTGATCCCATGTTGTGATTGTACATGTCAAATATTTGGGGTTTGTTTGTTTTTAACCCAGAGTAAACTTTGTGGTTGAGAATACAGAAGAATATTTCTGAATCCATTTGAAATTTGACTTCACTATGGCTCCTGCTAATGTGCTCTGAAAAGGGTTTGATTGCTCAGTGTGAACGCAGCTGAATTGCTTTAGAAACTGCCCGTCGGATGGAAAGGGGACTTCCACTTTCCATAGATCCACAAATGGGGAAATCTGCATCGGGCTAAATTAACCCATGCCGTGTCCCTTTTATGCCCTGTGTTCCTCAGATGCAGAGTTCCAAAGGGGCCGCTGTGTTAGTCTAGTTCTGTAAAACAAACAAGGAGGCTTGTGGCACCTAAAGACTAAAAATTTATTTATTGCATGAGCTTTTGTGGGAGAAAATCCCACTTTGTCAGGCACTTTGAAGATGGGGGAACTTACAGAATGGAAGGAAAGAAATGCAGGGAAGTGTAAGTCATGGGAACAGTTCACGCTAGCAGCAAATCAAAGCAATTGTAAAGATTCAAACGCTAGGGAACAGCATACAGAGGAAGATAAGGTCAAATCACCTGTTGTAATGAGAGAAAAAATCTGAAGTCCCTATTAAGCCCTGAACCAATGCAATCAAATTTGCAAATAAATTTGATCTCAACAGCTTCTCTTTGAAGCCTTGATCTGGTATTCATCTGTCCAAGCACCACAATTAGTAAATTGTCAATGGAGCAATCAGGAAAATTGAAATGCTGGCCCATTGGTTTTAGAGTGGTGTGATTTCTGATGTCAGATTTGTGCCCATTTATTCTTTTGCACAGAGACTGTCGGCAGCTAGTAGTTGCAGTGTAATCAATTGATTCAGTGATCTGTGGAATGATTGATCAATTGCTTGATTGGCCAATTGAAAGAGCCAACCATTGCTATTCTTTCTTTTTATGATGTGTATCTATGCACTTACCTGGCCCCATCCCTATGCTATCTAGATCCCTCCATAGTATCTCTCTGTCAAGGGAGCAGAACCAGCTATCTGTTCCACACAAAAGTGAATGTAAGTCATAAAGGTCAAACCAGCAAATCAAGGAGCAGAGATAATGTTATGTGATTTGGGCGACGGAAATAATGCTCTGGGATTTCCACAATGCTTGAAGAAGCCAGTGAATCCTGTGAATTGCCATTACTATTGTAGCATAAACCAAACATACTCTACCTTCCTTTTATTCTGGCAACATTCACGTATCTTGGCAATAGTTCCATAGACCTTTGGCTAAAAGCACCTGCATTTGCTCACTGCTTATTAGTTTTATATAGAATGGTATATTCCTTGTCTCTCAACGTCACTGCCCATCTCAGGATTGTAGGTGATGCTGTTTATGACCTGCCCTTTGTCTTATAAAACAATGAGGTCGAGGGCTTCTGATCAGTGCTAACTGTAAACCTACACACACAGACAGAGTGAAACTTTTGTGTCAGATATAACAGTTAATCCTTCTCGATCTCATTGCAAATAATTATGTTCAGCAGAAGAGAGTCTGTGATACAAATTCAGTTGGTTTCTCTGATCCATCCACTTTATCCACTATAAAACAGCTCCTGTTCCATAAAGAGCTATATCATGGGTCAAGATCAGTTTTTGATCTGCTTGGTAATGGACCAGGACCAATGACGACTGCAGCAATAGGTTAGAACTCTGAGTTGATTTCCAATGCCATTTAACTTTCTTTATAAGTAACATATGCAGAAACCTTAGGAGTGTTGATGAATTTTTATTAAGCAAGCTTAAGTAAGCTTTCAGCATTGAAATATTCCTAGGTGCTGGGACATCCTGAATTGCTTTGACTTTGTCTGTTACTTGGTGTGGTCCCTGGACATCCGTGTTATATCCACTGTTTCCTCTAAGCTGTGCACGCGCACACAGGTCATGAAACCTGTGCACACAACAAAATAAAGTGCACGTAAAAAAATTCAACAGTGCTAATATTGGTGCTCACAAAGAAATGTTTTTGTGCACAGAAAAATTGTTTGTGCACACAGTCTACGAGTAGTTAGAAGAACATTGGTTATATCCAAAGCGTATCATGTCGTGCAGCAGGAAAGAATGCTCATTCAGTTTTAAGCACAGATCTACTTCCTTTAGCACTTTTAGCACTTCTGCTAAATTTTGTTTCTGTGGTACCTGTGATTAGTATATCATCCAGAAGTACTACCACGTGTGGAAATCCCTGAATCAATCTGTCAGTAATTCTTTGGAAAAGA
Organism: Podocnemis expansa; assembly: GCA_007922195.1. Classification (NCBI taxonomy): domain Eukaryota; kingdom Metazoa; phylum Chordata; order Testudines; family Podocnemididae; genus Podocnemis; species Podocnemis expansa. Next base: position 1,634,056 of record ML682107.1, read on the forward strand.
GCAGGGGCTGAGGACACACCAAAAGGTAGCTGATTATAATCAAACAGCCCTGTGTGAGTCTTTAGACTAGATAGACATACTACTTGAAATCTTCTCCCAGGACCATCTGTTGATAAGTGCAGCTCCTGTCTTACCTTGTGAACAATTGCTTTCTGCTGAAACAGCAAACAGAGTCTCAAAGTTTGGAGTTAGTTATGGGTCCCGGGGTGAGACTCTATTGACAGCATACAGTCATTACATGTGTATGGAGCCTGGTTCTGTTGGTGCAGGCTATTCAGAAACCTTTACAGGTTCAGAGATACCAGTTGCCTGTAGTCTTTTAACTCAGCTTCCTTGTCTTGCTTCATGGGAAAGGGTACAGATCTGGCTTGGAAATAAGGAGCTATGCCTTTTGGGCTCTTGTAACTTTTAGCAGTACATCTCTTTTAACATGCACAGATCATCTTTAAATAATTCCTTATTTGTATCTAAAACAGTTTGCAGGCTAGATAATTTTTTTATTTCTAGTCATATCATTTTCCTTTCCAACCCAATAAAAGGTCAGCCAAACAAGCTCTACTGAGCAATTTAGGCAGTCTATGGTACACTACAGACCTTACAGCAGCATAGCTGAATCACTGCAGCAAGGTGTCCCATGTGGCTGCTCTGTACCAACAGGAGAGAGGTCTGCCACCATTGTAATTAAACTACTCTAAGGGAAGGATGGTAGCTACGTTGGCAGAAGAGCGTCTCCCACCAGCATAGTGGTGGGCCCACTGGCACTTTTGTCAGTGAAACTTACGTTGGCCAAGGGTGAGTTTTTGCACACCCCATACCAGCAAAAGTTTTGCCAACAAAATTGCTAATGTAGACAAAGCTTTGGGCCAGCATCTGCAGCCATTATCAATGACAGGTGCCTCCTGGATCTGGTGGCAAACCTTCACATTGGTAGTTCTTGGTATCTTTTCTGCTTCACCAGTGTATGTTTTTAATTTTACCTACACAGTGGTGGTGGTTCGCTGTCTTTTCACAAGGTCTCACTTGTTACACAGCCCATAAGAGTCACATTACATTCTGTTGTGAAGCTCAAATCATACATCGTTTTCATTTACCATCAGTCCAATATGAGTAGGGCCTACTTTTCTAATATTTGCTTCTGGTATGGTATTTATATCATATCTTCTTTTTCACTGTTTTCCCGCTCCAGTATGTGAAAGACACCATGACCGTGAGGCTGCTGTGTGTCTTGGTTTATGCATGTCTGCTTTCTTGGTTTGTTTTGACATGCTCTTCAGATGTGTCCAATCTCCAAATGTAACTCTATCATTTTTAAATCTGCAGATCGCTGGAGTGGGTTTGCCTCTACAATGATAACCCTCAGGTTCACTGACTGGATTTTTTCCCCCAGATTGCTCTGCAATTTTGTGCAGAGTACATTGTATTTCCTATGTTATTTCTATCTCTCCAGGCTCCTGCGGCTTGTGTTTGTAAATCTTTTACATTTTTATTTGCAAATTCCATAGCCTGGGCCAATTTCAGAGCAGTTTCAAATGCTAACTGTGGTTCAGACAGTAATCTCCTCCTTTGCATTTTGTCATCATTAATGTCAAAAAATAATCCGTCTCTTAGCATTTGTGTCAGAGTTACACCATAATTACAACCTGGAGATAGCTTCTTTAGCCCTGCCACAAATTCTCCTAATGTCTCCCTGGGTTTCCTCGACGGAGAGTTAAACTTCAATCATTCTCCTGTTTCACGGGCGTTGGGGTAAAATTTAAAAAAGAAAAACAGATTTACTAGCTCATCAAAAGTTTCCCTCCAGACTGTTCAGGATTTAACAGGTTTCTCCTGAAACCCTAAGTCTTCACCCCAACACTGCTGAATAGGTGAACTTTCTTCTTCCCTTCCTCTAAATATCATTAACAATGAAAAATAAGTTAATATTTCGTAGAATTCTTCCCAAGTTTGGCATTGCAGTTTAAATGGTTGAAATAGCCCCAAATCTTATCTTGCCCCCGTTTCATTTGTGTTTGTGAGGGTGTGTGGTCCTTCCTTACAGATGGCTTCCCATACTTTTTTCCTGCTTGCTTGCTTGTTCCGTGGAGTTCAACTCCATCTCATCAACCTATGTTGTAAGGTAAACCAAACAACTCCAACTTCTTTCTATTTAGGCAACACACGTACGTCTTGGCAATAGCTGCACGGACCCGGAGCACAGCTGCCAACAGCTCCACAACTGTAGAACGGCCACACGTTTCCTTGTTTATGAAGCAGCCTGCTCCCCCTAATGGCTAACTTATTATACACGTTGTGACAAAGACAAACCGTTGACCAATATTTGACATGCTCCAGTATGTTTGTATCAAGATTCTTCAAATAACCAGACATTCATGGAAAAAACCATCTGTCCAGGGAGAAGTTGCCAACAAAAAAAACCAGACCAAATTTATTGAAATAAGGCTATGCAGTGAATCATTTGACCAGCTGTATTTTTAAGCAGCTTGGGTCAAATTAGTGCTCCAGCGTAACCCCACTGACTCATTTGGAGTTTCTTTTGTCTTACACCAGGTCTGTAATTGGCTCACATGTTTTTCCTTAACTGTACAGTCTTCGACATTCAGTGCAGGTACCTGCTTATGAAAATATACCAAATAGCACCCTTTAGGTCTTATGCATGGCTAATTTTCATTGCAGTTGAGCATGGGGGATAAGAAATAGAGCATTCCCAAAGCGAAGGCGGAGCATGTTTTCCTGAGTTATTAAGGCTCCCTGTGGGGACTCTGGGAACATAAACCCAAGACGTTATTAATGGAGTTATAAAATATGCCCCTAAAATATCTTAAAGCTGCTGGTATTGTGGATCTTTAAGAGGAAGTTTCTCTAAGATTACATCAGTAGAAACGGGCTGCTGAGTTTACTGTCTGGGAATCTAGCATTCTAGAAGGTTTTTTTTTATTTTGGGTTTTAATTATGTATACGGTAAAATATGTTCTCTTGACTGCCTCTTAAATTCAGCTTGCTGAGAAGGGAGGAAAAGATCTGCTACCACTGCAAAGTGATTTTTCTGCTGTCCAAGAAAGGCTGGCCTACTCATCTACCTTATTCACTGGCCAAATGTGTGTGATCATGCATCACGGCTGAGCTGAACCAAGTTGCTTCCTCCCAGGGAAAGGGGTAAGTAACTCTCAGCTCCCTATGGCCTCTGTGCCGCACGTCCCAGCATTGGATGACTATGGGATCCGTGTACAGACAGCCCCAGGGTTTGTCACACATTTGCATTAAACAAAAAACCCACTTGGCAGTGTCCTCTGACAGGCGTTTCCTTCACGCTGATGCATTTTATGAGTGGCAAATGGAACAGGTACTCAGAAATATTCAGCTTCTCATGCTAGCGGAGGGGAACTTACTCCCAAAGGGAAAGCTTAGCTGAGTAAACTTCTTCCCCTTCAGAGGCCCTGATACCAACACCCCTAATCCTTCGCTGCTGGTGACTGCCTGCCCTAGCTGCTCGGTTCCTGGAGCACCCAAGGCCTGGCTTTCCCAAACTCCTCTTCTGAAGCATCCAAGTCAGCTGCTAGGACATCTTTGACCCATCTTCTCTCCTTATAATTACCAGGGTAAACTGAATGATCATTGTGGGTGCAGCAGCTGGAGTAGATTGCAGGCTTTGGAAGATGAGGACGTGACCAGAGAAGTGTTGGTGTGATGGAAGGCGATCAAGGTGACAACAGTGTCTCTCTTTCATAGACGCCAGCAGCCTCCCTGCAGTCAGGTCCACGACAACCACAGCCATCAGGAATCCACCACCCCGACAGGTATTTTTAAGTGCCCAGCTGTTGTCTGTGACTGCTCGCGCTACATTCTCCTGTGACACCGATTTCTTTCTCTCCAAGCACAGCCTTTGAGAGAAAGCCACTGTTTTCCTTAAAAACGTGGTGAAGCACTGGCATGTTGTGCAGTGGCTGGGCCGGCTGATTACCACGGCTGCTTTGCCAGGCTCCACCAAGGTATTCCCAGCCGTGTAGCTTCTTAGCCTCTTCTCAGCCCTTCACACAGAACGCTTAGCAAGCGGCCAGGCAAAGTGGGACATAGCACCTCACTGAATGAGACGTTAAAATGTATTAATGCTTAGTAGGAGTGAGAGGAGAAATGAGTTAGTGGATGGAGTGTGTAACACTGGACACCCCAAATGCTGTGAATAGCAGAATTGCAGATAGGGTTAGAAACCCTCATCTCTGACCAACATCCTATTGTGCTAGGTGCTGTACAAACACAGAACAAACAGATGATCTCAGCCCCAGAGAGCCTCTCATCCAGGGCTGGCCCAATCAGGCTTTAAGGGGCACCAAATTAGACAGAAGTGAATTTTCTTCTCTATTTAAAAAAATATATTCATATATTATTTCTTATAACGTGTTGGGAGGGAGGGCACCAAAGTCATAGTTCACCTAGGGTTCCTAAAACACTTGGGCCAGCCCTGGACTCATCTAAGTGTGAAACGAGAGCCCACAGGTGGGGACAGACAAGTGAAAGAGTGCAAGGAAATCAAACCACGTTGCACAGCAGGCTAGGCACTGGTCTTGGACCCAGCACCCTTATTGAGCCCTGTTCTCAGTTTGCACGCTCTCTTGTGTTGTTTCTGTTGGGTTCTTTGCCTGATGTTGCTGTGGACTGAAATCATGGAGATTATCTTGTTGGGAATGGGTGAGTGCACTTGGGCTGCGTTGTTCTCTGCTAGCTGGGATCAAGCTGTTGGTGTGTGTGTGTCTTAGACTCTCTACTGCCAATCGCTCCCTTAGTTGAAGAGGCCAGGATCTGTGCTTTTGGAGAAAAAGGAGCTAAGCTCCATTCCTGCTGTCCCTGGGAAATATGAAGAGCTTATGACCTGCAGCACTGTGAAAATCTTAAAATCTGGGGTGGCCGTGGATTCCTATCACCACAGGTTTCACCCTCTGGAAGAGCAAAGAGTTCTCCCGCAGACCAGTCTGGATACAGATCAGAAGTCAAGTGTGATTGGGTCTGGCTTTTTGGGGCAAGCCCATCTCTGACACAGGGCAAAGACTCTGCACCAGGAGTGGTCCCTGAGATAACCCTGGTACATGTGTGTTTCTAAGGGGACTGGAGGTCCCGGCTGCTGAATTCGTTCCCTGTAGGGAAACTAAGCTCTGCCCCTGGGCAGCTGGGGATTAACTCAGGGGATCTGTGAAATGAGAAATGGCGTATGGCTTCCTTTGGTCAAGATCACAAGAACTCACTTGAATGAATGCCAGGAAAGCTTCCAGGCCAATCCTTAGCAGACAGACTCCACCTCCTAAAACAATCAGTTTGCAGAAGGCTTGGCAGGGCTGCTCCGAACTGGCAACTCCCATCCAGAGCAGATTCAAAATTGAGCTAACATGAGTCCAGAATAACCTCTAATCCCAGGAGGCAGGGGGAGGAGCAGCTGGGCGGCGCTGATGTCATTTGTTCTGTCTGCATTATATCATTCCTGTGGGCAGAAGACTCTCATTTCCAAAGGGCTTGATGGCACCTTTGCAACAAAGGAGGGAAATGGGATCAGTTCAGGGATCAGACCCACTTTGGAGCTGTTTTCAGAGCCTCCGAATTAGACGGGCAGTCTTTTCCTCAACAAACCTCTACTATTGTAGGTGTGTAACTGTGCCACCACGTCACCCTGATTCCATCTCTAATGAACCATCATGCTGCTTTTGGAGCCGCAGACAGTGCCAATCATGACAGATGTCATCGGGGAAAGACCCAACATGTGTTGTGTTTTCTCTAGCAGGATTTGCGAGTTTAGGTGCAGATTGTTGTTCTTTAATCAGATTTATTACAGTAATGGCTAGGGTCCAGCCCAGAGTGGATCTTCATCACACTGGGTGCTGTGCTAACACAGAGCAGTAGACAGTCCCTGCCCCAAAGAGCTTACAATATCAATCATCTAAAAGGAGATTCTCACCATCTTCTGGTGCAATTTAGCAGTAGCCACGAGGGAATTGATTGTGAGTCTCTCACTGATTCCTGGACGGTTTGATACCTACCTAGATATAGAGCATCCATCCTCTGCTGACTGCTGGAGCATGGTGCACGGCTACCTCTCTCCCTTGTGCTCCCAAGAAGTCTGCCATGTAGGGAGCTGTAGAGGAAAGGCATAGAAGCTGATTGTGCTGATGGAGACATTCCCTATGCTGGGGATGGCTGCTTTGGGGTGTTTTGTGGAGCTGGTGCTGCATAAAGGAGCCAGATCACAGCGGTAGAAGTAGTGGGAAGACTTCGGTTGGACTATGCTCTTTTTCCCTCTGAAGAGCTAGGCGGAGTGGGCTGTGCAGTACAGTGTGCCCCAGGTCCTGCCAGCACAACTCCATGGCTTTAAACACGGCATGAATAATCTGTGATTCCCCACCCCACCCCTGGCTTTTTCTCCTCTCACCTCCTGTACAGAAGTTAGCATGGCCAACCTCCAGCCCTGGTGGTGACTAAGAATAATTACCAGCAGGTTCATGATGATGGTAATACCTAGCTAATGCCAGGCTTCTCAGCCATGGAGCTCACCATGTGTTACAAAAACATCACTTTGCAGGTGGGGAAACTGAGGCACGGGGCAATGACGCAACATGCCTGTGGTCACCCAGCAATCCAGGGGCAGAGGTGGGACTGGAACCCAGCCGTCCTGAGTTGCACTCCAGAGCTGTTCACAAGGCCAGACTGCGTCAGTCTCTGGCTGGTGACCAGTCTTTATTGGCTGATGGGAGGAGAATACAGTGTCCAACTATTTAACAAAAAGCATCACTCTCTCTGTATCAGCCATCTTCTATGGCTCCCTCCCAGAGAGGCAGCCTTTGCACATTTAAAGGTGCAGTGCGCAGAAAAAGGAACCATAACCTCTTCCCTAAATGGAGACAGCTACGTGCACCACAGGCAAGTTAAGCAGTAACGGAGAATCTGAGGTTCATAGAAGTGTTGGAAGCCAGTTAACCTCTTGCTGGTTCTCAAAGCTCCTGCAGAACCTGTCAGTTGCCATGGAGAAGCACATTTTTCCCTCCTCAGATGGCCCAGATCTGGTCTAGCCCTCAAACCTATATTCAGTTGCCTTTGGAACTGGCTGAAATTTTTCAAATTGCAAAATGTTGGTAGGAAACTGAAGCTTCAATGGAGGGGAAAGAGGTAACATATTTTTTCAGGGACTTCTTTTTGGATATTATTTTCCCGCCCCTGGTTTTTTGACCAACTTGTTTGAAGTTTTTCAAATCTAATTTTTGGAGGGTGGGGAAGGGAGAGAGGGAAGCAAATGTTTGAAAACAGTTTCACAATATTTATTTATTTACCAGCTTTAATTTCCATTCAGTCCTTACGCCAATAAAGCAGCCACGGATGCCAGTGGGAATTTGCCTTAGGAAAGTCCAAGTGAGGATTTCATCATCATTTTAAAGGAAGACTGCCAAGTAGTTGAGGGCAGGCAAAAAGAATTAGCCTTTGAAAAACACTGAGTACGTTTGTGATGATTCCCACTCTGATCAGGTTGTAACTAGCCTGAAACATCCCCTCCCGCCATAGTTGTCATTTCCAACTCTAAATTCAGCTAGAACCCATGTGGTGCTGCTGCATAAATGAAAAATAACGGCACTGGAGGAAAAGAAGCAAGGAGTCCTGTGACTCTTAAAGACTAACAGATTTATTTATTGCATGAGATGGGATCATGTCTTACACTCCCTTGCATTTATTTTCATCCCATTCTGTAAGTTCGCCCATCTTCAAAGCATCTGACGAGGTGGGATTTTCTCCCACAAAAGCTCACGTGTTAAATAAATCTGTTAGTGTTTAAGTGCCATAAGAGTCCTTGCTTCTTTTGCTGATCTAGACTAACACTGCTGCCCCTTTGGACGGGAATGTTCGCCAAACATGTCAAGGGCTGGTTCTAGAAACATGCAGTGATTTGGGTGGGTTCTTATTTTTTATTTCCAAACATTAGGGGGAAAACTATTTCTTGAATAAAAGATTCAAATATTGTAAATCAGTGTGTTCACTGACTGAATTACTGGGTGATTCATCCAGCATACAGCTGTTGAGGTATGGCAAACAAACATTGGCTCAATAATTTGCCCACCAGATAGTGGCAAAATTCAGTGACTTACATCCTCTGAATTTGACCAGCTCTGAGTTTTAATAACATCTCTTGATTGACTTATACCTTTTTAATTTATTCTTCATATGGACCATTTTTCTATCAGACTTTCATATCAATTACTGTGAAATCCTCTTACTACTTTAAAAATGCCTTTGTTATATTAATAGGAAGCTAGAGAGAGAGAATAATTCTGTTATTATGGAACTGATTAGTCAAGGAGCGTTATGTGTGAAAATATTCTCTATTGTCTCTATCCTCTCGCTAATTATTCCACTTCAGCCTATCCTGTTCCATGTGTTCACATGCCTACTCTATTTTTTCCTGAGTGCCATAGATAGCCTTTGTCCTTATATATGTGCACTCACACGTGTGCTTTCTGCACACCTATCAAGAACGATAGCTATTGCCCATGGCCAGAATTAAGACACAGTAGTGACTGGCATAGACTTGAGGAGTACTTGATGCAGAACCTTGGTCCATTGCATGGTAGCATCCCAGAACCATGCCTATATTTGTGTGCTAGATACCAAAGGTAAGCTGCTGGTGAATAAAATCTCCTAGATGAGGCTCCAGAGGGAAGGATGGATGCTCCATGGCTTGGAGGCATTTGAAAAGAGGACTAGACTGAAGGAGTATAGGGGAAAATTATGCACTGATAGAGAGGTGGATGAGTCTACCAGGCTTTTCAGTCAAGACCTTTGTCAAGTACCTAAAAGGCTGTCACAAGGAGAGAGAAAAATTGTTCTCCTTAACTGCCGATGATAGGACAAGAAGCAATGGGCTTAAATTACAGCAAGGGAGGGTTAGGTTGGACATTAGGAAGAAATTCCTAACTGTGAGGGTGATTAACCACAGTAACAAGTTGCCTAGGCAGGTTGTGGAGTCTCCAGCACTGGAAGTGTTTAAGAGCAGGTTGGACAGGCACCTGTCAGGAATGGTTTAAGAGGGTACTTGGTGCAGCAACGAGTGCAGGGGGCTGGATTCAATGACCTTTCATGGTCCCTTCCAGTTTCTCTGAGTCCAAACTCTGGTGTTTCTCCACCCAAACGCCACTGTCCATCTGCCAAGGAATTGCCATGAAGGTGATGGGATGCCGCAGAGAGCTCTTCTCCCAGGGGTTAGCTCAGAAGCCAGTCTGCTTTCAAAATAAGAATCAAGCACGTGATGTTTCTGTGAAGGAAGGATACATCTGATTCACCGGCTGCCTGTGGCAGGCAGCCATGGAGCAGCGAACCACATGGTAGGACGGGGGGAGGAGGAGGGGATTTTGTGGTTTACCATAGACCAAGAAAAGTGACACCAAGGTTCCCCATGAATGCACCTTGGCCATCTCCTTCTACCGTGGGAATGGAAGGGCAAAGATGGCTAAACAAGTGTCAGTGGTTTGGGCAAAGCACTAACTTGCATTATTACCCTCTGTGTGATGCTTGGTGTTTTCCTTCCCCTGCTGGTGGGAACACTGTAATCATCCCTATTCTTCTAATTGGGTTAATTTTAGACTTTGAGGCGGTTGCCCAAACCAACCCACCCACAATGAAACTATCAGTGGTTGTTTGCTCTGAAGTGATGCTCTGGAAGTCTGATTGCTGGGAAAATCTCCCCCTGGGTCTTCACAAGGGCTCTCAGTCTCTGTCCCTTGCCCTGGCTGCAACAGGACATGATGCTCAGTTTTGGAGGGATGCCCAGGGCCAAATTCAGACCTTGTAGAAGCAGGTGCAACAGCCACTGATTTTACTGGGGCTGAAGGCAACGCTAGCTGGATGTGAGGTGACACTTTGCAGCCATAGGACAGATTACATTAGCAGGCTGCCAGATCCACAGTGTCAGACCACACACCCTCACGCAAACATCCGCCCAGCTCTCATGCATCATGCCCAGATAGATGTGACATTATGTCTCTCCTTGATGCACGTTGATGCACACACAGGATTTGACAGGCAAGCCCAGTCCCTCCCTCCCATCCTGTCAAACTGTACACATGCTCCCGCTCTTGCACACCCAAACATACTTGCTGAAATGACGGGTGGTTTAAAAAAAAAAAAAACCAACAAAACCAACCACCATTACAGCCAGTTCAGTTTCCTTCCCCCCAGCCGCTTGTCATAGTTTGACCATTAACTAATGGACTTGGCCAGAGTCCTTAGGGGCCATTTGCATGATAAACCTTCTGTTGCTGCTCCCGAGCCAGGACTGGCAGTGCCAGGATCGCTTCTTCTGGCTGGCAACAGGGAGGTGCCAAATCTCTCAGTGTGCAGATGCCAGTTCTGAGAGAAAGGGGCGAGAAGTCTGCACACAAAGGCGGGTTTATGAGGAGGACGGGGCACCTGACACTTGTGGGGAAACGTGCTTAGCCCTGGTTATCCGCAGTAGAAGTTTAATATATTTTTTTTCTTTCTAAAAAGCATAGCAACAGCTGGGGCTGAGGCTTTCCAGGAGATGAACTCATGGACAACTGTTCAAAATAACTTTATTCGTAGTGCTATTAGATCAGTCCACTGGGGAGCCACCAATTATCTCTGATTACTGGAGGCAGATAAGGCCAGGGTTGAACTGAAAAGCAAGCGCGGATTAAGATAGGGGGAAGAGGGCGCTGGGGGAAAGGCTGGCCAGGATGGACCTCGTGGCTAATTTGTGCGTCAGCTGTTCAGCTTGCAGCGGCTTTGGGATTGTATAAACACAGACTCCGGCAACTTTGAGCACCAAGCAATGCTCTTCTGAACAGATACCAAGGGAGAGGGAGTATCACAAGCCAAGAGAGAAAGCAATGGGGCTGGATGTGGGTTGGTGCATGGCTCTGAGCACCCAGGAGAGCATGAATTTGTGCATGCAAATAGCCAGAGAAGCAATTCGGTGCACACATGCTTGTGAGAGCTTGTGCATGGGCTTGTGTGGGCCTGAGTGAGCATACCCCCACAGTGGTGTCAGTTTGCACATATGTGTGTCTGAGCAAGGTTGTGTGTGTGCTGGGCTCATGCATATTGGTGTGTAAGCATGGGCCAGCTGTGTGGCATTTGTGTGCGTGATAGGGGTTAGTGATCCATGCAAAAGAGCCAGGCGCCAGCCTGCTATAATAGGAATGAGCGGACTTTAGTGGCACCCATGTGGTGGCAGATGCCTTCTCGGCCCATCCTGCCTACTGGCCCCGCTTGCTCGGCTGCTTAGACGCAACAGAGCTGTTTCTGTAGCCTTTGTTGAATAGTCTGATGTGAGCAAAGCCAAGTAGTCCGAGCCCTGTCAGGAGAATCCGTACAGCGCTTCAGCATGACTGGGTCATGCCACTTCGGGATGACTGTCCTCCAAGCTCAGCTAACATGAGGCGCTGTGTAAACACAGACGGATCTTAATAGCACCCCACGTGTGAAATGAGATGGTGTCGTGGACTCACTCATTCATCCCTGTTCCAGCACCGCCTGCCCCTTCCTGCAGAGGGGGAATGGCTTAAACTAAGATCTTTGCTCCATAAAGGCAGCCTGCACCCACTAGCTGAGTGGGATGAGGGCAAGCCCACAGCAGGGAGACCCCTGACAGACCCCTAAGTATAAATTCATCTCCGAGCTAATGAGGCACGTGTGATGCAGTCGGCAGTGTGTTCTTATGGAGTGGAGGGCACGCCACAAGGATCAGCTCTCAGTGAGGAGCCAAGCTTCCCTGAAGTGGTTAATTTGGGGAGCAGACTCCAATTCAGGGTTCCCTTGTCTGCTCCCACATGCAGGACTTGATCTGAGATTTTGCACAAGCAGGTGTTTCTTTGCAAAGCATTTCACTTTTTTTTTTATAATGAGGTGCTCCAGTCATTTCTCCTCTTCCCTGCAACTCTGTTTTCTTCCGTCGGACAAAATGAGTTGAGTTGAGGGAATCCTCTCAGCTAGGTTTCAGTGAGGCTAGCCTCCAGGACAGTGCTAGAAGGCTCTGCTTCCCAATACGAAATGAAGGAATCTGAGAGGCAGATCAATCGGTTAGTGGAAGGGATGCCCACGACAATGCAAAGTCAAAAACAGAACATGAGAAACCCTGCTGCAGTGACAGCCCTGCACTGGCCAGGAGACAGCCTTGCATGATCAATAGGTTTTCTGTCCCTCACACCTATGATTCAGAAGCGATGTCATTAGGGGTTTTTTAAAAATAGACTGGACGAAGCACCAGGAAATAGACATTAAGGATAAACCCTGCCTTGGCTGGGAGATGGGCTGATCTAATGGAACTTTATCATCTCTCAGGTCTATGAATAATCATTCAAAAAATATTAAAAAGGAACAGATCAGCACAATAGAAATGCTGTCCAATGTTTGCCTTAGGTTATTATAGTACTAACGTCATGTCTCAAACAGAAGAGTGCAAACATGTTTCCTAAAGACAATTTTGTTCATTAGAGAAGAAAGAAAGCATTGGATGATTGCATCTGGGGGCTGGGCTGCAGAACGAGGGGTTAACCTCACCTCAGCTTCCCACGCCCCTTGAAAGTTGGTTCAGCTGACTTCAATGGGCTTTGAAAGAGGTCTCATGTTGGTAGGGGTAGGGGAGAGAATATTACCTTTCAGGTCACTCTTCACACCTATGACTAGGGTTTTCTGTGTCCTATTCTGCCCATGCTTGAGTCCCTTCCTTCCTTGTTATAAACACTGTCCCCTTAGGAAATGGTTTGGCCAAGGGCATTTGTTTTTTCAGCTCACCGTCCTAGTTTGCTTTAATTTCAGCTTTCTAAAAAGCATCTTCTCGGCCTTTGATCTTGAGAGATAGGACTTCCAGTCAGTGGCTGGGTTGTCTGGTGGATTCCACCTAGCAAATACCAACTTTTTTTTAAAGGGAAAAAAAAAGGCATGGGGGAGGAACCAACCCACCACCAGCTGCCAATGTTAATAGGAGATAGGTCTGAAAAGTGTGAGCAAAGTTACTCAGGAATATGTCTGAAGAGTCAAACACAGCCTCTCCTCATTCCCAGCTTACGGCGTTGCTGAAGTGTATTGAGGGTCCACAACTTGGCAAGGAAACCACAATTCCAGGCAGGCAAAGGAAATGCTCTGTTTTAAAAAAATGGCATCCATTTATGTCAGGTCTCAGTCTGGAATTGATTTGATTCCAGTCAACAGGGCTGTAGCTACTGGGGATTTCACAAGCACATGTGTTTGAAAGGTCTTTAATCTTTTCCCCTACAAATAGGTATGATGTAAAACCAAAATCCTGACCGCCTCATGGTTGTAAGTCTCGTGGCAAGATTGGCAAGAGTCTGGCGTGTGTGCCATAGAGTCCTGGCCATATTCCAGCAGGAGTATTTACATGCTGTCTTTGTATGTACATTTGTTCCCCTTCCGTTTCAGAGACATAAATCATGTTCTTCACTTCCAGCCCCAAATTGTTGTGCACTATTGCTGTGCAATATTAAACAGCTGCCATGTGGCATCCCAGAGGGGGCTGCATTTCAGTGGTAGGTGAAGTGATTTTTCTTTAATTTGTGGGATTTTTGGTGGTGTGGGATTGTTTTGTACAAGCCAGCCATTCTGTAACTAAGCAAAGCCAACTCCCCAATTTCAAATGCTTTTTCTAGAAGCTATTTTATGTTGGTGTCAGAGGTAAAAATAGCTAAGTAATGTAAAATATGGAGTTAAATACAAGTTTTGAAACACTTGGGTCTGTTCTGCCCTCCTGAAAGTCCAATTTTTCCCAGTCCAGGAATCCATGTGGACCAAATTCAGATTTCAATGACGCTAGTGAAAATCTGAAGGAATTCCAGGTTAAGACTGGTGTAACTGAGGTCAGAATACAGCCTTGTTTCTCAATGGGATCTTGTCAAGAAACTGAATGGCGATTAAGGGCCTTGTCCCAATATCATTCATGTGGCACTCAGAGCATGACCCCAGTTTCAGGAGGCAAGAGAATGAAGTGTTCAGACACATCAGAGTTTGGAAAGAGTTAATTATTTTATTTCTGAGTGGAGCGGAGCTTGGTGCATTGCAGTAAAATGAATGTGCTTATCTGTGAAACAAACAAGGAGTGCAAGTTCCTCATCTTCAAGTATCCAACGAAATAGGATTTTCTCCCATGAAGGCTCTTGCAATAAATAAATTTGTTAGTCTTTAAAAGTGCCACCAGACTCCTTGTTTGTTTTGCTGAAGACTAACATGGCTACCTCTTTAGTAATTATCTCTGAGCAAGTTCCAAAGGGGTAGCCGTGTTAGTCTAAATTCGTTAGTCTTTAAGTGCCACAGGACTCCTTGTCTGTTTTATCTCTAAGCAGTTAGCTACCCATCACCATGAGCTTTTTTTTTTTTTTTGGGGGGGGGGGAGGTTCTTGGTGGTTTCTGAAAGATATCTGTAAAGTGAAAATCTCAAAAGTTAGTGTAGCAGCCAAGGAGCCAAATAAGAGAAAATGTAAAACACCTCACAAGCCAGAAAACCCTCTTCAGTTAAACCCATATCAATCTGCAGGCAACAGTGCCCTCTCGTGTCTGTGCTCCGCTGTTCCTCTCCCACGTTGAGCCAAGCCTGGACTGTCACAGCTTACTCAGATTTATGTTCTTCAGCCCAGCCTATCTTATCTCCTCGCTGCATGCATGAAGCCATCACCTGATATTTCCTGCCGGCTGTGTCCATGTCAGCTCCCTTTAGCAGCATGAAATCGAGTTTGTAACAGACAAGGACATGTGCACATCAGACCCCGCACCCCAGATGCCTGGCATGGCCACGGCATCACCTGCTGTCTGTAATTTTTCCCCTTCTGCTCTCAGACATGTCAAATGTCCCCTCCTGCTACAGGGCGAAGTGCAGGTCAAACTCTGCCACATTCCTCACTGGTGGGTATGGGCGCTGCTGATCCTTTGATGGCTGTGGGGTTTCGCCCACTTGCATCAGCAAATGGAGCCCAACGTCTGCTGTCCGACTGCAGCCAGAAACCCTAACTGGCAATTAGCTCACATTTGTGTCTGTACCGTGCTGGGTCGGCCCTTGCCATTCTCCCTGTCATGACAGTGAGATACAAGATGCTGGCGTCTGTCACCAAGCCCATCATGTCCATGCAAGATCAAGTATTGGTTACCAGTCTGAACATTTTCAGACAGCCAAAATTGTGAGTTTTCACACAGACCAGCTTATTAACTCCATGCTCATAACTAACCGCACTAGGAGGACTGGTCCATGGAGCCAGCAGGGAAATAGAAACTCCATGTGTCTTCTCTGGCCAGAACCTTGGTCACCCCCAGAGTGCTCTTTGCAGTCAATCCCCAGGGTGGACTGAAAAATAAATTCACTTACTTCCAAATGACAAATAAATTCAAAGCAACAGTGACCTGCTCAGCAGCAGAAGAAGGCAAAGATAGTGGATGAATGATTCATTGTTAAGTTTTCACTGTTCTCCACTGACTCATCCCAAAGAGAGATGATTCCCTGCATTTCCTCCCCACCCGATGTGCATGCACCAGGCGGAGGAAATAAATCGGACATTTACAAGCTCGTGCACCATGCCAGGATCTTGTGGAGAACACACTGTCTTTGCTGAAAGGCCTGGGTTTTCTTCCCGGATGGGATCTGCACTTTCTGTTCCCAACACCCAGGGTACCGACGAATCTGATATGTGTTTGGCTAACAAGGACTTTATACCCCAGCTGTACAGAATTCAGGGACTCTTTCTTCATCCTGCGCGTTTCTCTTTTCTCGCCTTGATACACCTCCATTTGGCAGAGATTAATTTTGTGATACGCCTCGTGTCCGTTCATTTGGAGAAGTCTCTGTAGTCTATTATTAACCTGCTAAGTAACTGGCTCTTTGGCACAAACTGCTAGCTTACCTGGTGGATGTGGAGTTTCTGCACTGTCCCTCTGTCCTGGCTTGCAATCTTCACCTAGCTATTTGGCCTGCCTCCCTCTTGCCCAAAATGCACCTCT
This sequence comes from Podocnemis expansa, assembly GCA_007922195.1. Classification (NCBI taxonomy): domain Eukaryota; kingdom Metazoa; phylum Chordata; order Testudines; family Podocnemididae; genus Podocnemis; species Podocnemis expansa. The sequence goes on from ML682107.1 coordinate 1,650,034, forward strand.
CACATGGCGTTGACAACTGCTGCAGTCCAGAGCTCTCCATTCTCCAGAGAAATGGGCAGGAGCTGGGCTGTGGGGCAGCAAACAAGTGTGGATGACATTCCCCAGATTAATCTGTTCCCCCACATTTAGGAGTGGGGCGTATGGTTCTTTTCTGAAGGCAAGTCCCTATCGAGCTCGCTAGACCTTTCCTCTGGCTGAGTGAAAGGCATACCTAACTGTGAGCAAAGTTGAGCTACTGTCATAAAAACAAACCCCATAAAGCGAGGATAACTGGTGACGCAGCAGTACGCTGCAAAAGATCTGGGAGTTACAGCAGATTCCAGATTGAATAGGAGTCAACAGTGTGTTGCTGAGGTTATGAAGAAGGCAAATATCGTTCTGGAGTGTGTTAATGTGCATGTTATATGGAAGATGGGGTGTAATTCCCCGGCTCTACTTGGTGAGGCATCAGCTGGAGCACTGTGTCCCGTTCCAGGCACCACACTGGATAGCGAGCGGCTGAAATGAGAGAAACCAGTTTAAGAAAGGCCGGAAGAGAGAAGAAATGGAAATCAGCAGAAGGTGATGAAAAGAGAAGGAGGCATATTCAGGGAAGGCGAGGAGGGAGCCTTTTTTGTATAATATATGAAGCTCTTGAAAGCTTTGGAGGTGTGTGTATGTAACAGGCTCACAAATGAAGCATTATATACAGGCAGCTGAAGATCTCAGCCAGACCCTGTGTTAACTTATGATTTCAGTGTTTAACCCCGTCCTTTTAGCTTTCCGCTGTCCCTTCTTCGCTGCCCTTGCCAGTTTACACTAGAATCGGATTGGTCTAGTCAGTAAGTGTCCCAGATGTGTTCAGGAAGACAGGCCATGTTCTAGCTATGGGTGGAAACACAGAGTGTAAAGTCTATCCAGATGTGCCTAAAACACTATATAGGTGAATTCTACCTAGGATCATCATCTGCCAGCCTGTTAATAAGGAAATCTAACAAACCATCCGGTACCTCCTTTCTGTTTCTAGTTCCCTCCTTATTCAAAGATGTGGGAATACCAGGACATCTGCATCTTCTAACATGAGGCTGTGACTTTAATTAGGGCTACACTCACCCAATTAGGTAGCAGCCACCTTCTCAATTCAGCCTTCTTAAAAACACTGAAGTGGGATTTTCTCCCATGAAAGCTCACACAATTAATAAATTTGTTAGTCTTTAAAAGTGCCACGGGACTCCTTATTTGTTACCCTGATGCTGTTTCCCCACCATTCCTCTGCAGGTAATTCTCCACGTCTCTGTCTTGACCATTTATTCTGGCTGCCAGGCTTTCTCCAGGATCTGCACATTTTACTGCTGGCTGCCTCCTTCCCTTCTGTCTCCCACCACCTAACATCCAGGGGAGGAGTGAATGCAAGGAAGGCAATGTCCACAGGGAAGGACGTCAAAAGCGAGGTGTTGAAATGCCAAGCAGTGATTCTGACAGACGGATTGAGGGATGGGACCTAGACCACAACATCTTCTCAGACTAAAATTTCAACCAGCTGGGGGGCAAAGAGCCTAAGAGGAACTAAAGTGGATGACACAAAGTTCAGAAGGCACTTGGCCAAGTAGGAGAGCAGAGATGGCTTCCTCGCACACTGGTACTCAACAGCCCTGGAAATTACGGTGTTACTCCTGTCTTTTTTCCTTCTCTCACGTGAATGTCTTTTCTTGGGCCCATAAATGAGTACGAGCTCTCCAGTGGATCCTAACTGGAAAGTGTGGGCAATACCGCAAGCTGAGGTGAAATTTATTTATAGGCTGTGTCCTTAGCAATCACACAAACACCCGCTCAGTTCAGTTCTGCCTTTTCTGCTTTTCCCAAAGAACTTCCTTAGCCTCTGACCCCCAGAGCAGAGATGATTGAGATGGAAGAGGAAATTCTGTGGACTTTTACATTTTTTTCTTTCTTTCTTTTGAAAGTTTTCAACTATCTCAAAAGGGGGGAGGTCATCAAATGAAGACATTTTTGTTTCAAAATTAGGCATTTTGTCAAAACTTGCAAAATTTCCACTGGCTCAAAAGAAGACCCTGATAGTGAGGGGGTGAGAGTTGCCGTGTAAAAGTTGGCAGTTTCTCTTTACAAGAGAGTAGTATGGGGAAGAAAGCAATTGGATGGGTGGAAGGAGGTCCATGTGAATCTTCCTTTGGTTCCCATCCCCTTAAATTTGGCTTGGAAATCAGACCTTCAGCCTGCAACTTTGTCAAAAATTCTGTTTCATTAAATGACTCGTGTGGACCTAATTCTGTGTTGTGAATGGGATTATGTCTCCATTAGTCTTCCCAAAGTATTTGCAGGAGTTTGCTGTCTGCAGAGACAGCTGCCATTTTGTGAAGCAGAGCTTCTTGCAGAATGGCACAGAAGGAAACATACAGTGTGCTCTGTGGTAATGGATGAGTTTTCGTCCCACTGTTATTTTGTTGTTTCCCTAAATATCCAAAACAAAATCATTCATGCAAAGAGAGTAGGATTGCTCTTTGTTCATGGAAATATACCGCTAAGGCACTATTTTAAAAAGAGTTCTGCTTTTCTTTATCATCCTTATTTCAAAGGAGCTTGCAGAACTATACAGCAAACTAACCAGGTACCATTCAGCCCTGTGAGTTGCTAACTTATCAGTTTGAGTATTAGACCATGAAGATGGCAGAAGACAGGCACAGACAGGAGGGGAATATCTGAGGACCATTCCTGTCTGTGCTGCATGTTTTGGATAACTGTTGCTTCCTGATTATTGTATGTGGTGGTAGTGACTGGGACCCCAGGGAATTACAGCTGGGTCTTTCCAATGTGAGAAACCAACCACTCCTAGCAGTGGGTGTGGAGAGAAGTTGGGCTACAGTTCAGGTTTTCTCCTCCATGTCCCAGGTGGATTTGCTGCCCTCAGGCCTGCCCTACCTGTTGGATATTAATGAAGACTTTATTAAACTAATGCTTTCCATCTGCGACCATCAGGAGTAAATCCCAGGCTGGATTTCTGGTGCATGCGCCTTGCCCTGCAATAGGACTTTTGCTTCAGCCTGGACTCAGACTAGACCCTGGTATTAACCTTTGCAGTGAACATGTGTTGATAAAAACCTTTGCCAGGGTAATAAATTACTGAGCCTTTGATCCAAACTAAAAGTCATTCAGGCTAGGGGATGAATTGCAAGCCTTGTTTCCAGGGAGGGAGCATGGGAGAGGAAAAGGATTGCTGTGTGACATCCCTTCTTCCCAGGTTGGAGGAGAGGCACCCTTGAAGAGTCTAGGGAAGGAGAAGAACCACAGGTAGGCTGGAGAAGTGAGTGTCTGTGCCTGATGAGGGAGCACGAAGGGCTGTTTATGGGAATGGTTGGGATGCAATATAATAATGGAAATGAATGCGAGGAGCAGAACTAGAATCATGGACATTTATACTGTAGGTGTCCGGAGGGGAACAGGCCATCTACAGAGACAGCAGCGGTTAATGGGCTTCTGTAACACAATCTGGATGCACTTGCTAAGGTGTATTTTCCAGATGCAGACAGAAAAGCAATTAGGTGTTTGGTTTTTTTCTGAGGCACTTAACCAAAAATACAATATTTTGCATAGTAATAATCTTGAGCCAAAGCTGAGCAAAAATGCAATGCTCTGACAGGTAGTGTAAGTTTTCTGATTCAACTGCTATTAAACTGTTCTGTCACAGGCATCGTTAAAACAATCTTACCGTGAGATCTAATACATGCTACATGGTAATTCTTGTTCTATTGAGTAATCGTCTGCTTTCTAGCCCATGTAGACCTGATGGAGAGAAGAGTCTCTAAAAATGCTGGACATGGATGTGTAATAAAATCTGGCCCTATTAGGTGTAATACTAGCTACCAGCATCCTCGAATGTGCACACTTGTGTGTGTGTCTGTGAAGTTCCCTTGGAGAAGTGTGCCCTTGGAAGATTTTTCACTATGCAAGAATTTACAAAAGCGGATGAAAATTATGCTTTGTTGTCTAAGGCAGCAGTTCTCAGCCTTGTACAGGATATGACGCACTTGGTGGCATATCACAACCCTGCAGGGCACCCTCACCCACCCCTGGCTAAGTCCAGCCATCTCCCTGGCTCTCCACGAAACGTTTACTGTTGTGTGATGACACAGTAGTGTGTCGTGACACAGTGGTTGAGAAGCACTGGTCTAAGGTCTCAGTTAAGTGGTTTTCTTCAGTCATTTTAGCAACCAATTTGGCAGCATTAACTTAACTTAGAAAATTTCCCCAGCAAAACAAAAAGCTTTTAGGTTTGGATTCAGTTCCATCGTCCAGTTGCATTCATCAACATGTACCAGTGCTTATATTATTATCTTCCCTTCTCCACCCACACCCCTACCCGGATTCAAAACAAAGAAAGCAAAGCTAACCAATTTATGTCCAGTGAAAAATAACTTGTACATGATATAAGGTGTTAGTAGGGTTGGAACCTCATTGAAGCACTTTAACTGGGTTTTAGAAGTTGGTGCTGCCAAAGTCAAATTCACCGGAAGATGAATGAGGAGCTATAACAGAAAAACAAACAAGGAGTCCTGTGACACTTTTAAAGACTAACAAATCTATTTATTGATAAATAGATTTGTTAGTCTTTAAAAATGCCACAGGACTCCTTCTTTGTTTTGCTGAACTAGACTAACCCGGCTACTGCTTTGGAACGTAACAGAAAAGAAATAAATATCAACACCTCTTTTTGCAGCTCACTGTTGTCCAAACTCAGGCATTTCTGCATAAATGGAACTGCTGCCAGAATTTAGCATTTTTAAATCATCTCAGAGTAGAAGGGAACATCTTCCAGAGGTCAGTTTTCAAAAAGAGATTAGACATTTAGATAGCGAGCATGAATATCCAAAATTCTCACATATCTGTTAAATTTTCAAAGAAGCCCCTGTATGCTTCCTCCCATCCCACCCTTATGCAAACTCTCACAAGGCTACATCAACACTGTCCTTCAAGTTCTCCTTTACTGGGATGTCTACAAAGCATTTGACAACAACCAGACAGTTTGTGACTACTGCAGGCACGATGACCAGCATTCTCTCATTTCCTTGTGCTCTCCCATCTGCCTGTCTCCATCCTTTATCTCTTGTCTTACTGTACGCTCTTTGGACCTTAGGGACCAAATTTTTGTTCATTGTTTGTACACTACAAATTCAGTAGGTTCCTGGTGTGTGGCTATGGCACCTGCCTGCTAAAATGCAAAATAATAATTAATTATACTTCTAATTAGAATTATTTATTTTTAAAAACTCATGAATTTTGGAAGAAGTATCATAACTAGAGTTGGTCACCCACAAAATTATGGCAAGTGGCTTTTTGGCAGAGCTGGCAAAAATATCTGTTTTCATCCATTGAAGAACTGAAATGTTTTCAGTTGCTAAAAACTGTAAAAATGTAGTTTTGGGGGCTTTGATTCTTTTTTAATAAAATCCTGGAAAAAAATAACAAAAATGAAAATATTTAGATTTCATTATAATTTGTCGTTGGGGCAGTGGGAGGGGAGAATAAACCCTCATGCTTCAGGACTTATCTGAACTTCTAACTATTGGGGCTCAGGAGGAAACCTTTTCTGGGGTAAATTATCCTTTAACTACATGATCAGGGAGTTTTTAGCCTTCTTCCGAAGCATATGGCTTTGGCTAATGTTGGAGATGAAATACTTAATTACTGAGACAGTGTGGTAATTTGTATGTTTCCTTTTAACTCTCTATAGCCTGTGGCAAAACTATAGGGTGTTGTTTAAAAACAATGCAAACCCCTGTTATTGTAGCATCACACGTCTCCCTGGGAGCCCCAAAGATACAAGTTTGTCACAGATCAAAGCTACAAATTGTCCCCAAGTGAAATTTACAATAGATGTCCAGAAGTGACTGCTCTCGTCCAGGATTCAGAGCATAGCAAATATCACAGACTTTGGCTTCAAGCTGTTGCTAATTATTTAAAGTGTTTTAAAAGAGCCAGGAAGTTTCCCCTGTTAGAAGCCACAGGCTTTATTTGTACTCAATACCAGCCATTCTGTGGCTTGGGAGATGGTCTTTAAAGGATTTTTTTTTTATCCTGAGGAGGATGCGGAAAGGGGATGTGGAAGGTGACAGTAATAACATACACCACAAAGAGGGGTGGGGGGAGCAAGGAGTCTTGTGGTACTTAAAGACTAACAGATTTATTTATAACATAAGCTTTCGTGGGAGAAAATCCCACTTCGTCAAACGACCCATAAATTAGAAATACAGTTTGAGGTCTGGGGAGTGGAAAGAGTTTGGCTTGTATATAATGTGAGTTATCCGTGGAAGATGATAGACTGCAGCGTGTGAAAATTACCTGCAAAAAGATTTTCTATGAAATCATATTGTGGTGTTCTTTCTCCTAAAGGGCTCTGTAAGCTGATCCTTTGAGTGAAGTTGATGCACCTTGCTTCTACCTTTGTTGAACCATATCCTCTACAACAACCTCTCCTTGGATTCTAACATGCACCCTGCCATTGCGTGTCGTCCTGTGCTCTTTACAAGTGACCTTCAATACATAGGGTGAGATTAACAGCACAAGGCCTATGCCCCATTTAAATCAACATCAGCCTGGGGGAACTCTGTACAACTCCCCAGTGGACAAAACAGTGACTTAAATGCCTCCGAGGGCTAAATATTGTGAATTTGGGGTAACTTTTTTCAGCCAAAGAGAAAATTAAAGCCTGGATATCTCAAAAGGAAGGAATGGGCTACGGAGCCTTCCAGCCTGTGCGGCATTGGCTTGAATTCAGCCTGTGTCCAGATGAGTGGCTAAAAACGGTATCGTTTGTTGGCTGTTGGAAAGGAGAGTGGTCTCAGGTGTCGACACAGAGAACAGGTGTTAAAGCTCTGAGTCAGGAGACCTGGACTTTGTTCCCAGCTCTGCTGGAATACTTGTGTGATTCTGGACCACAGAGAGAACTTCTCTGGGCCTCAGTTTCCCCATCTGCAGAAAATGGGGAAGGGCGATAGGCAAAAGTGTTCTGAGGCTCTATCCATTGGAGGTCTGTGAAGAGCTTTGAGATCCTCTGATGCACAGCCAGAGAGATGTGCAAAGTAGTAACACTGCACCTGAACAAACAAGCAGCCTTCATAAAGGCATGATGGACTGAATAGGCCATTGAAACCGAATGTCCCCTCCCTCCTTCATTTCAGGGCTGGGATGAGAGCCTGTGAGATCTGCTGGGATCCTGAAGCTGCGGTGACAGACGCTGTAGAAATGCCCGATGTAAACTGGCTGCTGCTGCTGCAATGAAAACGTGAGTTATGAGCTGCTCTAGAGAGGGCTGATTTTTTTCCAGAGTGAGAATGGGGTGGCATTTTTCGAGGAGTCTCATGCAAAGTGGGACACATGCTTATATCAGAGGTGTACTGTGGTTTTCCCATGTGTCCTGTTCCACTTGTGGCACTCAAGGAGTTATGTCTTCTTGGATTTACTAGAAAAGACCAGCATGAGATGGAGAGGAGACTATTTAATCAAAGGGGAAGCACTGTCACTTTTCAGAAGGGTAGCTGTCATGCATCTGATGAAGTGAGTTGGAGCCCACAAAAGCGTATGCCCAAAGAAATCCGTTAGTCTTTAAGGTGCCACAGGACTCTTGTTGTTTTTACTGTCAATTTTGCTCTTTAAACCAAAAAAGAGGAAAAAAGAAGGCGGGTGGGGAGAGGCAAAGATAAATAGCACTTTCTGACAGGTGTTTGTGAGAATCCCCTCTGCAACTTGGTGTCCTGTGTTTGTTAATTGCAGGGATGGGTGTCAGTTCATGGAGATGAAGTAATGGCTGGCGTGGGGAAAATAAGGATTCTTATGCACGCACACACATGCACATGTACACACACACGTATGTATGTCTGGTTACTAGCCCAGACCATGGCAGTTCAATATGATGAAGCTGTGAAATAGAACAAGGACTCCACACTCCAGCCTATATTTAATGTTTAGCTCTTTTTATTTCTTTGGCTGTGTAAAGGAAGGCAGGACGGGTTACAAAGGGCTGTGAGTTTAGGGAAGCAGCTAAGGGCATCCCATCAGTGCGCAGCTGAGGGGACTGCTCCGCTCTGGACAGAGCGGAGCATGGGGTGGCTGCCCTTTTTGGGGGCAGAGGGGCTGTTTCCTCTCCAGCCAGTACAGAGCTCAACGCTGCTGGCACAGCACTTGTGGGGGGGGCTAACTGAAGCCTAATGGGCCCCCGTAATCTATGACTTGCCCTCAGGGGCTCCCAGGATAGGAACCATTGATTTGAGGGATTCATTTTAATTTCATTCACACCATCATAAATGAGGAGTAATTCTGCTGACCTCAGTGGTGGTACATCAGTATGAGAGAGGAATCATGCTCACAAGTGTTCCTCCACTAGCAAAGGGCCTTAAAACTGTAACTCATCTCAGAAATGATGAGAAAAGAAGATGAGGCAGCTGCTGATATAGGCCGTGAAAATCCAGGGCCCAAACCTTTCTCTGTTCATATTCAGAACTGGCAGAAATGAGTGGGAATTTTCCTGGATTAAGGATGGAGTGAGGACCTAAGAGTCTGTGTCATTCTTGATCTGTCACACTTTATTTATTAAGTTTTTATTAGGGAATGAATGACAGAACCAAGAGGGCAATTAAACTGCAAAGTCTAGACTAATATTAAAGGACTTAAAAAAATAGTTGTAGACATCCTTTCCGTAGAATTGTACCATAAAGCAGTGATATAAAAAAAAAGAATGAGGAAAGAAAAAAAAACCTGATAAACACCATCTCCAGGGAAAATGTAAGAAGCAGAGATGTTTGTACATCACACAGCCAGAGGCTCTTTCATCAGTGACACTGAGATACTTCACTTCTTCACATTAGGAACATTTATAGCATCAGATTCAGAGCTGATGAGCTCTAGTTGCGCCACGGGGTCTTGCTGCAGGCTGTAACTCATTTCTAGTATTAATACATTTGTAATTTTCCAGGATAAAAGATACATGTTGTAAAAACAGAGGCTTCAAGGTGTCAGATTTCTGCCAGCAGCCAGGTGGGAATGATATTTTTGTGTGTGTGCTATTTAAAGCATTTCTTAACTCAACAGTGCATTACAGAGGAGCTTAGTTTTCATCTGAAGCAGAGGATCAGTTAATCCAATCGATGCTCTGATTCAGTTTACCAAACCGCATTTTCTTTTTATTGGCCGAGTAGCTCGGAAAAGGCCACATGGGTGAGTATATGCCAGGGGTCTCAAACTCAAATTACCACGAAGGCCGCATGAGGACTAGTACGTTAGCACGATGGCTGCACCACTGAAACCTTTTTATGCAACAATATTGGAAATATCAGTAACAATAGTATCATTGTGGGCCACAGGAAATAGCTTTAGGGGCCACATGCGGCCCTTGGGCTGCATGTTTGAGACCCCTGGTATATGCTGTTGATCTAGATGGGCAAGTCTCTTTGCAGTCTACATCTGGTTTAGTCCTGCCCCGAGTGTATGGCTTATTCTATCCCCAACAGCTCCATGCTGTCCTTCCCCATCTGTCCCCATCCACACCCCAAATAAATATTAACCAGAGGCACCAAGTCCACATGATAAGCTAATGGCAGCTGGATAATAACATAGGACCTGACCCATTGGAGATTTTGGCCATTGATTTCATTTACTTCGATGGAGTTATCTTTGAGATGTGTGACCCTTCACGAGGCCAACACAGGCAGAGTCCTTGCCTCAAAGAATTAACAGAATTAAGGCCATAATGCCATGCTAAATCCATGGAGGGATGGTGGAGGGGAGAACAAGGCTCTAGACAATACAATCAGAGACATTCCTGACTGATGAGACTGGGAGAGATGCGAAGACCAAAGGCTAACAGGTGGCCTGTGTGGAACAGCTGGCAGTGCCTCTCAGTCCAGTTCCTTTGGGGTCGCTGTTCAGATCATAAGAATCCTCACCACAAATTTCCAACCCTGCTCCCCTGTGTTGGTGATCTTGCTGGACAAACCAGGGTCTGGTCTGATCTCTCCCCTAGAATAGGTCCCTCCATGGGTTGAGGTGCATCACCGGTGGCATGCGCATACGTAGGAAACAGGCTGCTTCTGTCCACATCTGACCAGTTCATCTCTAGCGCCTCGAGCCAGCATTTTTCCTCCATCCTGAAATTGCACACAAGCGAAGTGGCCAAACTGATTTTATTTTTTAATAACTTTCTCGCCCACTCTACCCTCCCTTCTTCAGGCACTGGGAGCTTGGGTGAAAGACTCAGCCTGGAGCACAATGTCCCAGCCAAATCCTTGAGCTTCACAAAGCATGTGCTCTGCACCAAACACATTCCCAGAGACCCTTGGCTGTAGCAGCTTGGATCTAATATACCCTCCTGCCCTTAAACAGCATCTCCAAAGTACAAACGTCTGACTGTGAGCCCTGGAGAATTCTGCTGCCTCCATTACAAGGTGGCGTCTCCCTGGTTTACATTACTGAATAAAAAAGGCAGAGGGATGCTGAAATCCTTTCCTGAGACATCTCTTCCCACTAAAGTGGTCTCGGACAGCAATATACTGCAGACATTCAAAGCCTTCCCTGAACAACCATTTTTTCTCCTTAGCCTGTCTCTCACCCTCCTTGGCTTCTCTTCTTTTCCCTTATTGTTGCATCCATTCACCACCCCTTTTTTGGGTCTTCCATCATGCCCAATTTCCCTGGAAAATCTTCTTTTGGGCTGCTTTGGAAAACTACATAAGCCTGGGGTTATAACTGGCTACTTCTCTCAGCTGAGTGCCTATAGCTTAACAGGGGAAAGAATAAAGAGCTGCGAAATGCAGAGATATAACAGATGTTGACGTGTAGTGAAAATACTAGACGCAAGAGCCTAAAATAATAAATCTGAAAAATTAACACGTAGGAAAACGCAAAAAGGAGCAATATGTTTTGGTAATCATTTTGAACTGTTGAACCCTCCTGCTACAGTTCAAAAATCTCTGGTATTAGGCAGATGTCATTCAACCAATGATTAACACATTACTGAATTTCTCCAGTTGTTTAATAAAAGGTTTACATAACATGCAGGTAATTGTTTCCAAATGTGAAGGTAACAATGTGGGTTTCTATGGATGGCATTATTTCTTAGCATCAGGTGAAAACTCCCCTCGCTGCCTTCGTATCAGCCAAAGTCCCACTAGGAAGATTCCCAAAATGGCCAGCTGTGTTCTCAGTCATTTCTTTTTAAAGAGAACCCAGAAACTGGGAGAGTCTGGGAAAAGTAAGGAGTTTATATATGATATGATATATCTTTCCTATAAATCACTGCAAATCCGGTAAATAGGATGCTGGTTTTCAAAACTATGGCATAGCAGCACCAGGAGACTCATCCTAGAGCCAGCTGCCCTTTCTTCCTCCTTTCCCGCGTTGCATGGACACATGGCGAGTGCTGCCGCCCAGAGGAGTCACTGCCTTTTCATGGCTGGACTAAAAGTGTCCTTGGACCTTGCCCACCTCAACTGTCCTGTTGGGGAGAGTGCAGCAGCCCCTAGGAACGGGGAAGCAGGTGACGCCACTTGCCTCCTCCATCCCCACAATGTCTCACCTGTGTGCAGGACGATGAGCGAACAGAGTCAGACGGGCTATGAATTTTAGGAATAGCCCAATAGAGGGTGTCAAGACATCTTGTGAAGTTCCAAAATTATAGCCACAGGGCAGGGGAGTCTTGAGATAACGACATTATTATGGCAGAGGTCCTACACTGCTGTCAGTTGGCAGAGCCCCAGTATGGAGCCGAGAAGGTGGCCAAAAGTGCCTCTATGGCTCTCTGAAATTTGTTTGACTGAGCAGCTCTGAGAGGACAAGGCTGCCTCCACTTTGGGCATCTTTTTCCTGGAGAAATACTTGGCAACTTTCTCAGTGGGGCAGGGAGTATCATGTGTCACCCAGGCAGCGTCAATAATGGCCACCACTGCTCTTTCCGTAATATGATTGGTGAGCAGGGTGGTGATAAGAGATGGTCCTGCAGTTGGGACGTTAGCCAGGGACTTGGGAGATCTGGATTCAATCTGGTGCTCTGCAACAAGCTCCCCGTGGCCAAGTCACCTCGTCCTTCTGTGCCCAGTGGTGCTAATTGCCACACCCAACACTTGTAAAAGTTATTTTGGTAGTGGGAGTTGCATAGTACCGTCACCAGACAGACTTCCTGCCACAACACAATCCATGCTATGTATGACTTTTACTATTAAGACATGAAATTTACTCAGGGCTGAAGGCTAGGCACCTACCCTGTGCCTCCAAAGGGTAAATGTCACCCACTTACAACCGCTTTAATTTTTTTTTCCATGTACCATTTATCTTTGTCTCCGTGAAATGCACTGACAGCCCCATCCTTGCCAGATAGACGTGGCTTCGGGTGGGGTGGCAGAGCTAACATGGTGGCTTGCCAAGCTGTGGTTGATGGTAGATTTTACTGCACCTGGGAGGTTTGGGCATATTCCCAGCACCACTGGCTTCACCGGTTCTTAGAGACAGAGTGATTTATGGGCATGTTATTAGAGCTGTATTTCCAGCCTCAGAGCACAATGTAAGTGGTGGGTGGCGGAGGAGGCACCAGGATTCAGGAGGAGGGAAAAGAGGTTGTTTCTCAGGCCCCCTGGCTGCTTAATGGAGAGATGAGCATTACCAAATCTTGTAGAAGTGGCCTAATCGAAGTCCAGGAGTATAGACTGCAGAGACAGTTCTGCATTGACTACAATGGGATGGATCAGCTAGAATCCAATAGATAGCATCCATCTCCTTTTTTTTTTTTTGTGACTCCTACAATTAGTATCATTTCTTCAGTCTCACCTTTCAGCAGTGTTAGGCACTAGATTTCTGTATGTGGATGAGCTGATTAAAGACAGATGGCGGCAATAATGAAGATTAGGACAATGATGGTTCATTATGATTAATGAATGCAAGTATGTGTTTAGTGAACTAATAAATTAAAATTCTGCTCATTGGCCTTCCTCAGCCATGCACTCATCCCTTATCATTGCACTACCTAGACCCAAGGGACATGGCTCTGTGATCCAGCAAAGTCACGTGGGCAACAGCCAGAACTCAGGCACCAAAGGGTCTAATCCGGCGTCTTTCTACTGACCTCTGCGTGTGGGGCAGATCCACAGCCATTGAGTTCTCAGGCGTGTTGCTTTCACCAGGCATGTGTCTGGCTCTGCTTGGCGTGGGCTGACCTCTTTCTCCCAGGTTCACTCATCATACTACACTGGCTGTCTAGATCATTGCACTCCACAGGCTTTTGGAGTATTTCATTCCATACTGCTTGCACCTGTCTGGACTCAGCCTCAAGCGTCTTCTCAAGCAAAGGACCTATATAGTTTGTTGTGAAAATCACAGCCAAATTGTACGTTTCCAAAAATACATTGAGACACTATGAATGTTAGGAGGCAGGGGAAATAGAATAGGTGGATGCAAGTACTCGTGGGTAAAATTTTTAGAACAAAATCCTTGGCCAGGCTTGCCAGGATTCATCAGTGACAGCGGCTCAGTTAGTTTTCTAAAATTCTTTCAAGTAAACAGAGGTTTTCTGTTTGGTAAAGGGAATATCTCCTCTGATGCGTATTTTTAACCAATCTGCATTTCGCACAAGTGAAAACAAAAACCCTTTTGTATTCTGCGGTTTTGCCTTAGTGAAGCCATGAACATGTGAAGCTCATTGGCTTTCTTGGTCCCCACACAGCTCCACGGGAGATCAACCCACGGCTCTGGGGCTATTATAATGATTAATTATACAGCAATCTAAAGGTGCATAGTGCTTTCTAGACCAATAAAAGACAATGGACCAAATCCTGCTCCCTCATAAGTCTATGTGGTGCGTATTGAAAACTGGTCAAACCACAAGCTATCACTTAAGCACAAGTGGTTTCCAAGTTCTGCTTGCAGGCTAGGAAGCTCTGCAGGGCAGCTTGCAACGTGAGTCTTCCACGGTCAGTTGGCAGAAAGCTTGCCTAGACAAGGTGGGGTGAACTGTGCCTCTGACTGAGAGCAGCCTGCTTTGTCTCCCTCTGGTTTTTGATTCTTAGGGTTCTGGATTTTCAGAACTGAAACAGTTTTACACTGCAGCCTTCCAGAAAGATAAAAACACATAGAGAAGTTAGAGTAATTTATGTGTGCTGTGAATACAAGGAGCTAAGAGTGGCCCAATCTCCTTGCCTCAAAAAACTTACAGAGGACATGAAGACATAACATGGTGAGTGATGGTAACAAACATTGGGGGAGTCAGGGAAAGATGAGGCAATACTTATTACAGTAAGACTATGTGGTAACTTTGGTTAGTAACATGCCCACCCTGTGCTACAGTAGAACTAGGGCCGGAGATGTGTGAATATCTACCTGGCTGTAGGCAGCTATGTGTGGAGCCAGAATTGGATTGACCTTTCGGTGAGCTACTGCTGAGCAGTCCAAGACAGCAGGGATGTGTGATCGCGGAAAGGTCTGGCAGGAGCTATTCAAGTTACTGGATGTCTCTGTGCTGAAAAGCATTACCTGCTGAGATGAAACCATTTGGCTGCCTTCCCCTTGTCTCCAAGGCAAACATAGACAGTTCTATTCATGCGCACAAGAAATATGTATTTCAGAATTTGATTTCTGTTTTGTTTTATCTAACTCCATGGAGCTTGGATGTCTTTCTCATCTTATACAGTGCTTTATGTGCAATCTCTGTGATTGAGTGCTCTCATTGCATTCAAAAAGAATTACAATGCTGTTTTTTCCCATGGAGTGTGAGCTTCTGTAAACCAAAGGAAAACTTGTTACTGAAAAAGAGATAAGGACAGATAAGCAAGGATGTTGGGCATGCCCATCTCATGGCCAGCAACACAGTCTGTAGCTGGCAGATTGGCTTCCTCATGTCCCAAAGCAAAGTATAACTCTTCTCCTCCAAATGATTTTCTTTGAATTATTTTTTTAAAGAGTTGAGCCCAAATTGTAAACTTTACATTTTACATTGAGATTTCATGGCTCTTGTAGGTTCAACCAACTGTGGGACTTTGGTCAAGGTATGAAATGTAGCTCTGGATCAGAGCAAAGTTTGGCCATGAATTTCAGATCTGGCACACTCTCAGATTTTGCCCCTTTTCCTCCCCACAGGTCAGAGATATTTGGGGGGCAGTTTTTCCCTTTGCTAATGCTTCTTTTGGGGCATAACTTTAGGGACTATTTGGTTTGACCATGCCAGTGCTGTTAAGAAGCAGAAAAAGGTACTTGTGAGTTTCCACCTGCAATGGGTCCAGAAGTCCTGATCCCGGTTCCAAACCCTTGCCAAAGTTCAGCCCCTACAGCTCCTGGGAATTTGAGTCAGGCCTCCCTCTAATTTCCAGAAGATCCCACTACTGTAATTCTGGGAGATGATGTGAACTCCTGCCCCTGTTTTCTCCATCTCCGCGTCTTTGTGTGGCACCATTCCACTGCATCAGGTTGAAAGTCATTTAGGCTGAACTGTGCATGCACCAAAAATACCAAGGGTGCTTATGACCTATGCCGCCACCCATGATATCATGTATCTTGCTGTCAGTGGCAGAGCTGTTCACATCTGTGAGTGTCCCTGGTTATTCCATTAACTTTGCTACATAACAGATGAACAAGTGCAGCAGGGTCTCAGCACGGTGGGTTGCCAGCTGCTGATAAATCACTTTACACTGAAGATCAATTGTTTCCTGTTTATGATGTAAAATATCTGTGTGTGCCTGAGCGGGTTGCATGGAATGGTTCTCTTTCAAACTCAAACAGAATTCCCAGACCAGCTCAAATCCTTGGTAATGTTGAAAACACTTTAAAAACAATAACCAAACAAGCCCATTTTCCGAACTCAGATCCCTGGAAATCAGGGTTTTGTGGAATCAGACAAGTCATCCGTTCACATCTCTCCTATCACTCTTTTTTCTATACCACCATTGCTGTCTGTCTGGAACTGGAGACCTCTGAAACCCAAGTGATCCAGTGCTTGCAAGTATGTTCAATACTTTCTGGCCTAAATTCTGGATCTGAATTTTGCACACGGCCCCTTTTTTAGCTAATGAACTCAAGCAGCCGAGATGAAGAGTGTCAGACATTAGTCTGATCAGCATGGAGATGCAGATCTAAAACAACCACACCAAGAAATCTGTTACCATCAGACAGGCACTCAGTCTTCAAAGGATAAACTCTGGGGAGAAAGTGCAGAACACACAGCTTAACACGCTCAAAACCTCCTTCAACAAACAAGGACATGCCACCAGAGAAGCAGACCGCATCATGGAACGGTAACTCAAATGCCCCAAGGGAATCCACTTCAATACAAAACCAAACCTATACAGGGGTATCAGTAAGTAACTGCAACCCATGCTTGAAAGGGACCCAATCCAGAAATAAATCTGTCCTGAACCCGCCTCTTCTGGCCTTCAAGCAGCTCCCCAACCTCCTCAAGCTCATCATCAGAAGCGAAGTCCCTGCAAACCAAGACACACCAACTCAGGGCAGCACCAGCCCTGCCAGACCAACAGACGTAAAACCTGCAGACATCTCTCCACTGCTTCAATGATCAACATCTCCCACAATACACGTTCCAAGATCCATGAGTCCTGCTCTTAACTATCACAGCATGTGCTGTGGATTGCACTAAATGGCCCAACAGCAACGCTGTGGATGAAACTAGATAATCACCATGCTCTTGAATGAACTCACACAGGAGAGAGATAAAAGACAAAAACACCACCTAACCTGTAGATGAATGCTTCTCACAAAATGATCACTCTGCCTCTGACTGATCAGTCCCCATCCTCAAAGAAAACTGCAACACTTTCAAGAGACAGGTATGGGTGCTTAAATTCAAAACTGTGCTAGACACTAAAATCCATGGACTGAACAGAAATACTGGATTTGTGGCTCCTTGCAACATTCTGTAATCCACTAACGGTCCTCTCCCACCCCTAGTTGTTTTCCCTGTTTCCACCCTGTGACTGGAGCAGTCACTTCACCTTGAATAGTCCCTTGAAATATGTGTGAACTAAACCACTTGTTCAAATCTTGTGTTTAGCACCCATACTTGGACAAGTCTGTGCTACAGTCTTATATTGGTTTACCCCAAGTATTATCCATATAACCAACCAGTGGACAGCACTGTGTTGACAAGAGAGTCTCTCTCTTCTCAAGCATACATAGCTACCGCCACTCCAGGACGTGGATTAACTACACAGGTGGAAGAAGCTCTCCCATCAGCATAGTAACATCTTCAGTAAAGCAGTGTTGTCCATGAAGACACTCCCTTTGAGTTTAGTTTCCCAGACCTCAGGAAGAGCTCCTCGTAAGCTTGAAAGCTTGCCTCTTCACTAACAGAAGTTGGTCCAATACAAGATCAGACCTCACCTACCTTGTGTTTCAGTCAGAACTAGACACAGATACAAATTAGGGCTCAGTTCTGTAGCTTGAGTCCATTTCTGTATGGAATGAAAACCAGGCAGAACAGGACTGGTTTCGTTTTTGCAGAATTCTGTCAGTCAAGGTTTTGGTGGCAAAGGCAAATTCCTAAGTCAATTCCAGAGCCGAATTTTGCCTCTGGTTCTACCGTGGGCAGGATCAAAAACCCAGATGAAGACCATTTCGAGGGGGGTTGAATTGTGAATCAGAGTCTTGTGACTCCTGTTGTGGTCCGTCCCTAGAGAAAGGGTGCTTGAACCTGGGGTGGCCCTAGGACTAAACCGTATAGTCATGGCAAAATCTACGCTAGTCATTGTTTAAGGCATGTGGTGGGAAAGGTCACCTCAATTGCACCCTTTCCAACTCAAAAGGAGGAGATGAGATTTCAGACTAAGACTCTGGTACCTATCTGATCTAGAAAAGGCATCAGCGAGATCACAAAAGTCATCTCAGAAGAATCCGGGCAGCAAGAGAGGGACAGACAAAAGTGGGAGATGGGGAAGAGAGCAAAGTCTATTTGACCACAGGTTTCTCTTCAGCTGTGTAGAGTACTGAAGACAAATTAACTGCAGGAAGCATTTCCCGTGCCTAAGGCTTGGACTCAGGAGGGAGATGTTCACAGTGAAGGTCAAGAGTTGAAAAACGAAGAAGAAGGGAAAACAGATAGGAGATCCATCTTCCCTTATAAAATCCCCAGAGAAGGAGACATTTGGAAGTCATTTTTCATCAGGCTGAGAGGCTTTCTTGCTATCACTTTAAAAGACATTATTTTATCTGTATACCTCTTACATTCTGTGGCATGGGAAAAGAGTTTTCTCAGCCCTCCCTGGTATTTAAGTAGCTTTCTCGGGGTCGTTGCAGGCGACAATATTGGAACATGATGCCCAGGCAGGTGTCTGTTATCTGTATGACTGGAAAGTGGGCGGATGGTAGATTTTCAAGCATTTTTTAGATTTGTTGTTGTTAAAGGTGAGGTGAATTCATTCCTGGTGCAAAGGATGGGAACAGCCCTAAAGACTGAACATGTTCAGCTAAAGATTGGGCATATCTTACTCCATCAGCTGCTCAGTCTTGGTTTGGGTGGCAGTTGAGGAAGTGGAAGTATTCTAAGTTTAAGGAAATAAAAGTAACCCACCATTTGATGTCACTTATCCAATAGATCATATTTTCAGATCTGGCGTCGGTTTATAATCATTCCATAGGCTGTGCTGTCCAAAGAGTTGGTATACCATAAGAGAGTACAGATTGGGTCTGACTGAAAACTTGGCCATATAAAAATGTGTTCCTTGAACTTCCAACTATTGGGAGTTTGGAAGAACTTTACCTTGGAGGCAAGTTATCCCCCTAACTGCTTACTGTTGGGTACTTACATGTTCTTGTAAAGCAGCTGGTAGCAGTCTCTGTTGGGAACAGAATTGTGGACAAGGTGGACACTTGGTCTGGCAATTTCTATGTTCCTAAGAATGTAAAAATTTAAATCAAATCCTCTTGGAGATGGAAAGGAAATTAATAGCTTGGATTTACTGGTGTTAATACAAAGGATAAGGATGAACAAGGAAATGGGAAGGGGGAAAGTCTGTATACCAGGAAGAAGGAGAGTCCTCAGTATGGTGCAAGTGAAATTTCTCTCTGGAAGGAGCTCAAGAAAATTATGTTCCTTCTGGGTTTCTCTCTCTCTTCTTCTGGCTTATAAAAACACCTTGGCTCGGATATTACATCACCATTGGCTTTTATTAAAAACCCCTGTTCTGGCTGTGCAGTTTTCATGCTGTTACATAAAGGTAAAACTTTATGGCAGGAACTAAAATTAGGAAGGAAACATTTTTGTTGTTTTGATTTATAAAACGAATTCAGCATTCGGTGCATTCTGAACACTTTATCCTTTCAAATGGATATTGCCATTTTGGAGCAATTGAGCCCTGGGATTTGAATATAGAGATTTTCAAGATGTGAGTGACCTCCTTTTTCTGACTGCTTTGTTTAGCATGTTGTCAGGTAAGCAAGGGCCCTATGGGCTTAGATGTCTCTTTCAGGATTGGGACCCAGAACACAGGCTAAGAACATTTGGTTGGAACGAGAGATAGGCTAAGTTGTGATTTTGCAAAATCAGCTGTAATCCAGTTCTGCTTACGGGAGGAGGCAATGTGAGAGATTGGGTAAGACTTTGGTTTGCATTGATTTCAAACTGCAGCTGCTTTTCATCTGGTAACTTCAGCACACTGAAATGTCACCCATGAGGAAGACTGATTGGCACCCAGAGTGTGTGTGTGTATATATGTGTGAACGCAAGCATGTAATTGTTAGGACAAAGGACTGGCAGTTGGGAAGTCTTGGTCTCTAGGCATCATTTTACCTCCGGGTGATTGTGAGACCTTGGGAAAATTTCTTAACTTCAGAGACTTTAAAGCCAGGAGGGACCGTTATGGTCATCTAGTCTGATCTCCTGCACATTGCAGGCCACAGAACCTCACCCACACCAGGGCCATTGTCAGTTCCCATTTTCTGGCCAGGACCCAGGATCTGCAGGGTGGGCCTGGCTAAGGGCAGCTTCTAGTTATGTGAATGGAAGCTGCCCAAGACACTTCGGTTGCTGGATAACAAGTGGAAGTGTGGGAAAAGGTAGGAGGGACAGCAGTGGTGTGATGAGACCTGCCCTCAGCGGCACTGCTGCCGGGTGCTGCGGTGGGCAGGCCTCATCTCCGAGAGGGTGGGCCCTAGCCCACCTGGGCCCACCCTTGGCTATGATCCAAGCCCTTTTATAATAGACTCATAAACTCTGGCTGAGTTTCTGACATCCTCAAATCATGATTTAAAAACTTCTAGTGAGCTGTGCTGCAGAGGAAGGCAAAGAAAGTCAGTCAAGCGAAAAACCCCTTGGAGTCTCTGCCAGTCTGACCCAGGGGAAAATCCCTTCCCAACACTGATTGTGGTGGTCAGTGGATCCTGAGAATTTTGGCAACCCCACCAGCCATACACAAGGAGAAAATTATCAGTAGCACTTCAGATCTCTCCCCAGCTTTCCATCCCACTTTGGGATGTGGAAAATTCTCTAAATATAGAAAAGTTTTTCAGGATGGGAAAACAAAGTCCTGTGCTGCTTTAGTTTGAGGCCACTGGAATGGCATAAATGTGGATTCCAAGCCCTGTTCGCTTTGAATGGCTCTGTGTGAGAGATGTTCAGTGGAGTACAGGGCGGAGAGCTTTTGTCTTTACATGGCTGCTGTGGCAGGGAACTAATTGGTAAGGGGAATCTTTGAAGAGATTCTCCATCAGTGAGAAAGATCAGGCTCCATGTCTAGCTGTGTTCACCTTTGGATGTCATCAAAATAGACAGCCTTAAGAGCATAACTCTCCTCTTCCTGGACACATCTCTATGAATACCAGACTTCTCATGGTGTGAAGCTGGAACACCCCTATGTCAATGCTTTAGAGAAGATTCTCCATGGTTGGGAAGGGAACATGGGGTTGAGGGTCAAACCTGATGGCTCTGAGTTTCCTTCCACTCCCAATGTCTGTGCAACCGGCTCCTGTCCTTGGAAGATTTACAGAGCAGCAGTAAGTATTTCACCAGCTCTTTATTATTAATGCAGCAATAAAAAAAAGGTGCAGGCTTTCTCGCTGAGGACTTGCAGAGCTTTTTAATAATTCAGGGAGGATTTAGCTCTCCTCAAAAGGTAGAATTTAACAGTAGGCATGCTTTACTGCTCCTTTGTAACAGTGGGGCTGTTCTCCCATCATCTAAGTGTGAGCTGAGGCTCTTGTGATAGGCTAGCCCATAAATCTCCGGCCTCTAAGCCTTTTCTTTTTAATATTTGCAAAATGGGGAGGCGAAGGTGAGTCAGGACTAGACAGATCAGGGGTGTTTGTGGGGGGCACTTTGACTCTCTCATTTCTTACAGACTCTTTTTCCTCCTAGACAGCAGAGCATGGTTCTTCTGAAGAGCTGGCTATTTCACAGTAGTTTTTTTAAAGCAGGCAGTTACATATAGCAATTAAATCCTAAATGACAGCTTAAAAAGCTCCTTTAGAGGTTTAATAAATGTAGCAGCGTATATAAGAAGTAAATCTGGCTGTGTTTCAATCGCTTCCAATGACTTAAGCAATAAATGCAGAACTCTGCTCTTATTCAGACATTACAATGGGCAATGTGGCTTTGCTTCTCTTACGGGCTCAGTCACAATGATGCTACAGGCAGGCTTGAGCCCTAGAGTTTGGATCTAGATCAAGATTTTGAATATCATGAAACATGTGGTAGGAAGTTGGAGGGCGGGGATACGGGAGTTAGATCCAGGGTATTGGTTTAGGGCCAACTTGAAAATGACACCAAAATTAAACACTAACAATAGACTAACTAGAAGTGAGAAAACTGAGTGACAAAAAGCAGTAAGCAAATATGCTGATATTTTCCCCTCTGCTGTCAGCGTGATGTCAGTCCACTGGAAAAAAAAAAAAAAAAAAACATGTTCAATCCTTACTACTTTGTGTCTGATTTCAGATGCAAGGGGGTGGGGGAAATTGTACAAAAACAGCATGAAACAACAGGATTTAGGTTTGCAGATTGTGCAAACTTTTTTTCCAACATGGCCTTGATTTGAGTTTCAAGTTTAAATGTACCCTAAAATTCAAAGAGAAATTCAGCTAAAACCACTGGGATTTGCTTGATTTCTACCCAAAACCATCAATTAATCTGGATTGCATGAACCATGGTCCGAGATTCTTTCGAAGCTTGGGTCTGATTCCCCAGTATGTTCACAGACGGCAGGGAAAGTTCTGATGAACCAGGTCGGAATTCCAGGTTTGTAGTGAAATCTGAACCCAGGGGGTATTTTGCTAACAGAGTTTGACATCAGCCTGTTTTTCCTTCACTTATGTAGCAGTGAGACTCTCTAGAGCTTGGTCTCACGTTTAACCTCCTCATCCTTATAGGAAGCTGCCAGCAGAATTAACAACTACCTCTTGGTTTTGTAAGAGCAGCAGAAGGTCCCAAGTCATTGCTTTTCTGGAATAGGAGCCTCGCTCTGCAGACCACTGATGTTTTCCCAGAGATGGCCTCTCAGCTGACTCTGCCTTGAGTATTTGGCATATAGCATTAATCATCTCATCACAATACGACCAGGTTTGAAATTTAAAGTTACAAATGAAAATTGGTTTGGCAACCTCATCCCCTTGCTTTGGCAACCTCATCCCCTAGTGGCACATCTCATGCATGTTACTGAAGTACCATACAGAGAGCATCATGACAGGCAACCTCTGCTTAGGAGATGCCCAGAACCAGCATAGCTGGACTGTCACACAGTACAAATGAAATGCATAGATGGAGTAGGTTGAGGATCTGGCCTGGACTAACAAGAAGTGCTGTGGGCCACCTCTGAGCTGTAGTGACCCATTTTGTGGGGCAAAGAAGGAAAAGTGAGGTGATGTCGGTCTTTGTTGAAATGTATTGGCAGAGCTGGCTGGTGAAACAGGAAAGTTGCAGTTCAATCTTGAGGGAGCTGCAGGGAGCCCAGGACTTGAACAGCAGGGGTGCCAAGTCAGAGATTAGCTGAGTTTAGAGGATAGCATGAAAGCAGGAAGGGCAAGAAGTTTGCAAACCATTAGGTCATGTGTCCTGGTCTTGCCAGCGCTATCAGTGAATGGCGTTTATGACTCTTCTTCACGCGACTCTCCAGCTATCCCAGTGGATAAGCAGTCTTGGTTTCCCTTTGGGCTGCTGCTGTAATATTTGTCATATGTTGCATGAACTGATATTAGTTTATATAGCACCTAAAGAGAGTGTGGTCAGTTGGCTTAGCAAGTCCTGTCGGTTTATTTTAGAGGGAAACTTACATCCTGACATATTTCATTTCTCTGGACTATTGCCAGCATTTACTTAATGAGGAAACTATTTTCTGGAGCAATGGATGGCTCAGAAGATCAGTTGCAAAATAGGCATGTACATGTTCGTTCTAGGTCACTTGTTCAAATCCACTCCTGGTTGGTAGCTGACAAAATTTGTTACCATCTGATGACTGGTCAGTGGTCTGTGTGGAAAAAGTTGTTGGGTAATCCTCCAGTTTCTTGTGGGCAGCGTCTACATCATAAAATCTACCCCTGCAGCTGAACCTAACTAGAACCCTGATTGGGGGCCTCAGCAAAAGAGCTGTGAAGTCCAATCTAAGTATTCACGGGGCCACCACCATAGCATCTGATCATCATGAACTTATTAAGACTTTTGTCCTCACCACACATTGCCCTATACGGAAGCGCTATCCGCATTTGACACATAGAGAATGACGGCACAAGGAAGGTGAAGTGACTTGCCCAAAGTCACATGGGAAGTCTGAGCAATGGTGTAGTTATGGGTGGGTCGAGTGGGCAGTGGCCCACCCACTTGGAAAGTGGGCCAAGGCCAATCGGTTGTGGAAATTGTGCTGCCAATGCCTTGCCTAAGCTACTTTAGCAACTGGAGCACCAGGCAGCTTAGTTTCTCATCAGGTTGCTTCCCTAACTTCCTGCTTCCATTCTGGTGACTTCCAGGAAATGCTTGTTTTTCAGCCGACCCACCTGTGTCAACCAACAGCCCCGCTAAAAATATCACTTCTGGCTAGGCCCTGAGCCTCAGGCTGAACTGAAGGTTAATTCCTGGTCTTCTGAACGATTGTGTAATGCCTGATCTACCAGACCTCCCCTTCTACCCTCATATGCATTTTCTCATAATTACGATACAGCTGGTCTCTCCAGTTTGAGCTTGTGACATTTTAACAGGGCAGTGAGAAGAAATTGGTGCTGCTACTTCCCATGCTGTATCTGCTCTGTGGGTAGCTAGAGAAGGAAATAATCTAGCATGAAGAACTTGAGCAAATATCTGTTGAAGGGCAGGCCCTGCATTTTGCCCTCTGCACAGAGAAGAATGTAGAAGAGGAAAGTAAGTTTCCGTATCCACATAAGAATTGGGACAGACCTCAGGGAAGACATTGCCAAAACTATTTGAAGAAACACATGCTTCCTTTTGTTCTGAATTATACTGGTGTAAATGGGTAGCTGTTCCAAGGAAGGCATTAGGAGAACACCCACTTTTGCTTATTTATGGTACCAACTATTTGGTATATGCCTATAGCGAGTGAGCCTCTGTGCTAAAGAACTTACGATCATAAATAATTTTACCACTGGGGCAAGTGAGAGGCGATGCAGACTCCTACTTTTCCATATGCTCTGCCTCTGAAGAGACGGGTCTATAGACTAGAGGATGTTAACACTGAACCCCCCATCAACCCTGCTGTACTTTCTGCTGCCTACATTTCCATCTTTCATGCACTGCGCAGTTTGAAAAATGAACTTTGTATCCATTTTATCATAAAGGATCTTAGGCTTTTTAAGTCCGGCTTTATCAACAGTGGTGAAAGGTCCCATGATGGGCAAGAGGGCTGCTTTTGAAATTGAACAAATTGTCGTTTTATGGTTCCCGTGTCTGTGGGGTGCTGTAAATCTCTTAGCCTTTAACGCATCTGTTCTTTTCCATCCACGTTACCAGCTTCTCGTGGAGGGGAAGGAGAAACATCTGACATTTTCTGACATTGGCTCTGATCGGGGTCCCCAGGAGCGTCTCAGAAAAGGTTTTTAAAGTAATATTTATGGATGATCACCGTGAATCAGGGCCCTAAAAAGTAGAGAGAAGGCTGTTGTTCATTAATGTTTGGCGGCTATGCAGTGAGGAATTCCCTGTGGAGGGAGAAAAGAAATGGAGAGAAAGTGAAATAGCTTTAGAGCTAATCCAGATCTTGATTTGGTTTTCATTTCAAAATGTTGTCGGTAAAAATCAGAACCTTGTTTTGAAAAGCAAAGAAATAAAATGATTTTTAAAACTACACACACGTTTTTGGAACAACTTTCTTTTCAAAATTCCATAGTAAGAAAAGATTCTTCTTCTATGCAGGCTTGCAAATATATTGCAGTCTGGTGGTGGGTTTTTTTACACCCATCTTCACACTAAAGACCAACCCCTGCTAATGCACTGGGAACAAGTTTAGTGTGATGATATTTACCGAAGAATAACTATAGTAACCTGAGAGTTTCAAGTTTGATTAAAATGCTGTAACGTTTTGCATTCGTAGGGTGGCTTTTATCTAAAGATCTCAAATTGCTAAATTAAGCCTCAGAATCTTTATGACTATCAAACCTTAATTAAGCCTCATAACATCTCTTGGTGGTAGTTTAATATTATTGCCTCAGTTTCACAAACAGGCAGACTAGGCACAGAAAGGTGAATAGCTTGACAATGTCAGTGGAAAAGAGCCCAGGTATCCTGGCTTCCAGTCTTTTTCTTCTATGGGCCCAACTGCATGCACTCATAAATTAGCTGAATCTCCCAAATGGAGTTGGATCAGACCCTAAAATAAAAATTTCCCTTACAATTCAGCACAGCTAGAACTTCACCCTGTATCAAACAAGGATACATCTGAATAAATTTAGAGTGCTGAATGACATCTTTCAAGCAGCAAATGCTAAATTACCACTGATATAGCTCCTTGATTTACTCCATTGAATGTGTGCAGCACATGGGGCCCTGTTCTGATCTGAATTACACACTTGTAAATTTGGAGTTACTCCATTTGCTTCAGTGGAGTTGCTTTGCTTTTGCACAGGCTGAAACTGAGATTAGGATTTGGCTGAGATGTGTAGGACTATAAAATGCTGAAAGACCCTGCCTGGAGACTCCTGCCCCTCTTTTTGTGGTGGTTGTACTTTATGGGGTTTCAGTATTCATTGACACTGCATTTCTGCAAGGGGCAGATATCAGGCCTACTGCAATTGTCTGAACATTTTGTTTGTTTGCGGGGAGGTTCTTTTTGGTTATATGATTTTCCAGCGTTTTTTGTAGTGACTCTATTAAACTGGAGTTGTAAGAAAGTGATGGGTGGGGCAAGTAGAGGGAAGCCTGTCACAATTGTGCTAAAGGAGGAGCAAATCTGGTGACTCCAACATCCTGCCAATGGGATCAGAAGGGAAAACTTTAGCAGAATATTCGAAATATCATTGTGGGCCCAAATGCAGCACAGGAACTTCAATGAAGTTTCACCACATTATATAACCCTGCAATTCTAATAGTGCAGGTGATGGAGTGAGCTCCCCCAGGGTGACTGCAGAATTGCCACAGGTGGGAGTGTGGAAGACTAGACCTGAAGCCTTTCTATAAATACAAGGTGCTTTGTGAATACGAAAATCATGCCTGCATTGTGGCCAGTGGGATACAGTAGAAAAGACCTGGAAAATCTTCCAACAAGGCCCACTCATTTCTTGCCATGAGGCAATAGATTTTAGATAGCATTCTTAATAATCTCTGACAAAGTGGGATTCTCTCCCATGTAAGATCATGCGATAAATAAATTTGTTAGTCTTTGAAAGTGC
Organism: Podocnemis expansa; assembly: GCA_007922195.1. NCBI lineage: Eukaryota > Metazoa > Chordata > Testudines > Podocnemididae > Podocnemis > Podocnemis expansa. The sequence continues at coordinate 1,676,824 of ML682107.1, forward strand.
CACCAGACTCCTTGTTTGTTTTGCTGGACTAAACTTACATGGCTGCCCCTCTGGAACTTAATAATGTAGTCAGTGTATAAATCTGCAGTGCGGTTGATGATTATTTTAATGCACCTACCCACCTTGTATGAACATATTCCCTAGCATGGCAGCTGCTCCATCCCTCAGGAACACAACTGGGGCACCTACCAGATGAAGATGAGCAGGAGTACACGTGTAATAGTTAGTGCTTTGCCTCATTGTTTTCATCATTCCCACAGTCCCGGCATGCCTTAAATAAGAGACACCTCTGGGCTTATCATCCACATGTGATCTAGAGTCATCTGAACAGAAGGGTCCATTTGCATGTAGACATCCATAAGTCAAAATCCTCCAGCCATAAACACCAATAAGTCTGGTGCAAATCTACTGGAGGACAGGCTGTGAAGAGCTCCTGCAGGGTATTCACAAACCCTGCTTCTGTCGGCATGGACTACATCGGAGCTGAGGTGGTAGATGGGAAGATGGAGAGTGATTTGTCAGTCCGTTCATTGTTTATTGAATCACTACCATGTAATGACTCATTATCCATGAACATTAGAACAATTTTCTTTCTTTTGCTAATAGCAAAGTTAGACCCAGAGACTGGCAGATATTTAATTGTTAGGTCATTTAACACTTTATTCTTCAACTCTACAGGATCTTCCAAAAATGCAGCATTCTCCTGCTTCCCAAATTAGCAAAGGGGTAAAGGCCATAAACTAACCGATAGCCTGCGCTTCTACCGTTGCCCATCAGATTCCCGTGGAATGGCTCTTTGGAAAGCTCTAAACACACCTCACTCCCTTTTCTTATTCATTATGGTTCAAACTGGATTCGGACTTGTCCTCTTTGTACACTCAAAACTCTTCCTGAACTCACTGGGACTTTGGATTGTACAAATTATACGGGATTAGCCTCAAAGTGTGAAACAGTGCCAGGTGAGGCACCAGCTGTCAAATACCTCTGAGACACTTTGTGGCATCTTAGAAAATTAGAGATGGAAAAGCCCTCATGATCATATTTGTGGTGGTCTGCCCTGAGCAGTACATGATTTTTCCCTGCAGTAGGCTTGCTTAGCTAATGCTTTGCCCAGCATTGTAAGTGTCTTTCCAACATCTCCAGTTAAAAAGAAACCTCCATCTCTCTCCTGCTCTCTTTCTTTTTATTGAAACTTTGCTTGGAACATACAGAGAACTTGCCCAAAAATAACACTGGACTCTCGCCCAGCTGTGGGTATTGTGACTTCTGAGCAGGGAAGTCTGCAATGTGATTTGTTTCACGGCAGATTTCTGTCAGCTTTGGCAGCCTTTCATCCTCGCTGGGACCAAATTTACAAGGTTTCTCATTCCCCTTTTTTAATTTCTCTCCTGGGCTTACCTCTGAGTCTCCAAGGATGCTTCTTCATGAAGGCGTCTTGGCACTGCCACCCTCAAAACATGGGAGAGAAACCTATAAAAGTAGCCAAGAAGCATTGTGACTTTTCTTTACTCATTGCTGCCAAGACAGTGTCACTTCCTTTGGGACGACATTAAAACACAGCAAAGAGAGGAGGAGTCATAGTTTTGTTTTGTTTTGTTTCCCATTTGAAATGTAATTTTTTCTATTTGTGCAAAAAGAGTTCTGAGGACTTTTTGTAGGAGGAAAACAGATTCAGAGATAACCAGGGGTCCTGGGAGAAGCGCCAGCTTCTGCGAGCTGAATTCTGGGATTTTTCATTTCAGCAAATGGCCTTTTGAAATCAAAGAGAATTATGCCTGAGGAAGGTCTGAGGAAAAAAGTGAAGCCATGATCCTCAGCTGGATGTAAATTGGCAAATGTCTATTGATTTTAATGCAGCTACTTCAGTGTATAACCGTTAAGTATCTGGCCCGAGGGTCAAGTTGTATATTCCTGGCTAGAGAGCCTCATAAAGACAACTCCATAGGAGCATCGAAATTGGAAGGAGCCATGAAAGGTCATGGAGTCCAGTCCCTTGCCCTCATGGCAGGACCAAGGACCCTCTTAAGCCACCCCTGCCATGTTGTTCCTCTCTCATGGAACGCCCTCCTATTCTTCCATTGAAAGAGAAGAAAAGATAAATGGGTTGTAAACCAGCTGCTCTGCCGGTGTCCTAGTGCCATCACCCATCACCATGAAGGCTACATTGCCCCTGCAGCCCTATTGCTCTGTCAGTGTGCACCTGATTTTATCTTTGTGAACTGTGGTAACTCAAGAGCAACTCTACCAATGCCAATTAATTTACATTGGTGTAAAAGACGTGTAAGTCAGAGGTGATTCTTTGGATTGATGAATCCTTTGGCACCATGGTGACAGGAATTCTTCGGGGTGCCTGTGTTAGTCAGATACTCCTATTATAGCAGGGGTCTCAAATACGCAGCCCATGGGCCACATGTGGCCGCTAAAACTATTTCCTGTGGCTCATAGTGATGCTATTGTTACTGATATTTGCAATATCGTTCTATGAAAAGGTTTCAGTGGTGCAGCCCTCAGGCTAACATACTAGTCCTCGTGGCCCTCATGGTGATTTGAGTTTGAGACCTCTGTATTATAGGAACCATATACATCCTAGTCAGCCCTAGATAGATAACTTTTTGTCCATCCCCCTCATGAGGAGGCTTCCAGAATGGAGGCCGATGGGCAGAAAACTAATGTGTGGGGTGAAGTTCTGATTTTCATACCACCCCTAGCGGCATGACCTGACATGTTGTACAGTGCAAGCAAGGTCATGCTGGGTGGACAGCACCATTTTGCTGTACAATACAGTGCCTTCCGTGTGGATGACGCAATTTTGTTTCTGTGTAACTGCTGTAAAGGCTTTCTGGCCCTAGTACATCACTGGCTAATGCACTCCTTGATTTGCTCTCTTGATCATTTCCACAAGGCTGCTGAGAGAACAGAGGACCTCCTGTCCACACGGCCCTCTTGCACTTCCCAAGGCACAGACCCTTAGGCCTGCAAATGACTGCCCTGCTAGGACTTGGAGTTGAATCTAGCTGCCTCTGTCCCTTCACGAAAGAGGAGTGAGATTTGTGGTTTTAGAGGAAATTGCCTCTTTTTACTCAACACTTGAGAATTTAGCCATATTAGCTTAGACTGTGAAGTCTTCGAGGCAGGGACTTTTTTACTATGTGACTTTGTGGCACCTAGCGAAATGGGGTCCAAAGCCTGATGGGGCATGCTACTGTAACACAATGGTTAATTCAGCAGAAATACCTTTCTCCCCCTCCTCTGTGGCATGAATCTCAATCTTCTTTTCCGCACTCGTTGGTGCGTGGAGCCTGTGTTAACGCTCAGCCACAAACCAGACAGACCAATAGAGGCAAGGATCTTCCCTTTCACTGGGAAAATAAAAAAATAAAAAAACTCAGAAAGCTCCTATTTTGACAAACCTAGCTGAGCAGTCTTTGTCTTGATGCAAACCTGCTCTTTCCCCACCACATTAATTTAAGATGCTATGAAGTGAAAGGTGGGTGGGGAAGGAAGGGGGAGGTTTCTGTCTGAAATTTGTTCGGACTCTTTGGAGGATAAATCCTTGTGGAATTTAATTTAAACAAGCTGACACCAGTATGAATCATGGCACAGTTATCAGCTTTTGAACACTTCCTACCAAATGCCCTTGCACATTTCTTATTTTCTCTATTCGAAATGACAGATTAAAAGCATCTCAAACTGTATTTAAATCCTTCCCCACCCCCATCCTACCAGGGTGTAATCTTTTTTTCTCTCTTTCTTTCTTCGATGTAATAAGAAACAGCATCTGTTATAAAAATCTACTGGCCAGGGGCAGCAACAGCGGATAACAACTTATCAAAATTTGGCAATTTGAAACAGTGGCTGGTTTTGAATAGAAATTGTCTCAGCGCCGGTCATGTGATCATGGGCTCTACTATAGTGTTGTCTCATCTGTCTACAATCTGAACAGATTAAATGTATTTAGAGAAGAAAGAAGGAGAGAAAAGAAAGGAGAGTGCAAGGCGCAAAAAAGAAAGAGGGAAACAAGAAGGAAGGAAATAAAAAAAGCCTTCTAGTAAAGTGATTAAATGCTTTAGTTCTCATGGTGAAGACAGCACTGTATTTAACAGACATACATAAGTTTATGCAAAAAAAATTTACTGAAACAAAACAATCAGGCTTTATAACGTGTTCGAGTCTAAACATATTACCCCGAGTGACTGTGTCTAGACTGGTCATTGGCTTTAATAGAAGGGCGATATTTCTGAAGAAAAGTGGTCAGGAGTAAGCATGGAACATGGAAGATTGTAGAATTCAGAAGGATAAACATTATTTGATACCCTATTTATAGGGCACCACAGGGGAAAAGGTAAAGGTTTCAGAAAAGAAAGAAGCACTTTAATTTTATCTGGAGATTTTCCAACAATAAAATCTAATCCATCATTCTCACTGGGTGACTGCTCTTAATGAAAATTTAAAGGCTGTGACTGAAATTTAGAATTCACAGGGGATACTATTAAGAAGATGTCTAGCAGCCACGCAAAACCTGTTATATCATGGCCCTGCCAATGAGGGGGGGAGTTGAGTGTGAAACGGACTGGTCTTAATTTGGCACCCTGACTCCCTGGATCACAGAAGGTTCCACGTCTATAATGACCTTCACTTCCCAGCTTCCAGAGGCAAATCCACCCAATGGCATTTATACCAGCATGAATTTCTCTCATTGGGTGAAATCCTGGCTCCATTAACGTTGACAGGAGTTTTACCATGGACTTCAGTGGGGTAAGGATTTTACCCGCTATGTTTACCTTGCCTCTAACCACCTCGTCTGCTTGGTCATTTCCTTTAGCTTATACAAATGACAGGTACCAGTCAAGCAACGGGAACCAAACCAATGACTAGAGATAGGTGCAAAAATTTAGAAGGTTAGGCTACATTCAGATAGGTACCCCAAAGTCAGGTTAATTCTCCAGCACTGATTTTCTCTGTTTGAATCACTGAAGTACTCAAGATTGACTTGAAATGTGACAAGTGTGATAGTTTTTCTTCTGGTCGGGGTAGAAACAGCATTTCCATGTTGTTATGGCACAGTGGTTCCAGATGCAAACAGGAGGCTGAGTTGCACAGAAATGAGTATTGAGAGAGATGTTAGTTAAGCAAACCCAAACACAAGCCTTGTGATTCAATTCCAGAAGGGAGTACAGGTTTCAGGGCCTGATCCAAAATCTTCTGCCATCAATGGACAGACACCCATTGACTTAACTGGGCTTGTGTGCACACACATGCGTGTTTGCGTGTGTGTGTGAGCATGCATCAGAGAGAGACGGTTGAGCAAGGGTGATATTTTTCTGATGTGATTCTTCCAACTCCAGTAATATCCTTTGCTAGGTCTCCTCTGCTGCAAAGCATATCTATAGATTTCACTGAGGTCTTCCACACATTTTATAGGTTAATGGCTGAGACTCCTACGTCTGTCTCTCAGAAAACATTAATAAGTTGAGTTTGTTAGAAAATAGTATCTAGCGGCAGGCAAAAGCCACAGAGTTTGGTTCCAGATCAGCGTTCAGATTTTAAACACCCCCTAAACATTAAGTTAGTTTGGATCCAGAGGTTTGGTACACACCTGTCCGTTGTAAGGAACTCCAAGTACATTTTTCATCTCTGGCACCAGAGTTCCCATCAACATGAGAATTTGAGGGCTAGAAGGGCACAATAAATGTTAATGGACACTATGTACACAATTTTCTCCCACAAAAGCTCATGCGATAAATAAATTTGTTAGTCTGTATGTGCCGCAGGACTCCTTGCTTCTTTTGCTGAACTAAACTAACACGGCTGCCCCTTTGGAACAGTGTACACAATTGTTTCCCTCATCCAGTTCTGATATTCAGCTGATGTGGAACTGAACTTCCCCAAATATGGAGGGGGTTGGTATGTGAAACTTGTGGTTTTGTTCAACCCTGTTGCTACGAATGAAGGAATACAGGTATTGCCATAGCAGACTAGATTAATATTCTGTCTACTCCAATGTGCTGTCTGCCATAGCGGTCGATACCAGCTGCTTCAGAGAAAGGTGGAAGAATATCCATAGTTGACCATTATGGAATATCCTGCCTATCAGGGACATTTCTTCATAACTTCCGTCAGTTACAAGTTGACATATGGCCCAATCACCAAAGATTTATATCCCTTGCTTTCTTCAGCCTAATGTAACTGTCCATGTTCTCAGTGACCACATCATTTAATCCTTTTCAGAATCTTGCCACAGTGATATCATCTGGCAGTGAGTTTCACAGGTCAATGATGAATTGTGGAAAAGTATTTCTTTTTATCACTTTTAAATGCATTGCCTTGCAGCATCATGGTCTGTCCCATTGTTCTTGTGTTATGAGAGAGGACGAAGCAGAAGGATATGCCTAAATTACTTTCTCTGTAAAACTCATTATTTTGTATAACTGTCACGTTTTTTCTTAGATGTCATCCCTTTAAACAAAACACCCCTTTTCTTTTCAGTCATTCCTGGATACAGACTTTATACACCACTAATAATTTTTGTCACCTATTTGCTTAGCCTTCCTTTCTGCTATATCTTTTTTTGAGATGGGCTGACCAAAACTGAACTCAGGATGAAAATACATCAATGATTTGACATTTTCAGTATTATTTTCCATAGTCTAACACTTTGTGTATTGTTTGACTGCCACAGTGCATTAAGTGGACATTCTTTATTATGATTGAATATTCATATTATGGTAGTGGCCAGTGGTCTGCTGGTCCCCCTTCAAAGAAACCATCCTTCCTTAGAAGAACAGTCTCTAATGACTGTTGATTACAGAATGGTGGGAAGCTCTGATAAGTGGATAATTTTGTCCACCATTATATATACACTCTACAAAAGAAGGCATCTCCATTCTAATATGATATAGATTTATAATATTGTCTTTGGTTGCTTGCTTCCAACTGTCAAGGCTTTTCCAGGATGATTTCCTATTTAAAGGAAATCAGTGACATGAAAAGTGTGTGTTTTCTTAATGTAACTTCTTTCTTTTATACTGTAAACATCAGCCTTTGAAGAGAAACAGTCACACATGACATTCAGGCCATCCCTTCTTGCAAAAAGCTCAGCCCAGGCACTAATGCGTAGTTCACAGGAAGCAACTCTACTCCAAGACCAGACTGCAGTATTTCGAGAGATTAAGGCAGAAAGAAAATTCCCTGCTACTAGCTACAGCTCCCCTAAAAGGATAGCACAAAACTAACAATACGACATTATCTTCTGACCCATCAAAATCATTTCAGACAGTCCACTGAATGGTAATTATTAATAATAGTTTATTAAAATGCATAATGCAGTACTGGTAGTTCCAAAAAAGGATCAAGTCAGGATCTGGGACCTCGTTGTGCTTGGTGCTGTACAAACACAAGAAGTGACTTTCAATCAACCTGAAACAGACTTAAGTAGGGAACAGAAGTCAGGTGGTGATAATGAATCACTACTAATCCCTGTGGCTATGCATCCAAAATGATTTAATTTTTAACCAAAGCAAATCACTAGTCTGTTTGCAATATATTCTAATAGGACAAAATGAGCCCCGATTATTAAATACAATATGTGAAATTATTTAAGTGCCTGGATCAACATCATGAATCAATTTAATACCAAAAGCACTGCCAATTATTCAACTGAATCAAAATGCAGCTCCCTCACAAATGTTAAAGAACTGGGTAAGTCTGTCCTAGGAAGGACTTTAGTAATCAAAGTTTTCTCAATGCAAAGGGGAAAACAAAGTTATTGCTTGAGCCAGACAATATGCAGTAATGCCAGATGTGAAATATTTGACTCAAAGTATTGGCAGCTCTCAAATGCAAAATACTAACACAACTGGGGTCAAAGTTACACCACCAAGCTTGCAATCTGTGGAATGGGTTTAAGTATGCCTTTAAGTTTCTGCCTGTGAATAACGAGCAATTTGGATTAGCTGCCTCAAGAATAATAAGCTCATAATTCTCAACATATGAGCAGAAGCACTCTGCAGCATCAAAAATAAGGCCATTTTAATATGCAATTTTTAATGCCTATGGTTTTTAAATGACATAGTTTCACAGGACCTGCAGAATTAAGCATGAGAAACGTCTGAAACCAATCTAGTCACCCCGTGTAGGGGAGAAAGAACCCAGACATTCCACTACCCTCATATGCAAAACAAAACCACCGGAAAAAAATCCATTTTCACAGATTTGCCCTCGAGACCTATAACCAACTGTGCCACCCCCACAGCTTTTCATTTAAAAAAATTCAGACATCCTTTTGCCAAGTGTCTGCGGGGTCTCAAAATATCAACTCAGGCCTCCATTTTGGTGACTTAGACAAGGCAATGTTTTTCCCCCAGCCACTTCGCCATGTTCTACACCAATCCCTCAGATCTGGACCCTTTGGGACGGGGTTGGTCATTCTTTTATTACCATACAGCACCTGGCACAGGACACATAACTCCCCACTAGTGTGAGTAAATACCATTTGACAACCACTCGGCACTTGTGTGAATAACTAGAAACCGTGTGTGGCAGTAGAGAATCATTCCCTGAAGCTCTCTTTAGCCTCAGCCTTGGAATAGGGTAGTGAGAACTGCTCCGTGCCACGAGGAGCTCTTGGAAGGAACGGTGACACAATTCATCTCCTGTTCTCCAGCTCTGGATGGCCAGCTGCTTGCTTTTCCCGCACACCAGGCCAGCCAAGTGTGTTGGAGGAAGCTCTGCCCACCTGCCAACCACTGGCTCATCGGGAGCACTGGTAGGTGGTATTTCTTTCCCACCGTCACAACAACACAGGTCAAAACATAGGGAGTTGTGGTCTGAATAATATCCGGCGTCCCCCAGCTCACTTCTCAGGTCTGTGAAACTTAGCAATTCTTCTCACTAGGTTGGTTGCAGGTTTATAACAAAATCCAGCAGAAGATGAGTGTCTTCCAAGTCTTGGGTTTTCTTGTGAACATTTTGCACAGATCTAATTTTTCTGGGTTGCTTAGCAAAAGTGGCAAGGATGACATGAGCGGGTGTGAGGTTTGAGTGTCTTTTGGGAAGCTTTGGCCACTGCAATCCAGGTGTGAGAGCAAAAAAGGCTCCTTGAAAGGAAGGGAACAGCTTTCTTGCCACTGAAATGATCCAGAGGAGCTGGGCTGCACATTTGTTTTTCTTTCTTGACAAAAAACCACCAGAGTTTGAAATGCTGGGGAGCAAGACTGGTTCTGTTCCTGCTTTTATGCACTGGAGGGAATGTCCATGATTGAAGGCTGGGGAGGAAGGAAGGGGAGATGGTGATGAGGAAAGAGTCAAAACACATCCTTCTAGATGAAGGCAAAAGAAAATGTTGGCAAAGAAAACCATGCCACAGGGGAAAAAGGTTGTCCTAACCATTCACATGACTCCACATGGTGTGCATAAAATTGTCAGTCAGACTGAAGCGTCTGATATAGAAAGGGGAATAAAACCTCATTAACTGTCTAAAAGAAATCCCGATTAAAACACCAACTTAAAAATATAGGAGACATGGTCACTCTGATGCTACAGAAACATCAGGGCTTGAACGAACCAAGCACTGCTTGTTTTTGAAAGTGGGGGAAATGTGTTTTGTGGAAAACTAGGAGCTACAAGGAGCAGGTAAAACAAGCAAGGAGTCCTGTGGCATTTAAAGACTAACAAATTTATTTATCGCATGAGCTTTCGGAGGAGAAAATCTCCTACAAAAGCTCATGCGATAAATAAATTTGTTAGTCTTTAAGTGCCACAAGACGCCTTGCTGGTCTTGCTGAACAAAACTAACACAGCTGCCCTTTTGGAGCTAAGGAGCAGGTAGTGTATCAAAGAGCACTGATGATATTGCTGGGACTCGAGAAGTGCCTCAAAAGTTAAGGGGATTTCTTCTGTTTTTTGGTGGGAAGAGTTTTTGAAGGCATTCCAACATGGTTTGAAATCATCTGTTTCTGAAATTGAGAGCTCTTGGCTGCCTTTTAGCTGAGGTGGGGAGGACCTTCTACCTCCTTCACTGGATGCAAACGGGATCAAAGTCAAACTGCGTGGTGAGGGAGGAAAGGGGGAGATTAGCTCTAGGTTCTCCCCTGCAATTCTCGCTCTCTGTTACTTTGTGTTTCGTGAAAAGTCCCATTTTTGGACTGAATCGTTACAGGACCTGAAATACCCTGTGAAGGGTCTCTCTCCAGGTGTCTCATTTCTGGTTTCTTTGATCTTGGCAGCAGTAGAGAACATACCCATATTCTCTCAAGTATAGAAATTAAAGTCTATTTAGGTCCCAGCTGAGGTGAACAGCATCTCGTACACCTAGTTGTCGCACGCAACCTGTGTTCCAGGTCTGGTCTCATTGTCTTTCTTACAACCCCAGCTCCTGTGTGTTCTGCACCCATTCCTCAAGTCTTGCGCCTGTTGGGATCGTAAGCTCTTTGGGGCCAGCGCTGTCTGTGGTCTTTTACCTGTACGGCACCCAGCACAGCAAGGGCCTGACCCTGACTGAGGCCTGCACATAGTTTTGTAATATAAATTATAAACAGCAATAACCATGGATAAGAGGCTGAGTTCATTCTTATTTTATTCACAGTTTCTAGTACTGGCTACCCCCAATAGCCCAAACAGTAAACCTACGTCACCTCAAATATGATTATTTAACAAATATGTGGCCACCACTTTTCTCTGCATAGCAACAGAGACTCTTGCTCCAGGGACAAAAACACTCACTATTTCTCTGTTAGTTGTTAGCAGTATGGGGCCTCTGCCACACAGCTGAGCAACTCTGATTCCATCCACTAGTTGTCACTGGTGCACACAACAATGCAGTCAAGGGACTTGAAAGGGCTAAAAGGGAGCAAATCTCAGCTGTTACCGTGGCAAATCTGCCTTTGACAGATGCAATCAAACATACAGAGAACCTGCAGATGGACAGAAAACAGGGCCACCCATTTCCCAAATCTGCATCATGAAAATCTTTTAGAAAGCAAAAAAGCAATAAAAGCCAGTCAACAGCATTGAATGTCCTAGGCTGGGCCAAACACAGTGAAGTTCTGCATCAGCTAGCCCACAAGTCTGTGTTCCTGGAAAGATCTATGGCTCCTCATCCGGGTTCAGCGAACTGTTGAATTAACACTTGCCCATGTGGAATTGTAGGTTTCAGTCCTCAGAGGCCTTTTCAGTCAACAGCTCTACCTTGCACTTTTCATCAGGTACAAATGGGCCTTTGACTTTCAACAGAAGGGGGCAGCCATAAATATAAATGGGACGTGAATATTTTTTCGAATGGACATTTTAATGGTCTGTTCTCTGCTGTTGCGGTCAGAGAGGCATTCCATTTTTTACTTCATAACTTGGTCGACTGAAACCAATTCCTCCTACTGCAATGTAGTTTGTTCCAATATACCTAAGGATCCAACATCCCCAGAGTATGCCAAGGGAGGCTGCCCCACCCTGATCTATTGTAGACACCCCACAGCTCAGTATAGTTCCTGGATGAGCTTACTCATGTGTTCCTTCTTGGGACACTGCGTTCAGTTGTGTGGCATAAGCCATGCCCTGTACAAAACAAAGAGAACATCAGATTCTCTCCAAGACGTAACTTCTTTTCATGTATGCTGAAACCAATTATTAACACTCGACACGGAAGACTGAATGTTTTTCTTTAGCTGGCTCCCACACTTTGCAGCTCAACCTTAGGTACTTCCCACTTCTTTATTTTGGAAATGTCCTCTTCTTTATTCCTGTGACTTCCAGCTTTTTTCCATGGAAAGCCATGAGGCATAGCATACCAGGTACTTAAGCAGTGAATCTAGGCATTGCATCTGTCCCCAGCCATCTGCAGAAACAAACTCCAACTTCCAGGGCATGACAACAGTCAGTGACAAGTGCCCAGCACAACAGACTAAGAAGTTCTTAAGTGGTGACAACAACGTCATCCCCTCAACTTTTCTTAGCAAAGTGCCAACTAGACAAAACATGAGTTGAAATTCATCATTTGTATTTCCAGGTATGTCGCAAAACATTTCTACTTATGATCACTCATATATATTGTATGAAGCTGAATGTTGCACTGTGAAATTTAGAACTGTAGACCATCATGAATAATTCCCACTTCAGCCATAGTTGCAGTGCTATGGACAATGACAGTATTTTGCACTTGCACAGAACCTTTCAAGAAAAGTCCTCAAGGCACTTTGCAAACTAATTATGTCACATGAAGCTTGGAAAATAGCAACCGCCATTGTTCTGTGGGGACAGGAGTGGTTGTGATGACCACAAAGGGAGCTGGTTCTTCACTGAGGCTGCTGCATGCAGAGAGGAAGCTGCTCTTCTTTGTGGCTCTCTAATTTCCAGATGATGCTACTGGGTGCTACCAGTCATCTACTGTGACTTTCCCGTTCTCCCCAGTTCCCTGGCCTCCCAACTTCCGAAACTGTATGGGCAGCTGTCAGAGTGGGTGAGGCTCTACCAGTTTCTTCTCTCACTCTCAGTGTGTCCCTCTGATCTCTTTCAATTAGATGCTCAGAAGAGTCTGGAGACAAGTCTGACACCAGGAGTGCTGAGTGATGGGCAGGGGAAGGACACCAGCTTCTTTAGTTGTTAAGAAGTGTGAAGTATTGAAGAGGAGTGTAAAAGGAAAAAGATCATGGGAGTGAATAGGAGATATGTTTAGAGAAGGAGAGAATTCATTGATGGATACGTTGGGGGACTGAGAACAGATGCGGGTGTCATATTAGGGGAGGAAGAACTGATGGGTGGGAAGAGAATTGCTGTGGGTGTCATCCGGGGGCACAGAAAGAGCTCACTGATGGAGTGCTGGGGAATAGACTTGATGGAATGGTGATGTCATGTGGGACTGAGAATTAAGGAGAAGTGGCTGTATGGGATGTATTTTGGCTTACCCATAGAAATTTACAGCTGGAAGGAACCTGAGAAGTCATCAAGTCCAATTCTGCGTGCTGAGGCGGGACCAAGTAAACCTAGATCTTTCCTGAATAAAACACGGGATACGTTATTGCTTCTTCTCTTCCCTCTTCCCCCAAGACTGTCAGATTTATTTATCGCATGAGCTTTCATGGGAAAGAAGTGGGATTCTCTCTCACAAAAGCTCATGCGATGAATAAATTTGATAGTCCTTACAAATACCAGAAGTGTTCTTCATTGTTACATTGTTGTGATCTCAGAATAGTCTCTAAATTTTCCATGGGTTATTAACTAATAGCGGGTTATCAGTAATTTCTCAGGAATTAGTTTTCAAATCCTCCCCTACCAGATGGTATAATACTTTCACACACCCTGTTCATTTTTATTCCCAAAAAATACATTTCAGTCCCAATTCTGAAAATTAAGATTGTTTATTAATAATATTCTGTTTTATACATATTCCCTCCATATTTATATTTCCCTAGAAGGGAGTGAAAATATTTAGCAATCGAGTTTCAAGGGCTTCAAAGGTGCCAGGTTAATAATCAGAAATTGTAGTATTATTTCAATGGCTTTTTCATGCTCTGAAAACTTTCTCTGCACAGCTTTGCTAAGCTTCTAGGAAAGGAGCTGTCTTCAAAGTCCTGCACGGAGCTATAGTACCATCTAGTGTTAGCAGAGATTGTTCTGAAGTGTGTTGGACACTTTCAATTATGCTAGTTTTCTTTCCCATTACCTCCTAGATTTCTACTGCAGAACAGTGTGTTGTGATTAGCTCATTTTGCTACAACAGTTATTAAACATAATGAAACCACATTGTTCCTGCAAAACAAATGGAGTCCCATGGCAGCTTAAAGACTAACAAATTTATCTGAGCATAAGCACATGGCATGAAACCTTATGTTCAGATAAATTTGTTAGTCTTTAAGGTGCCATAGGACTGTATTTGTTTTGCTGAAACCTGGCTACTCTTCTGGAACTTCCAGAGGGGTAGCTGTGTTAGTCTAGTCCAGCAAAACAAACAAGCAGTCCGGTGGCACTTAACAAATTTATTTGTCGCATGAACTTTTTGGGCAGAAAATCCCACTTCGTCAAAGCGTCTGACAAAGTTGGAGTTTCTGCCACGAAAGCTCCTGCCGTAAATAAATATGTTCGCCTTTAAAAGTGCCACCAGCCTCCTGGTTTGTTCAGAACTTGTCACGTTGTTCCTGTGACCGTTTAAAAAGAAAATGGTACAGCCACATGAAAGATACTGCGCCCATTTATTACATCCTGCTGCTTTGCACACATCAAAGCGTAGTGGGGAAGAGCAATTCCCTGAATTGCAGGTGATCACTGAATGACATGCTATAGGCCCTGTTTCGGAGGGGATCGTAGTAGGGTTTCTCAACCAAGAGACTGTCTTCCACAGGCTGCCATCAGGTGTGCGGTGATGCCCGGTGTTAATATTTTAATGACAATTTAATGGAAAGAAAGTCTTACTCCCACTCTCCCTGCCTCCCCAAGTCCTTTAAGCTCAAAAACTCCTCACCGCTGTAGGGGAAAATCTAACTCTGGCCCTCAACTTCAGAAAGAGGCACACCAGAGCCTTCCCAATGAAGCAGACCGGTTCCCAGCTGAGACTCCAATAAGCCGAGAACGAGGTGTGGTTCAAAGTTTATTATTCAGCTGAATAATAAAAGGAACTGCAGCAGAGGGAAGCAAAGAGAAGCTAGCCTCTCTGAGCAAGAACCCCCAGTATCGGGGTTACAGGTCATACATACTTTTTAACATGCAAAATACGATATACATAATGCAACAAGCTCATGCATAATACAAGTTACATCATGCCTAAAATCCATACATGGTATTACTACTTTTAATATGCAGGTTACAGAATTAGATTATACTTAATAGGCAGCATATAGTTAGCCCGCCTCTGTTGTTGTTTACAGCTTATTTGGGTAACAGCTAATGTCCTTGACCAATGAGAGTGGCCAGACTCCTGTGACCCCTCAGCTACCTAGCCCCCGTCAACCTGTTTACCAGACTAGGTTGATGGCTTCCCATCAGGGGACAGACAGGAGTGATTGTCTCATAATAAACCTTTGTGGACTACCTCATGTATCTATAGGAGTAGTCTAATCCCTATCAAGCTAAACCCCCTAGCTCCCCTGACTGACTAAACTTGTCTAAGCAAACACAACAGTCTCTGGCACAGACCTTCCTGACCAAACTTACTCCATCTTTAAACCGCCCTCCTGAAACTCCTTCAGCAGGTGTTCCACCGATTTGGTTTATGGGGCCGGTGATGGGAACCGTCATGCCTCGTTCCCAGGTGTCTTGCTTTTTGGGCAAGTGGCCGTCCAGCTGCTGGCCAGGGATGGAGTTGGAACGGGGGTAAGTGGCGGGCACCCTCACTCTGGCGACCCAATGAAACCCAGCCCTGGCCCGCATCCACCGCGTGACCCTCTTGCAAGGCACTTTGGGGTGGCAAGGGCAGGGCAGCCCTTTGGAGCCCCACTACACAGCTCAGGGGGCGCACCCCTCAAAGTGGCACCGCCCAGCCCGGCCCCCCCCCCGCCCCGGCTGCTCCTTGGTACGGCCCTGTCATAGCCCCGC
Source organism: Podocnemis expansa (assembly GCA_007922195.1). Taxonomy (NCBI): domain Eukaryota; kingdom Metazoa; phylum Chordata; order Testudines; family Podocnemididae; genus Podocnemis; species Podocnemis expansa. Next base: position 1,692,340 of record ML682107.1, read on the forward strand.
CAGGAACCAACATGGCTGCCGCGGCGTCCGCCGCCCGTCACGTGGCCGGAAGCGGCTCGTGCCGCTCTCGGCCGTCCTGGCGGAAGCGGCGCCGCTTGCTTCACGCCGCGGGGGGGGTCGCGGCCCCGGAAGTGCTGCCGCTCCGCCTCAGCCGGGAGAATTGAAATGCGGTGACGGCGGAGGCGGCGGCGGGTGCTGCTGTGGGCGGGGGAGGGGCCGGCGAGTGGGGGCAGGGCTGTGGGGAGGGGCCGAGGGGCGGGGCCGGCTGGTCACGTAGCTCCCGTGGTCGGGCGAGGAGGGTCGTTAAATCGCCTCGCCGCCGCGGGCCCCGCCCCGGGGTCACCTCGGGAGTGTCTGGCCCGCCGCGCGGCAGGTGAGACCTGGGGCCCCCCCCACCCCCACACCTGGCGGTGAGGCCGGGGTCTCAGGTGGGCGAGTGTCGGATCTGGTGGGGTGGGGGGAGCAGGAGGGGGGATGGGATGGGATGGGGGGAGCCCCTGGGCTAGGAGGGGGGTTGGGATGGGGGGAGCTTGTGGGCTAGGAGGGGGGAGCCTGTGGGGCAGGATGGGGGATGGGATGGGGGGAGCTTGTGGGGCAGGAGGGGGGAGCCCGTGGGCTAGGAGGGGGGATGGGATGGGGAGAGCCGGTGGGGCAGGAGGGGGGATGGGATGGGATGGGGGGAGCCTGTGGGCTAGGAGGGGGGTTGGGATGGGGGGAGCCGGTGGGCTAGGAGGGGGGTTGGGATGGGATGGGGGGAGCCGGTGGGGTAGGAGGGGGGATGGGATGGGATGGGGGGAGCCGGTGGGGCAGGAGGGGGGATTCTTCAGCCCCTTTCTAGCTTTCCTGGGCCAAGGCTGCAGGGGCCTTTTAAATTACTAGTAAGAAATCCAGCTATGTGTTTGAAAACCTTCATGGACAGACCGAGGGTTACCAGATGTCAGACAGAAGGGGGACCCATTCTCCTTTTTACCTTCACGTCCTCTATCCAGCTGGCATTTTAATTGATTTTGTCTGGCTTGTTTCTTACAGGGGTTAAAGTACACTGGAAGGAACACCCTATTTTTAGGGGGAAGCGTTCCAGGACCCCCTAAAACCAGAAGACTATTACGTAAATACTAGCTTTTCTCCATGTGTCCAACAATGTTCTACTTTCCAGGCTTTGGTATCTGGTAACCCTACGTACAGACCCTCATTCTGATCTTCAGGTGGGGGCCTACTGCAGGGGTGGCCAAACTTATGGAATTCAAGAGTCACACAAGTTGATTATTAAACCTTCATGAGCCACACTGAGGCATATAGCTATATACTTTTACTTACTCCAAAATTACGATGTTGAAAATTCATTGCATACTTCAATTTTATTGTAAAAAGAGGGCAAATATTGATCCTACTAATGTCAGATTCTGATAATTACTTAAGGTTACCATGAAAACTAAGCCTACAGTAAAAATGACACTGTTTCCCTGCGTCAGGCCGTGCTTCTCCCCACCGTCCTCTTCTGCAAGCTGCTCTTTTTCTTTCAAGAGCCGCATGCGGCTTGCAAGCCGCAGTTTGGCCACACCTGATCTATTGTGTTCTTTGTGCTGCCAGAGTATCTGGGGTCTGAAGGCTCTCAGGTCAGGCAGTCTGGCCTGCGACCTAGGTAATGGAGAACTGCCCTGAGACTCAGGAAACCTGGGTTGTATTCCCAACTCTGCTACCCGCCTGCTGGGCAGTTTTAGGTGTTACTTTTCACTTCAGGTGTGCCATTTTCTTTCCACAAGCCTTAGTTTCTCTGTCTGTAAAATGGTTATAATGATCCTGCTTTTTTTTAAAGCTCTTAAAGGTCAGCTGATGAAAAACTCTTTATTAAGAGAAAAGTATTTAGTGTTGTTACACCCTAAGTGCAAACATCATCTCTCTGTTCTAATACCAGTTGGTGTTTTTTTCTTTTTCAGGTTAGGTATTATGGGGCCAATACCAGAAGATGCTGAAGAGGAAAGTGTGATCCTGATCAGCGATGACGAACCTGACAGCCCCCTTGGGAATTCAGTCGTGTTAGTTGAACCCTTACGTAAGTGTTGTGCTTTTGCCTTATGTAAGTCTCAGCAAAGAGATTTTTTTAGTTCAGAAATATTTCAGGTGTTACAACTGTTCTTCAGTCTCCCTGCTTTTGTTTGTGCTTCTGAAATGTTTAAAGCATGAAGGTGTTTCTTCTGTCTGGTTGCACTGTTTTATAAACCCTACAAAAACAAATAAGAAAATTGACTAACCAGTGGCATAGTAAAACAGGGTATAGACAAAATGTTTGTAAATGCTCTTTGCAAACAAATAGGCTTTAGTTCCTAAACTTAGTAAACTAAATACACTTAGTAGACAAACTGGAAAACATAAAGACTTCCTTTCTCTCTTACGTTAGTATTAGTTGTAGCAGTTAAAAAGGCAGGTACAAAACATTCATATAAAATTGTTTTCTTAATAGAACCTTGTCTCTCTTAAATTGGTGCCTATTACATTTAATTCCCTGAAAGTGAAAAGCATACTTAAATAATAGTATTATAAATGATTTGGGTATCCATTTCCTCAGAATCTAAAGCAGGGGTCAGCAACCTTTGCTGACCCTCGTGCCAGCCCTGCCCAACTCACCCTCAGTGGATGCTGGGGGTGGGAGGCAGTGCAGGGCCCACATCACTACCCACCCCCCCCCGGACGCGCTGCCTTCCACCTCCTCCCTGCTGCTCTGGCACAGCCGAAAGCAGCGCACATGGCAGAGACTGGGAGAGCTGAGCTGGGCACCGCTTTTGGCTGGCTCGCCTGGTCCCCGGCATGGGACAGCTGACACAGGGGTGAAGGGGCCAGCTCCCCCCCCCCCGCTGGGGGGCCTAAGTAGGGGTCCCACACCCCTCGACAGCAGTGGGCAGCGTCAGGGGGGTTGCGGTTGGGACCGGCATCCACCCCCAGCGGTAGCGGCTCTGTGCTGGCCTCCCTGCCCGGCTCCCCTCTAGCCCTGCCCAGCATGGGGTGAGGCTAGCAGGGGCCAGTAGCTTCGCGCTACCGCTGCCTAGTCCTTGCTGGCCGCACTCCTCAGCGAGAAACGTGGGCAGCAGGGCCCTGGAGGGGCGGGTGGAGGGGGTGGTGGGGCCTGAGTGGCACCATGCGCTACTCAGGCTCAGCCCCGTGCCGTTTTTGGCAGGGGGGCCAGGAGTTGCCGACCCCTGATCTAAAGTTTCATAAGAAAAAGTGGAGCCTTTTGCCTTGGGGGAGTTGGAGGCAAGAGAACTCATCCTTGAGTCATTCTTAGGAGTTTTTTGGTATGTGGTAGGGGTTTTGTTTGTTTGGTGGGGAGGTATTTCTTTTCTGTTTGTTTGGGGTTTGGGGGTTTTTTTAAGTCTAGTAAATAGCAACAACTCACCTATCCTTTACTGTTTTAACTTGCTGAATCCTAATGGAATGAAACTAGAAATGGAAGGGCTGTGTTAGGTCATCTGGTTCATTTCCCTGTGGAAAGTGAACTAAGTCAGACAAACATAAAATAAATCTTAGACCTCCAAAAGATGAGTATCTCAAGCAGTGCCATTTAATGATTCATTTTGTTCAGTTTAAAATACGTTGAAGTTATTGAAATGCAGGAAGTCTTCAGCAGCAGCAGATTTAAGAAGCTGGGGAAGACAATCAGAATGGTCATTAACACCCAATCTACTTTGCTGGAAAATTCAACAGCAGTTGACAGGAGTTATGTAAGCTAAGCTAACTCCCATTCAGCATAAAATCTTCACTGGTGTACCCCACGAGGGAGTGGTTTTACTAAGTCAATTTCCAGGTCAACTTAGAACATCTTAGCTTACCATTAAATTGATCCAGAAAGATCAATCTGATGGTGGTGACTTTGTTGCTGTCAGTGTAGCTGCAGCCTAATTCAAGGACAAGTTGTATGATGTTACTGTTTATATTGCCAGAAAATCAGAACTTAAAAATGAACAGGGGAGGGTATGAAGGTTTTTAGCATTTCAGATCTTTTTCTAAAAGCCAGCTTAAGATCTCTAGAAATCGTAACTTTTTATTTGCACATTCAGCACTAAGTATCTTCACATTGTTAACAAAGTTTTTTGTTTCTGCAGCTGGTGTGGTATTGAAGTACTTGCAGGATATCCAATGCCTGTCATACATCAATGTGAATAATACCTTCTTTTATTTCTGATGTGGTGGTACCAATGAGCCCCAGTTGTGGACCAGGACTCCAATTTGCCCAGCACTGTATAAACATTGAACAAAGACCATCCTTGCCCCCAAATGAATAGTGCATAACAGCAAATAACCAACTGTGCTTTTAACTAAAATGGAAATCCTTTTATTCTGAAATAAACCTCAGCATGTTTTCCTTTTTACAGAAAAATCTATTGCAGAAGAAGACAAAACCGAAGAGGTAGTGGATGAAGAAAGTCAGCTAGTCGTTACTTTCTGTAAACAAGGGAAAGTGATGCCTCATGCAAGATATGACTGTATGATACACCCATTTGAGTATGTTCACTAACATAGTGGATAATATGGGTTTCTTCTTTTATAGAGAATACCGGTTCTTTTATTATTGATATTTTTTTTGCATCTATTTAATTGGTATTACGTTTCAATAGAAGAATCTGAAAAAGCCCAGTATTAGAGGTATCTTTTTTTAAGGATAGAAAGTTTAAATCATGTGATCAGAGCACAAAATGGTCTCAACTTTCCTAGTGACCACATACTCTTCTAAAATACCCTTTTTTGGATGTTCTTGCTGCTACTCTTCAAACAGGCCAATTTTAGAGCCTTGTATTATGTGTGCCTTAATGCTGTTTAAACTCTTTGATTTCTCAGTTTTGAAACTGAAAAGTTCTTTTACCAGTAAATTTATTAGTTGATGTTGTTAAATAATTATGGCTGGCTTTTCACAATCAGCAAAGTTGTCACAAAGCACAAGCATAACAGAACAGTTACTTAGTCTATGTTTATAAATAGTGTTTGCTTTATCAATTTGCAGGCGAGCAGAGTGTGAAACGTGTTCACCCCTTGAGAACAATGCCAGTATCTGTGATCAGTGTTACTGCTACATTTGTGATAAACTGGCTTCTGAGGTAAGGAAGGACGTGTGAGTGGTAACAAAATACAGGCTGCAGTTGAGCAGAGTCAACTGCATAATAGGAGCAACTTACACTGTCTGTGTAAAACAGTAAACGTGCAACTTCTTTACTACACCAATGTAATCCAGTGTAAAGTGGTGAGGGTTTTGTTTCCGTCAGGCATATGGTGAAAGCTTGTATTGTGGTTTCTGTTGTAATAACCTCTTATTTTCCTCCTTTCCTGGATTAACTTGGTATCCAAAATAGTCAGATTTCCTCACTTTTTTGCTGCAGTTTAAAATACTTGGTTCTCTTTCTAAATGTGGAATTCATCAAAATATTTCACCTATCTACCTAGATTTTAAGAAAGTTTTGAACATGGACTTGAGTGTTCTATACAAAATTGTTCATTAGCTCAAAAGCACCTTAAAACATTTCCTTTTTTATATGTTTTCTAAACTTTGCAAATTTAAATTATAAACTTTTTATCCAAGAATGACCATGCTTTATAAATACCAAATAATTCAATCTCTCAACATCCCTGTGAGATAGTTACACAGCTATAAAGGCTTAATCTTTCTTAAGACCCAGTTTTCATTCTTTCCAGACCAGCCTGCTTTTCGTTTCATTCCTTGCCTGATATAGTATTTCCACCTCTGGGTGATATGCGTGCTCCAGTGTCTTTAAATTTGGCTTTTGAAAACATTAGAAAAAAGAAACATAGCAAATAGAATTTAAATCGCCATGCTCTCAGCCAGTCAGAACTCGGCAGTTTTGTATTCTTTAATCTAGGTCTGGCAATGTATGAGAAGTATTACCTTGTCATTTTGACGCAGTAGACTTATCAAGGAGATTTATAGTGTAGTGTTGATTATGCCAAAGTGTACAGTTCTGTCATAAAAGTCTGATTCCCTGACTTTCCAGAACCTTTGACGACTTCTGAGGTAGCCTCTGTCAGTCTTGGGGTTGTCCACCCAACAACTGATCAGCTGCTGGAGTTGGGTCTGCTCTCTTGGGCTGAAGCAGCAGCAATCAACCCTTGCTGCAGGAGCAGCAGCAGCAGGTTTAGAGTTGCTGCAATTCCCAGCTCTGTCTACCTTTCCCTTGGGTAGTTTAGTAAAGTCAATGACAGGTTGTGGACTTCTGTGAATTTTTGTTCATTGTCCATGACCTCTCCCTGACTCTTACTAAAAAAAAATCTGAGACAGAATCTTAACTTTAAGCCATCCCAGACATGTTATGGTACTGTGCAGTTTATAAAAGCAACTTATTTTTGCACAGAAATGTGCAGTTACTCAGCATAAAAGACAACCAGTAATATGGATGTGATGTTGATCTTGCTGAGCAAGGGAGTGATTAACTTCTGTTTTGGTTAACTTGAAAAGGAAAAATAGCATTCCTTTCTTTCCTTTCATAATGCAGTGCCAGAACTGGACAGCCCCTTCCCATTGTCATTGCAATGCGCATAACAAAAGCAAATTCTGGAAGGACCAGCGTGATGTATCCTTGGCTGGTGTTCTTGTGATGTTTAACTTTGAGCTCACAGATATAGATGCAGACCTTCGACATGGTGGTAAGCATTATGCTCCTATGCAGTCCCAGAATCAGCAGTCCCAGAATCAGCAAGGTTTATTATATAATATGTAGGAATCTTTTATTAGTGTAGCTTGTAATATTTCAGCACTTTTTTTCCCTTCTCCATCCCTTAGGAAGTCTTCTGATAAAATTTATCCATGAACTTTCAGTGGAATATAACAAATATCTGGTTGGTGAGAGAGTGCTTCCCAATTCACATGAATGTTTCTGTCTCCCAAAACGGAGACCTGGGCAATGCAATATTTGCAGACAGCGCAGTACAGAGGTTATATACAGGTAACACTGGTGAAAGCGTTCGGTGGAATTGCTAGGAATATTTTTTGACTTATAGGGATTTGCCTCCCAATGGCTATAGCAAGTTTAAACTCTGAGGTTAATAATTAGAGCCAGGCTATGGAAAACTGACTTTTTTTTCCCCTATGGGGTTATTTTCCACTGGGCTGTTGGGTCAGACTAGGAACCAGTTCAAACCTCTAAGCTTTAGCGTGTCCTTGTTAAATATTTGGTCTCACAAGTTTTCCTCACTGTGTTTAATTCATGGAAGCTTAAAATTAAATTCTGCTTCCTGATTGATCTGTTGTTTTGAGTGGTGGCCCAGTTTCAGTCCCAATATGTCCTTTAAAATGTTGCTGTTCACTTTAAATGACTGTCTTTCCCTTGAAAAAAATCTGGAGTATGGGGACTTGTCAACTTAACTAACTATACTATTTTGTACAAATGCTGGTTGTGCTGCCAAGCTAGTTCAGTGCAGATAGGCTTCATTGTAAGGACTTTTAATTCTCCTAGGTATTCTGGCATTTTTGAACTGGTAACAACATTTTTAAATCAAGCAGAAAAAGAGAATCCTAAAGCTGCAGCTGTCATGCTCCTGGGAGCAGCCAAAGAAATAGCACTTCATAAGGACCCTGCTCAGTAAGTATTCCAGCTTGCCATCTGAAGCCTGAGCTCCTTTGCTACAGTTGTGACTGTCATCCCCAGATGACTTACAGCTGAATAATCTCTTCCACTAAAATAATTTTAAATCAAAAAGAAAAGTTAGAAATCCCAAACAATGGAGGAGGACAGCAAATGGTTGACACTGGATTGCAGTGTCTACTTGTCTACTTTTTTTATGACCCTTGCCCAGTGGCTCGTGTAATGGTGATGCTGTCACTTCAGTCAGGGTCTTCAAGTGCTGTTATAAAATAGATGTATTCTAGAAGGTACTCAACTCATTGAGTTCGTTATAACTCTGCAAATATTTTGGAGTTTTTTGTAATCAGTTTAATAAAGTCATTTGTGTGTGGAAACTATTTTTCACTTGTTTCTTCTGTCAATTTGATTGCTTTGAAAGCAGTCGTAGGAAGAATATATAAGCACTAAACTAATGTATTTGTGATAGGAGCTTGCAAAATCATGATCGGTCTGCATCTTTGAGGATTGCTGTACCTTGTCTGATGGAAAGGTAAGACTGGTTAGAATGGTGTGACATGTCAGTGGGATGATGGGTGGCTGCAAAATTACTACTGTTGTGTTACAAAGTACATTGACATCAGCTCCACAAAAGCTAACTTCAGTTACTAAAGGGTTTTAAATAGCTTTGGTGCTTAAAAGACTGATGGAGAATTTTTGAAGGTGAATTGTGTAGGTCTAACTTTAAGGTAGTACCAAGTGTATCCATAATGTTACACAATTATATTGTTCAAACTAGGATATATTAGCATTTCTGTAGTAGAAACGAAAAATTTACTTGTATACTAAATTTCTTCTAAAGTCTGTTAAAACTGGATGTGTAAACACATACTACTTTGCTTATCAGTTCTTTAGCTTTGCAAAGCAAACAAGGAGTTTGGTGGCATTTTTAAAGACTGACACATTTATTGCATAGGCTTTCATGGGAAAAAAATCCCACTTCATCAGATGCTTGAAAATGAAAAAATCAGTTTGGAAGGAGGGATAAATGCAGTGAATTAAGTGTAGGCACAGAATCGGGTCAGGTTACTTCAGCAAATCAAACAGGTGTATTGATTCAAACTGAGTGGAACAACAGAAAGAGAGGTGAGAGAAGTGACACTGTTTATACTGAGAAAGCCAGCCCTTACCTCTTGTCTAACCCTGTATATAATGAGAGAGTCAACTGTGTGGTTTACCTTTAACAGTAAATCCATCAGCTGCAAAGATAAGAACTAATTTGGGGTAAGATTTAAATCGAGCCCCTCCCACTCTTTCCAACCAAAGGTGGTGTGTAGGCTTCATCTGCCCTGAGTTAAAGTAACTAATTTTTACATTAAGGAAACAATTCTTTACAAAGGAAGTACCTTATTACTTGTATACTATATGTGACAGGTGCTGTCGTCATCTTCTGTATTTGTATAGCTCTTAGCATGATGGGGTTCTGATAGTGAGTGACTAGGGCTTGAAAAGCTTAAAAACATGATCTGGAAGGTACAGGAAACAGGAATCCTCTCCTCCCCTCCTCCTACGCGTGCCCCCCCGCCCCCCCCCCCCCCCCCCCCCATTTTCCTTGATATGTTTGAATATTGACTACAATCAATCTATCTAGTTTGGTGCATGCTGGCATGATACTGTAGTATTTCTTCAAACGTTGCATGGATTCTTTAATTTAAAACAAAATAAATAATTTCACCAGCACTTCAAAAGCAGAAAATGTATACTAGGTGTAAGTCTTTTAAAACTGTTTTTATACAAAATCTAAATTTTAATCCAAAGTGTCCATTTAAAATTTGGCTTACAAAGTTCCATAGCCTTGTCTCTAATCTGAGAAGGAAACTAACCAGTAGTTTGTTTGGTTTTGTTTTTTTTTTTTAAATACAGGATTATAACACAACTTCAGAGGATGCTTGTGCTGTGTGACTTTCCTAAAGCTTTATATGAAAAGTTCATTAGTTTTTTCCAGAGTATCCCACTTCCTTGTCACTGCTATAACTTCTCAAATGGGTATGTTCTTTGCTGCCATTGGTCAGCTATTGTTACTCTGTGACTTAAATGTTTTGAAGTGTAAAAGGGAAAAATTACATGTTGTAGCCATTGGGAGTCTAATGTCTTGCTAGGACAGACTTGTCTATTTTGATAGAAACTGTTGGCACCAACCTAAGCTCTTGAGATATGTCCAGAGACTAAACTTGGCGTGGTTTTAATAGAAACTAGCTTTAGTTGCCTCCTAAGTATTCCTTTTACTGGCTGTCTGGGAAATGGAAGCTTAAAACGGCAGGGTGGCATCAGGATCGCCTCTCTTTGCTGTTAGAGATCAGTGCAGGAATTGCTAAGAAGTTGTTTATAACAACAACCACAAGCATTCATTACGATGCTTCATACCTTCATAAGGCACACCTTGTCAAAACATTGGCTGGCTAATATTCCAGGTACTGCCAAACAAAATGACTGCCACCCATGTGCTGACAGTTCTAATTTAAAATGTCCACATACCACACAAGCAAGACCCCAGGTAGCTTTTCCCAGGAAATTGCAAACAACCGTTTTTAGAAGCAATGGTTGTGTGGACTAGGTTCCAAGATGTTTAATTTAGCAAATTCAAGATTTATTGAGTCAAATAGGCCAGGGGTGGCCAAACTTACGGAACTCAAGAGCCACATAAGTTGATTATTAAATCTTCGAGAGCCACACTGAGGCTTATAGCCATATACTTTTACCTACTCCAAAATTACTAAGCTTGAAATTCATTGCACACTTGAATTTTATCATAAAAAGAGGACAAATATCAATCCTACGCATGTCAGGTTCTAATAATTACTTAAGGTTACCATGAAAATTAGGCCTGTATAGCAAAAACATGTCTATTGCTCAATGTAGAATACTGCAGGTTAGTGGCGAGTTTTTTAAAATCCTGACCATGCTGCACTTCTCCCCACCATCCTGACCCCCTCCTGAACTCCTAGGCTGGGGCTGCTTTCCTAAATTGTTTTGCTAACATTCTTCTGGGAGCCACAATTTTTCATTCAAGAGCCACATGTGACTCCCAAACCGCAGTTTGGCCATGCCTGAAATAGACTGTGAGCATTATGACAACTTTGCAAGAAAAGATTAGTCCGGCATGATCAGTGCAAACTATGGCAACCCAATTGTATTACACAAACAAATATTCCAACATAGTTTTCTCCTGAGTACTGGTGATGTATTGCACAAAAGGACTGCTGGTAAGTGGTTTAGTGCCAGAAGTATCGCTACTTCATGTTGGTTCTAGTAGTTTCAGTCTACTGCTATTACTAACGTGTGGTCAATTGAGTGAATTTTCAGAAATGAGTCAGAACCTTTGAAAATACTATAGCTGTCCATTGTGCACAAAACCTTGAAACCTTGTGGTACTGCATTGATATGGATATCTCTTTGCTCTGCCAGGTGACTTCTTATAGGACTTCATAATAGTTTTTATAAAATTATGGTCTTTGATTTTAATTTTCAGCCTAAATGTGATGCCGTGGGATCACGGATTACTGACTACTGTATTAAAAGGCCAGAACATCACTGGTCAAAGAACACAGAAAGGAAAGAAAGTATCTCTTTGGGAGATGCTTTCTGTCATACAGGCTCGAGTAGAAAAAATGGAAGATCAGAGATGGTAAGTTCTTATCCATTTACATCCTGCATCATATCAGCTTTATATAGTATAGGTTTTTCAAAGACTGAAACTTGTTGCTGTACTATAGCAAAATATGAAGTACAGACTAATGACTGACATCTCTTAATGAGCATCTTCCATCATGCTGTCTAACGAGCTTCCAAAAGAGCATCAGAAATTCTTATTGGTCTTAGAACATACATGTGACAGAGGCTTCCTCCTTCTCTGCTCCACTTCTTTGTCTCCTGAACCCCAATAGTTCTCAGCCAGACGCTGGCATTTTAAATAAAATGTCATGGTAGGAACGTGACATTCTAACTAGGTTCCAGTGAAATGAGATTCTCCTGTGCAATGTGTTCTTCTCACTAGAGCGGTGATTTTTCCAACTACATACCATTGTGGGGTGCATCCAGTCCTACCTCTATGGCCCTGAGAATATCGTATGGATTGGAACTGTGTGCTGATTGAGAACCAATGGGCTAAGCAAAGAAGTAGAAATCGGGACTGGGAGATGTTTCTGTCTCTTCCGCTGATTGTGATATCTGCCTCTACCCACCCATCTGAAAAATGGGGATAATACTTACTCTGAAGAGCAGGGGTGGCCCAACTTGTGGAACTCAGGAGCCACACAAGTTGATTGTTAAACCTTCAAGAGCCGCACTGAGGCAGATAGCCATATACTTTTACCTACTAAATTGATTTGCTGACATCCTTCCACAAGTCACGCTTTTTGATTCAAGAGCCGCAGTTTGGCCACGCCTGCTGAAAAGTGTTGAGATTTAACTAATGTTTACACAGAGTTTGGAGATTATCAGATGAGACACTGTAGCAGGTTAATGAGTTGTTAGATGGGTTCTCCAACTGCTTCCTGGAAGGCTGTAAGGAGCAATGTTAAGGTTGGTTTTTATCTCTGAAATGTCCTACAACATTGATAAAACCTTGATAGTCTAGGAAGGTGTAGTTAATGTGTTTTGGAGCCTATGCAAAATGACTTTTTCAAACAGCATGAAAAGATCAATTTTCTTTCTGGGAAAATTGTTTTCTGTACTGATTATGCCTTTTGTAAAGGTTATATCCTGTAATAGCAGCTGCCATGGGGATAGAATGGAAGTTTTTTCCAATTAAATGTTAATTGGGCTCATTTAAAATTTGGTATCCATTTCTGTAAGAGAACTTTGTTCCTCTTTAATATTCATATCTATTTTAAATGTTAATGTTCATGGGTCTTGATAACACATCTTCATGAGCCAATTTAACCAAAGAACTGGATGGTTTGGGCCACAGTTGAGACAGCACTCTAATTTTATGTACCACTGCAGCATTTCCTACCAGAACCCAGATTTCAACCCTCAGGGTCTGAGTTCTCTGTTAGTCTCTTCCTTGGAATTTGTCCCACTGGAAAAATGTAGCATAGTGCTATTGAAACTAATAATTCTCTTTTTCCATTATAACAGTGCACGTTCACATGTGCTTTCTTCATTCCTCTTTGTCAGTGGCACTGCCTAGGGCATAGCCTTGGCTGTTGCCAAATCACATTAGCCTCATGTAGCTTGTATGGCCTGGCAGCCATTAAGTGCACGCTAAGATTGTTTCAACTAGCAGATGTTAGAACAGGGGTGCGTGTAATTTCTGATGCAGTCAGTTTCTTCGACACTTCAAATGCCTATTGATTACACAGCTGGTGTTTCCATGGCTAGTACCACAATGGTGACATTCTCCAAGATTTAAATGGTGGGTGCATTGTTTTTAAAACCCAGGGCTTTTGTTTTGTTTGGGGTTATCAGGAAACAATGAGAGAGCAACAGTTTCATTTATACCCTGATCATGTTTTTTCTGTAGGCAAGTCTTTTACATTGGAGCAATTGCTTTGTCTTATTAATTCTCATTAGTATTCCTAGTTCATCTGTTCATAATTTAATGCCTCCATTTTTTTCCCCTCTCCTCTCTTCCTTAGTTATAAGGAAATAGTTCGGTACTTGAAAGCCGTGAAATGCAATGACATTCAAGGGTAAGTGGCTTTTTGTTTGTTTGTTTTATAATCTTTTCTTTAAGATCTCCTTATATTGCCTAATCTTCAGTAAAATCACCTCTTGTAAATAATTCTGATGGCAAACTTTATTAGTTGATGAGCACAACATCATATCACTAGCAAATAGCTGGTATATGTTGTCAGATCCTGATTTGGGTTTTTTGGTGTGTGTGGGGGGGTGACATTTAGGTGTGGCTTGACATTTGTAAGTATGCACCTTCACTAAAATAAGAGGTGGGACCCCCCGGGGGAGCCATTTACAAAGAATGAAATAACAATGAACAAGATATGTCAAGAATGTAAAGATGGGTTGACCAATGCATTGACACAGTAGGTTGTGCAAAGGTGGGATCCTACAAGTAACAAAGCCAGTCTATAAATATGGAATGCAATGTGCAGTAAATACAGTAAAATGTGTACATACAGGAAGAGGGCTGATCTGCATCCACCCATGGCACTGAAGTCTCACCACCTCGGTGAAATGTCACAGTATGCCAAGTAAAGATACTGAGTGGCAAAGTCTGATGCTGAACTGAGTTCTTGGGAAGCCAAGTGAAAAGAGGTCTCAGAGGGAATCCTATTGCTGCTTCCATGTTGATGGCAATCACAAAAATCAAACCTGCAATCTTTTCTTGTATCCAGGTTAAAAAACCTTAGAGATAAAATCCCCTTCTACCTGTGCAAAAGTGGAGACTTCATTAGTGCTGTACATTCATTGTTGGTTCCCTTCAATAACCTTGCATGCTGTACCGCCTGCCGGATAACCCCTTTCCAGTTTGAGATCTACCTAAAGATTTTCAGAACTGGGAGTGTTCCCACTGGAAATAATTTTCAAGACCTTGGAGAGTGGATTTCAATTGGCAAGTATTATTCCTTGAAGCACTTCTTGCTTTTATCTGTTTAGTACACTACTGGACTAGGATGATGAGTGGTTATCCATTTGGATTAAATATAACAACATGAGAGAGATGAGACTTTAAACTTAACCATAAATTATCTGGGCTAAAGCATGACATGTCAGAGTTAGCTGGAGTGATGCTTGGGTTTTAGAATTATACTTTCTCATTTTCCATGCTAGTCTGACATGCAGTTGCCAACCCTTGTCAGCCACTGGACTCATTTTTTGTTGTTTCAAAGGATGACTTTGTTAGAGTGCTGAGTGTTAAGCCTGCTTGTAAACTACATTGACGTCATACGTTACCCACGCTGACCTGCTGTTTCAGCCTTGACCTTGAATAAGTGATTGGATAAACCACAGGGATACTGAAAACCATGTCACCAAAAGCCGTTGGCTAAGGTCAATAGTGAGACATCGGGACAATGTGGGTGACGCATACATTGCCTTTGTGTACATTGTGGTTTATTTGAGGATGTCTGCTGAGATTGTCATGGTGGTAGACCTTGGTATCTGCAGACTTGCCCAATGGGAATTAGTCTGATATCCAACAAAACAAACAAGAAGTCTGGTGGCTCTCTTACAGATGAACAGATTTTTGTGGGGGAGGATCCTGCTTTGTCAGACACTTGAAGAAAGCTCATGCGATAAATTTTAGTCTGTAAAAGTGGCACTAGACTCCTTGTTTGTTTTGCTGGACAAGACTAACACAGCTATCCCTTTGGAATATGATATCCAAGTTCATTTCACACGGCTCATTTAATAGCTGTTAGTGAGTGGTGTTTTTTTGGAGCACTGATATTTGAACACACTAGTCATGTATTGTGAACGTTCTTACCTGTTGTAGTATCTTAAACTGTCTTGGATTTCAAATGCGTGTACATGACCTAAGGACTGTGGGGCAGTATATTACAACTGGTGATTGTGGTGAAATATTGTGAAGGATCATGGACATTTCTCATTTCTGTTTCCTCTTTTGTGTTACTGGTGTTAAGTGTGCATAAAAACCTTCTCATACTTAATTAAATCTACCTTTTGGTTTTTAAATATGCACTTGGTGTGTTCATATTATCAGGTTTAAGAAGTTGTCTGCGTTTTCCCTCCCCTAGGTTCTCCTTTGAAGAACTCTGTTCTAATTAAGCACGCACTCAAGCTCCTTTACACCAATCTGTCACTATACAGGAATGTGAGTGTTTGTATTAATTTTGCGCTCCTATTGTTAGCGTTTCTAAACATTTCTGTTCCATAGAGCTGCTGTCGTCTTAACACAAGAATACACTAGTCGTCAAATTCTTTTTTTCTGACTTTACTCCAGGATAACACTAGTACTTGTATATTTGAAATACCTGCAGAAACATAACCTTTGCAACACTATGGCACATTAGTAGCTTTCCACAGTTGGGGAAACTGAGGCAGGGAAAAGCTGTAATTTACTCAAGTCTGCACACTAATCAACTTCAGACTTGGGAGTTCCTGGCTCTGAGCCCTGGGATCAGTTTTTTTTTTTTTTTGGAGGTAGAGCAGGTATAACAGCCAAGTACAGGTCACCAGGAAGCTGTAAAAGCAGGATGGTGCAAAGGGCCTGCTGGCTGAACTACAACCTCATCAGTTCAGTTTTGTCAAATGTCCTCTTGTGTTGACCAGTTTTCAGTGAGCTGACATGAAAGGAAAGGAAATTTTGCATTGGTGGTTGTGAAAGGGGAGAAGCCAGTGAGGAAGAATTCTGTTGAATTCTGTCATTTTGTTAAGTGAAAGTCTTTACTGTTTTTCAGCCAAAATGCTGGAGCTCTCTGATCATGGTTTTGAGTAGTAGCACCACTCTAGAGAAAAATGGGCATCTAAATGCTCTGTCATTGAAAGAGCCACCACCTGATTTTCAAGAGGTAACTGAAATTACTTGCTATGGAAAGCTTTTTGCCTTGTATTTAATTATTTTCTTCAGTTTGTGGATATGCATTTTGGAGCATTGAGAAAGGGTCCATGTTAGATTACACTATCAGTTTAATTGGGCACATGAACACCTTGTATGCCAATTCTAACCTTTTCTTGTGGAAATACTAACTGCACTTCCTATCTGGGATGGTGTTTAAAATTTTAAGATATGAAAGATTCTCATGCCCATCTTAATCTGCAACTGCAAAATTTCACAAAATTCACTTTTGTCACCTACATGTTCTGGCCTTAGTTAGAAAAGGTCCTTGTATCCAATATGGTAACTATAAGAATTAGTTAATTCACCATTAAAGAGACAAGATGGGTAGGTAATATCTTTCATTGGGCCAGGTTAGATAGGTGGGGAGAAGAGAGAACCTTTTGACTGAGCTAACCCGGACCCTAAAAAAACAGTCCTGTATAAGCTCAAGTATTCTTTTTTCTCTCACCGACAGAAGTTGGTCCAATAAAAGATATCTCACCCACCTTAGTCTCTGGATGTTAGTGAGAGAGCCCAAGTATAATAGCACTTAGTTCACTATGGCATTGAACTCTTCTTGCTTCTGATTACAGATCTTTTAGCTGTGAAATGCACTAGATAACTGCAAAATACTAGGAAGGAAGGCATTTAGTCTGCTCTGTCAGAGGCACTTTGTTCCACCAATATTGACTCTTTAGGGGTAATAGAATATTTTCTAAACACATGAAACCAAAAGCATAGTTACAATAATACAAGTATATGTAGAGTGGCTGCTGAGGATGGACCATACAGTTACAGCATTTCTAATAGCTATAAGTATACAACCAATCTCCTGACAAGCAGAAATTAGACTGAAAACACCATTTGCCAAAGAATTAAGTTTTGAACACAATTTGACACTTGTCGAGAATATGCTGGCACTTTCTTGTTCTGCTTTTGATTGTCCTGACTTCCTGTTGCAGATGGTGTTGTCTATGTCTTGCATTCTTCTGAATGAGCTGAAGACAAAACGTAACGTTTCTCTGCCATCACATGTTTTTGCTCCTCCTGTGAGTACATAAAGGTTACTGAAGGACGTGACCATTTTGATTGCACTGAGATTTTTAAATATCTGGTTTTCAACTCAGATATATTAAATGCTTTTGAGAGAGGATGAGAATCTTTAGGAAGTGACATAGGAATTCCTAGCACGCTCTAGGGAGTTAGAGAAGAGGACCTATTCCTGGGTCTGTCACTATGTGATCTTGTACAAGTGTCTCCTCTTTCCACCCAGTTTTACTCATTTATAGAAGGGCTGCTAAAACAAAACGTATTATTTGTTGAAGCCTGCTAAAAAATGATCAAGAAAAGTCCATGGAGAATCAGGTTTTAAATATCTATTAACATGTTTGTCTGATTCCTTCAGTTGCAGCTTGAGGCTTGTCTTATTCTGACAGTGCAAGCAGTGCAGCAGATGCTTCTATATGACCTTGCATACTTGAGTTCCTTCCTGGAAATAACACTAGCTTTCGGGGTAAGTCCTAGGAGTCTTCAGCTCCAGTAAATTAAAGCAAATGACGCACACTGATTTTTTTTTTTTTGTGCACCTTGTGTCTATTCTTATATTGTATTTTCTATTAAAGAATAGAATAGAATCATAGGGTTGGCAGGAACTTCATGAGATCATCTATATATTGATTCTATAAGTTTTTTTTATTTATTTTTCAGATAATTCCAAAGAAATGAGATACTATAGCACAGATTTCCTTCACTAACTTATTCCTCTTACCTACTAGAACAACTTCTGGGCTCTGAGGCTATTATTAAGTGGCCTTTCCTATGAAGAACACATTCTCCATGGCACTATTAACTTGCTTCTGCGAGATCTGAATTTTCAGAAAGCAACAATGTTAAATCTGTGAGTAAACAGTTTGTTGAGGTCTGATGACTTATGAAAAAGTTAAATGCCACGGCTGTGGCATTCTTCCGTCCCCCACTGTTCCCCTAGAACTGTAATGAGTATATATTTGAGTGGGGTTTCTTTTTAAAGATAGAGTTAATTGTTAAGACATGGCCAAACTTGCTTTTTTGAAAGCTACCCTAAAAAGTTGCCATGCGATTATCATCCAGGATGTGTGTTCTTTTAATGCACGTAGCGTTGAATGTTTCACCTCCAAAGTAGTTCTCAATCGCAGGGAAGCAGTTTAAGGCTAGAAAGATGTATTCCAATCGGTGCAGTTTCAGAGTCAGACAGGATGCCATGTAACTGTAAGCTATAGTGGCTTTGTGGTTGAATCACATTACACAGTAAATTCCTCTTTCCAAGGTGAGATGCCTTAGATCTAAGATTCTGTGAGAAGAGAAGAAATGGTCTACAAAACAATCTAGCCAAATTGCATATGCTGTCACATACGTTTTCAGAACTTGGTTAAGTGTCATCACTGGCTACTCCAATATTTTATATCAATCAGGTGGAGACATCTTGGTCCCCAGTATGTGGGTGAACTGCTCTGCCTGTACCTGACTTGCAGAAATAGAAGGATGCAGTCTGTTGGAATCACCATCATCCATATCATTAGTGAGAACTTGTATATGTAAGTACGGATATTCTGAATCAAATAGCAGGCTGACTTTAGCCATGCAGATCAGTGCCCATTTAGTGGCTGTTCTGTTACCATTCACACAGTTATCTTATAGATTTTTGCACAGCTTCATCCTTGCAGTTACATCCAGGAATGACAGATTTTTGGTGGGTTTAAAATTTCAGTGACAAACTCCTTCTGGGAGTCCCTTTTCTTCTTTTGCATTTCCCCTGGCATCTGTTATCAAAGAAGCCTGTAGTTTGTTTTTAGGAACATAGCCAGTGACCAGGATGATACTCAGTAATTTTCTGTTTGTCTTGGGAAAACAGAAGGGTGTTCCTTTTAGAAGTAGACTGCCTTCATCTTCTATGGAAACCGTTTTTGATGAGCTTTTCCTAGGTTTATTTAGCTAATTAATCACATTGCCAGGTTTGTAAGAAGGCCTAATGTTGCACAAATGTTTGATTAACCACACATGCAGAGTTTCTTAAAATAAAGCTAGAAATCTGTCTCTCAGACAGCATGGTTGTCTTGCAGAGATTGTCGGTCTGCTCCAGATTTTTAATTCTTAATTCACAGGCAAAACACGTAGCAGATGGCTGCAGTAAAATATTTCAATTGAACTTCCTGTAATCTTGTTCTGAGAGGAAATCAGGGACACTTAACTTATCAGCATCTGAAAGTGCTCCTCATTTGCTGTGTTTTGGCTGTATGTGGCAAAAGGGATAGAGTGACTGATCACTTGTGGTGTAGGAAATATCTGCAAGAAGGAAGTCTGGATACAACTTCCTTTGTGAAGCTTATTGTATTGATTGGATTCTGTCAGATGGCAGGGCAGTTTATTTAGCTCTTATTTAATACCTTGAACATGTGCCCAAGTTCAAAGTTCTACACAAATGTCGAGGTGTCTTCAGCAGTGGCCTCTCTCACATTTGGCTAGCAAGTGTTACAAATTCAGGGATCTCAAACTCAAATCACAATGAGGGCCTTATGAGGACTAATACATTAGCCTGAGGGCTGTGGCACTGGAACCTTTTCATGCGATGATATTACAATATCAATAACGTTTTTGCAGGCCACAGGAAATAACTTTGGAGGCCATGAGTTTGAGACCCCTGACTTAAAGGGTACTTTTATTCATTTTGAAGTAGTTAAAATGAGGAAGGATGCTGTCCATGTGTGAGAAGTGAATAAGGAATTTAAATCTGTTTTCAGGTGTCCATGGGCAAAGCATCTTCGCAACTTTCTGAAAACAGTAAGTGTTCTCATACCTGTTTGCCGACCCCAATAGTGGTGCTCTGATATTAAATATGCCTTCATCTGTTAAATTCTCTCTAAGTAAATAGAAGAAATAGAAATACTTGGGTAGAAACTAGCAACAGTACAAAGGAATTTGTGGATCTTAATACATCTAAGAAATATTAGAACAGGGGTCAGCAGTCCCCAGCACCTGCGTCAAAAATGGCATTGTGGGCCAAGCCTGAGTAGCACATGGCACCTCTGACTCCCCCAGGATCCCGCTGGCTGTGCTTCCCTGCTGAGGAGCATGGCCAGCGGGGATGAGGAAGCTGTGCTGCTTGGCTCCTGGGCCCTGCTGGACAGGGCTAAAGGAGAGTGGGGTGGGTTGGTCAGCCCAGAGCCACTGCTACCAAGGATGGGTACTGGCTGGCCCCAACCCTGACCCCCAGGGGCAGGTGCCAGTCAGACCTGGTACCCACTGTGAGTATGGTGCTGATGGCTGGCACGGGCTGGCAGAGGTTGCTGACCCCTGTTTTAGAAGGTTTCCTGTTCATCTTCCTTTCCATGGTTTGGTCCACATGATAGGTGTACAGGCTTGCCAGAGTGTTCTGTGGGTCTGCTCAGTTCTATGTGCTCTTAAGCAAGAGATAGGGATCCATCAGTGATTTTTATGTCTGTTAGTTCTAATGCTGGGAGAATTGCCATCGTGATCCTTCTCCTTGGACTTTAGGGTTGAAATGTGTCACAGTTCCTAGTGCTTGGTCAAAGTAGCATTGGACACCTCTGTGGATGGACTATTTTCTTCTCTGCCGAACAAATAATGGGGTTAATTTACATAGTGCCATATGTCTACAGCATGAAGCACATTGAGCTGAGAAAACAGCCTTTGTCTGAGAGCGTGAGCAATCTAAACAGACAATGCCCTGAAACAAATGGGAAATGAACTGAAAGCAAACTGAATTATGAAGTTTGGTGTGCAGTCTTGTTAGTGAAGGACCTTTTTTTCTTTTTGGGTTTCCAGAAGGCTTGTTTTTTTGTAGAGCAAGAGTCCAGGTCTCATCTAGTTTAACACATCTCTTCAGGGAGTTCTCACATGGTAGGCCTTTCAGAAAAAGTGATTTTGAGGAAATAGAGGCAACATGAATGGGGGTGGGGGGAGTGTGATGCAGGTGTGTGAGACCAGGTGGAAGAAGACAGAGGTGCAAGTGAGAGGACACGAAGTGTGTAGTCAGTCAAGGCAGATAGAGCTTCTGGGAGGGGAGAATTTTGTGGGAGGGAGGGCTTACTATGTATCCCTCCATGGGAGATGGCTTTAACAAGTGAGTCTCTTTGTAGTAGTAAGTGATCTTTTATAGACACATTTTAAAAACACTCTTGGCTTTCAATAAAAACATCTAACCACCTCTTCTCTGTGCAGGGATTAAGGATGCTGCCTCTTAGCACCACGGCTGATCATGAAGTTGCCAAATTCGTAGCTGTTTTGGAAAAAATGTAATGCTCTCAGAAGCTCTCAAGAACTTGATTCACCGAATACCATCTCCCAATCATTTTGCCTTTTGTTAATTCCCCGTTGATAAAAGTAGACTTGCAGGCAAATTTTTCAAAGTCCATTTCAACCAGTCCCTAGGTATTGAATGGAGGAGGTGTTTAAGTCAAACTGTGCTTCACACTTTCTTGCAGGCCCATGTTCTAGCAGTTGTCTGTGATCTGGTTTTATGGGGTATAAAATAACATGCTTACGGGGCTGCTTACTCTGTGATAGTGTGGGCAGAGCAACAGACAGGTTCTCTCCCATGACACGTGCACAGAGATCTGTAATGTCAGCAGACATTACTGAAGGAGCAGATAACTCCTGGATAAAGGAAACTTAATTCATGGTCGTGCTTAAGTTTGATACAGGAACAATTCCAAAGAACACACACTGTGTGTCATCAAATTGTGCATATGGATCACTTGTTTTTGGTTGGTACCTTCATTCTCCGTTTGCCTGGATTTTTCCAATCCCAGGTGCTCATACAGACATTTTAAATGGTTCTACTGCTGTAAATTGTTGGTTTGCAAAGAGAAATTTTAGCTTTCAGGATTGTCAGACTGAGGTCTGGTTTTGATCTGCTGCATTTGATGGGTGCTAACACCTTGGGTTACTTGAATTGCTTTCATAGTTGTAGTTTAACAGTCAACTTTCAAACTGTGTATGTAGAACTAGAGAAATGCAATAAAGTATGACGTCCAGTCAGGCAATAATTCCCTTTCAGTGTTGAGAGTGGGGAGGAGGAAATTGACATGTTCATGTATTTTGTACATTTAAGGCTTATAGCAGCTTTTACTGCTTACTTGTGCCACATTTGACTATTTTCTTTACAAAAACATTTCTATTAAAGTTTTTTCTGTCTTTTTAAAAGAAAACGTGATAATGTTTGTATTCAAAAGCCTTTTTATAAAGTGTTAAATAAACCATAACTATTGTAGTACCCGCCTGTTCTGGGCAACTCTTTAGTTCAGGGATGTCGAGCTTACGGCCCGCGGACCAGATCTGGCACTGCTCCGGCCTGCAGAGCTGCTGCCTGGGCTGTTACTAGGAGCCATCTGCAGCAGCAGGGAACGTTAAGGACAGGCCACTGCAGGCAAAGCAAGGTTAAGCATGCTTGTGATTCAAATCACGTGAGTCAGTCAGAGCACAGGGGAACAAAAGAAAAACAGTGTCCTTTGGCACCTTAAAGACTCACAGATTTCTTCGGGCATAAACTTTCATGGGCTCCAACCCTACTTCCTCAGATGTGGGTTAGAGCCACAAAAGCTTATGCCTGAAGAAATCTGTTAGTCTGTAAGGTGCCTCAGGACTCTGGTTGTTTTTGCTGTTCACAGACTAGCACAGCTGCCCCTCTGGGAACAAAGGAAGCACGCCAACCAATCTGCGCTCAGCTCTGCTGCGGTCTACTACCCAGCCAGCATCTCCGGCACTGCCCTCCACCCCACTGTTAACTGTCAGTCAGTTGCCATGCTAATCTGATCACCTGCACATTGCACAAATCACAAATAAGAAAAAGTGGCTGGGTCCCACATGGTGGCAAGGCAATCAAAGGCCAGCTGGAACTGAGCCTACCAAAGGCCAGCGTGCTGAATGACTGACAGTAAGTGGGCAAGGAAGGGAAGGCAGGTTCTCGGCCTGCCTGTGGCTGTGACTGAAACTGCTTGCCTGCCACCACAGGGAAAGGGAAGGGGGGAAGTCTGGGAGCTGCCCAACTGGGGGGGGGGGGGTCAAGGAGCCAGCAGTGTTGGGGAGGGAAAAGGGGAACCCATGCCGCTCTGAATGTGGCAGGGGAAAGGGTTGAGGAGTCTGCCCATGCAGACACATGGCCCGCGACAGGAGGCTTGCCCTCCAGTGTGGCCCCCCATTGAATGAGTTTGACACCACTGCTGTGGTTCAAATAAAAGCATGGTAGGTGCTTAATAGTAGGCATGGCAAAATTTTATTTATTTTTTTCTTTTCATGGAATATCAATTTTTATTTATTTAAACGTCTACAGTTGTAGGAAATTGAGGGCTGCTCCAGACAATAATAGCAGATTCTGAAATTCCAAAAGTTAGTTTTATAAAGTGAAAGCACTCATGTCAAAATGTGCAGACTACATATCTTTGAATCAAACTGAGCTCTGAAGGACTATTTCTTTCTTTGCTTATCTGTCAGTTTTGATTATTGCTGGAAATGTTTATCATCAGTTTGCATGCATGTGGTGTTTACTAGTAAAAACCTAATCATTCCAAATTTTCTTAACTTGCACAGTTTGTTCGTTCACATATTAGAAAAAGAGGCTGTTCAAGATTCCCTCCCCCGAATGTCCACCTAGTCTCCCCTGAAATTACCCAGTTCTGGTGGTCTTGAATGGACTCTGCCATCATGGGCTCTCATTCCAGACTAAAGTCCCAGAACCCCTCACTTTAGCTGTAACCCCTGGTTCAGAAGAAGGGTTTTCTCAACTCCAAGTCCTTTTTCACTGAACATTTTCCCAATTTGACAGCTTACATTTCTCTTCAGTGTCTGTAAAAATACATATATTTCAGCCTGTAATGCGTTAGTTCCTGTCTAGAGGAATTGGGGGTGGCCACCGTATATTGGTAAAAAGCAGAGAAAAGTGTAACCCTGACATTTGATTCTAGAATTCCCTGTTCACCCCAGACAATGTGACAGCAGGGAGATCACTTTGACATAGACATGCAAAACGGTGAGGATATTTTCTGAAGGAGGCTCTGATGGTATTGTCTTCACTGTCAAACCCCATCCCCGTAACTTCCTCAACCTCAGTCCCCCCGAACTGCAAGACCTGTGGGCTAGTCACTCATGAAAGAGACCCCTGAAACAGATAGAGGGCTTGTGCAGGGGGAGATTTTTATCACTCCAGTTAGTGGTCTTCTGGTAGCCTTCCAAGGGTACTAATATCCCATCCACCCACGAGCCAGACTCCTGTAACCAAGTGCTTGAGCTCTGTGTCTCAAACAAAATAATGTCTGTGCTGCAGATGGTTGGAGAACAGTCTGCAGTAGAAAATAGTTTGTGTTGGAGGGAAGAGGGCTCAAGGACATATGTGTTTCCTCAGACGCGTTGGGACTGAATTCTTCATCAAAGGGAGAACTAGGAAATCCTTGAATTTTAATAAGTAAATGGCATGCCCTATTCATTATTTATCTCCTTGAATTTTAATGAATTACTCTAGTGAGGATTAGTAATGTTGCCCAGCAAGGGTTATGCTCTAGATAATCATGTAATCTGATGTGTATGAAGGACTGGCTTTCTCAGAAGACCATGTTTCATTTTATACAATTGTAGCTGTTAATCCAAATCTGGATTATGAACAGGAGTAGAAAACCTCTCTGGCCTTTCTTTAAGACCAGCATCAACAGAACCTCAGAGACTTGCATTCAGTGATCATTTCAGAGTCGCAAAATATTAGGGGTGGAAGGGACTTCAGTGTCATCTGCAACCATGCTGAGGGTGCAATTCACCCCATCCTTAATGATCCTGTTGAACAGGACCAAGCCCTGGGGCACTCTGCTTGTTACCAACTCGCATCTAGACGTCGAGCTGTTGCTCACTACTTGGTGGTAGGTAGATGGGTATGTTTCTTTGACGCACTTTTTCACGTGTTAACACTTCACCATGAATGGGCCCTTGAAATACCTGTTAACCATTTAACAGGTATGACAATATGTATCGCCTTGTATTGAGCTGGGGCACTCTGAGTATGGTTCCAAATCTCAAAAAGAGCTGTGTGTAAGCTCCAAAGCTTGTTTCTCTCACCAACAGAGGTTATCCAATAAAATATATTACTTGACCCACCTGTGTGTCTCCACTTAGCAACTGATGCTCAGGCCATGTGGCATTAGAGAAGTAATGTTCCCTAGGTTTTACAGTTGGTTTAAATTTAATCTGGGCCTGGGCCTGGTAGAAGAATAGGTAATAAACTTTACAGCAGGCCCACTTGTTTCTGCTTCCTGACTGTGATTATTCTCATGTCCATTGTCAAGTTGTTTGTGACCACTTAGCACTACTGAGGGCAATTCAATTTACAATTTTATTCATTGCAAAATAATCAACATTTCAGCAGGGTTGTCTGTCAAGATCAAGTATGTGATGCTGTGAAACCCTGTGCCCTAAGTACATGCTACAACGAGGTTGTGTCAATGACAGTTTGAATTAAAGAAGAAAACATTTCAGAAGATTCAACGGCTACTATTTCACGTGACCCATTTCATTGCTGCTTTTGGAGAATTCCAGGAACAGGTTCAAGAAACCTCAGCTTGGCTTTTTTGAGCTCTGCAGAAGGAGCTTGGTCTTAGTTAAGTGGTGTAGAGCTATATTAAAACCTCAGTTCTAATTCAGACAGAAAAAAACTAGAGTCCTGTGGCACCTCATAAACTAACAGGTTTCTTTGGGCGGGCATAAGCTTTCATAGGTGCCAACCCCCTTTGTCAGATGCAATTCAGACAGAAATTACTGTTGCATAAAGTGATCCCTTCAGTGATTGGCTTGAATGTGAAACACAAGGTTGCATAGCTCTTCCCCCTAGATTGTACTAGTGACCCTGGATCCTCTTTTCATCCAGCTGCCATGTCCATGTCCTCTTGGACTTGAGCTGAGTTTCTGAGCTCATTTACATCTTGCAAAAGTGAGTTCCACAGCTGAATTGGAATTGGGGCCAGGGGGAGATGCATTGAGAGGGCAAAACACACAAGATTTTTATTACCCTTCTAGCTTCTGCTTCCCCCACTTACTGTTTGTTATTTTTTTGCTCTTTGTTCTTGGCTGTCTGGGGTGAGGGATGTCTTCCCCAATAGGACCTTAAGGTTTGGGGTCAGGAGGGGATTTTCCCCCAGGGCAGACTGGCAGGGGTCCTGGGGGTATTTTGCCTTCCCCCATCATGTGGGGCATGGGCTATGTGCTGGTGGGTTTTCTGTACCTTGAAGCCTTTTAACCCATAATTTGTGGACTTCAGTGACTCAGTCACAGATTGGTGTCTGTTACAGGCATGGGTGGGTGAGGTTCTGTGGCCTGCACTGCGCAGGAGGTCAGACTAGCTGATCAGCTTGGTCCCAACTGACCTTAGGCCTTATGAATCTCTGATTCATTTCTATTAATTGAAGTGTTTACAATGGATTAGCTAACTAACCCCACTTTGCCAGCTTTGAACATCTCTGCTACTGTTGCGTTCCACAAGCATGGTCTCTAAGACTCTCAGTGGGCAAATACACAACCAAAGTAACAGCCGGCTCCATGGAAGGTCTCTGCCTTTTTCTGCAGTCCATGCAGTAAGCAATATAACTTTAAACATTGTCTGTGCTGAGCGGGGTAGGACAGTCACTGCTAAACTATTTCCACCAAGGACACTCATTAACCTGCTAAATGAGATTATCCCTTCTGAGCATGCACCAGAGAGCTAAATTATCTAAAATACCATTCAAAAGAGAGACATAATTAGCAGCCGAGGCTGAGGGCACCATCGATGTTTCCAGCGACCTCCATCTAATGAAACTGCTTGTTCTGTGGTTTTTGGGAGGGAGCTGGGTGGGCTCATTGCTGCTGCAATTCCATGGCCCTTAAATCACAAGCTATGGGGTTAACAGGCCACCTCCCCTTGCTGGCTCAACATGCTCTTCCTCAGTGGGGTTAGGATCACACACGCAGACAGAGACAACTGAGGCCAAAAGCCAGCATGTGCCTACCACCGCATTGTTAGACTCCAAAACACCTTTGGAAAGCTCATCCTTCTAGCCCAAAAATACCACACATGTCACAGAGATGGATAAGGCCTGGTATTAGAGCAAAACCCCATATAAAAGATGACTCGACAGCCTGGTGCATGAGACGTTAAGGCGATACGGAGGGTTAGAGCAGATGGACATAATAGCTGTTGTCTTCTAGAAGTGCTGTACTTCAAGGCTTCTTAGGGCTTCAGGGTAATGAGATTGGTTGGATGATTTGGTTGGGTGAGTTCTGGGCACTGTTGAATTAGACTTTCTATGGGTATAAGCGCATTGGTAGCACACTTAGTCGCCCCCCCCGGGGTGCACCTCTTTTCATGGCCTGTAGGTCTGTGCTGTGCAGGTGGGTCACTATTTGCCAGTTAGGGTGAACTGTCAGTTGTTCAGGCATGAGCCAGCGAGCAAAGCCCCGTCACAGCATCAGCAGAAGACCTGCAGGTCAGCTGGAAAATTCAAAGTAGTGCTAATGAGTTACTGCGGCTTGTGAAATGACACTTTTAGGCATGGAGCTGATGATGAGATGGCCCTTAGGTAAGATGTCATTAACACACTGGAAATATCTAGCATAAAGAGTACATCTATTCACCACCAAACTGGTGATTAAGAGTGCACCGCACTACAGAAAATGCATCGCCTTCGTATTGCATGCTAGAAAGGCGCAGTTAGGACATGCTGCACAGTACAGTACATGGCTGGGGCTTGTAAACGGAGCCTGGCATACATGGGACCCTCCAAAGCAGTGCTTTAAAACTGGCCAGTGAGTGAAGGCTGGGCACGCAAAGGCGGTACCCTGGGCCTCAAATAATCTGTTTATTGCCTAGCTCTGCCAGGGACTATCTGGGCCCCACAAAGGTGGGCAAGTCCCTGAATTTCTCTGCCCCTCCCTTCCCACTGCATAAAATAACAATGGTGGTAATAGCTCATTTCTCCCTTCCTTCCTCCGTCTTCTCTATTTCGACTGTGAGCTGTTCAGGGACTGGGCTGCCTCTTTCTACCAGTCTGCACGGCACCTCGTAACTTCAGTGAGGGTCTTGGGTCAGTACTGTAATCCTACAAACACATTATTTTTTCAGCAAACAAACAAGGAGTCCTGTGGTACTTAAAGATTAACAAATTTGTTTATCACATGTGCTTGGGTGGGAGAACATCCCACTTCATCAGTTTTTTTTTTTATATTTCAGTTTTTATTCAAGTAACTTCACATCAGGATCTTGCTTGCGGCTGCCTGCCACAAAAATAATGTTTAATAAATTGGGCTAAGCAACTAAACAGCAGCTTGTTGCTGCCTGCCAGATTAACAGATGGCCTGCAGTCATTAATATTACAAAACTTCAGGAATTCATGCTTCCCTAATCTATAAAGCTGGGCCTGCAATCTGCCAGGCCTGGCCCAGAAGCATTTGCTGGGGTGAACCCCCAGCCACCCACCCACCCCCAGCTGGGCCTATTCCTTGGTAAAAACAGATTTTTGACAGGCCAAAGCTTGTGGCATGTATGCTATTTCAGTGTGAGCCAGTGACCAGAGCCGTGTCCTAGGGCCAGGCCAACGGACGGCTGGCCATTGTGCATGATGCCCCTAGGGGGCTTTGTTTCGTCTGATGGGATGCTGAATTCCACTACTTACAGGGCTTGATTTAAGGTGTAAAGCACCAGATGCAGTGATTTGTTAATGCTTAGCTGCCATTGATCGCAAAGGAGCTCAGCATCATTTTACAGATGGGAAAATTTGCCTGAGGTCAGCGAACAGGCCCCGAGCAGAGCCAAAAAGTCTTCCCAAAATGGATAATAACAAAAGTTGACCTTTCGCATGCTGTCTCACCTAGTTAACGCTGGCAAACACGGCAGGGGAAATGCTCTGTGAATGGATACTGCAGCGTAGTTGATTCCTAACTGAAAGGGTATGGAGGGAAAGATGTCCAGGCAAGCCCCAAGCGAATGACGTCTTCCAGAACAAAGCTCTAGTCAAAGGGCTGGGGGGGGGCCTGCTCGCAAGCATGTGTAGCCCATTTTAGCCGTCAGATGTCTGAAAAGCCAAGAAAATCCAATAACCCACATCCAGCGTCATTTTGTCATTAAACCCCCAATCCCGTCCCGTAACTGTTCTGAGAGGCGGCACCAGGAGATTACGATTGATGTCAACAGCTCAGTAATCTGCTAGTTTTTAACCCAGCATTGTTGACCTCTTTAATAGACAGGTGGTGTCTTTTAGAAAATACAATTCCACATTGAGAAGCAGGACCTCCTAGAGGCTGTGTGCTAGGAAGCCAACATTGAAAGAACAGCCCCTGGTTCATCTCACAGTAAAGATTAACCACCGTGCTTTCGGCGAGCACCGTGCTTAATTACCTAGTTCTAGTGATGCCCCCTCCGAAAAAATACAATAAACAAAGCGACCGGCTAACTAAAAGCAACTCACCCTGCTCTCATTGACATTCTTAACCCTGCAAAGGTCCAAGATGTCTACAAAGGGAGCCGTGCCTCTGGCCTCAACTAGGGCTATTGCAATTGTTTTTATGTCGCAGGCTCTCAGATGCTAGGACATGGGTGGTGGCCTAGTAGTGCAGGCATTGGACGGCTCCTGAGGAGCCCTGCGGACACCGAACTGGGTTCACTTGGACATTGGCAGCAAAAATGAAGACCCAGACATTACTATACACTTGCCAGGCCCGTTCAGCCTAGACTGCGGTAAAGGTTTCCTCTCCTTAGGACTCACCATGGGGGGGGGTGCAATGAAGTGGAGGCCCAAGCCCCCCTCCATTGACTGGCTTTAAACAGAGAGCCGGTGGCTGCCACTTCCCACCTTGGCCAGGCCTGAGCCAGCCGCTCACCTGGAGACAATGGTACCAGGCTGGGGCAAGCTGTGCCACAGCAGAGAAAATTTTGGGACCCACTGCTCTAGACAGCGCTTGTACTGTAGTCTGAAGGCAGACGTACTGGTAGCTCTGGCTTGGCGCTATCACGCAAGCCTGCAGAGAACAGAGAACCTCACCCAACGTTATTCTGATTTACCGTGCAGCTGTTGGCGCCCTCAAAGGACTTTGTCACTAACAGACGGCTGTTAACTGCCAACAGCAACTAGCCTGGTGCAGGCTCCCATATTGATTTGGATCTGGAACTGTACAGCCTGGACTGACTCAGCAGTGTCTGCTGGTGCACGTTCAAGAGCAGTATGGGTATGTTCACACATACTTCTTATTTCACAACAACAGAGCTTGTTTCGAAATAAGAAGTGCCATGGCCACACAACACACGGCCATGTCGAAACAAGCAAACCGCTTGTTTCGAAATGGCCACCGTTGTTTCGAACCGGCTAAAACCTCGTTTCGTTTCGAAACAGCGTTGTTTCGAAACTAGTCATTTCGAAACAACGCCAGCGGAACATGCCGTTTCGCAACAACGGTTGTTTTGAAACTCGTTGTTTCGAAATGACAGTTTTAATGGTCGTTTTATTTCGAAACAATTGTTGTTTCGAAATCACTGGCTGACCTTCCTCCCAGGGTGCACAGCACGCTGGGGGGGGCTGCCTGCCAGGGTGTGCACCACCGCACACCAGAGCAGGTGCGGAGTAAAGTGAAAGCACTCCGTCAGGCGTATGCCCGCACCCCGGGATGCCCGGGCACTGCAGGGCCCTGGGCGCCAGGCCACGTGCCCCATTACGAGGCCCTGGATGCCTTCCTGGGGACACAGCCCAGCGGTCTCCCCGCTGAGGCTGTGGCTACCTCGGGAGGGCATCAGAGCCCGTTGTCAGTCCCGGAGGCACCGGGATCCGACGTCTCCATCGGGTGGCCGCCAGCCACACCACCACCAGCGGCAGAGGCCAGCCCCAGCACCCCAGAGCTGTTTGTGGCCGTGGAGGTGGGGAGCAGCGTGGAGGAGCAGGGGCCCACCACCGCCCCTGGCTCCGAGTCCGCCCTTGGGACATCTCGGCAGACCTGCGGAGCCCCCGTGGGTAAGTATTCCCCTCCCACGGTGGCACACAGGGCTGGGCCGGTCCAGGGCCGCAAGGGGCCCATGGCTGGGCACCGGGGCAGGTAGGGCCTGGGTTTGGTGGGCACAGACGGGCCCCCCCGCCGGCCACGGGTCCCACGGAGACAGGTGGCACCGGCCTGTGTGGCCTGCGGGGTGGTGACCAGGGCCTGGCTGGGAAAGATGCAGCAGCATCTTGGGTGGGGTGGAGAGCAGGCAGGGCACACCACTGGCACGTGGCCTCGGGAGACCCCTAGAGCAAGGCGTGGCTGAGTCCAGCCCACCCTCGTGGGCACCACTAGCATGGTCCTGCCAGGGTACGGTTCCCAGATGTCTGGCAAAAGGAGACCATGGTCCCCTTTTTACTGCTCTGTTCGTCTTTTTAACCCCCCATGGTCTCTGTCTGGCAGGCAGTTTAAAAGGCAGGGGTCCATCAGGAGCCTGGAAGGCCATAGAATACTGATTTATACAGGAAAGTGTTCCCGGGCCCCTTAAACCCTGACCACTACCCCAGCCAAACAATGTTTTTCCCCAGGGTCCTCCTGTGGTCTCCATCAAGTAGTGTCCTGGCCTCCATCTGGGGCTTTGGGGGCCAGGAGCCCTACCCCAGGGCAATGTCCCACGGGACCCCCTGACAGTCAGGGCAGACGTGTGTGCTGCAGGCAGGCTGCACGCAGGCAGGGCCAGCGGGCAGCAGGGGCCAACTGTGTTTTCTGTTTCCCTGCAGCATGTCGCAGAGCACCACGCCAGGAGACACCTTCCACCCCTGGACCCCGACACCTGAGCCCCAGGGCGACCCGGTGACAGCGGAGGGGCCCCCCAGGACCCGCACGGAGCTTCTGGACAGGGCTGCGAGGGCCCTTGAGGTCCTGGCCCATGAACTGCCTACGGCCATCCTGGAGCAGGCAGCCGCCAGCCGTCAGCTGGCCGCGCAAAGGCGTGGGGAGGCATCGCCTGGGCCTGCATGCCGGTGACGGCTGGTTGAGGGCAGCAGTGGGCGAGGGTGGGACACACCACCCCCCCCAACCCCCCCCCCCCATAGGCTATGCCTAACCTGCCCCTCCACCCCCCCCGGATGTTTCCACCCTGTCCCTCCCCCAACTCCCCTCCCAAGTTGCTGCTCCCTCCCCCAGACCCCCCCCCCATATTGCCCCACCCCGTATTGCCCCCATCCCTTCCCTGATTGTTAATAAATCCCTTGAAAGGTATTTGCGGTTGTCTGTGTTTTTATTGCTGGGGGTTGGCAGTGCGGGTGGGTGGGTGCGGGCTGGCTGTGGGTGGACGGGGGAGAAGGTGTTGTGGTGCATGGCACGCCTGGCCCTCAGTGTTCCTCCGCAGCGAAGGCGAGCTGGAGGGTGTCACGGATGGTGAGGGGTCGTGCAGACGGTTGATCCCGAGTCGGCAGAGATCTCGGCTGTTCGTAGTCCCTGGCAAGGACTCGGGCCCCAGCCTCCCATGTGAGTGGGATGGGTTCCCCTTGCTGCTCGCAGACATTGTGTAGCGCTGTACATGCTGCGATGACTTGCAGCAGTCTCCACTCTGCAAGGTGGAGGCGGGTTAGCAGGCACCTCCACCGGACCTTGAGGTGTCCGAATGCCCACTCGACCACATGTCGACAGCAGGCCAGGTGGCAGTTGAACAGCTGCTGGCTGGGGTCGAGTGGCCCAGTGTATGGGTGCATAAGCCAGGGCCGCAGCAGGTAGGCTGCATCCGCCACTATGCGGACAGGCCCCTCCACCCCCCCGGGGGGGGTTGGGGGGGGGGGGGGGGAGTCGGTGCCCGCCTCCATGGCCCGGTACAGGGTGGAGTTGCAGAGGACCCTGGTGTCATGGGCCCTCCCTGGCCATCCCACATAGCAATCCTGGAACAGGTCCCTGCATGATCACTGAATGATATCCCTTGCCGTTCCAGTACACCACAGCCCTGTGCTCCAGGGCGCGCACAGAGATGTGTGTGCAGTCCAGGATCCCCGCACAAGTCAGAAAGCCGAGGGTGACCATCCCGGGCATGGTGTCCTGCAGGGCCCCACATCTCACCAGGCACCGTAGGAGGACACAATTGATGGCCCTGGTGACCTCGAGGAGGATGGAGCCGGTGGTGGACTTCCTGACGCCACACAGCTGCGCCACTGCCCTGTGGGACGCTGGAGTGGCCATCTTCCACAGGGCAATGGCCACTCATTTGTCCACTGGGATGGCGGGCCTCATGGGGTTGTCTCTGTGGTCCAGGTGCGGGGCAAATTCACTGACCAGGCGGGTGAAGCTGGCCCTGCTCATTTGGAGGTTCTGCTGCCACAGATCATCGCCCCAGGTGCGCAGAACGACCCTCGCCCGCCAGTCGGTGCTCGTCTCCCGCACCCAGATCTGGCGAGGCACAGGGAGGGGCAGTCGCTCAGCCCTGTGGATGAGCTGCATGTACTCCTCGGGCAGAGGCCAGTCATCCTCGGGCTCCACAAACAGAGTCTCCCACATGTGTCGGCGACTCTGCATGCGCTCCGACAGGCTGGGTGCTGTCTGGGCAGCCGGGCAGAGTCCATCGCTTGCAGCGTGCTGCTAGCCCGCGTGGATAGGGACGTGAGGTTGGGGCTGGCTTTTATGCGCTTGGCTAGCAACATGGCTGCCAATGTGGCCCAGGGAGACGGCCATGTTGCCACACCTCCCATGCTGCACTGCCCCTGGATCGAAATAGCGAGTCCACACTGTGGAAATGCTATTTTGATTCCCGTTTTTTTTTTTTTGCTTAGTTCGAGGACACAGTTTTGTTATTTCAAAATAACTTGTTTCGAAACAAGCCCTCCCTGTGTGAACCTAGCCTATGTGTGCACATCAGTGGCCTCCCATTACGCATGTACATGGCCCTCACTCACACATGCACTCACTTTTCAAGCAGCTGCCCAAGATTTAAAGGCTGGCCAGCCATTGCCTCTGATTCCTTACCAGTGCTGGTGCCAGTTTTAAATGTGGTCCTTGTGCAAGGGGCCAGCGTGTCTCTTCTGGCATTTTGTGTCTGCCCCTGCACAGGCACCAGCAGCCAGGCATGTTGCACCACATTCACCTGCTTATGGCACAGCACTGCCTGGACGGGGTCAC
Organism: Podocnemis expansa; assembly: GCA_007922195.1. Taxonomy (NCBI): domain Eukaryota; kingdom Metazoa; phylum Chordata; order Testudines; family Podocnemididae; genus Podocnemis; species Podocnemis expansa. The sequence goes on from ML682107.1 coordinate 1,726,531, forward strand.
CAGCGCTGCTGTGATCATAGTGTAGCTGCTGTGATGCATGGCATCCTTGGTATCTTAGCTCCACCAGCATCCCTCTCCACCCACCCCCCCCCGATATGCCCAGAAAAAGGAAGGGCAGTTGTGGGAGATGCCAATGGCTATGATGTGACAGAGCTGGAATATAAGCCAACATGAGCCTAAAGAAAGGGCTTGGGGTTGTGTTGAGGCAGTGGGAGGTAGCCCTTTGACTAGTTTGGGCAAGCCCTGCTGGTTCACCCCATGGTCCATGGCAGGCTAGACAGCACCAACACTGCATCCGTATCACACACCGTGTGTGTCTTCATGGCATGCTGCTGAACCTGGAGCTTTATGCAGTGACTGCTACTGCTGTGTAGTGCGCCAAGTCACAACTTGCATGGGCCAGTCTAAATGACGAGCGTGAAGAACGAGCACCCTCCAAATGCTCAAGGGCAGGTGTAAGGGTGGAGGAGCCCATTAGTGACGTGGGCAGAGACGGATGCACATGGCTGTGTGACATTAGGCACCTGGCATGAGTCACAGTTGACGACAAGTAAGGCACACGGTGCTTGCAGAGGCAGCTTTTGGGCCAGGCGAGGCAGGTGGCCACTTAGGGCCCCAAGCAGTAAGGGGACCTGCTGCCCTCTCAGAGTATCAGGTGGTCGCCTGCATCATGTGAAAACGGCTATGCAGCCAGGGCTGGAGTGGCTCAAGGGGTATCAGCCCACCCAGGACACCTGCACCCCCAGACAGAGAGGGCCAGCCCAGAGGTGGGAGGGGAGAGTGAGCAGCGCCTCCCTCGCCCCCCCCCCCCCCCCCCAAAAAAAAACCAAAAAAAAAAAACCACCAACCTGCTCCAAGCCAGAGGACAGAGTCTGGTGGCAAAGCACCAAATTGCCCAAAACTCAGTGCCACACCTGGGGCGCTGGACTGGGCCTCGCGTGGCTTATCCTGCCATTCTCTGAAGTATGGCGAGGTTTGGGGGGGGGGGGGGGGGGGGGGGGGGGGGGGGGGGGGGGGG